>CM019694.1:8706220-9906220 GCA_009760885.1 Achatina immaculata
CCAGTTAAGTTTTTTTGTTGTTGTTTCCCTTCTTGCCCAGAGCCAGTTAAGTTTTGTTGTTGTTGTTGTTTCCCTTCTTGCCCGAGCCAGTTAAGTTTTTTGTTGTTGTTTCCCTTCTTGCCCAGAGCCAGTTAGTTTTTTTGTTGTTGTTTCCCTTCTTGCCCAGAGCCAGTTAAGTTTTTTGTTGTTGTTTCCTTCTTGCCCAGAGCCAGTTAAGTTTGTTTGTTGTTGTTTCCCTTCTTGCCCAAAGCCAGTTAAGTTGTGTTGTTGTTGTTGTTTCCCTTCTTGCCCAGAGCCAGTTAAGTTGTGTTGGTTGTTGTTCCCTTCTTGCCCAGAGCCAGTTAAGTTTTTTTTTTTTTTTGTTGTTCAAAGTTCGTGATGTAAGAGTTATCCGTTAGAATCAAAGTTTAGTGAGTAGAGTTGACTGTTAGAGACAAAGATCAGTGATGTAAGAGGTTGACTGTTAGAGACAAAATTCAGTGAGTAGAGTTAACTGTTTAGAAACAACTCAATGATGTAAGAGTGATTTGTTGGAGACAGAGCTCATAATGAAATGTTATCTGCTAGAGACAAAGCTCGTGAGGTAAGAGTATCTGTTAGAGACAATTTCAGAGGGAGTTATACTTATCTGTGAGAGACAAAGATCAGTGAAGTAAGAGCTATTTGTTAGAGATAAAGTTGAATGATATAAGCGTTGACTGTTGGAGCGAAGCTGAGTGATGTAGAGTATCTTTGGAGATAAAGTTCAGTGATCTAAGCTTTTGGCTGCTGGAGACAAAGTTCAGTGAGGTAAGAGCTATCATTTAGAGATAAATTCAGTGATGTAGAGTTATCTTTTAAAGTTAAAGTTCAGTGATGTAAGAATTATCTTTTAAAGTTAAGTTCAGTGATGTAAGCGTAGACTGTTAGCGACAAAGTTCGTGAGTTAAGAGTTGATTGTTTGAGATAAGGATTGTGAGATAAGAGCTGACTGTTAGAGATGAGTTCAGAGAGGTAAGAGTCATCTGTTAGAGAAAAGTTCAATGACGTAAGAGTTTTATTTTAGAGACAAAGTTCAGTGAGGTAAGAGTTATCTTTTAGAGACAAAGTTGAGTGAAGTAAAAAAAATTATCTTTTAGAGATAAAATTTAGTGACTGAAGAGTTATCTTTTAGAGACAAAGTTCAGTGAGGTAAGATTTGACTGTTAGAGACCAAGTTCAGTGAGAGAAAAGTTATCTGTTAGAGACGAATTTCAGTGAGGTAAGAGCTATCTGTTAGAGACAGAGTTCGGTGAGGTAAGAGTTGACTGTTAAGGACAAAGCTTAGTGAGGTAAGAGTTATCTGTTAGAGCCAAATATCAGCTTGATTTACAGTTATCTGTTAGAGAAAAAGTGCAATAATGTATGAGTTACTTTTTAGAAACAAAGTTCAGTGATGTTAAAGTTATCTTTATAGATAAAGTTGAGTGAGGTAAGAGTTATCTTTTAGAGACAAACTTCAGTGATGTAAGAGATATAGTTTAGAGACAAAGTTCAGAGACGGAACTGTTATCTGTTAGAGATACAGTTCAGTGATGTAATGGTTAACTGTTAGAGAAAAAGTTCTTTGATGTAAGCTTTATCTGTTAGTGACAAAGTTCAGTGAGGTAAGAGTTGACTGTTAGAGACAAAGTTCAGTAATGTAAGAGTTATCTTTTAGAGACAAAGTTCAGTGAGGTAAGAGTTTATTAGAACGTTCAGCGAGGCAAAAGTTCACAGTTAGAGGCAAAATTCAGTGAAGGAAGAGTTGACTGTTAGACACAAATTGTTGTGAGGTGAGATATCTTTTAGAGACAAAGTTCAGTGAGTGATGTAGGAGTTATCTGTTAGAGGCAAATTTTAGTGAGATAATAGTTATCAGTTATGGACAAATTTCAGTGGGTGTAAGATTTATATTTTAAAGAAAATGGTCAGTGAGGTAATATTTACATTACAGTTCAATGAGTTAAAGAGTTAACTACAACAGACAAAGTTCAATGAGATAATAGTTAATTTTATATACAAAGTTCAATGAGGTAATATTTGACTGCTAGAGACAAATATCATTCACGTAAGAGTTATATGTTAGAGACAAATTTCAGAGAGGTAAGAGTTAGACTGTTAGAGACAAAATTCAATGATATAAGTGCTATCTGTTACAGACAAAGTCAAGTGAGGTGAAAATTGACTGTTATAGACAAAATTCAGTGAGAAAAGAATTGACAGTTAGAGACAAAGTTCAGTGACGTAAGAGTTATCTGTTAGAGAAAAAAGATCAATGAGGAAAGAGTTATCTGTTAGAGATAAAGTTCATTGAGATAAGAGTTATCTATTAGAGATAAAGTTCACTGAGGTAAGCGTTATCTGGTAGAGACAAAGTTTACTGAGGTAAGAATTAACTGTTAGAGACAAAGTTCAGTGAGGTAAGTGTTATCTGTTAGAGATGAAGATCAGTGAAGTAAAAATTATTTGTTACAGACTAAGTTCAGTAATGTAAGAGTTAGATGTTACATACAAAGTTCGTTGCGAGATGAGTTAATTGTTAGAGACAAAGTTTAGTGTGGTAAGAGTTATCTGTTAGAAAGAAAGTTCACTGTAGTAAGAGTTACCTTTTTGAGACAAAGTTCAGTGGGAGATGAATTATCTCTAAAGGCAAAGTTCAGTGTGAGATGAGTTATTTGTTAGAAACAAAGTTCACTTGCAGATTAATTATCTTTTATAGAAAAAGTTCTGTGGGAGATTAGTTATCTGTTAGAGACAAAGTTCAGTGGGAGATTAGTTATCTGTTAGAGACAAAGTTCAGTGGGAGATGAGTTATCTGTTTGAGACAAAGTTTTATCGGAGATGATTTATCTGTTAGATTCAAAGTTTCGTGAGGTAAGAGTTATTTATTACAGACAAAGCTCAGTGGGAGATGAGTTATCTGTTACAAACAAGTTAAGTGAAAGATTTTTTATCTGTCAAAAAACAGAGTTCAGTGAGATAATAGTTATCTGTTAGACACAAAGTTCAATGAGGTAAGAGTTATCTGTTAGAGACAAATTTAAGTGAGGTAAGAGTTAACTGTTAGAGTCAAATTTCGGTTGGAGATGAGTTATCTGTTAGCGACAAAGTTCAATGAAGTAAGAATTATTTGTTACAGACAAAGTTCAGTAATGTAAGAGTTAACTGTTAGAGACAAAGGTCGTTGTGAGAGGAGTTATATGTTAGAGAGAAAGTTCAGTGAGGTAAGAGTTATCTGTTAGAGACAAAGTTCAGTGATAGATGAGTTATCTGTTAGAGACACATTTCAGTGATGTAAGAGTTATCTGTTAGAGATAAAGTTCAGTGTGAGATGAGTTATCCGTTAGATACAAAGTTCAATGGAAGATGTGTTATCTGTTAGAGACTAAGTTCAGTGGGAGATTAGTTATCTGTTATAGAAAAAGTTGAGTGGGAGACTAGTTATCTGGTAGAGATAAAGTTCAGTGAGGTAAGAGATATCTGTGAGGATTAGTAAAACTACACCATACATGTCTATCTCTACTAGAGCTAGTAAAACTACACCATACATCTCTATCTCTACTCTATTAGAACTAGTAAAACCACGCCATACATCTTTATGTCTACTCTACTAGAACTAGTAAAACTACACCATACATCTCTATCTCTACTCCATTAGAACTAGTAAATCTACGCCATACATCTCTATGTCTACTCTACTAGAACTAGTAAAACTACACCATACATTTTTATCTCTACTAGAACCAGTAAAACTACACCATACGCCTCTGACTGTATCTACTACAACTACTAAAACTACACCATACATGTCTGTATCTACCAGAACTAGTAAAACTACACCATACATTTCTGAGTATCTCTACTCTTCTAGAACTAGTAAAACTGGAACATGAATCTCTAATTATCTCTACTCAATTAGAGCCAGTAAAACTACACCATCATCTCTATCTCTACTAGAACTAGTAAAACAACATATATATGTACATATATAGACAATATTTTATTGTGGGTATAACGTATCTCTATCTTCACTAGAACTAGTAAAACAACATATATATGTACATATATAAGACAATATTTTATTGTGGGTATAACGTATCTCTATCTTCACTAGAACTAGTAAAACAATATATGTACATATATACGACAATGTTTTATTGTGGGTATAACGCACCCTGGATATAACGGAGCTTGGATATAACGGACTATTTTGTCAGTTCTCTCGGAAGTCCGTTATAATGAAAACATCACTCAGCCACCAACGATAAAAGCATTTTTTTCTTAGTCAACAAGGATAATAACACTGTTTTGTCTTAGACACCAAAGATAGCAACATCTCTTTTCTTAGTCAACAAGGATAATAACACTGTTTTGTCTTAGACACCAAAGATAGCAACATCTCTTTTCTTAGTCAACAAGGATAATAACACTGTTTTGTCTTAGACACCAAAGATAGCAACATCTCTTTTCTTAGACAACTAGAATAACACGATTGTTTTGTCTTAGACACCAAAGATAGCAACATCTCTTTTGTTAGACAACTATAATAACACTACTGTTTTGTCTTAGACACCAAAGATAAAAACATCTTTTTTCTAGACAACAAGGATAATAATACTGTTTTGTCTTAAACACGAAAGATAACAACACCGTTTGTCTTAGACACAAATGATAACAACATAATTTTGTGCTAGACACCAAAGATAGCAATATCGTTTTGACTTAGACATCAAAGATAACAACATCGTTTTGTTTTAAACACAAATGATAACAACATCGTTTTGTCTTAGGCACCAAAGATAACAATATCATTTTGCCTTAGAAACCAAAGATAACAATATCATTTTGCCTTAGACACCAAAGATAACAATATTATTTTGCCTTAGACACCAAAGATAACAATATCATTTTGCCTTAGACACCAACGATAACAACATCGGTTTCCCTTAAACAACAAGGATAACAAAATCACTTTTCCTTAAACAATAAAGATGACAAGATCGTTTTGTCTTAGATACCAATGATAATAACATATATTTGTGTTAGACAACAAGATTTTGTCTTAGATACCAATGATAATAACATATATTTGTGTTAGACAACAAGATTTTGTCTTAGATACCAATGATAATAACATATATTTGTGTTAGACAACAAGATTTTGTCTTAGACGCCAAGATTAGAAATATTATTTTGTCTTAGACGCCAAGAATAGAAATATTATTTTGTCTTAGACGCCAAGAATAGAAATATTATTTTGTCTCAGACAACAAGGACAACGATATCGTTTTGTCTTAGACACTAATATTAACAACATCGTTTTGTCTTAGACACCAAAGGTAACAACATAGTTTTGTCTTAGACACCAAGATTAACAACATCGTGTAACAACATCGTTTTGTCTCAGACACCAAAGGTAACAACATCCTTTTGTATTAGACACCAAGATTAACAACATCGTTTTGTCTTAGACACCAAAGGTAACAACATCGTTTTGTCTTAGACACCAAGATTAACAACATCGTTTTCTCTTAGACACCAAGATTAACAACATCGTTGTGTCTTAGACACCAAGAGTAACAACACCGTTTTGTCTTAGACACCAAAGATAACAACATCCCTTTGTCTTAGAAACCAAAGGTAACAACATCCTTTTGTCTTAGAAACCAAAGGCAACAATATCGTTTTGTCTTAGACACCAAGATTAACAACATCGTTTTGTCTTAGACACCAAGATTAACAACATCGTTTTGTCTTAGACACCAAGATTAACAACATCGTTTTGTTTTAGACACCAAAGGTAACAACATCGGTTTGTATTAGACAACAAGATTAACAACATCGTTTTGTCTTAGACACCAAGATTAACAACATCGTTTTGTCTTAGACACCACAGGTAACAACATCGGTTTTTCTTAGACACCAAGATTAACAACATCGTTTTGTCTCAGACACCAAAGGTAACAACATCGTTTTGTCTTAGACACCACAGGTAACAACATCCTTTTGTCTTAGACACCAAAGGCAACAATATCGTTTTGTCTTAGAAACCAAATATAACAACATTCTTTTGCCTTAGACACCAAATATAACAACATCATTTTGTCTTAGACACCAAAGATAGCAACATAGTTTTGTCTTAGACACCAAAGATAGCAACATCCTTCTGTCTTGGACACCAAAGATAGCAACATCTTTTTGTCTTAGACACCAAAGATAGCAACATCGTTTTGTCTTAGACACCAAAGATAACAAAATCGTTTTGTCTTAGACACCAAGATTAACAACATCGTTTTGTCTTAGACACCAAAGATAGCAACATCCTTCTGTCTTGGACACCAAAGATAGCAACATCGTTTTGTCTTAGAAACCAAATATAACAACATTCTTTTGCCATATACACCAAAGATAACAACATCGTTTTGTCTTAGACACCAAAGATAACAACACTGTTTTGACTACACACAAAGTTAGACAACATCGTTTAGTGAGACACGAAGACTGACAAAATAAACGGCACACAACAGCAACATATCAAACCTTTTCCATGCCGTATTCACTGATCTCTGTACCACAGGATTTCACTGTAGACATATAGGGCGCAGGATTTCACTGTAGACATATAGGGCGCAGGATTTCACTGTAGACATATGGGCGCAGGATTTCACTATAGACATATGGGCGCAGGATTTCACTGTAGACATATAGGGCGCAGGATTTTACTGTAGACATATAGGGCGCAGTATTTCACTGTAGACATATAGGGGGCAGGATTTCAGTGTAGACATATAAGGTGCATGATTTCAGTGTAGACATAAAGGGCGCATGATTTCACTGTTTGTCACTGAAGGGCGCAAAATATGATCACATATCTAGAGCTTCATCTTCCTCAACTTTATCTTCTTCACTGACCTTCAACTGACCTAGAATGAGGAAGAGTACAAAGATTAGCTTGTTAGGAATGTCATCAACATACCCTGGTCGATAGTTAGTTACAAATGTCAACATAACTTGTTCGGTTGCTAATTACATCAGTGCACTTTAATAGTAGTAGTAGTAGTTAGTAGTAGTAGTAGTGTAGTAGTAGTAGAAGAAGAAGAAGAAGAAGAAGAAAAAGAAGAAGAAGAAAGACTAGACTAGCACACAGAAAACAGACGATTGTGGGAACAGCTGAGAATAAAGTGTGTACAATCATTTGTTTTTCTTCAAAGAAAAACTCAAAATCCCCCCCCCCCCCCCAACACTTCTACAAACACATGCCATTTACAACCTCCTTTCTTCACATCTGGTTCATACCTCCATATTTTCATTAGGCGAACAAGAAAATCAGGTTCACAGAGAAAGAGAAGCAAGTCTTAGTGGGGGGTGGGGGGGGGGGGGTGAGATTTTGAGACCACACTTTGTCATATTACTGAAACACTACATGTATTTTCTGGCAGACTATTGAAACACTACATGTATTTTCTGGCAGACTATTGAAACACTACATGTATTTTTTGACAGACTATTGAAACACTACATGTATTTTTTGACAGACTATTGAAACACAACATGTATTTTTTGACAGACTATTGAAACACTACATGTATTTTTACATGTATTTTTTGACACACTACTGAAGCACAACATGTATTTTCCGACAGACTATGGGAACACAATATGTATTTTCCGACAGACTATTGGAGCACAATATGTATTTTCCGACAGACTATTGGAGCACAATATGTATTTTCCGACAGACTATTGAAACACTACATGTATTTTCTGAGAGACTATTGGAGCACAACATGTATTTTCCGACAGACTATGGAGCACAACATGTATTTTCCGACAGATTATTGGAGCAAGACATGTATTTTCAGACAGACTATTGGAGCAACATGTATTTTCCGACAGATTATTGGAGCACAACATGGATTTTACTGTAGACATATAGGGCGCAGGATTTCACTGTAGACATATAGGGCGCAGGATTTCACTGTAGACATATAGGGGGCAGGATTTCAGTGTAGACATATAAGGTGCATGATTTCACTGTAGACATAAAGGGCGCATGATTTCACTGTTTGTCACTGAAGGGCGCAAAATATGATCACATATCTAGAGCTTCATCTTCCTCAACTTTATCTTCTTCACTGACCTTCAACTGACCTAGAATGAGGAAGAGTACAAAGATTAGCTTGTTAGGAATGTCATCAACATACCCTGGTCGATAGTTAGTTACAAATGTCAACATAACTTGTTCGGTTGCTAATTACATCAGTGCACTTTAATAGTAGTAGTAGTAGTAGTAGTAGTAGTAGTAGTAGTAGTAGTAGTAGAAGAAGAAGAAGAAGAAGAAAAAGAAGAAGAAGAAAGACTAGACTAGCACACAGAAAACAGACGATTGTGGGAACAGCTGAGAATAAAGTGTGTACAATCATTTGTTTTTCTTCAAAGAAAAACTCAAAATCCCCCCCCCCCCCAACACTTCTACAAACACATGCCATTTACAACCTCCTTTCTTCACATCTGGTTCATACCTCCATATTTTCATTAGGCGAACAAGAAAATCAGGTTCACAGAGAAAGAGAAGCAAGTCTTAGTGGGGGGTGGGGGGGTGAGATTTTGAGACCACACTTTGTCATATTACTGAAACACTACATGTATTTTCTGGCGGACTATTGAAACACTACATGTATTTTTTGACAGACTATTGAAACACTACATGTATTTTTTGACAGACTATTGAAACACAACATGTATTTTTTGACAGACTATTGAAACACTACATGTATTTTTACATGTATTTTTTGACACACTACTGAAGCACAACATGTATTTTCCGACAGACTATGGGAACACAATATGTATTTTCCGACAGACTATTGGAGCACAATATGTATTTTCCGACAGACTATTGGAGCACAATATGTATTTTCCGACAGACTATTGAAACACTACATGTATTTTCTGAGAGACTATTGGAGCACAACATGTATTTTCCGACAGACTATTGGAGCACAACATGTATTTCCGACAGATTATTGGAGCAAGACATGTATTTTCAGACAGACTATTGGAGCACAACATGTATTTTCCGACAGATTATTGGAGCACAACATGTATTTTCCGATAGATTATTGGAGCAAACATGTATTTTCAGACAGATTATTGGAGAACAACATGTATTTTTCGACAGATTATTGGAGCACAACATGTATTTCCGACAGATTATTGGAGCACAACATATATTTTCCGACAGATTATTGGAGCACAACATGTATTTTCCGACAGACTAGTGGAGTACAACATGTATTTTACAACAGATTATTGAGCACAACATGTATTTTTAGACAGATTATTGGAGCACAACATGTATTTTCTGACAGATTATTGGAGTACAACATGTATTTTTAGACAGATTATTGGAGCACAACATGTATTTTCCGACAGATTATTGGAACACAACATGTATTTCCGACAGATTATTGGAACACAGTTGTGTTGTTGTTGTTTCCCTTCTTGCCCAGAGCCAGTTAAGTTGTGTTGTTGTTGTTTCCCTTCTTGCCCAGAGCCAGTTAAGTTTGTTTGTTGTTGTTTCCCTTCTTGCCCAAAGCCAGTTAAGTTGTGTTGTTGTTGTTGTTTCCCTTCTTGCCCAGAGCCAGTTAAGTTGTGTTGTTGTTGTTGTTTCCCTTCTTGCCCAGAGCCAGTTAAGTTTTTTTTTTTTTTGTTCAAAGTTCAGTGATGTAAGAGTTATCCGTTAGAATCAAAGTTTAGTGAGTTAAGAGTTGACTGTTAGAGACAAAGATCAGTGATGTAAGAGTTGACTGTTAGAGACAAAATTCAGTGAAGTAAGAGTTAACTGTTAGAAACAAAACTCAATGATGTAAGAGTGATTTGTTGGAGACAGAGCTCAATAATGTAAATGTTATCTGCTAGAGACAAAGCTCAGTGAGGTAAGAGTTATCTGTTAGAGACAAATTTCAGAGGGAGTTATACTTATCTGTGAGAGACAAAGATCAGTGAAGTAAGAGCTATTTGTTAGAGATAAAGTTGAATGATATAAGCGTTGACTGTTGGAGACGAAGCTGAGTGATGTAAGAGTTATCTTTGGAGATAAAGTTCAGTGATCTAAGCTTTGGCTGCTGGAGACAAAGTTCAGTGAGGTAAGAGCTATCATTTAGAGATAAAATTCAGTGATGTAAGAGTTATCTTTTAAAGTTAAAGTTCAGTGATGTAAGAATTATCTTTTAAAGTTAAAGTTCAGTGATGTAAGCGTAGACTGTTAGCGACAAAGTTCAGTGAGTTAAGAGTTGACTGTTAGAGACAAAGTTCAGTGAGGTAAGAGTTGACTGTTAGAGACAAAGTTCAGTGAGGTAAGAGTTATCTGTTAGAGAAAAAGTTCAATGACGTAAGAGTTTTATTTTAGAGACAAAGTTCAGTGAGGTAAGAGTTATCTTTTAGAGACAAAGTTGAGTGAAGTAAAAAAAATTATCTTTTAGAGATAAAATTTAGTGACTGAAGAGTTATCTTTTAGAGACAAAGTTCAGTGAGGTAAGATTTGACTGTTAGAGACCAAGTTCAGTGAGAGAAAAGTTATCTGTTAGAGACGAATTTCAGTGAGGTAAGAGCTATCTGTTAGAGACAGAGTTCGGTGAGGTAAGAGTTGACTGTTAAGGACAAAGCTTAGTGAGGTAAGAGTTATCTGTTAGAGCCAAATATCAGCTTGATTTACAGTTATCTGTTAGAGACAAAGTTCAGTAATGTAAGAGTTATCTTTTAGAGACAAAGTTCAGTGATGTAAGAGTTATCTTTTAGAGACAAAGTTCAGTGAGGTAAGAGTTATCTTTTAGAGACAAACTTCAGTGATGTAAGAGATATAGTTTAGAGACAAAGTTCAGAGACGGAACTGTTATCTGTTAGAGATAAAGTTCAGTGATGTAATGGTTAACTGTTAGAGAAAAAGTTCTTTGATGTAAGCTTTATCTGTTAGTGACAAAGTTCAGTGAGGTAAGAGTTGACTGTTAGAGACAAAGTTCAGTAATGTAAGAGTTATCTGTTAGAGACGAATTTCAGTGAGGTAAGAGCTATCTGTTAGAGACAGAGTTCGGTGAGGTAAGAGTTGACTGTTAAGGACAAAGCTTAGTGAGGTAAGAGTTATCTGTTAGAGCCAAATATCAGCTTGATTTACAGTTATCTGTTAGAGACAAAGTTCAGTAATGTAAGAGTTATCTTTTAGAGACAAAGTTCAGTGATGTAAGAGTTATCTGTTAGAGATAAAGTTCAGTGAGGTAAGAGTTATCTTTTAGAGACAAACTTCAGTGATGTAAGAGATATAGTTTAGAGACAAAGTTCAGAGACGGAACTGTATCTGTTAGAGATACAGTTCAGTGATGTAATGGTTAACTGTTAGAGAAAAAGTTCTTTGATGTAAGCTTTATCTGTTAGTGACAAAGTTCAGTGAGGTAAGAGTTGACTGTTAGAGACAAAGTTCAGTAATGTAAGAGTTATCTTTTAGAGACAAAGTTCAGTGAGGTAAGAGTTATCTTTTAGAGACAAAGTTCAGTGAGGTAAGAGTTGACTGTTAGAGACAAAGTTCAGTGAGGTAAGAGTTGACTGTTAGACACAAATTGTTGTGAGGTGAGATATCTTTTAGAGACAAAGTTCAGTGAGGTAAGAGTTATCTGTTAGAGGCAAATTTTAGTGAGATAATAGTTATCAGTTATGGACAAATTTCAGTGGGTGTAAGATTTATATTTTAAAGAAAATGGTCAGTGAGGTAATATTTACATTACAGTTCAATGAGTTAAAGAGTTAACTACAACAGACAAAGTTCAATGAGATAATAGTTAATTTTATATACAAAGTTCAATGAGGTAATATTTGACTGCTAGAGACAAATATCATTCACGTAAGAGTTATATGTTAGAGACAAAGTTCAGTGAGGTAAGAGTTGACTGTTAGAGACAAAATTCAATGATATAAGTGCTATCTGTTACAGACAAAGTCAAGTGAGGTGAAAATTGACTGTTATAGACAAAATTCAGTGAGAAAAGAATTGACAGTTAGAGACAAAGTTCAGTGACGTAAGAGTTATCTGTTAGAGACAAAGTTCAGTGAGGTAAGAGTTATCTGTTAGAGATAAAGTTCATTGAGATAAGAGTTATCTATTAGAGATAAAGTTCACTGAGGTAAGCGTTATCTGGTAGAGACAAAGTTCAGTGAGGTAAGAGTTAACTGTTAGAGACAAAGTTCAGTGAGGTAAGTGTTATCTGTTAGAGATGAAGATCAGTGAAGTAAAAATTATTTGTTACAGACTAAGTTCAGTAATGTAAGAGTTAGATGTTACATACAAAGTTCGTTGCGAGATGAGTTAATTGTTAGAGACAAAGTTTAGTGTGGTAAGAGTTATCTGTTAGAAAGAAAGTTCACTGTAGTAAGAGTTACCTTTTTGAGACAAAGTTCAGTGGGAGATGAATTATCTCTAAAGGCAAAGTTCAGTGTGAGATGAGTTATTTGTTAGAAACAAAGTTCACTTGCAGATTAATTATCTTTTATAGAAAAAGTTCTGTGGGAGATTAGTTATCTGTTAGAGACAAAGTTCAGTGGGAGATTAGTTATCTGTTAGAGACAAAGTTCAGTGGGAGATGAGTTATCTGTTTGAGACAAAGTTCAGTGGGAGATGAGTTATCTGTTAGAGACAAAGTTCAGTGAGGTAAGAGTTATTTATTACAGACAAAGCTCAGTGGGAGATGAGTTATCTGTTACAAACAAGTTAAGTGAAAGATTTTTTATCTGTCAAAAAACAGAGTTCAGTGAGATAATAGTTATCTGTTAGACACAAAGTTCAATGAGGTAAGAGTTATCTGTTAGAGACAAATTTAAGTGAGGTAAGAGTTAACTGTTAGAGACAAAGTTCAGTGGGAGATGAGTTATCTGTTAGCGACAAAGTTCAATGAGGTAAGAGTTATCTGTTAGAGACAAAGTTCAGTAATGTAAGAGTTAACTGTTAGAGACAAAGGTCGTTGTGAGAGGAGTTATATGTTAGAGAGAAAGTTCAGTGAGGTAAGAGTTATCTGTTAGAGACAAAGTTCAGTGATAGATGAGTTATCTGTTAGAGACACATTTCAGTGATGTAAGAGTTATCTGTTAGAGATAAAGTTCAGTGTGAGATGAGTTATCCGTTAGATACAAAGTTCAATGGAAGATGTGTTATCTGTTAGAGACTAAGTTCAGTGGGAGATTAGTTATCTGTTATAGAAAAAGTTGAGTGGGAGACTAGTTATCTGGTAGAGATAAAGTTCAGTGAGGTAAGAGATATCTGTGAGGATTAGTAAAACTACACCATACATGTCTATCTCTACTAGAGCTAGTAAAACTACACCATACATCTCTATCTCTAGGACTGAGGTGGGTGGGGGACGTGATAGAAGCTGACAGGCCCGTGGAAGAACTGGGGGTGGGGGGGGGACGTGATAGAAGCTGACAGGCCCGTGGAAGAACTGGAGGTGGGTGGGTGACGTGATAGAAGCTGACAGGCCCGTGGAAGAACTGGAGGTGGGTGGGGGACGTGATAGAAGCTGACAGGCCCGTGGAAGAACTGGGGGTGGGTGGGGGACGTGATAGAAGCTGACAGGCCCGTGGAGAACTGGGTGGGTGGGGGACGTGATAGAAGTGACAGGCCCGTGGAAGAACTGGGGGTGGGGGGGGGACGTGATAGAAGATGACAGACCGTGGAAGAACTGGGGGTGGGTGGGGGACGTGATAGAAGCTGACAGACCCGTGGAAGAACTGGGGGTGGGTGGTGGACGTGATAGAAGCTGACAGGCCCGTGGAAGAACTGGAGGTGGGTGGGGGACGTGATAGAAGCTGACAGACCCGTGGAAGAACTGGGGGTGGGTGGGGGACGTGATAGAAGCTGACAGGCCCGTGGAAGAACTGGGGGTGGGTGGGGGACGTGATAGAAGCTGACAGCCCGTGGAAGACTGGGGTGGGTGGGGGACGTGATAGAAGCTGACAGGCCCGTGGAAGAACTGGGGGTGGGTGGGGGACGTGATAGAAGATGACAGACCCGTGGAAGAACTGGGGGTGGGTGGGGGACGTGATAGAAGCTGACAGACCCGTGGAAGAACTGGGGGTGGGTGGTGGACGTGATAGAAGCTGACAGGCCGTGGAAGAACTGGAGGTGGGTGGGGGACGTGATAGAAGCTGACAGACCCGTGGAAGAACTGGGGGTGGGTGGGGGACGTGATAGAAGCTGACAGGCCCGTGGAAGAACTGGGGGTGGGTGGGGGACGTGATAGAAGCTGACAGACCGTGGAAGAACTGGGGGTGGGTGGGGGACGTGATAGAAGCTGACAGGCCCGTGGAAGAACTGGGGGTGGGTGGTGGACGTGATAGAAGCTGACAGGCCCGTGGAAGAACTGAGGTGGGTGGGGGACGTGATAGAAGATGACAGGCCCGTGGAAGAACTGGGGGTGGGTGGGGGACGTGATAGAAGATGACAGGCCCGTGGAAGGACTGGGCCCGCATCGTCTTCCCTGTAATGACCGAGGAAATTGTGGACTGTGGCTACCGCTCATAGCCATGTACCCGGCAGCTGTCAGACACAATCTGTCCATGGCGCAGTCAACCGCTGCCTGGTTACAGAAACGAACCGATACAATACTCTTCTTCGTTTTAAATGCTGTGTATCTACGCTTTGGACACACATTCATACACGTGAATGATTATATAAAAAAAGATTTCTTTAGATGCTCCATCTCGGACAGCACGGATTTGTAAGCAGAGCCCACTTTTGCGTGTTTATTTTCCTAATAGAGCCAATTTCCGTTCTCCATTTAACGACACGCATTGAAATTCATCCGCATGGAAAGTTAGTTCTTAATGCTTGATGACCCTCCGCGCATGCGCCGACAGAAACTTCTGAAAGCGATAAAACAAAAAATTCTTGCATGAACAGAGATAAAGAAAGAGAAAAAACTAAAACCAGTGTTTGCACACCTGAAAAGATATAACTTGGACAAGGTAAGTTTACATTAAAGAAGGATTGGAGAAGTGAAGTTTTCATTACAGAAAGACTGGATATGAGAAGTTTATAATACAGAAGAAATAGAGAAGTGAAGTTTACGTTACAGAAGGATTGGAGAAGTGAAGTTATTACTACATAAGAATTGGAGAAGTGAAATTATCATTACAGAAAAGTCGGAGAAGTGAAGTTATCTTGTAATCCAAATTCTGAGACAAATCGGAGAAGTGAAGTTATCTTGTAATCCAAATTCTGAGACAAATCTTTCTGGCAACAGTAATACAAGAGAGGAAACAAAATGTGCTAACATATGTTGTGATATCATGTGGTGATATAAAAATAAACTGTGTAAATAGCTTACACATGTGGTGATATCACGAAACTTGTAAAAAGCTTACACATTTGGTGATATCACGAAACTGTAATAAATTTACACAGACGTTGCTATCAAGAAACTGTGTAAATAGCTTACACATGTGATGATATCAAGAAACTGTGTAAATAGCTTACACGTGTGGTGATGTCAAGAAACTGTGTAAATAGCTTACACGTGTGGTGATATCACGAAACTTGTAAAAAGCTTACACATTTGGTGATATCACGAAACTGTAATAAATTTACACAGACGTTGCTATCAAGAAACTGTGTAAATAGCTTACACATGTGATGATATCAAGAAACTGTGTAAATAGCTTACACGTGTGGTGATGTCAAGAAACTGTGTAAATAGCTTACACGTGTGGTGATGTCAAGAAGCTGTGTAAATAGCTTACACGTGTGGTGATGTCAAGAAGCTGTGTAAATAGCTTACACGTGTGGTGATGTCAAGAAGCTGTGTAAATAGCTTACACGTGTGGTGATGTCAAGAAGCTGTGTAAATAGCTACACGTGTGGTGATGTCAAGAAACTGTGTAAATAGCTTACACGTGTGGTGATGTCAAGAAACTGTGTAAATAGCTACACGTGTGGTGATGTCAAGAAACTGTGTAAATAGCTTACACGTGTGGTGATGTCAAGAAGCTGTGTAAATAGCTTACACGTGTGGTGATGTCAAGAAGCTGTGTAAATAGCTTACACGTGTGTTGACATGTAAAAATCGTGTTAACAGTTTATGAACAATGTGACACCAAGATTAACAACATCGTTTTGTCTTAGACACCACAGGTAACAACATCGTTTTGTCTTAGACACCAAGATTAACAACATCGTTTTGTCTCAGACACCAAAGGTAACAACATCGTTTTGTCTTAGACACCACAGGTAACAACATCGTTTTGTCTTAGGCACCAAAGATAACAATATCATTTTGCCTTAGAAACCAAAGATAACAATATCATTTTGCCTTAGACACCAAAGATAACAAATTATTTTGCCTTAGACACCAAAGATAACAATATCATTTTGCCTTAGACACCAACGATAACAACATCGGTTTCCCTTAACAACAAGGATAACAAAATCACTTTTCCTTAAACAATAAAGATGACAAGATCGTTTTGTCTTAGATACCAATGATAATAACATATATTTGTGTTAGACAACAGATTTTGTCTTAGATACCAATGATAATAACATATATTTGTGTTAGACAACAAGATTTTGTCTTAGATACCAATGATAATAACATATATTTGTGTTAGACAACAAGATTTTGTCTTAGACGCCAAGATTAGAAATATTATTTTGTCTTAGACGCCAAGAATAGAAATATTATTTTGTCTTAGACGCCAAGAATAGAAATATTATTTTGTCTCAGACAACAAGGACAACGATATCGTTTTGTCTTAGACACTAATATTAACAACATCGTTTTGTCTTAGACACCAAAGGTAAAACATAGTTTTGTCTTAGACACCAAGATTAACAACATCGTGTAACAACATCGTTTTGTCTCAGACACCAAAGGTAACAACATCCTTTTGTATTAGACACCAAGATTAACAACATCGTTTTGTCTTAGACACCAAAGGTAACAACATCGTTTTGTCTTAGACACCAAGATTAACAACATCGTTTTCTCTTAGACACCAAGATTAACAACATCGTTGTGTCTTAGCACCAAGAGTAACAACACCGTTTTGTCTTAGACACCAAAGATAACAACATCCCTTTGTCTTAGAAACCAAAGGTAACAACATCCTTTTGTCTTAGAAACCAAAGGCAACAATATCGTTTTGTATTAGACACCAAGATTAACAACATCGTTTTGTCTTAGACACCAAGATTAACAACATCGTTTTGTTTTAGACACCAAAGGTAACAACATCGGTTTGTATTAGACAACAAGATTAACAACATCGTTTTGTCTTAGACACCAAGATTAACAACATCGTTTTGTCTTAGACACCACAGGTAACAACATCGGTTTTTCTTAGACACCAAGATTAACAACATCGTTTTGTCTCAGACACCAAAGGTAACAACATCGTTTTGTCTTAGACACCACAGGTAACAACATCCTTTTGTCTTAGACACCAAAGGCAACAATATCGTTTTGTCTTAGAAACCAAATATAACAACATTCTTTTGCCTTAGACACCAAATATAACAACATCGTTTTGTCTTAGACACCAAAGATAGCAACATCCTTCTGTCTTGGACACCAAAGATAGCAACATCTTTTTGTCTTAGACACCAAAGATAGCAACATCGTTTTGTCTTAGACACCAAAGATAACAAAATCGTTTTGTCTTAGACACCAAGATTAACAACATCGTTTTGTCTTAGACACCAAAGATAGCAACATCCTTCTGTCTTGGACACCAAAGATAGCAACATCGTTTTGTCTTAGAAACCAAATATAACAACATTCTTTTGCCATATACACCAAAGATAACAACATCGTTTTGTCTTAGACACCAAAGATAACAACACTGTTTTGACTACACACAAAGTTAGACAACATCGTTTAGTGAGACACGAAGACTGACAAAATAAACGGCACACAACAGCAACATATCAAACCTTTTCCATGCCGTATTCACTGATCTCTGTACCACAGGATTTCACTGTAGACATATAGGGCGCAGGATTTCACTGTAGACATATAGGGCGCAGGATTTTACTGTAGACATATAGGGCGCAGTATTTCACTGTAGACATATAGGGGGCAGGATTTCAGTGTAGACATATAAGGTGCATGATTTCAGTGTAGACATAAAGGGCGCATGATTTCATGTTTGTCACTGAAGGGCGCAAAATATGATCACATATCTAGAGCTTCATCTTCCTCAACTTTATCTTCTTCACTGACCTTCAACTGACCTAGAATGAGGAAGAGTACAAAGATTAGCTTGTTAGGAATGTCATCAACATACCCTGGTCGATAGTTAGTTACAAATGTCAACATAACTTGTTCGGTTGCTAATTACATCAGTGCACTTTAATAGTAGTAGTAGTAGTAGTAGTAGTAGTAAGTAGTAGTAGTAGTCGTAGTAGTAGAAGAAGAAGAAGAAGAAGAAGAAAAAAGAAGAAGAGAAAGACTAGACTAGCACACAGAAAACAGACGATTGTGGGAACAGCTGAGAATAAAGTGTGTACAATCATTTGTTTTTCTTCAAAGAAAAACTCAAAATCCCCCCCCCCCCCCAACACTTCTACAAACACACATGCCATTTACAACCTCCTTTCTTCACATCTGGTTCACCTCCATATTTTCATTAGGCGACAAGAAAATCAGGTTCACAGAGAAAGAGAAGCAAGTCTTAGTGGGGGGTGGGGGGGGGGGGGTGAGATTTGAGACCACACTTTGTCATATTACTGAAACACTACATGTATTTTCTGGCAGACTATTGAAACACTACATGTATTTTCTGGCAGACTATTGAAACACTACATGTATTTTTTGACAGACTATTGAAACACTACATGTATTTTTGACAGACTATTGAAACACACATGTATTTTTGACAGACTATTGAAACACTACATGTTTTTACATGTATTTTTTGACACACTACTGAAGCACAACATGTATTTTCCGACAGACTATGGGAACACAATATGTATTTTCCGACAGACTATTGGAGCACAATATGTATTTTCCGACAGACTATTGGAGCACAATATGTATTTTCCGACAGACTATGAAACACTACATGTATTTTCTGAGAGACTATTGGAGCACAACATGTATTTTCCGACAGACTATTGGAGCAAACATGTATTTTCCGACAGATTTTGGAGCAAGACATGTATTTTCAGACAGACTATTGGAGCACACATGGATTTTACTGTAGACATATAGGGCGCAGTATTTCACTGTAGACATATAGGGGGCAGGATTCAGTGTAGACATATAAGGTGCATGATTTCAGTGTAGACATAAAGGGCGCATGATTTCATGTTTGTCACTGAAGGGCGCAAAATATGATCACATATCTAGAGCTTCATCTTCCTCAACTTTATCTTCTTCACTGACCTTCAACTGACCTAGAATGAGGAAGAGTACAAAGATTAGCTTGTTAGGAATGTCATCAACATACCCTGGTCGATAGTTAGTTACAAATGTCAACATAACTTGTTCGGTTGCTAATTACATCAGGCACATAGTAGTTAGTATAGTAGTAGTAGTAGTAGTAGTAGTAGTAGTAGTAGTAGTAGTAGTAGTAGTAGTAGTAGAAGAAGAAGAAGAAGAAGAAGAAAAAAGAAGAAGAGAAAGACTAGACTAGCACACAGAAAACAGACGATTGTGGGAACAGCTGAGAATAAAGTGTGTACAATCATTTGTTTTTCTTCAAAGAAAAACTCAAAATCCCCCCCCCCCCCCAACACTTCTACAAACACACATGCCATTTACAACCTCCTTTCTTCACATCTGGTTCACCTCCATATTTCATTAGGCGACAAGAAAATCAGGTTCACAGAGAAAGAGAAGCAAGTCTTAGTGGGGGGTGGGGGGGGGGGGGTGAGATTTGAGATTTGAGACCACACTTTGTCATATTACTGAAACACTACATGTATTTTCTGGCAGACTATTGAAACACTACATGTATTTTCTGGCAGACTATTGAAACACTACATGTATTTTTTGACAGACTATTGAAACACTACATGTATTTTTGACAGACTATTGAAACACACATGTATTTTTGACAGACTATTGAAACACTACATGTTTTTACATGTATTTTTTGACACACTACTGAAGCACAACATGTATTTTCCGACAGACTATGGGAACACAATATGTATTTTCCGACAGACTATTGGAGCACAATATGTATTTTCCGACAGACTATTGGAGCACAATATGTATTTTCCGACAGACTATTGAAACACTACTGTATTTTCTGAGAGACTATTGGAGCACAACATGTATTTTCCGACAGACTATGGAGCACAACATGTATTTTCCGACAGATTATTGGAGCAAGACATGTATTTTCAGACAGACTATTGGAGCACAACATGTATTTTCCGACAGATTATTGGAGCACAACATGTATTTTCCGATAGATTATTGGAGCACAACATGTATTTTCAGACAGATTATTGGAGCACAACATGTATTTTCCGACAGATTATTGGAGCACAACATGTATTTCCGACAGATTATTGGAGCACAACATATATTTTCCGACAGATTATTGGAGCACAACATGTATTTTCCGACAGACTAGTGGAGTACAACATGTATTTTACAACAGATTATTGAGCACAACATGTATTTTACAACAGATTATTGAGCACAACATGTATTTTCTGACAGATTATTGGAGTACAACATGTATTTTTAGACAGATTATTGGAGCACAACATGTATTTTCCGATAGATTATTGGAACACAACATGTATTTCCGACAGATTATTGGAACACAACATGTATTTTTAGACAGATTATTGGAACACAACATGTATTTTCCGACAGATTATTGGAACACAACATGTATTTTTAGACAGATTATTGGAGCGGAACATGTATTTTCCGATAGATTATTGGAGCACAACATTTATTTTCTACAGCTTTTGACAGATACAATCTGAGCCTGGGGGTGGGGGGGGACGTGATAGAAGATGACATGCCCGTGGAAGAACTGGGGGGGTGGGGGGGACGTGATAGAAGATGACATGCCCGTGGAAGAACTGGGGGTGGGGGGGGACGTGATAGAAGATGACATGCCCGTGGAAGAATGGGGGTGGGTGGGGGACGTGATAGAAGATGACAGGCCCGTGGAAGAACTGGGGGTGGGTGGGGGACGTGATAGAAGCTGACAGGCTCGTGGAAGAACTGGGGGTGGGTGGGGGACGTGATAGAAGATGACAGGCTCGTGGAAGAACTGGGGGTGGGTGGGGGACGTGATAGAAGATGACAGGCTCGTGGAAGAACTGGGGGTGGGTGGGGGACGTGATAGAAGATGACAGGCTCGTGGAAGAACTGGGGGTGGGTGGGGGACGTGATAGAAGATGACAGGCCCGTGGAAGAACTGGGGGTGGGTGGGGGACGTGATAGAAGATGACAGGCCCGTGGAAGAACTGGTGGTGGTGTGGGGACGTGATAGAAGATGACAGGCTCGTGGAAGAACTGGGGGTGGGTGGGGGACGTGATAGAAGCTTACAGGCCCGTGGAAGAACTGGGGGTGGGTGGGGGACGTGATAGAAGCTTACAGGCTCGTGGAAGAACTGGGGGTGGGTGGGGGACGTGATAGAAGCTGACAGGCCCGTGGAAGAACTGGGGGTGGGTGGGGGACGTGATAGAAGCTGACAGGCCCGTGGAAGAACTGGGGGTGGGTGGGGGACGTGATAGAAGCTGACAGGCTCGTGGAAGAACTGGGGGTGGGGGGGACGTGATAGAAGCTGACAGGCCCGTGGAAGGACTGGGGGTGGGTGGGGGACGTTATAGAAATGACAGGCTCGTGGAAGAACTGGGGGTGGGTGGGGGACGTGATAGAAGCTGACAGGCCCGTGGAAGAACTGGGGGTGGGTGGACGTGATAGAAGCTGACAGGCCCGTGGAAGAACTGGGGGTGGGTGGGGGACGTGATAGAAGCTGACAGGCCCGTGGAAGGACTGAGGTGGGTGGGGGACGTGATAGAAGCTGACAGGCCCGTGGAAGAACTGGGCCCGCATCGTCTTCCCTGTAATGACCGAGGAAATTGTGGACTGTGGCTACCGCTCATAGCCACGTACCCGGCAGCTGTCAGACACAATCTGTCCATGGCGCAGTCAACCGATGCCTGGTTACAGAAACGAACCGATACAATACTCTTCTTCGTTTTAAATGCTGTGTATCTACGCTTTGGACACACGTTCATACACGTGAATGATTATATAAAAAAAAGATTTCTTTAGATGCTCCATCTCGGACAGCACGGATTTGTAAGCAGAGCCCACTTTTGCGTGTTTATTTTCCTAATAGAGCCAATTTCCGTTCTCCATTTAACGACACGCATTGAAATTCATCCGCATGGAAAGTTAGTTCTTAATGCTTGATGACCCTCCGCGCATGCGCCGACAGAAACTTCTGAAAGCGATAAAACAAAAATTCTTGCATGAACAGAGATAAAGAAAGAGAAAAACTAAACCAGTGTTTGCACACCTGAAAAGATATAACTTGGACAAGGTAAGTTTACATTAAGAAGGATTGGAGAAGTGAAGTTTTCATTACAGAAAGACTGGATATGAGAAGTTTATAATACAGAAGAAATAGAGAAGTGAAGTTTACGTTACAGAAGGATTGGAGAAGTGACGTTATTACTACATAAGAATTGGAGAAGTGAAATTATCATTACAGAAAAGTCGGAGAAGTGAAGTTATCTTGTAATCCAAATTCTGAGACAAATCGGAGAAGTGAAGTTATCTTGTAATCCAAATTCTGAGACAAATCTTTCTGGCAACAGTAATACAAGAGAGGAAACAAAATGTGCTAACATATGTTGTGATATCATGTGGTGATATAAAAACAAACTGTGTAAATAGCTTACACATGTGATGATATCAAGAAACTGTGTAAATAGCTTACACATGTGATGATATCAAGAAGCTGTGTAAATAGCTTACACGTGTGGTGATGTCAAGAAGCTGTGTAAATAGCTTACACGTGTGTTGACATGTAAAAATCGTGTTAACAGTTTATGAACAATGTGACACGAAGATTATGCAGCTTCCAAACGTAGAAAAATCAAGAAAGCTGTAAGTAGTTTTCAAACAAATCAGAAAAATTATTAGAAATCTATTACATTCAGTAATCTGAGCGCTGAGAGATCACATGATGATAGTTGGTATAAATCGTAATAAATGGAATTTCTCTGAAATGCTTTGTTAAAGTTAACAAAAGAAATAATCATTTATCTGTTTTGTCTTTATTTATGAAACAAAAACAGGTGAAATTAGTATATGATTCCATCGAATCTCACCATTTGTCGTGCCAAAGATCATGTGACGTAGATGAGTGTGCCAAAGATCATGTGACGTAGATAATTCTGCCAAAGATCATGTGACGTAGATGAGTGTGCCAAAGATCATGTGACGTAGATGAGTGTGCCAAAGATAATGTAACGTAGATGAATGTGCCAAAGATCATGTGACGTAGATGGGTGTGTCAAATATAATGTGACGTAGATAATTCTGCCAAAGATCATGTGACGTAGATCAGTGGTTGCCAATCTTCTTCCGCTAGCGTACTCCTTGATAGTTTATTTCTATAAACTGAAGCTCTTCATGTTAGGAAACTTGGTAATTTATTTATATAAACTGAAGCTCTTCATGTTAGGAAACTTGGTAGTTTATTTCTATAAACTGAAGCCCTTCATGTTAGGAAACTTGGTAGTTTATTTCTATAAACTGAAGCCCTTCATGTTAGGAAACTTGGTAGTTTATTTCTATAAACTGAAGCCCTTCATGTTAGGAAACTTGGTAGTTTATTTCTATAAACTGAAGCCCTTCATGTTTTGAAACTTGTTTGTTTTTCTTAGCACTGTTGTTTCTGCTTCTCAACATTATCTAACTTCTTCTCTCATACTCTGAACTTCCTGCTGCGTACCCCCATACTCCTAACGTCCTGCAGTGTACTCTCATATTCCTGAACGTCCTGCTGTGCATTCTCATACTCCTGAACGTCCTGCAGTGTACCCATATACTCTTGAACGTCCTGCTGTGTACCCCCAGATTGGGGGACGTGATAGAAGATGACAGGCTCGTGGAAGAACTGGGGGTGGGTGGGGGACGTGATAGAAGATGACAGGCTCGTGGAAGAACTGGGGGTGGGTGGGGGACGTGATAGAAGATGACAGGCTCGTGGAAGAACTGGGGGTGGGTGGGGGACGTGATAGAAGATGACAGGCCCGTGGAAGAACTGGGGGTGGGTGGGGGACGTGATAGAAGATGACAGGCCCGTGGAAGAATGGTGGTGGGGGGGGACGTGATAGAAGATGACAGGCTCGTGGAAGAACTGGGGGTGGGTGGGGGACGTGATAGAAGCTTACAGGCCCGTGGAAGAACTGGGGGTGGGTGGGGGACGTGATAGAAGCTTACAGGCTCGTGGAAGAACTGGGGGTGGGTGGGGGACGTGATAGAAGCTGACAGGCCCGTGGAAGAACTGGGGGTGGGGGGGGACGTGATAGAAGCTGACAGGCCCGTGAAGAACTGGGGGTGGGTGGGGACGTGATAGAAGCTGACAGGCTCGTGGAAGAACTGGGGGTGGGTGGGGGACGTGATAGAAGCTGACAGGCCCGTGGAAGGACTGGGGGTGGGTGGGGGACGTATATAGAAGATGACAGGCTCGTGGAAGAACTGGGGGTGGGTGGGGGACGTGATAGAAGCTGACAGGCCCGTGGAAGAACTGGGGGTGGGTGGGGGACGTGATAGAAGCTGACAGGCCCGTGGAAGAACTGGGGGTGGGTGGGGGACGTGTAGAAGCTGACAGGCCCGTGGAAGGACTGAGGTGGGTGGGGACGTGATAGAAGCTGACAGGCCCGTGGAAGAACTGGGCCCGCATCGTTCCCTGTAATGACCGAGGAAATTGTGGACTGTGGCTACCGCTCATAGCCACGTACCCGGCAGCTGTCAGACACAATCTGTCCATGGCGCAGTCAACCGATGCCTGGTTACAGAAACGAACCGATACAATACTCTTCTTCGTTTTAAATGCTGTGTATCTACGCTTTGGACCACGTCATACACGAATGATTATATAAAAAAAGATTTCTTTAGATGCTCATCTCGGACAGCACGGATTGTAAGCAGAGCCCACTTTTGCGTGTTTATTTTCCTAATAGAGCCAATTTCCGTTCTCCATTTAACGACAGCATTGAAATTCATCCGCATGGAAAGTTAGTTCTTAATGCTTGATGACCCTCCGCGCATGCGCCGACAGAAACTTCTGAAAGCGATAAAACAAAAATTCTTGCATGAACAGAGATAAAGAAAGAGAAAAAACTAAAACCAGTGTTTGCACACCTGAAAAGATATAACTTGGACAAGGTAAGTTTACATTAAAGAAGGATTGGAGAAGTGAAGTTTTCATTACAGAAAGACTGGATATGAGAAGTTTATAATACAGAAGAAATAGAGAAGTGAAGTTTACGTTACAGAAGGATTGGAGAAGTGAAGTTATTACTACATAAGAATTGGAGAAGTGAAATTATCATTACAGAAAAGTCGGAGAAGTGAAGTTATCTTGTAATCCAAATTCTGAGACAAATCGGAGAAGTGAAGTTATCTTGTAATCCAAATTCTGAGATAAATCTTTCTGGCAACAGTAATACAAGAGAGGAAACAAAATGTGCTAACATATGTTGTGATATCATGTGGTGATATAAAAATAAACTGTGTAAATAGCTTACACATGTGGTGATATCACGAAACTTGTAAAAAGCTTACACATTTGGTGATATCACGAAACTGTAATAAATTTACACAGACGTTGCTATCAAGAAACTGTGTAAATAGCTTACACATGTGATGATATCAAGAAACTGTGTAAATAGCTTACACGTGTGGTGATGTCAAGAAACTGTGTAAATAGCTTACACGTGTGGTGATATCACGAAACTTGTAAAAAGCTTACACATTTGGTGATATCACGAAACTGTAATAAATTTACACAGACGTTGCTATCAAGAAACTGTGTAAATAGCTTACACATGATGATATCAAGAAACTGTGTAAATAGCTTACACGTGTGGTGATGTCAAGAAACTGTGTAAATAGCTTACACGTGTGGTGATGTCAAGAAGCTGTGTAAATAGCTTACACGTGTGGTGATGTCAAGAAGCTGTGTAAATAGCTTACACGTGTGGTGATGTCAAGAAGCTGTGTAAATAGCTTACACGTGTGGTGATGTCAAGAAGCTGTGTAAATAGCTTACACGTGTTTTGATGTCAAGAAACTGTGTAAATAGCTTACACGTGTGGTGATGTCAAGAAACTGTGTAAATAGCTTACACGTGTGGTGATGTCAAGAAACTGTGTAAATAGCTTACACGTGTGGTGATGTCAAGAAGCTGTGTAAATAGCTTACACGTGTGGTGATGTCAAGAAGCTGTGTAAATAGCTTACACGTGTGTTGACATGTAAAAATCGTGTTAACAGTTTATGAACAATGTGACACGAAGATTATGCAGCTTCCAAACGTAGAAAAATCAAGAAAGCTGTAAGTAGTTTTCAAACAAATCAGAAAAATTATTAGAAATCTATTACATTCAGTAATCTGAGCGCTGAGAGATCACATGATGATAGTTGGTATAAATCGTAATAAATGGAATTTCTCTGAAATGCTTTGTTAAAGTTAACAAAAGAAATAATCATTTATCTGTTTTGTCTTTATTTATGAAACAAAAACAGGTGAAATTAGTATATGATTCCATCGAATCTCACCATTTGTCGTGCCAAAGATCATGTGACGTAGATGAGTGTGCCAAAGATCATGTGACGTAGATAATTCTGCCAAAGATCATGTGACGTAGATGAGTGTGCCAAAGATCATGTGACGTAGATGAGTGTGCCAAAGATAATGTAACGTAGATGAATGTGCCAAAGATCATGTGACGTAGATGGGTGTGTCAAATATAATGTGACGTAGATAATTCTGCCAAAGATCATGTGACGTAGATCAGTGGTTGCCAATCTTCTTCCGCTAGCGTACTCCTTGATAGTTATTTCTATAAACTGAAGCTCTTCATGTTAGGAAACTTGGTAATTTATTTCTATAAACTGAAGCTCTTCATGTTAGGAAACTTGGTAGTTTATTTCTATAAACTGAAGCCCTTCATGTTAGGAAACTTGGTAGTTTATTTCTATAAACTGAAGCCCTTCATGTTAGGAAACTTGGTAGTTTATTTCTATAAACTGAAGCCCTTCATGTTAGGAAACTTGGTAGTTTATTTCTATAAACTGAAGCCCTTCATGTTTTGAAACTTGTTTGTTTTTCTTAGCACTGTTGTTTCTGCTTCTCAACATTATCTAACTTCTTCTCTCATACTCTGAACTTCCTGCTGCGTACCCCCATACTCCTAAACGTCCTGCAGTGTACTCTCATATTCCTGAACGTCCTGCTGTGCATTCTCATACTCCTGAACGTCCTGCAGTGTACCCATATACTCTTGAACGTCCTGCTGTGTACCCCCAGATTGGGAACCGCTGATGTAGGGAATGTTTGAGTAACATACTCGGGTCTTTATCAGTCTCTTTCACGTGCATAAACACCATAACAAGAGACATATACATACACCATCACAGGAGACACACATATACACATTATAGTAGACACACATACACTATCACAGGAGACATACACATCACTATCACAGGAAAAACACATACACCGTCATAGGAAAACACATACACCATGTCAGGAAAACACACACATACTATCACATGAGAAATATATACATCATCAAAGTAAAAACACCATAAACCATCATAGGAAGAACACACATTCACCATCATAGGAAAAACACACATTCACCATCATAGGAAAAACACACATTCACCATCATAGGAAAAACACACATTCACCATCATAGGAAAAACACACATACACCATCATAGGAAAAACACACATTCACCATCATAGGAAAAACACATTCACCATCATAGGAAAAACACATTCACCATCATAGGAAAAACACACATTCACCATCATAGAAAAAACATACATTCACCATCATAGGAAAAACATACATTCACCATCATAGGAAAAACACATTCACCATCATAGGAAAAACACACATTCACCATCATAGGAAAAACATACATTCACCATCATAGGAAAAACACACATTCACCATCATAGGAAAAACACACATTCACCATCATAGGAAAAACATACATTCACCATCATAGAAAAAACACACATTCACCATCATAGGAAAAACATACATTCACCATCATAGGAAAAACACACATACACCATCGTAGGAAAAACATACATTCACCATCATAGGAAAAACATACATTCACCATCATAGGAAAAACACACATACACCATCGTAGGAAAACCACACATTCACCATCATAGGAAAAACTACATTCACCATCATAAGAAAACATACATTCACCATCATAGGAAAACCACATTCACCTCATAGGAAAAACATACATTCACCATCATAAGAAAAACATACATTCACCATCATAGGAAAAACATACATTCACCATCATAGGAAAAACACACATACACCATCGTAGGAAAAACACACATACACCATCATAGGAAAAACATACATTCACCATCATAAGAAAAACATACATTCACCATCATAGGAAAAACACACATTCACCATCATAGGAAAAACATACATTCACCATCATAAGAAAAACATACATTCACCATCATAGGAAAAACACCTACACAATCGCAGGAAAAAACACATACACACAAATACTTACACAGGCTAAGCGGACTTGAAGCTACACATGCAATTATCACACTACCCTGCAGGGCGGGGTGACGTTTAACTAACACAAGTCAAATTCCAGTCCGATCCAGAATTGCCTGAACTGGTGCAGGGATACGGCGAGGACGGGGAGCTGACATTCCTGGGGCCCTCCGTTTAGGGAAATCTGGGGGGGGGGGGGGGGGGGGGGGGGGGGGTTGGCTGGCGCGATAATTAATTTATGAAAATAGAGCGGGCTAACAACTGGCTGCAGGAGAATAATGAAGAAATCTACACGGTTGTTTTAGATAGGAAGATAATAATGAAGAAATCTACATGGTTGTTTTAGATAGGAAGATAATAATGAAGAAATCTGCATGGTTGTTTTAGATAGGAAGATAATAATGAAGAAATCTACATGGTTGTTTTAGATAGGAAGATAATAATGAAGAAATCTACATGGTTGTTTTAGATAGTAGGGTAATAATGAAGGCATCTACATGGTTGTTTTAGACATGAGGGTAATAATGAAGACATCTACATTGTTGTTTTAGATAGGAAGGTAATAATGAAGACATCTACATGGTTGCTTTAGATAGGAGGGTAATAATGAAGAAATCTACATGGCTGTTTTAGATAGGAGGGTAATAATGAAGAAATCTACATGGCTGTTTTAGACAGGAGGGTAATAATGAAGAAATCTACATGGCTGTTTTAGATAGGAGGGTAATAATGAAATCTGCATGATTATTTTAGATAGGAGAGGAATAACGAAGACTTCAGGAGCGCATAGAAACCTTCACCATCGTACAGACATGTAACCTTCACTAGCGCACAAACGTGTAACCTTAACTAGCGCACAGACATGTAACCTTCACTAGCGCACAGACATGTAACCTTCACTAGCGCACAGACATGTAATCTTCACTAGTGTACAGACATGTAACCTTCACTAGTGCACAGACATGTAACCTTCACTAGCGCACAGACATGTAATCTTCACTAGTGCAAAAAACAGACATGTAACCTTCACTAGTGTACAGACATGTAACCTTCACTAGTGTACAGACATGTAACCTTCACTAGCGCACAGACATGTAATCTTCACTAGTGCACAGACATGTAATCTTCACTAGCGCACAGACATGTAATCTTCACTAGTGCACAGACATGTAATCTTCACTAGCGCACAGACATGTAACCTTAACTAGTGCACAGACATGTAATCTTCACTAGTGCACAGACATGTAACCTTCACTAGTGCACAGACATGTAATCTTCACTAGCGCACAGACATGTAATCTTCACTAGTGCACAGACATGTAATCTTCACTAGCGCACAGACATGTAGCCTTCACTAGTGCACAGACATGTAATCTTCACTAGCGCACAGACATGTAATCTTCACTAGCGCACAGACATGTAATCTTCACTAGTGCACAGACATGTAATCTTCACTAGTGCACAGACATGTAATCTTCACTAGCGCACAGACATGTAATCTTCACTAGCGCACAGACATGTAATCTTCACTAGTGCACAGACATGTAATCTTCACTAGCGCACAGACATGTAACCTTCACTAGTGCACAGACATGTAATCTTCACTAGCGCACAGACGTGTAATCTTCACTAGTGCACAGATTTGTAACCTTCACTAGCGCAGACATGTAACCTTCACGAGCGCACTGTATTTGACAGAGTGAGCAGCCATCATAGAAGTCATCATGTAAGATTGGTGAAACTTTCCCATAGTCATCATGTAAGATTGGTGAAACTTTCCCATAGTCATCATGTAAGATTGGTGAAACTTTCCCACAGTCATCATATAAGATTGGTGAAACTTTCCCATAGTCATCATGTAAGATTAGAGAAACTTTCCCACAGTCATCATGTAAGATTAGAGAAACTTTCCAACAGTCATCATGTAAAATTAGAGAAACTTTCCCATAGTCATCGTGTAAGATTGGTTAAATTTTCCCATAGTCCTCGTGTAAAATTGGTTAAACATTCCCATAGTCATCGTGTAAGATTGGTGAAACTTTCCCATAGTCATCATATAAGATTAGAGAAACTTTCCCATAGTCATCGTGTAAGATTGGTTAAACATTCCCATAGTCATCGTGTAAGATTGGTTAAATTTTCCCATAGTCATCGTGTAAGATTGGTTAAATGTTCCCACATTCATGAACTTTGACTCGACTAAGACTGCGTCACAAGAACACGGAACGCTCACGACTAAGAAACTGATGGAAAAGGCAGAGATATACGCCAAAAGAAAAGAAAACGCAAACTCCAAGTTATCATTCAAAGAGAAAGAAGATGGATGTTAGTTCTTAACAAACTAACAACTTTACAACTTCATAGTTTCTTAGCAAACTAACAACTTTACAACTTCATAGTTTCTTAGCAAACTAACAACTTTACAACTTCATAGTTTCTTAGTAAACTAACAACTTTACAACTTCATAGTTTTTTAGCAAACTAACAACTTTACAACTTCATAGTTTCTTAGCAAACTAACAACTTTACAACTTCATAGTTTCTTAGCAAACTAACAACTTTACAACTTCATAGTTTCTTAGAAAACTAACAACTTTACAACTTCATAGTTTCTTAGAAAACTAACAACTTTACAACTTCATAGTTTCTTAGTAAACTAACAACTTTACAACTTCATAGTTTTTTAGCAAACTAACAACTTTACAACTTCATAGTTTCTTAGCAAACTAACAACTTTACAACTTCATAGTTTCTTAGCAAACTAACAACTTTACAACTTCATAGTTTCTTAGCAAACTAACAACTTTACAACTTCATTCACAAATTAATAGATCACAGTACAATGCCTGCACAGAAAAGCTGCTCCTCAAAGAAACAAGTAAACATAAATAAATAGAAATATAAACAAGTAATACAAAAACAGAAAACAGGCAAAAAGAGAAAAAAAGAAGAAAACGTAAGCAGAAAACTGAAGTAGGGAAAAAAACAAAAGAAAATAAAAAAAAAAAGGGCAAAAGAAGCAGACAGAAAAAAACCCGGAAGTTAGAAGGGGAAAATAAGAAAAAGAAGCAGAAAAGTAGACTTAAAAGAAATAGGAAACAGACTAAAAGAAATAAGAAACAGACTAAAAGAAATAGTAAAACAGATTAAAAGAAATAGAAAATAGATTAAAAGAAATAGAAAACAGAAGTACAATATACGGAAAATGGAAGTGAAAGAAGCGAACAAAAGCAGAATGGAAAAAAAAACAGAAAACAGAAGTTTAAAAATAAGTGACAAACAGAAATCGAAAAAAAGGAAAAAAAAATTATAAAAAAACGAAAAAGAGAAATAGAAAACGGAAAAGAGAAATAGAAAAAAGAAAAGAGACGTGAAATACTCTGTAAGGAACATAAAATGATATGAAGAACATAGACAAGATATTCTTTGAGAATGAAAAAAAAACACACACAGATGTGACTTTTATCATGTGCAATGTGATGATCTCTCTTTCCCTCTCTCTCTCTCTTGGATACCTGTAACATGATACTAGTTGGTGTGACAGGTTATCATTCGAAGTATCATCATCTGAATGATGCATACCAGTGACACTTACGGCAGGGAAGATAAGTTACACGATTACTTGAGGGGAGATAAGTTACACGATGACGTGATGGGAGATAAGTTACACGATGACTTCAGGGGAGATAAGTTACACGATTACTTGAGGGGAGATAAGTTACACGATGACGTGATGGGAGATAAGTTACACGATTACTTGAGGGGAGATAAGTTACATAATTACTTGAGCGGAGATAAGTTACACGATTACTTGAGGGGAGATAAGTTACACGATGACGTGATGGGAGATAAGTTACACGATGACTTGAGGGGAGATAAGTTACACGATGACTTTGAGGGGAGATAAGTTACACGATGACTTGAGGGGAGATAAGTTACACGATGACTTGATGGGAGATAAGTTACATGATGACGTGAGGTGAGATAAATGAATGGAGGCAGGCTTTATCCATATTTATGGCACATAATAATCACATACTTATTAATCGCACTTAATACTCACACAAATTTTATAAGACTAGTTTCAGTTATTTCAGTCAGTGTATGTTAGTAATTTTTGTGCTTGTTTCTACGATCTTCTCAAGTATATAAACATTTTTTTTAAACATGAAGACCAGTTTTTCCAGGTCACCAATCTTTCATACATGTTAAAGTCAAAGGTCAAATTCCCGTTTCCATACCATTAAGGCATATTGGGGATAAGGTGTTAAGTCCGTATTTTCAGGATCTTCGGCACATGAAAGTGCGATGTTGCCATACATAGTGTTGGACCAATATTTTCATGTCATAAAGACCAGTCTTACAGCTGGATCAATATTCTCAAGTTAGGCAAACCAGTCTTACAGCTGGATCAATATTCTCATGTTATGCAGACCAGTCTTACATACTGCTGGACCAATATTTTCATGTTATAAAGACCAGTCTTACATATAGTTAGGCAATATTGTCATGTTAAACAGACCAGTCTTAACTATAGCTGGACCAATATTATTATGTTATACAGACTAGTCTTACCTATAGCTGGACCAATATTCTCATGTTATACAGATTAATCTTACCTACAGCTGGACCAATATTATTATGTTATACAGACTAATCTTACCTACATTTGGACCAATAGTTTCATGTTATAAAGATCTGAAATACCTACAGGTGGACCAATATTCTCATGTTATACAGACTAGTCTTGTCTACAACTGGAACAATATTCACATATTATACAGAATAGTCTTACCTACAGCTGGACCAATATTTTTATGTTATCCAGACTAGTCTTACCTACAGTTGGACCAATATTCTCATGTTATACAGACCAGTCTTACCTACAGCTGAACCAATATTCTAATGCTACAGACCAGTCTTACCTATAGCTGGACTAATATTCTCATGTTATACAGACCAATCTTATCTATAGCTTAACTAATATTCTCATGCTACACAAACCAGTCTTACGTACAGTTGGGTAATATTCTCTGGCAGGCAACTTATAGAAAACAATGATCAGACGCCACGAAGGTCGGCATGTAACGGACAGTTAGCACCGCGACACACAATAATTACTGTATAACTATACAACTATACACGAAGCACTGCAGTAAAGTTGTGGTACCAAAATGTATAAACTGGGAAAATGTAGGAACAGTTTTATTACTTAACGGCTACAAAGATGTGACGTTTCACATGCGAGACCCGTAATGTGATACATGTCATCGTTTGCAAAAGATGCAGGATAACGTATATTGGTGAAACTGGCCTCAGATTAGGGGACCGCATGCAAAGCCATCTGTACAACATCGCCCAGCATGCTTCGAAACCAGTCCCAAATCATTTCAATGGCAACAACCACAGAGGCAAATCTGATTTTCTGGTAACACCCATCAAACAATGTCAAGCAGATGACACAAACCGCCAGGCGCTTGAGAACCGTTGCATTCCAAATTATGGGACGTTGGAGCCACACGGGTTAAACTCGCTGTTCATCTACACTTAACGTTCTCTTCAATCATCATAGCACCTCTCCACTAAGCTCCACCCCCTTCCTACTTGTCACAAATAATTCAAAACCTCCTCACAGCATAACTTTGCAACCTCTCTTCCCTAATCATCTATTTCACCTTCTCCTGGCTAGGTCAACATTGCATCACTCTCCCTCACCTCCCCGGTTCCCCATCCACCACCCCCTGTTGCAACCCACCGACCAAATATCACAGGTCTCCATTTAAACAGTCTCCATTCATTCATTCATTCATTTGCATGTCCCTTGCAGAACTTTGCCTCCCAAACAGCACTCCTGTAGGTCTCTCGGTTGTGAGCAAGATGGCCTGTCGCTGCTGCATCCATTTGCAGATCTCAACGATGTCTTGCAGCCATCTTCGTTTTGGTCTTCCTCTCTTTCTTTTTCTCATTATGTATCCTTCCAAGACGGTCTTCTCTAGATTAGCATGACGTTTAATATGTCCAAAATATTTAAGTTTTCTCTGTTTAATCCTCTTTACTAGCCAGGCTTCTTCAATATTAAGGTTTTGTAGTATAGATATGTTTGTTCTTTTTTGTGTCCACGATATTTGGAGAACTCTTCTGTAGTATTTACATTCAAAGGCATTTATGTGTTTCTCAGCTGTTTTGTTAAGTGTCCAGCTCTCACAGGCATATGCTACGGTGGGAAAGATGCAGTCTCCACATTCTACTAAATCCATTGCTGACACACACCGCCGGACAAGCCACATCTTACAATTTACAGCTAAGTACTATAATTAATTAATTAATTAATTTTTTAGTAGTATTCTTGTGAATCTATACTTTATCTCCTCTCTCTATTTCTTCGTCCTGTATGTTTTTGTATGATTAAGGCTCACGCTCAAACGTCACAACTTTGTAGTTGTTAAGTAATAAAGCTGCTCCTACATTTTTCCTAGTTAAGTAATAAAGCTGCTCCTACATTTTTCCTAGTTAAGTAATAAAGCTGCTCCTACTTTTTTCCTAGTTAAGTAATAAAGCTGCTCCTATATTTTTCCTACTTTATACATTCAAGTTTGTACGATAGTGAGAACGAAATCATCTCACGACTTTGATCACTCTCACCAGGTAAAGGAACTCCAAGATGCATCAACATTCTATGCTTTACAAAGGTTATTAGAAGAAAATAACAAGAATAATATTTACAATCATCTCCAGTAAATTTGTACGAAAATTTCACGTCGCAATATATCACCACCAACATAATCAACAGAAATACAATTTCGTCAACAGCTTAGCTATCAGAAACACAATATCGCCACAACTTAGCTATCAGAAACACAATATCACCAATAACTTATATATATCAGAAACACAATATCGCCACAACTTAACTATCAGAAACACAATATCACCAATAACTTATCTATCAGAAACACAATATCGCCACAACTTAACTATCAGAAACACAATATCACCAATAACTTATCTATCAGAAACACAATATCGCCACAACTTAACTATCAGAAACACAATATCACCAATAACTTATCTATTAGAAACACAATATCGCCAGCAACGTAACTATCAGAAATACAATATCACCAGCAACTTTCACAAACACAATATCGCCAGCAACCTAACTATCAGAAATACGATATCGCCAGCGGCAAAACTATAAGAAACACAATATTGGTAGTCACATAACTATCAGGAACACATCCACGAACAACACAACAAACAATATTGCTAGCACTAAGAAGAATGGCAAGCAAACACCGGAAAGACAGCTTTGAAAGTGGCCCACCTACTGCTAAACGCAGCCGTAGCTTAAAGCGCTCCAGATTCACTGTGCTGAGGACGCTAATAAAAGGGTATTTATGCTTCACCAACAAAAGTGTTCCTCCTTCTGTGAACTGGCTATGTTAATGTGAATACCAAAACGCTGGTGGAATGTATTTACGACCTCGTCAAGTCCTCGATGTTTTGTGCCGAGAGACTGTGCTGGATGTTTTGTGCCGAGAGACTGTGGGGTGCTGCCTGCACAAGAATGTAGAAACCAATGTCAGACACTTTCCCGGATTATTAGCAGAACAACAACCCAAGTTATCCCATAGTTTTCAAGGTCTTATAGAAAATATTAGCCGAGCAACAGCCCAAGTTATCTCATAGTTTTCAAGATCTTAGAGAAAATATTAGCCGAACAACAGCCCAAACTATCACATAGTTTTCAAGATCTTAGAAAAAATATTAGCAGAACAACAGCCCAAGTTATCCCATAGTTTTCAAGGTCTTAGGGAAAATATTACCAGAACAACAGCCCAAGTTATCCCATAGTTTTTAAGGTCTCAGAGAAAATATTAGCCGAACAACAGCCCAGGTTATCCCATAGTTTTCAAGGTCTTAGGGAAAATATTAGCAGAACAACAGCCCAAGTTATCCCATAGTTTTCAAGGTCTTAGAGAAAATATTAGTCCCGATTCTCATTTTCCTTAAAGTGGAGAAACAAATATCTCATCTTCTTTAATGTGAAGAAACACATATCTCATCTTCCTTAATGTGAAGAAACAAATATATCATCTTCCTTAATGTGAAGAAACAAATATCTCATCTTCCTTAATGTGAAGAAACAAATATCTCATCTTCCTTAATGTGAAGAAATAAATAACGCTGGCACCTGAAAGCATTTAAATATCTTTAGCAATTCGACACAGAGATAAAGATAAGAGGAAGAGATAAGAGAAAGATAAACTTAAAAGCTCGCAAGAGTCAAAAACAAAACAAAAAGTTATTTGATAAAACAAACAACCAAATTATTTGATAATAAAGCTACGAACTATTTAACAAGAGAAGCCACCAAGTTATTTGATACAAAAGTCACCAATCTATTTGATTTTAAAAAGCCACCAAGCAATTTGACACAACAAACCAGTAGGCTACTGGATAAAACACGCCACCAAGCTATTTGACAAAACAAGCCACCAAATTATTTGACGTAATAAACCACCGAGCTATTTGACAAAACAAGCCACCAAACTATTTGACGTAATAAACCACCGAGCTATTTGACAAAACAAGCCACCAAATTATTTGACGTAATAAACCACCGAGCTATTTGACAAAACAAGCCACCAAACTATTTGACGTAATAAACCACCGAGCTATTTGACAAAACAAGCCACCAAATTATTTGACGTAATAAACCACCAAGCTATTTGACAAAAGAAGCCACTAAACTATTAGATAAAAAAGTCACCAACCTATTTGATAAAAAAGCCACCAAGAAATTTGACAAAACAATTCACCAAAGCTATTTGATACAAGAAGCCACCAAGCACTTGGACAAAACAAGCCACCAAAGCTATTTGATAAAACAGGCCACTAAGCTATTTGACAAAACAAGTCACCAAATTATTTGATAAAAAAGTCACCAAGCTATTTGACAAAACAAGTCACTAAACTATTTGACGTAATAAACTACCAAGCTGTTTGACAAAAGAAGCCACCAAACTATTTGACGTAATAAACCACCAAACTATTAGACAAAACAAGCCTCCAAGCTAATAATGCCAGGAGCTGACTGCAATAGTGACCATGATCCACTCTGTGGAAAAGTTAGAATAAAACTAAAGAAAGCAGGCAGAAAAGTGAGAAACATCAAACTGAATACAGAACTTCTTAAAAATGACCAAGAACTGAGAGAACAATACAAAGTTATTATAACAAATAGATACAATGCAATAGCAAAGATAAATAGTATAGATGAACAATCGGAAATGTTAAGAGATTCTATCCACCAAACTGTTAAGGAGATAATACCACCAAAAAAAGAAGCCCCTAAAAATAAATGGATGACAGACGACATCTTAGGACTGATGGGCAAGAGGAGGAGGAGGAGTAAAAATAACGAGAAAAAATATAACAAGATAAATAAAGAAATAAGACGCAAATGCAGAGAAGCAAAAGAAGTGTGGTTAAATGAGCAGTGAAAACAGATAGAGGACTCTCATATTAAAGACAGCAAAAACATGCACAAAAGAATTAATGAACTCACAGGCAGGAAAACAAAATATACCACAGGATGCCTGAAATCGAAAGAAGGTAAAATGTTAATGGGAAAAGAAGACATTGTGGACAGGTGGACAGAGTATATCGGAGGAGAAAGACCAGAATTAACACCAGATATTGAAAACTGTGATGGACCGCCAATACTTGAAGATGAAATCATAGATGCCATCAAACACATGAAGAAAGGAAAAGCGACTGGGCCTGATAATATAACAATAGAAGAAATGGAGGCACTAGAGGAGACAGGAATAAAAATAATAACCAAGTTACTGAATGATATTTACAACAGTGGTTATATTCCCAGTGACCTGATTAAATCCACGTTTATAGCACTACCAAAGAAACCAGGTGCAAAGGAATGTGACGACCACCGGACTATCAGCCTCTCATGTCACATAACCAAGCTACTTCTGAGAATCATTATGAGAAGAACAAGGAAAAAGATAAAAATGGAAATAGCAGATGAACAGTTTGGATTTGTTGAAGGAAAGGGAACACACAATGCCATTTATGCTTTACGAACACTAACAGAAAGAGCTTTAGAAGTACAGAAAGATCTCTACTTATGCTTCATTGATTACACCAAGGCATTCGACAAGGTGAAACATAATGAAATTATTAAAATGCTTGAAGACATCAATATAGGCCGCAAAGACCTGAGGATTGTAAAACATCTATACTGGCAGCAAGAAGCAGCAGTTCGAGTTGAAAATAGAATTGGAAAATATCAACCTATAAAACAAGGGGTGCGACAAGGATGTGTACTATCTCCAGACCTTTTTTCTCTGTATAGCGAGAATATTCTAAGCACAATCATCACAGAACCAGGTATAAAAATTGGAGGATACAATATTAACAACCTTCGGTATGCTGACGACACAGTACTGATAGCTGAGAACCAACATGACCTGCAAAATCTCTTGGATAAAGTCGCCAAAGAAAGTGAACAGAAAGGTCTTACTTTGAACATCAAAAAGACAGAGACTATGGTTATATCTAAGAAACAGAATCCACCAGCATGCAGTATTAAATTAAACGGAACTATTCTAAAGCAGGTGCAGAAATTCAAATACCTTGGCGCAGTAATAACTTCAGATGGGAAATGCAGAACAGAAATTAGGAACAGAATAGGCCAAGCAAAGACTGCATTTCAGAGAATGAGAAACATATTAACCAACACATCCTTATCAATGAATGTTAGAAAACGAGTCCTAAAATGCTATATTGAACCTATCTTGTTATATGGAAGTGAATCATGGACAATAGGCAAGTCTGCACAAAAATCATTGGAACCAGCAGGAATGTGGTTTATTAGAAGAATGTTGCGAATCCCCTGGACAGCAAAAATAACTAATGAAGAATATGAGAAGAGCTGGAGAGACAAAAAACCTTGTCAAAAAGATAAGAGAAAGACAATGTACTTTCATAGGACATGCAATGAGAAGAGGGGGCATTGAAAATATTATAACAACAGGAAAAATAGAAGGAAGAAGATCAAGAGGAAGACCAAGAGAAATGATACTGGACAGTCTGACGGGATGGTGTGAGAGGAGATCACCAACTGAACTGATGGCCTGCATGAAGGATCGCGTACTCTGGAGAAGCATAATAGCCAAGGCCAGTCGGCACGGCACATGATGATGATGAAGCTAATAAGCCACCAAGCTATTTGATAAAAAAGCCACCAAGCTATTTGACAAAACAAGCCATCAAGCTATTTAATAAAAAAGCAACCAAGCTATTTGACAAAACAAGCCACCAAGCTATTTGATAAAAAAGCCACCAAGCTATTTGACAAAACAAGCCACCAAGCTATTTGATTAAAAAGCCACCAAGCTATTTGACAAAATAAGCCACCAAGCTGTTTGATAAAAAAAGCCATCAAGCAATTTTTTTAAAAGGCCACCAAGCTATTTGATAAAACAGGCCGCTATTTGACAAAAAACTCACACAAATATTTGGCATAATAAACCACCAAGCTATATGACAAACCAAGTCACCAAACTATTTGACAAAAGGAGCTACCAAAGTATTTGACAAAACAAGACACCAAGCAATCTGACAAAATAAGCCACTGAGATATTTTACAAAAAAAAGCTACCAAACCATTTGAGAAGGTAATCCACCAAGCTATTTGACAAAAGCCACCAAACTATTTGATAAAATAAGCCACCAAACTATTTAACACAAGAAGCCACCAAGCTATTCGATAAAAAAGCCACCTAACTATGTGATAAAACAAGCTACTAAGGTATTTGCCACCAAGCTATTTGATAAAATAAGTCACCAAGGTATTTGATAAAATAATCCACCAAACTATTTGACAAAATAAGTCACACTGCTATTCAATAAATTAAACCACCAAGCTATTTGATAAAACAGGTCACAAAGTGATTAGACAAAACAAGCCAGTAAGCTGTTTGGTAAAAATAAGCCACCAAGCTATTTGATCAAACAAGCCAGCAAGCTATTTCAACGTTTACTCTTGGCTACGTTTGTACGACCTTACGGCGATGACGTAAACTGAGACAGGCTGTTGTAGATTACTGACAGCACTCAAGATAACTAAGCTCATAGTTTTGTAAGGACACTTTCATCGCCTGTGTAACTTCTTTAGCTACAGCACACAGTATCCATTGACCAGCCCTGCAGATCCTTCATGTGCTCCACTCTGGGCTGACCTATTTCTGAACATATCATCTTTAGGATAAAGCGGGTCAACCAGTTCTTCGATAACAGTTCAAACTGTCAGGACTGACATCTGCTTTATGTCACAGAGACATCGCCTGGGTGTCTGACTGTCAGGACTGACATCTGCTTTATGTCACAGAGACCTCGCCTGGGTGTCTAACTGTCAGGACTGACATCTGCTTTATGTCACAGAGACTTCGCATGGGTGTCTGACTGTCAGGACTGACATCTGCTTTATGTCACAGAGACCTCGCCTGGGTGTCCAAAAGTCAGGATTGACATCTGCTTTATGTCACAGAGACCTCGCCTAGGTGTCCAACTCGAAGACGCTGTCATGTGCCAATATCCGAACAGCAGGTGACCTACATGCATGGCAGGTGACAGCTTTGTCCGTTTTGCTGCTGGGCTGTCTCGTATTTTTTCGGAAGGAAAATAATTGTACTAGATCTGTCGTGTGACCTACACGTAATAATTGTACTAGATCTGTCGTGTGACCCACACGTGTTAATTGTACTAGATTCGTCGTGCGACCCACACGTGTTTATTGTGCTAGATTCGTCGCGTGACCCACAAGTAATAATTGTACCGGATCTTTCGTGTGACCCACACATTTTAGTGGAAAGACAAGAAATCCTACCTAGTGAGTAGCAGAATATAAACAAGTGTGCAAGATATTATGACAGACATTTAAGCAGACAAACAGTCAGACAGGTGATCTAACAAGACAGGCATTATGACAGGTAGACAAACAAACAAACAGTCAGATCGGTGATTTAACAAGACAGAAATTTTGACAGACAGTCTAGCAGATTGTTAAATCTATGAAGATATGGATAGACAGAAACTGGCAGGACAGACACAAAATATATATCCTGACAGGAATGAAACGTTTCAAATAAAATAATAGACAGACACAGACATACAGACAGATAAGTTGAACAGACACCCAGACATACAGACAGATAAGTTGAACAGACACCCAGACATACAGACAGATAAGTTGAACAGACACCCAGACATACAGACAGATAAGTTGAACAGACACCCAGACATACAGACAGATAAGTTGAACAGACACCCAGACATACAGACAGATAAGTTGAACAGACACCCAGACATACAGACAGATAAGTTGAACAGACACCCAGACATACAGACAGATAAGTTGAACAGACACCCAGACATACAGACAGATAAGTTGAACAGACATACAGACAGATAAGTTGAACAGACACCCAGACATACAGACAGATAAGGTGAACAGACATACAGACAGATAAGTTGAACAGACACCCAGACATACAGACAGATAAGGTGAACAGACATACAGACATACAGACAGATAAGTTGAACAGACACCCAGACATACAGACAGATAAGTTGAACAGACACCCAGACATACAGACAGATAAGTTGAACAGACATACAGACAGATAAGGTGAACAGACACCCAGACATACAGACAGATAAGTTGAACAGACACCCAGACATACAGATAGATAAGTTGAACAGACATACAGACAGATAAGGTGAACAGACACCCAGACATACAGACAGATAAGGTGAACAGACACCCAGACAACCAAGCGAAGGTCAGGATGACCCATCTGTATGTAAAATTTACCTCGTCAATTATTCGACGATAATTTAATCCGGCAAAAACAGAGTCTGATAATTTAATCCGGCAAAAACAGAGTCTGATAAACCAGAGTCCGATATAACAGCAAGCTATTCTTGGCTTTGTAATTATCCCCTACCACAGACCGAGGTATATTTACGAACATAAATTATTGGGATAGAATTAATGTAAAAAGTGAATGCGAACTGCTCATGGAGAGAATGATGATTATTTGTAGCTCTTCACTGGCGATTTTTGATCATCAAGTTAAATCATGCTATAGCTCTTCGCTGGCAATTTTAGATCATTGCATCAAATTAACTCATTCTCTAGCTCTTCATTTGAGATTTTAGATCATGGCATCAAATTAACTCATTCTCTAGTTCTTCATTTGAGATTTTAGATCATGGCATTAAATTACTTCATTTGAGATTTTAGATCATTAAATTAACTCATTCTCTAACTCTTCATTTGAGATTTTAGATCAAGGCATAAAGTTAACTCATTAAGTTAACTCATTCTCTAGCTCTTCATTTAAGATTTTAGATTATGGCATTAAATTAACTCATTCTCTTCATTTGAGATTTTAGATCATGGCATTAACTCATTAAGTTAACTCATTCTCTAGCTCTCAGGTTTTCTTGAGATTCTTTCATCTTGCCATTCTGTAGTTGGTTGTTAATCTCTCTCTCTCCCTCCCTCCCTATCTCTCCCTCTCTCTGTCCCTCTGTCCCCCTTTCACTTCCTCTTTCTCCCTCCTTCTCTCTCCTCTCTCCTCGCTCACTCTCTTTCTCTCTCACTCTCCCTCTCCTTCCCTCTCTTTCTCTCCCTCTCTATCTCTCTCTCTCCCTCCCCCTCCCAAGTGCGATCCTCTTTCACGTGTTATCACTAATTTCGTGCGTGGGTGTGTACGTATGTGTGCAGTGTGTATGTGTGTGGAGTGTTTGTAGTATGTGTGGCGTGTGTATGTGTGGTATGTGTTTGTGTGATGTGTGGCGTGTGTATGTGTTGTGACATGTGTATGTGTGCTAAGTGTATGTGGATGTTTATGTGTGATATGTATATACGTGTAATGTGGTGTTTGTATGTGTGATATATCTGTATGTATGGTATGTGTATGTGTGGTATGTGTGTGTGTGGTATGTGTATGTGTGTGTGGTATGTGCACGTGTGGTATGTGTATGAAAGTGTGGTATGTGTGTCTGTATGTTTGGTTTTGTGTCTGTGTGTGTGGTGTGTGGTATGTATATGTGTCGTGTATGTATGGGTGGTATGTCTATGTGCATGTGTGGTATGTCTATGTATGGTTTTGTGTGTGTGCGGTATGTGTGTGGTTTGTGTGTATGTGGTGTGTGAATGTGTGGTTTGTGTATGCAGGAAACGCTCTATTGTAGAGAGCGGAACAAAACTCCTTCAGATCATCAGAGGAAGTACCCCCCCCCAGACAAGTGTTTCGGCCCTATTAAACTCCTGACACTCTAAGGGGGGTGGGCCCCTCTGGGTCATGACTCCCAGAAACCTTGTGAGTTGTTGCCTTTTTTTTCGTCCCGGCATTGAACCCGTGATCTTCCAGTTGGCACTGCACTATGAAGTGCGTCTTTAGCGATCCAACAACGGGGGACTGGTATTGGCCGTGACAAACGAAATTATTTGTGTTCTCAGTGCTTGTTTCGCATACTCTACAGCCAGCATGAGGCCTTTTCTGCTGTTTTCTGAAAGGCTTCTCAATGGCCTTGCTCTTGCTTGTCCCTTTATGCCCAGTTGCTTACACCGGTCATATGCTGATGTTGCTACGAATCCTCTTGCTCCTACAGCTATCACTTTTGCCCTGATGCCTGCTCCCTGCCTCAGTTGCTTGACCAGATCATTGTACTTCTCACATTTGAACAGATGCTGCTCCTCTATTCTTGTTTCATACGGGACCGTAAGCTCGATCATTATTAGTTCCAGTTTTTCTATGGAGTACACTACAATGTCCGGTCGCATTCCTGTGTTCTTGATGGGAGTCGGGAATTCTCTTCTTCCTGGTAGGTCCGCTACCACATCCCAGCCATCTCCACCATCTAGAAACACACCACACTTGTGTGGTTTGTTATGTGTGGTATGTGTACGTGTGATGTGTGAATGTGTGGTTTGTATATGTGTGGTATGTATTTGTGTGGTGTATGTATGTGTGGTATGTGTATGTGTGTTATGTCTATATGTGGTACGTGTATGTGTGGTTTGTGTATATGTGGTATGTATTTGTGTGGTGTATTTATGTGTTTTGTACAGGATGTGTGTTTGAGTGGTGTGTGTGTATGTTATGTGTGGTGTGTGTATAGTGCGTGTGGTGTTTGCATGTGTGGTGTACGTCGTGTGTATGTATGCGTGGTATGTCTTGTGCTTGTATATGTGTTGTGTTATGTGTAGTGTGTGTATGTGTTTTGTGTTTTTATGTGGTATGTGTATGTGTGGTGTGTGTAGTGTGTGGTGTGTGTATATGTATGTGTGGTGTGTGTTTGTGTGGCGTTTGTATGTGTGGTGTGTCTATGTGTGGTGTCTATGTATCTGTGTGGTGTGTGTTGGCGGTTTGTGAATTTGTAGTGTGTGTTGGCGGTGTGTGCATTTGTGGTGTGTGTTGGTGGTGTGTGTATTTGTAGTCTGTGTATTTGTGGTGTGTCTGCGCTTGTTTGGCTGTCTCTGTCTGTGTGTTTGCCTGTCTGTGTGTGTGTCTTTCTCTATGTCTGTCTGGCTGTCTATGTCTATGTGTGTCTGTCTGTGTGTATATGTATATGTGTATCTGTCTGCGTGTGTATCTGTCTCTGTGTGTCTGCCTGTATTCGTGTGTTTCTGTCTGTGTGTATCTGTCCTCTGTGTGTCTGTCTGTGTGTGTCTGACTGTCTATGTCTGTGTCTGTCTATGTGTGTCTGTGTTTGTGTCTGTGTGTGTATCTGTCTGCGTGTTTCTGTCTGTGTTTGTCTTTATGTGTTTTTGTTTGTGTGTGTCTATCGGTGTGTATCTGTTTGTGTGTCTGTCTGTGTGTGTTTCTGTCTGCTTGTGTGTGTCTCTCTGTGTGTGCGTAATGCTTATTCTTTGGGTTATCTTTGCTATGTTTGTTTGTAGTGTACCTTCCTTGTTTGTTTTATCTCTCTTTCTTTCTTTCTGTGTTCGTGTTTGCAGAAACATTGATGTTTTCTTTCTTTGTGTTGCCTCATTCCCTTTCTCTCCATCTCTCTGCGCCCCGTTCTTCCATCTTGGGGTTATTAAATTCGTTCTATCCCCTCTTTCTCTCTCTCTCTTTCTTTGTCCCTCTGTCAGTTTATTCATTGTTCTTTGTGCTGTCTCCCTGTTACTGCGAGCTGTTCTTTGCAGCCGATGCCTTGGAGATGTTGAGGCACATCGTCCTATCAGCGTGGGAGCAGGTTATGGCAGCTATTTTTTTCAATCCCGGAGTACAGCTAAAAAGCACGGAGTGTGCAATACTTCTTTAGCAGACTCCACCACCATGAAGACTATGGTGATCCCTGCCCCGTTAGCCAGGCTAGGCCTCTTATTAGGGATACTAACGGAAAAGTGGAGGAGGGTCGTGTTCAGCTATGGTTCGCTAATCCTGACGGTTATATATCAGCTATGGTTCGCTAACCCTGAAGCTAGCATATCTGTAATGGTTCGCTAACCCTGAAGCTAGCATATCAGCTATGGTTCGCTAACCTGAAGCTAGCATATCAGCTATGGTTCGCTAACCTGAAGCTAGCATATCAGCTATGGTTCGCTAACCTGAAGCTAGCATATCAGCTATGGTTCGCTAACCTGAAGCTAGCATATCAGCTATGGTTCGCTAACCCTGAAGCTAGCATATCAGCTATGGTTCGCTAACCCTAACGCTAACATATGCTTCGCTGGTTGCTTCATTGGCCAGCATCTTCACCTGACTGTCAGTTCCCGCTGCACAAAATTTATGTGTCGTACATGACAGCGTTGGAGACCATGCTTCTCCATTTTGCGCGGTCTCTGGTGTTTCTGACTGTCAGATTCTATTCTTTTTCCGTGCAACTCGGCCGGTCAGTCAGTCAGTCAGTCAGTTAGTCTGTTTGTCAGCCAGCCAGTCAGTCAGTTTGTCCACTGATATATTTTTATCATGCATTTTCCAGCCACTACTAATTTCTCTAACTTCTGTCTTCTCATAACATGTTCAAGTTCTCTAACTTCTGTCTTCTCATAACATGTTCAAGTTCTCTAACTTCTGTCTTCTCATAACATGTTCAAGTTCTCTAACTTCTGTCTTCTCATAACATGTTCAAGTTCTCTAACTTCTGTCTTCTCATAACATGTCCAAGTTCTCTAACTTCTGTCTTCTCATAACATGTCCAAGTTCTCTAACTTCTGTCTTCTCATAACATGTCCAAGTTCTCTAACTTCTATCTTCTCATAACATGTCCAAGTTCTCTAACTTCTGTCTTCTCATAACATGTCCAAGTTCTCTAACTTCTGTCTTCTCATGACATGTCCAAGTTCTCTAACTTCTGTCTTCTCATAACATGTCCAAGTTCTCTAACTTCTGTCTTCTCATAACATGTCCAAGTTCTCTAACTTCTGTCTTCTCATGACATGTCCAAGTTCTCTAACTTCTGTCTTCTCATAACATGTCCAAGTTCTCTAACTTCTGTCTTCTCATAACATGTCCAAGTTCTCTAACTTCTGTCTTCTCATAACATGTCCAAGTTCTCTAACTTCTGTCTTCTCATAACATGTCCAAGTTCTCTAACTTCTGTCTTCTCATAACATGTTCAAGTTCTCTAACTTCTGTCTTCTCATAACATGTTCAAGTTCTCTAACTTCTGTCTTCTCATAACATGTCCAAGTTCTCTAACTTCTGTCTTCTCATAACATGTTCAAGTTCTCTAACTTCTGTCTTCTCATAACATGTTCAAGTTCTCTAACTTCTGTCTTCTCATAACATGTTCAAGTTCTCTAACTTCTGTCTTCTCATAACATGTCCAAGTTCTCTAACTTCTATCTTCTCATAACATGTTCAAGTTCTCTAACTTCTATCTTCTCATAACATGTTCAAGTTCTCTAACTTCTATCTTCTCATAACATGTTCAAGTTCTCTAACTTCTATCTTCTCATAACATGTTCAAGTTCTCTAACTTCTATCTTCTCATAACATGTTCAAGTTCTTTAATTTCTGCCTTCTCATGTTATGGCTAAGAAATTTTGATATATTTTTCTTCTATCACTTGAACTAGCTTTCTTTGCTCTGAAACTTCTTAGAGGACCTCTTTGTCTGTCCAGGGTCTGTGTTGAGCCTTTCTCCAAATTAACATCTCTGTTGCTTCTAGTTTACTGTGTTATCTTTATGTTGACTCTCACAATCATATAGCAATACTGGTTCTATATAACACTTTTCCTCACGTTTAGAGACACTTTCGTGTCTGTTAGTCTCTTCTTCGTGTCTTTAGAAGCTGCCTTTCCCTCACTTTTTTGTGATGTTATTTCACTCGTGCACCTGTAATCAGGTGTTATTGCTGTTCCAAGGTAAGTGGATTTGTTTACTTGTGTCAGTGTCTTCCTGTTTGGAAGGATGTTGTACTTTGGTCTGTTTATTCTTTTCAGTATGACCTTCGTTTCTGGCTTGTTGCTGTTTAGCTCTAGGATTCTTTTATTGCTCTCTTCAATAATCTTGTTCAGAAGTTTCTGCTTTTAGAACACTGTCATGCACATATCTCAGGTTATTGATATTATGGCCTGCTATTTTAATTCCTGTCACACTTTTAATGCCTTTCATAATGTTCTCACTGTATAATGAGAATAGATCAGGTGACACTACTCACCCTTGTCTTAGTCCTTGTTTTATATCATGATACTCACCTATGTCATTGTTCACTCTTATTGTTACGTTTTTGATCCAGTACATACTCGTAATAATTCTCATATATTTACCACCTATATCAAGTTCTTCTAGCATTTATATCATATCTTCGCGTCTAACTCAGTCAAAAGCTTTCGTGTAATCAATAAAGCACAAGATTAAAAAAAAACTCTCCGTCAATGTTTATATGCTCCTCCTTTCTCTTCTCTTTTCTTCCTTCCTTCACTCATTCTTCTCTTTGAAATCCCGCCACAGTCTCCATAACGCATGACCAACTTCTGACCTTCCGCTCACAAAAGTGAATAATAACACACATTTGTGCTGTTTACTTAAGATTATGATTGATACTAACCGCTGGGATTACACACACATAAACGCTGGGTGCGCAGATAATCTGTGTCAATGATAGGTCTATATAATGTGAAGTTCAGTCTCTCCCAGCCAAGAGTCAGAAAGATTCTCATCCACGGTCCACTTTTCTTGTCTGCGGTAAATCGCCTTCATTGAAATTCCGGCCCTGTCCATTCCCCCCTCCTCAAACAAGCAATCTAATCAAAGCAAACCGTGGCCGCTTTGCCACATACTGGCTTGGTCATCAACTGTTCCGAGAATTGTCCGGCTGGAGACAGACTTGGTCATCAATTACAGCCAAATTTCCGACTTTATTAGCTTGTTGTGAGCGGAGATTTTCTCTGCTTGCTGGGCGCTCTAATTCGAAGTCTGAGGTGGAAGAATGGAGTTTAGGAGATATGTCTACAGACTGGATAAGTGGATGAGTGGCTTGACAGAGTGACATGTCTACTTAGTAGATAAATGGATGAGTGGCTTGACAGAGTGATATGTCTACTTAGTAGATAAATGGATGAGTGGCTTGACAGAGTGACATGTCTACTTAGTAGATAAATGGATGAGTGGCTTGACAGAGTGACATGTCTACTTAGTGGATAAATGGATGAGTGGCTTGACAGAGTGACATGTCTACTTAGTGGATAAATGGATGAGTGACTTGACAGAGTGACATGTCTACTTAGTGGATAAATGGATGAGTGGTTTGACAGAGTGACATGTCTACTTAGTGGATAAATGGATGAGTGGCTTGACAGAGTGACATGTCTACTTAGTGGATAAATGGATGAGTGACTTGACAGAGTGACATGTCTACTGAGTCTAAAGCGAAGAAAGAAAAGATGTCTAAAATGAAGATAGAACATATGTCTAAACTGAAGTCAGAAAAGACGTCTAAAATGAAGACAGAAAAAGACACATCTAAAACGAAGTGAGAAAAGACGTCTAACATGAAGTCAGAAAATACGTCTAAAATTAAGACAGAAAATACGTCTAAAGTGAAAAAAGAAAAGACGTCTGACATGAAGACAGAAAATACGTCTAAAGTGAAAAAAGAAAAGACGCCTAACATGAAGACAGAAAATACGTCTAAAGTGAAAAAAGAAAAGACGTCTGACATGAAGAGAGAAGAAACATTATATTCCTAATACTGCTCTTACTATTACGGTCAATGCTTCTTATTAAAGCTGATAAAGACATGAACTTTATGGAAACATCACTGCAGAAAACTAAGTGTGGATTTTTGTAACAATGTTAACAGTATCTCACAGAGCCGAGTTAACAGTATCTTAGAGAGCTGAATTAACAGTCTCTTATAGAGCTGAGTTAACAGTATCTCAGAGAGCTGAGTTAACCGTATCTTAGAGAGCTGAATTAACAGTCTCTTATAGAGCTGAGTTAACAGTATCTCAGAGAGCTGAGTTAACCGTATCTTAGAGAGCTGAATTAACAGTCTCTTATAGAGCTGAGTTAACAGTGTCTCAGAGAGCCGAGTTAACAGTATCTTAGAGAGCTGAATTAACATTCTCTTATAGAGCTGAGTTAACCGTATCTTAGAGAGTTGAACTGACAAGTGAAGGAACTATGATCAAACCAATAAAGAAATAAATTTGATTAATAGGAGGCGTGGCGTGACCCATCACATAATTCACGTGAAAAAGTAAGCTTGGCGTGACCAATCATATAATTCACGTGGAAAAAAAGTAAGCTTGGCGTGACCCATCATATAATTCACCTGAAAAAAAAAGTAAGTTTGACGTGACCCATCACAGAATTCGCGTGAAGGATAGTAAGTTTGGCGTGACCCATCACAGAATTCGTGTGAAAGATAGTAAGTTTGGCGTGACCCATCACAGAATTCGTGTGAAAGATAGTAAGTTTGGCATGACATTCATCACACAGCCCACGTGAATGATCGACTGATCACAAAGGCCACGTGAAGGATAATAAGCTTGGCGTGACACTAATCTCAAAGGCCACGTGAAGGATAATAAGCTTGGCGTGACACTAATCGCAAAGGCCACGTGAAGGATAATAAGCTTGGCGTGACACTAATCGCACACTCTACTGCGAGTAGGCCAACGAAAATGAATACTAACATCCATTGTCTGAATTAGACATAAACTAAACAGTCTAAGCTAACATAGCCCCTGGTGTAAAGTTTTCTCTAAACAAGAATTCCGCCAAGTCAAAATCCTAACACATGATCCTGTGCGTGTCTCATGTCAAGCACGGTTACCTTTGTTTCTAGCACTGGGACTGCAAGTAAAAAGATGCTGAGATTGTAAAACACAACAAAAACGAAAACAGAGGACATTTGACATGGCTGGAGTATAAAAGCAGCCATTGTTTCTGTCTCGACAGCCATGACAGAAGCCAGACAAGTGACAACAGACACATGAACCAAGCTACATCTCTCTTCTCCAGGATCTGCCCTGCTGGACTAGCAAACACAACAGGAAGTCGGTAAAAACCTCTGAATAAAATTCAAATCTCGCAGCCACGTGACCTGAACGAGATGACGGTGAAGGATAACTTGAAAAGATGAATGAGAAAAAGAGGTATCAAGAGTAGTAGACATGAGAAAAGTAGAAATGTTGAGAATAAATGATAGAAGTAGACATATCAGGAATAAATATCAGGGTAGAAATATCGGGAATAAACATGATAAAAGTAGAAGTATCATGAATAGACATGATAGAAGTAGAAATATCAGGAATAGACATGACAGAGGTGGAAATATCAGGAATAGATATGATAGAAGTAGAAATATCAGGATAAAAATGATAGGAGGAGAAACATCAGGCATGATAGAAATAGAAATGTTAGGAAAACACATGATAGAAGTAAACATGTTAGGAACATATTATGATAGAAATAGGAATAAAAGGAATAGGCATGATAGAAGTAGACCTATCAGGAATAGAAAGCTGTAAATTAAATATTTGAGATAGAAACTGAAGCTTTTTATTCAAATATATCACGTAAATTTTGATGGTTGTTAAATGATTTTATAAGAGACAAAAACGAGGAAGAAGAAGACAAAGGACGATAATCCATGTGTACATGGTGGAAAATGAAACAACACAGGTCATACATTTTGTGAACTAAATGTGAAAACTATCTCTGTCATTTAGATGGAGATTGCAGTGATTACTGGAAGACGTACACATGTTACACTGACCTTTGAGGCAGGCTACAAATTGAAGTGGACAACTTACGTCTGTTTTCACTAACACTTCTACTACTATGACTTCTGTTACTACTACTGCTACTACTACTACTACTACTACTACTACTACTTCTACAACTACCGGTATCAAAGCTACTACAAGAATTACCATAACTACCATTACAAATGTTATCTCCACTAAACTTATCGCTACTACTACTACTACTACTGCTGCTGCTGCTGCTACAACCGCCGCTGCTAACACTATTACTACTACTTTTAATACTACTATTAATACTAATAATAATAATACAAGTACCACCACAGCAAGAACAGCGAAGAGCAGAACCTCTATCTTAATGCAAAGAAAACTAAATTGATGACAACTGACAAAACAAACAAGGCAGCTGATATATGTGTCAATGAGGAAAAACTGGAAGAAGTGGAGAGTTTTGAATATCTTGGATCACTACTAACTAATAATGGAGATACAATGAGGGGAATTAAAAGGAGGACATCTATCGCTCTTCAGAAAGTAAAACAAATAAAGAATCTGTGGAGAGGAGCAGACAGAACCACAAAAATAAGATTTTTAAGGGCATGCATCTTTCCCATAGCAACATATACCTGTGAGACCTGGACACTTAACAAAACAGCTGAGAAACACATAAATGCCTTTGAATGTAAATGCTACAGAAGAGTTCTCCAAATATCGTGGACACAAAAAAGAACAAATACATCTATACTACAAGAGCTTAATATTGAAGAAGGCTGGCTAGTGAAGAGGATTAAAGAGAGAAAACTGAAATATTTTGGACACATTAAACGTCATGATAATTTAGAGAAGACCGTATTGGAAGGATACATAATGGGAAAAAGAAAAAGAGGAAGACCAAGACGAAGATGGCTGCAAGACATCGTTGACGATCTGGAAATGGATGCAACAGCAGCAGGTCATCTTGCTCACAACCGAGAGGCCTACAGGAGTGCTGTTTGGGAGGCAAAGTTCCGCAAGGGACATGCAAATGAATGCATGACCACCACAGCCACTGTTTCTACTGCTACTGCTGCTACTACCACTACGACTAAGATTACTGTTACTAGTAATAGTATTATTACTACTGTTACTACCACAACTACGTTTACTACTTTTAAAGTTACTAGTACTATTGTTATTACTACTACTAATGTTATTACTACGACTACTATGGCTGCTACTGCTGTTACTATTAAAACTACTACTACTACTACTACTACTACTACTACTACTACTGTTATTAATATGATTACACTTACAACTATTATTGTTACTGGTACTACAACTAGTACAACATACTGCTGTTACTACTAGTACTATTATTACTCACACTGCTACTACTACTAGTACTACTATTACTCACACTGCTAATACTACTAGTACTACTATTACTCACACTGTTACTACTACTAGTACTACTATTACTCACACTGCTACTACTAGTACTACTATTACTCACACTGCTACTACTACTAGTACTACTATTACTCACACTGCTACTACTACTAGTACTACTATTACTCACACTGCTACTACTAGTACTACTATTACTCACACTGCTACTACTACTAGTACTACTATTACTCACACTACTACTACTAGTACTACTATTACTCACACTGCTACTACTACTAGTACTACTATTATTCACACTACTACTACTAGTACTACTATTACTCACACTGCTACTACTACTAGTACTACTATTACTCACACTACTACTACTATTACTACTATTACTCACACTGCTAATACTACTAGTACTACTATTACTCACACTACTACTACTAGTACTACTATTACTCACACTGCTGCTACTACTAGTACTACTATTACTCATACCGCTATTACTACTACTAGTACTACTATTACTCATACCGCTATTACTACTACTAGTACTACTATTACTCATACCGCTATTACTACTGGCACTACTATTACTCACACTGCTACTACTACTGGCACTACTATTACTTATACTGCATTACCAAGTGTACTACTATTACTCATATTGTTACTACTACTATTACTGCTATTACTTATACTGATGCTACTATAAAAACTGTTATTATTTATACTGCTATTACTACTAGTAATACTGTTACTTGTACTGCTACTACTACTAGTGCTATTATTACTCAAACTGCTACTACTACTAGTACTACCATTACTCATAATTCTAATACTACTAGTACTACCATTACTCATAATTCTACTACTACTAGTACTACTATTACTTACAATGCCACTACTATTAATACGACAATTACTCTTAATGCTACTACTACTAGTACTACCATTACTCATACCGCTACTACTACTATTATTCATACAGCTACCATCTTCTTCGCCTCACTGTCTCTTGAATCAATGAAGTCTTGCCACATCTGACCAATGTATGACACTTCATTATCACTTGAATCAAAGAATTATTGCCAAAGCTGACCAGTGTCTGCACTTCACTCTCATTTGAATCAATGAAATTTTTCCAAAGCTGATCAGTCTGGCACTTCACTCTCTCTTCAATCACTGAAGTCTTGACACATCTGACCAGTGTCTGGCACTGACATATTCAGACTTTCTGTCATGTCATCCTACTAATCAGTGTTTGACACTGATATATTCAGATTTTATGTCATGTCATCCTACTGACCAGTGTCTGGCACTGACATATTCAGACTTTCTGTCATGTCATCCTACCAACAATGTCAGTGTTTTGCAGACAACAGCCAGTGCTCGTCGTTCTCAGCTTCTCCAGATTCTGAGACTGAAAATTTGGCTGGTTACTGGCCAGAACATGAAAATAAATAATAAAGAAAATGTCTGACTAATTCGTCTGCAGCTGGTGTCCTCCTGTCTAATTTATTTGTTGTTGGTGTCTTACTGTCTAATTTATTTGTTATTGGTGTCTTACTGTCTAATTTATTTGTTGTTGGTGTCTTACTGTCTAATTTATTTGTTGTTGGTGTCTTACTGTCTAATTTATTTGTTGTTGGTGTCTTACTAATTTATTTGTTGTTGGTGTCTTACTGTCTAATTTATTTGTTGTTGGTGTTATCCTAGATAATTTATCTGTTACTGGTGTTATCCTAGATAATTTATCTGTTGCTGGTGTTATCCGAAATAATTTATCTGTTGCTGGTGTTATCCTAGATAATTTATATGTTGCTGGTGTCTTACTGTCTAATTTATTTGTTGTTGGTGTCTTACTGTCTACTTTATCTGTTTTTGGTGTCTTACTGTCTAATTTATTTTGTTATTGGTGTCTTACTATCTAATTTATCATTTGTTGTTGTCTTACTGCCTAATTTATCTGTTGTTGGTGTCCTCCTGTCTAATTTATCTTCTGTTGGTGTTATCCTGACTAATTTATTTGTTGTTGGTGTTCTCCAGTCTAATTTATCTGCTGTTGGTGTTCTCCTGTCTAAATTATCTGTTGTTGTTGTCATCCTGTTTATCTTTCTGCCTTCACAGATCAGTATATTTTTCCATCCATCTTGCTTGCTGCAGGTAGTGGAGCTTGGTACCTGCTAGATTGTCTCGCTACATGGATACAGATTGCTAGTGGTTGGTGTGGGGAGAGTAGAACTATGTCCGAGGAGATGTTCAGTTATTTCCTTCTCTGCCATGAAATGTTTTTTGATATTTAGTAAAGCTGATTTGGAACAGAAAAATACTGTAAGTTCGTCGTACTTGACTCACACATAAATACCTGACTCAAACATAAATACTTGACTCACACATAAATACCTGACTCAAACATAAATACTTGACTCACACATAAATACCTGACTCAAACATAAATACTTGACTCAAACATAAATACTTGACTCACACATAAATACCTGACTCAAACATAAATACTTGACTTAAAATTAAATACCTGACTCAAACATAAATACCTGACCTAAAATTAAATACTTGACTCAAACATAAATATTTAACTCAAACATAAATACTTGATTTACGTCCTTCTTGACTAAAAAATAAACACATGGTGTACGTTATACTTGACTCAAAATTAATACTTGACGTAAGTCATACTTGACTGAAACTTAAATATTTGACGTAAGTCATATTTGACTCAAGCATAAGAGATACAGAAAAAACAGATCCAGCCCAGGTTAATACTGAACTATGTACTGCGCATATCTAGACAGTTTTGAACATTTCCTGTCATGGTTTACTTAATGGGCTGGTCAACAAAGAAGATGATACTACGTTAGCAGGTCACGTGATATGTGGAGATTGTATATATGTGCTTCACACGCTAGGAAGTGACCAGACAGGAATTGTGTCTCGTCTGGAAGGCATGGTTGTGATTGTGTCTTGTCAGAGAGGACATAGTTATGATTGTGTCTTGTTAGAGAGGATATAATTATGATTGTGTCTTGTTAGAGAGGACATAGTTATGATTGTGTCTTGTCAGAGAGGACATAGTTATGATTGTTTCTTGTTAGAGAGGACATAGTTATGATTGTGTCTTGTCAGAGAGTTCATAGTTATGATTGTGTCTTGTCAGAGAGGACATAGTTATGATTGTTTCTTGTTAGAGAGGACATGGTTGTCTGGAGAAAGGTGACTATAGTTGATGAGGAAAGTTCTTTTCCAGCTTTCGCATGCATAAATGAGGGTGGATATTACATTTGAATTGAATAGTCTTAACTTAGTTTTTGTGCTTATAACTTTGGAATTCCATATGTTCTCAACATTCTTGAAGATTGATGCTGCTTTTGCAGTTCTGATCCTAACTTTCTTTCTAGTGTCACCATCCTGGTCTATGTAGCTGCCAAGGTATGCAAATTGTATCCAAAATATATCCAAAATAGGTATGCAAAATGTCTTGTCAGAGAGGACATAGTTATGATTGTTTCTTGTTAGAGAGGACATGGTTGTCTGGAGAAAGGTGACTATAGTTGATGAGGAAAGTTTGCAGATTGTAGGAGCAGTTGTAACACATGTAGGAGTAGTTGTAACACATGTAGAAGAAGTTACACCATATGTAGGAGTTGTTGTACCACATGTAGGAGTAGTTGTAACACATGTAGGAGTAGTTGTAACACATGTAGGAGTAGTTGTACCACATGTAGGAGCAGTTGTAACACATGTAGGAGTAGTTGTAACACATGTAGGAGTAGTTGTAACACATGTAGGAGCAGTTGTAACACATGTAGGAGCAGTTGTAACACATGTAGGAGCAGTTGTACCACATGTAGGAGCAGTTGTAACACATGTAGGAGCAGTTGTACCACATGTAGGAGCAGTTGTAACACATGTAGGAGCAGTTGTACCACATGTAGGAGCAGGTGTAACACATGTAGGAGTAGTTGTAACACATGTAGAAGAAGTTACACCATATGTAGGAGTAGTTGTAACACATGTAGGAGTAGTTGTAACACATGTAGGAGCAGTTGTACCACATGTAGGAGTAGTTGTAACACATGTAGGAGTAGTTGTAACACATGTAGAAGAAGTTACACCATATGTAGGAGCAGTTGTACCACATGTAGGAGTAGTTGTAACACATGTAGGAGCAGTTGTACCACATGTAGGAGCAGTTGTAACACATGTAGGAGTAGTTGTAACACATGTAGGAGTAGTTGTAACACATGTAGGAGTAGTTGTAACACATGTAGAAGAAGTTACACCACATGTAGGAGTTGTTGTACCACATGTAGGAGTAGTTGTAACACATGTAGGAGTAGTTGTAACACATGTAGGAGTAGTTGTACCACATGTAGGAGCAGTTGTAACACATGTAGGAGTAGTTGTAACACATGTAGGAGTAGTTGTAACACATGTAGGAGCAGTTGTAACACATGTAGGAGCAGTTGTAACACATGTAGGAGCAGTTGTACCACATGTAGGAGCAGTTGTAACACATGTAGGAGCAGTTGTACCACATGTAGGAGCAGTTGTAACACATGTAGGAGTAGTTGTAACACATGTAGAAGAAGTTACACCATATGTATGAGTAGTTGTAACACATGTAGGAATTGTAGTACCACATGTAGGAGTAGTAGTACCACATGTAGGAGTAGTTGTACCACATGTAGGAATTGTAGTACCACATGTATGAGCAGTTGTAACACATATAGAAGTTACACCATATGTAGGAGCAGTTGTAACACATGTAGGAGTTGTTGTACCACATATAGGAGCAGTTGTAACACATGTAGGAGTAGTTATACCATATGTAACAGTAGTTGTACCATATGTAGCAGTATATGTAAGAGCAGATGTACCATGAGTACATTATAGGAGTAACTAAACCATGAGTAGTTGTACCGTATTTATGAGTAGCTGTAGCATAAGTAGGAGCAGCTGCATCATATATAGAAGCAGCTGTACCATTAGTAGTTTTACTACATTGTAAGAGTAGCTGTATATATGCAAGAGTAGTTGTATCACATGTAAAAATAGTTGTACCATATATAGGAGTAATTATACCATATGTAAGAGTAGCTGTACCACATGTAGGAGTAGCTGTACCATATGTAGGAGAAGCTGTACCATGAGCAGTTGTACCATATGTAGGAGTAGTTGTACCATATGTAGGACTAGCTATGCCATGAGCAGTTTTACCATATGTAAGAGCAGTTGTACCATACTAGGTCAGACAATTAAGTAATGAGACTGATTTTATTATGGCCAGGACAAAAATACCATCTATGAAATAAAACATAGAATCTCAAGAAGCAACCTTCATCTATGATCTGGCAACTTTTCATCGCCGCCCGATAAGCAGACGACAAAGTAGCCACCATTTTGTTGACCTAGTTAGAGGTATATTGTCACGTAATCAGCATGGAGCAAAAAGCTAACATTAAATTCTGTTTAAAACTTGGAAAAAGTGCCATTGAGACAGTTGAATTGATGGACAAGTTTATGGGGATAAATGTTTATCTGATGCACAGATATTCAGGTTGTATTCACGATACAAAAGTAGTGTGGAAACGATAACAAATGGAACTAGACATGGACGCCCAATTTCTGTTCGTAATAAGGAACTCATTGCAAAAGTCAGAGAACAGACACAAGAAGATCGTTGTCTGACTATGAGGATGATGGCAGATGAAATTGGTGTTAACTAAGAGACCATTAGTAAAATTTTAGTGGAAGATTTGAGCAAGAAAAAAGTTGCTTGTCGGTTTGTACCATATGAGTTGTCTGATGACCAAAAACATCAGCGTGTTGAGCACGCAAAAGACATCATCAAAATGTGTCGCAGAAATAAACATTTCTTAAATCTGATTGTTGCAGAGGATGAAACATGAATTTTCCGCTCTGATCCCACAACTAAACGCCAAAGTGTTCAGTGGAAGTCATCATCATCACCACAAGGCAAAAAAATTCGTCTTCAAAAGTCTAAAGTGAAGACAATGTTGGTGTGCTTCTAGGACAGCAAAGGAGTTATTCACAAAGAATTTATTCCAGAGGGACAGACTTTCACTGCCAAAGTTTATTTAAGTATTTTGAAACGCCTATTGAAAAGGATTCTCCGAGTCCGTCCAGAGTTTCAACACCTGGCAGTTTTTTTCCTTCTTCATGATAATGCACCGGCTCACCAGGTGGTAGTTGCACATGAATTTTTGGCCCAAAAACAAGTGTGTGTTCTCAACCATCCACCCTATTCCCCATATTTGTCTCCATGCGATTATTTTCCGTTCCAAAAATTAAAGTTACAATTGAAAGGGTGCTTCTTAGACGATACCGATGACATCCAAAGTGCCGTAACATCGAGTTTAAGGGCCGTATCAACAGGAGAACTGCAGAGGTCGTTCTAGTGTTTGTTAAATCGTGCTACTCGCTGTATCAGTGGACAAGGGGCTTACTTTGACAAAAATATAGCTTATATATTCAAATACTGTTTAGTTTTATTTCTCTGTAATTAGTCTCATTACTTAATTGTCGGACTTTGTATGTAGGAGTAGCTGCACCATATGTAGCGAAAGGAATATAAAGATTTCTCTTTCTATATAAAAGGAGAAGGACTGAGACATCAGTTTTGCCTTGTGAAGGGAGAAGAATGTAAAGATCTTAATTAATGTATAAAATGAGATGATTGTAAAGATCTAAATTAATGTATAAAGTGAGAAGAATGTAAAGATCTTAATTAATGTATAAAGTGAAAAAATGTAAAGATCTCTCTTGATATATGTAGAGAAAGGAATTGTCAGAGTTACTTTGTCATGTGAAGGGAGACAGATGTAGAGATCTCTCTTAGTATATGTAAAGATATATTTTGCATACCTATTTTGGATATATTTTGGATACCAATTTGCATACCTTGGCAGCTACATAGACCAGGATGGTGACACTAGAAAGAAAGTTAGGATCAGAATTGCAAAAGCAGCATCAATCTTCAAGAATGTTGAGAACATATGGAATTCCAAAGTTATAAGCACAAAAACCAAGTTAAGACTATTCAATTCAAATGTAATATCCACCCTCATTTATGCATGTGAAAGCTGGAAAACAACTAAAGAAATAGAAAAGAAATTAGACTCTTTTGAAAACAAATGCCTAAGGAAAATACTTGGCATCAAGTGGAATGAATTCAAGAACAATGCAGAGATAAGACAGATGACTGAACAACAACCAGTCTCATGGGTGATCAGGAAAAGGAGATGGACATATGTTGGTCATTTGATGAGAAGAAATGATCAGAGAATCCCAAAACAAGCTATCAAGTGGAGCACAACAGGCCAAAGAAAAAGAGGCAGACCGCGTGAAACTCTGAAGAGGACATTATTAAGAGAGGCCAAATTAACAGGCATAAAATCCTTTGATGAGGTTGAAAGAATCGCCGAAGACAGGAAAAATTGACGAAATACTTTGCGAGCCCTATGTGACGTTTAACGGCACGGGAAGGATATAAGATATAAGATAAGATATGTAAAGATAAGGGATTGTCAGAGTTGCTTTGTCATGTGTAGGGTGATGAATACAGAGGTCAGTCTTGTCAGATGGAAGGAGACGGCTATGAACAACTACCCATGCATGTCAGTCAGCCTTACCCAAAAATAAGAACCTGAAGTTTTTTAGGGAACATAAGCAGCGATCAGCAGAAGAGAGAAGTTTAAATCTTTGAAAGATGAAAGAGACTAAAATATTTTTGTCTTACATAAAAAATCTTTGTCTGGCAAGAAAAATATCTTTGTCTTACACAAAAAATATCTTTATCTGACATAAAAATATCTTTTTAGTACATAAAAGAAAATATTTCCTAATTTATGATATGTCTTTATTCTTCGTTTTATATAAAAAGAAGAGCTGACAGGGAGAAGACATGTGTGTCTTATCTTGCCTTATGTTGTCTTATCTTGTTATCTCGTTTTGACTTGTCTTATCTTGTTGCCTCGTCTTGACTTGTCTTATCTCGTCTTGACTTGTCTTATCTTGTTGTCCCGTCTTGACTTGTCTTATCTTATCTCGTCTTGATTTGTCTTATCCTGTTGTCTCGTATTAACTTGTCTTATCTCGTCTCGTTTCCTTTGTCCTGTCTTGTCTTGCTTTGTCTTGTCTCATAAACCTTTCAGTGTCGAGGGGGCAGAGTTCTTGTGCAAGTTCTCTGACTGTGAATCACAAACATGAGCCAAACCTTAAGGACATCCTCGTCCACAGTCACTTGAAGCAGAGCCTTACATATGTTGGCACCAGAAAATGTAACCGCCCCCGCTGCGTTACCTGCTCCGTAGTTTGGGAAACAAAAACAATCACCTTTCCCAAAACTATCCTCACTCTTCATGAGGGATTCACATGCGAGTCCCGTAATGTGATATATGTCATCGTTTGCAAAAGATGCAGGATAACATATATTGGTGAGACTGGCCTCAGATTAGGGGACCGCATGCAAAAACATCTGTACGACATCGCCCAGCATGCTTCGAAACCAGTCCCAAATCATTTCAATGGCCCCAACCACAGAGGCAAATCTGATTTTCTGGTAACAGCCATTAAACAATGTCACGCAGATGACACAAGCCGCCTGACACTTGAGAACCGCTGCATTCCAAATTATTGGACGCTGGAACCACATGGGTTAAACTCGCTGTTTAGTTACACGTAACATCATCTTCTTCAATCATTATAGTACCTCTCCACTAAATCCACCCCTTCTTACTTTTCAAACTTCCTCACAACATCACTCTGCAACCCCGCTTACTTTTCAAACTTCCTCACAGCATCACTCTGCAACCCCGCTTACTTTTCAAACTTCCTCACAGCATCACTCTGCAACCCCGCTTACTTTTCAAACTTCCTCACAGCATCACTCTGCAACCCCGCTATTTTCTCTGCAACCCCTCTTCCCCAATCATCTGTTTCAATTTCTCCTAGCTAGGTCAGTATTGCGTCACTCTCTCTCCCCTCCCCGGTTCCCCATCCACCACCCCCAGTTACAACCCACTGACCACATGTCACAGGTCTCTATTTAAACAGTCTCCACGTCCCACTAGATCCATTCCTGACACACACCACCGGACAAGTCACATCTTACAATTTACAGCTAAGTACTCTTTTTAAAAAAATATTTTTTTTAATAGTATTTATGTGAATCTATACTTTATCTCCTCTCCCTATTTCTTCGTCCTGTATATTTTTGTATGATTAAGGCTCACGCCGAAACGTCACAACTTTGTAATTGTTAAGCAATAAAGCTGCTCCTACTTTTTTCCTATTTTATACACATGACTGTGAATTATAACTCTTATAACAGCTCTCTTCTCTGAGATTTGTCTCCACTAACATATCAGGCAGGATACCATGGATATAGACTCCGCTGTAAGATGTGTCAAGGTCAAAGTTTGGTCCCAGTTCAACGATTTTACTTTTTATTTACAAAACAATACTTCCCCTTGTTTCTGGAACTCTCGCAGGTTTCGGGTGGTCTCCTGTCACAACTTTGTCACAGTTCAAGAGTTTTGTGATTTCTTGGATCAGTAAATTAGTGAAATAGAAATAAAGAAATGTATCAGGGCAAGCAATATTCTAATCGCAATTATGTCATCTTTATGACTTTGTGATATGGTGGAATTAAGCAGGAGAGAGAGAGAGAGAGAGAGAGAGAGAGAGAAACAGAGACACAGAGAAAGACAGAGATAGATAGGGAATGAGAGAGAAAGAAATACACAGTTAGACATAGATAAAAACAGACAGAATGAATGAATGAATGAATGAATAATCTTTATTTTTAAAGGGTAAAGAATTGGGCACGCAAGCCTGTCTTACATTCTGCCCTTCATCACTCCATCTCTCATTCTTCCCACACACTCGAGAGAGAAAGAAATACACAGATAGTCAGACACAGAGAGAGAGAGAGAGAGAGAGAGAGAGAGAGAGAGAAATACACAGATAAAGTGGAAAAAATTGAAAATGAAGCATCTAACAATCGAGAAAGATATATTTTCAAAATATAAGATTCATTCATTCATTCCTTTGCATGTCCCTTGCGGAACTTTGCCTCCCAAACAGCACTCCTGTAGGCCTCTCGGTTGTGAGCAAGATGGCCTGCTGCTGCTGCATCCATTTCCAGATCATCAACGATGTCTTGCAGCCATCTTCGTTTCGGTCTTCCTCTTTTTCTTTTTCCCATTATGTATCCTTCCAATACGGTCTTCTCTAAATTATCATGACGTTTAATGTGGCCAAAATATTTAAGTTTTCTCTCTTTAATCCTCTTTACTAGCCAGCCTTCTTCAATATTAAGCTCTTGTAGTATAGATATATTTGTTCTTTTTTGTGTCCACGATATTTGGAGAACTCTTCTATAGCATTTACATTCAAAGGCATTTATGTGCTTCTCAGCTGTTTTGTTAAGTGTCCAGGTCTCACAGGCATATGTTGCGATGGGAAAGATGCATGCCCTTAAAAATCTTATTTTTGTGGTTCTGTCTGCTCCTCTCCACAGATTCTTTATTTGTTTTACTTTCTGAAGAGCAATAGATGTCCTCCTTTTAATTTCCCGCATTGTATCTCCATTATTAGTTAGTAGTGATCCAAGATATTCAAAACTCTCCACTTCTTCCAGTTTTTCCTCACTGATACATATTTCAGTTGCCTTGTTTGTTTTGTCAGTTGTCATCACTTTAGTTTTCTTTGCATTAAGATAGAGGTTCTGCTCTTCGCTGTTCTTGCGGACTGACATAATTAGTTTTTCCATTCCTTCTTGTGTTGTGGACAGCAATACTGTGTCATCAGCATATCTAATCTCTGGTATTTCATAACCTCCAACTGTTATGGCATCGTAATATTCTTTGTCTACATCTTCTCTAACATTCCTCATTATATTTTCAGTATACAAGTTAAATAAGTAGGGTGACAATATGCACCCCTGACGGACCCCTTGTTTTATGTCAAACCAAGTTGTTGTTTCACCATTTATTCTTACTGCTGCTTGTTGGTCTAAATACAGCAGTGATGTTAATTGTATCAAATGTGTTGGAAATCCCATTTTTTCCATTATTTCCCAAAGTTTCTGGTGTTGTACACAATCAAATGCCTTTGAGTAGTCTATAAAGGATAAATATAGATTCACATTAAACTCCCTGCATTTCTCTATTATTAATCTTAGATTGAATATATGATCTCTTGATCCTCTTCCTTGCCTGAAGCCAGCTTGGACCATATTGACTTCTTCTTCTATTTTCTTTCGAAGTCTACCCATTATGATTTTTAACAGAATTTTACTGGCATGACTAATCAGGGCAACAGTTCTGTAGTTGGTGCATAATTTCAGGTTACCCTTTTTTGGCAGTGGTATGAATACAGTTCTTTTCCATTCTTTTGGCCAAATACCTGAATGCCATATCTTTTTACATAGTGCATGATAGATTGTTGCACACTCCTTCCTCCTGCTTTAATAAATTCAGCGGTTATCTCATCACATCCTGGTGATTTACCATTTTTCAGACTCTTTATTGCCCATAAAACTTCTTCCATTGTCGGCTCGGGTTCTTTCTCCTCAAATAATAATTCACACTGTTGATTTCTGCTTCCACAGTCGGTTGTTTCATACATTCTTTTGCAATAATCCTTCCATCTTTCCAGAATTTCCTCTGTCTCTGTCAGGGTATTCCCCATCTCATCACAAATTACATTTAGCTTAGGTGTGACATTTCTCGTCAATGTCTTCATTTCTTTAAACATTTCACTATCTCTTCCACACCTCTGATGTTCTTCTATTCTTTCACAACAATCTTGTATGTATTGTTTTTTGTCTTTTCTTATGTTTCTTCGTACTTCTTTTGTTAAAGTTTTATATTTATCTTTGTTGTTGTTTGTCACTCTCCATTGCGTCTTCATTTCTCTACATTGTTTTATCAGTTCTAGTGTACCTGCTGTGATCCATCTATTCTTTTGTGTTTTCTTTACTGGAACCATGTCTTTAGCTGTTGTTACTAAGATATCTTTGGCCTGCGTAGCCAATTCATCTGGTGTCATCTCTTCCTGTACAGCCATCAGGATTTCGAAACGGTTCTTCACTTCTATACCGTATTGTTCTGGTATATTTGTAAGGTCAAAGCGGAGTGGTCTTGATCCCATAACTAACTTTTTTATCTTTATCTTCATGGTCCGTGTCACAATAAGCACTTGGTAAAGTTTTTGCTGATGTTATGCTTGACCTTCACCTTCTCTGCACTAAAATGTAATCTATTTGATTCCTGGTTTTCCCATCAGGTGATGTCCATGTGTAAAGTCTTCTTGGATGTTGTTTAAAAAGTGTGTTAGCGATCATTAGCTCATTTTCCATACAAAACGCCATTAGATTGTCACCTGCCTCATTTCTGTGTCCTATGCTAAATTTCCCTACAACTTGTCCTTCATCTTCTGCTCTTTCTGTACCAATTTTTGCATTAAAATCACCCATTATAAATACAATATCATTTTTCCGTACCTGGTCCATTGTCGTCTGCAGTGTGTTATAAAAATGTTCTACTTCATCTTCTTCTGCTGCTGATGTAGGTGCATACACCTGGATGACTGTTACATTTCTAGGAATGCCCTTAAGTCTGATTGTTAGGATTCTATCACTTACTGGATTGTAGCCTCGGTTAGCGGGGTAGGGGTATCCCCTATCAAAGGAGAAGTAAGACGCCTCCTTACCTCCGTTAGTCTACGGGACACCCTTGGGCAAGGTGGAGTACCCGTATAGCCCCCCGATCAGGGTGACGTGAAGCCATGGGAGCAGGTGGTGGATGGAATGGGAGAGCAGCTGACAGATAATGTTGGTTATGGTCACCATTCTATGATGGTAGGCAGATGATCTCAATGTAGGGACAATGGCTACGATCACTGACTAGTACAGTCACTGCCCGGAAGGAAAGCAATGGTAAACTACCTTCTGGAAACATACTAAGAAACCCAAGCAGCAATCATGGAAAGTCAAATAGGAAAAAGATCTGGTGGTGAGTCCCCCAGGCCAGATAGATCTAATTTTAACACTGGGGAAGAGTGTGAGGCAGAGGTCGGTACTAGTAATTGTGATGACGGACAAAATCCTGACGGTGTTACCAAGGAAAACCCCTGTATCAAACTAAAAAGAAAAATAAGAGTAGGAACATGGAATGTAAGAAGTATGTATGAGGGAAAATATCAAGTAATAAGTGACGAGATGAAAAGAACGCGGATACACATTTTGGGAATCTGCGAACATCGATGGAAAGGATCAGGACACTTTAAGAGCGAGAATGATAATATATTTATATATTCTGGCGGAGAAGTAGGAGGAAAGAATGGAGTGGCTTTTTATTTGGACAAATCAACATCAAAAGCTTTACTAGGCTACAATCCAGTAAGTGATAGAATCCTAAATATAAGATACGTTTTGATAATATCATCCAGCATGCATGATAAAATCTGAAAATATCATTTAAGAGACATAATAAATTTAATGAAAAGCAAATGGTAAATCTGATAGTTTCATCTAGGGTACATGGTAAATTTGATTGTTTTATCTAGGTACATGGTAAATCTATTGTTTATTCCTGAATACATGGTAAATCTGATTGTTTATTCCTGGGTACATGGTAAATCTGATTGTTTATTCCTGAGTACATGGTAAATCTGATTGTTTATTCCTGAGTACATGGTAAATCTATTGTTTATTCCAGAGTACATGGTAAATCTATTGTTTATTCCAGAGTACATTGTAAATCTATTGTTTATTCATGAGTACATGGTAAATCTATTGTTTATTCATGAGTACATGGGAAATCTATTGTTTATTCCAGAGTACATGGTAAATCTGATTGTTTATTCCTGAGTACATGGTAAATCTATTGTTTATTCCTGAGTACATGATAAATCTATTGTTTATTCCAGAGTACATGATAATTCTGATTGTTTATTCCTGAGTACATGGTAAATCTATTGTTTATTCCTGAGTACATGGTAAATCTGAGGATATCATTTAAAGTAACAGGTTAGTGAATTCCATGAAAAAAGGCAAATACAGGATACATTAAGAAGACAAGCAAATGATGGATTCATCAAAGAGAGAAGGAAATGATGGATGCATCAAAAAGAGAAAGAAATGATGGATACACCAAAAAGAGAAGGAAATGATGGATACATCAAAAAGAGAAGGAAGTGATGGATACATCAAAAAGACAAGCAAGTGATGGAAATGTAGACATTGTTCATCCAATTGATTTTCTGTCACTGAAGATTCCTTGAAATATTTTGCATTGCACTGATCTTGTTCATCCAATTGTTCGTCCATTATGATGGCACCTGTCTTGATGTCATGTTGTTAGAAATGTCAGTTGTATATGTTGTTGTGGCGTATAATGAGATTAAAATGATGTGTCCTTAATTTCAGACTTGGTGATTTGTGTTGCATGTCAGTGTATTGTTGTGTTGATTGACTGCTTGAGGATTGAGGTAAAATTAGCATACAATATACTAAGAGGGAGGAGAGGGGGAGAACCTGGGCTGGCGGTCATGATGGCTGGGGGGGGGGGGGGGCTAGATCTCGAGTACGATGTACATTGTCAGGGGGAATGTTGGTCTGTAGCCATCTTGAGAAAATATCCCCCCCCCCTAAATTTAATGTAAACTTGCATCAAATAAGTTTAACAGAAACATTAAATCCCGTAATGAAAATATAAATGTCGTCCATGAACATAAGAAGGTAACATGAAGTGGCTGGAAAAATAATTACACCACAGCATAACAATGTTTAGTACTTGCATAACAATGTTTAGTACTTGCATAACAATGTTTAGTACTTGCATAACAATGTTTAGTACTTGTATAACAATGTTTAATACTTGCATAACAATGTTTAGTACTTGCATAACAATGTTTAGTACTTGCATAACAATGTTTAGTACTTGAAAGCTAGACAGAAAATCAGTGACACAAATCGCTTCATATAACAAATTGAACTAATCCAGTGATGAAACCTACCATGTACTAAATACTGAAATCTATCATATACTAAATAATGAAATCTATGGTATACTAAATAATGATATGCATGATGTAAATATTAATGAAAACTATGCTATATTTAAAATTGAGAACTATGAATTTGTTGAACTACGGAATACAGACAAAACTGAAAGTAAAGTGAAGTTCAGGCCCATAGTGTGATGTCATTTCAGGTGTTGTAAGCAAGCAACCGAGCCAGAATTCTGAGATGCTCACTCTCAAACAACACTCAGTCAGATGTGACGGGTCAAGAGAGCTTTCGTCCTCACAGCAACATCAGCGTAATATTTGTATAGAAAAAACCAGAGTACAAAAATCTGGTGCGTGTTTGTTATCAAAACATTGTAGCAAGCACATGGAGGCACAGTCAGTAAGACAGATAAACAGACAGACAGACAGTAAGACAGATAAACAGACAGACAGACAGTAAGACAGATAAACAGACAGACAGACAGACAAACAGACAGACAGACAGTAAGACAAACAGACAGACAGACCTCCATCTTAAATTAGACACCGAGCACCTGAAGAAGGTACACTGCACTCATGTCTCACCTGTGCTCACGTGCTGCAGGTAATTATAAAACTGCTTTCTCACAAACTGTAGTTTACCGCTGTCTGATATCGCCTGTAAAAAGATACATGTGACCGGTTTTCACTTCCGTGGCAGAGTTTCAAGTTTGTAAATCTTCAAGTTTACGGGAACAAAAGGAATTTAAAGTACTAGGCAATAAATTAATTGTTTGTCATTGCAAACTTACATATCAATCAACAAAATAGTATTTACACTTTACTACCGATGTATTAATAAAAAAATCAATCATAACCTCAGATATTTATTACAAAATAACAACCACATTCCGGCGCAGAGTGAAGTGTTCATAATTTCACAGATAATTAATAATTCCATTATTTTTCACCACTCAGTGTCACAAATACAAAAACATCCGATAACATACATTCTCTACAGACTCAGACAGACAGGGATTGTCCCCTAATTCTCCACTGATTCTCTCTCCCCTCCATGGTTTCCCCACCCACCACCCTCAGTTACGACCCACCTACCACACATCCCAAGTCTCCATTTAAGTACTCTCTACACTCCACCATGCGCATTTCTGACACACAGCGTCGGACAAGCCACAGCTTCTTACAAGTTACAGCTAAATGCTCTATTCATTTTATTTTATTTATTTATTTTTTTTAACATAGCATTCATGTGAATTTCTACTTTGTCTCCTCTCTCTGTTTCTTTGCCCTGTATGTTTTTGTATGATTAATGCTCACACCGAAACGTCACAACTTTGTACTCGTTAAATAATAAAGCTGTTCCTACTTTATTTCTAGTTTATACATTTTCTCGAACTACGTGATCTAGTGTAGGAATAAAAATATTTTAATGGGGTAATAATTGTCTGTAATTTATATCATTGTTAAAATGTATTCTTATTGTTGGTATATTATACCAAGATAAGTACATGAGGATTAAAGAATGCAAAGACTAACACATTCACACATTACACCAATAAATAAAAAACACAATCGATACTATTTCTTGAAATAATCAGTAAAAACTTATATTGGTGTTAAATCATCTGTTTACACAGCAAATCAACAAAGGGTCATCATTTTATATGTTGCTATTTATCAGCTTATATATCTATCAACAAAATCGTTAAAACAATATCTTTCGTTGTTAGGAATCCAACACAAAGAAATAAACGATAAATTAGCCGTTAAAACAATCTTACACATGTGTAGCATGGCCTTGTAAGTAATGATTATTGTTATTATTATTAATAATAAATATTATTATGAAAATATACTATTAAGAAAATAGTAACATGGAAAAGCGACAGAGAAAAATGGAGAGGAATGGAAGAGAAAAGTATAGAAATTCCATGACACTAGAACAACACGCGGACAAAAGTAAACAGTGGAAACTGTGAATAGAAAAAGACGAGACTCAGTGACGCTGAGATATAGGGAATACAAAGAAGGATGCCAAAAAGTAGGATGGTCCATTGATAACAAAGCAGTGACTGGACGTTGACACGAGTAAACAAAATAGAAACGACAGACACAATGAAAAGCGAGGACACAATAAAACCTCCGACATGAAAGAGCAAGATAAGGACTTAGGTAAATAACAAGTGTATAACGAAACTGACAACGCGTTAGGACGCTGTTACGCACTGTTTTTAAATAAAAGAGTGACCAACTCGGCCAGCTGACCAATTAAATATTTAGAGGAGTGGCCTATTGGACAACTGACTGAGAGAGATAAGTCACGGGGCAGTTTGAATGACAGACAATCAGAACGCTCATGGGAACCAGTGGACATATGAAGGGTGGAGCCAAAATACTTACTGGTTAATCCATCAAGCTGCACTTGAAGATAAAAAAGCGAGGGAGAGAGGGGAGGGAACCAAGAAGGAGGAAGAAGTACGGAAGTAGAAGAGAGAGAAGACAGAGGAGGGAGATCGTCAGAACACCGTCGGTCTGGCATGTGGCGACTGACCAGAACTACAAGAAGGATGATCAGTGTACGTGGACAGTCAAGAGTGAAGAAAGAAGGTCTGACCAGAACAGCCGAGAAGCCATCAGATGAGAGATAAGAAGTCCAGAGAAGAGGCAAGTAGACTTTGCTCGTTAGTACACTGCGATTGAGAGACGGCAGAGGAAGACCGTCAGAAGAAATCAGAAGACAGACAAGAGAAGAAAGAGGACGAGACGATATAAAATCAGAAGTAGTGTTAGATGGAAGATGGTTTTCAAGTGATTCAAGTGATTAAGAAGAATTGACACTTTTGAAACTTCGAGTACAGTGATTTTAGACGAGAAACTAGTTGACCATGTGTTGCAGATCTGATAAAATACTGATATAGGAAATGTTCTCGTATCAAGTGTAGAATATTGTGAAGTTGATAACGTTAAGAAATGTTGCATGTAGAATATGATAGAGTTTGATAATGTGAACAAATGATTAAGTGTTTCAATCCAAGGGATGTTATCCACTATACATCTTGATCTTATTAATCAGAAATAAATAATGCAGTAAACATTTTATCGGACTTACTCTGTTCTGATTTAATGAAGTTGTAATGTTTGTGAAACATCGATGTGTTATGATCAGAGAACCAAAGTACACTTCTACTATCAGTCATTAAAAGAGAAATATATAATTCACACAATCTTTCAATATTATACATGTATGTTAGTCTGATTTGCAACAAAAACCGTTCCCTGCATACAATCTCCAACTAATCATACTTAAAAGATTAAGATTCTGGCTGTAATCATAAACTAACAAATTGGCATATACTGTATGCAGACATGATCTTACATAGAACACAGTAATACATAACCATGTGCACATACAAAACCTACATTTTGCACGTTGCTAAACATGAACTTCTTACATAGAATAATTGTTAATATGGAATTATGATTAGTCAATGTCTGTTTCTGTTATCTAAATCTTACCTAAGTGAGGTCAGACCTGGTTGGAGAAGGACAGCACAGAATGGACACAGCTTGCGCGCATCCACATCACAAAAGTATAAACCGGTTAAGCTGACATGTGCATGGTTTTCCACCGAGAATAAACATACCCCTCACGCTTGCACGACAAATGTCCTTCCTCTCACCCGCTGGCCCCTACCTGCTCATCTTACATCCCGACCTATTAAAACTCGTTACTGTTTTCTTTATATATTGGGCCAGTAAACAGATTTTTGCTCAGAGTTACGCGCCTTTGAAAACTGAGCGGAAACTGACGCATTATTTCCTACGCTATGGCTTGCCAGAACTTAATATTGAAGAAGGCTGGCTAGTAAAGAGGATTACAGAGAAAACTTAAATATTTTGGACACATTAAACGTTATGATAATCTAGAGAAGATCGTCTTGGAAGGGTACATAATGAGAAAAAGAGAGAGAGGAAGACCAAGGCAAAGATGGCTGCAAGACATCGTTGATGAGCTGCAAATGGATGCATCAGCAGCAAGGCATCTTGCTCACAACCGAGAGGCCTACAGGAGAGCTGTTAGGGAGGCAAAGTTCTGCAAGGGACATGCAAATGAATGAATGAATGGAGGGTTGCCAACCAACCCAGGTAACTGTGTGCTTATCTATTCCCTACACTAACATTGCCTTCTTGTCTCCTCTAAAAGCAATGTTTTGTTGCTGTTGTTGTTGTTGTTGGTGTTGTTGTAGGATATAATGACTCCTTTCCTTTTAATGTCGGAACAAACACAAGAAAATGTTGTCCTTGTAGGATGTAATGGCAGGTTTTAAATAAGAGAAACACAGCGTTGACGCACAATCTAGATATCCTGCCACAACCACACTCGCTCTCTGTCATCACACACACACACACACACACACACACACACACACAAACATGTAAGCTAAACTTGCTACAGTGATATTTGCAGGCAAGCGTTTTTGTCGGAGGGGGGGGGGGAACAGAATGTGGCCTACCTTCTCTGATCTAAACCAATCGATGTTCATTTGCTGCATGTAAGCCTTTCATTTCTGGAAGATTTGCTTTTTCTTCTTGAACTTTCCCAAGAATTAAATGACTTTTGGCATTTTTTTTCTCCTGGTCAGTGTTATTTTGTGTGTGTGTGTGAGTGTGAGTGTGTGTGTAGAGAGAGAGGAATTATAAAGGAAATGTTTTTCTCTTGACGTCCTTTATTGTCTAATCTCTTTCTCTTCACATTATTTTTTGTCTTATCTCTCGACGTCTTTCATTGTCTAATCTCTTTCTCTTGACGTCCTTTACCATCTAAACTCTTTCTTCTGACATCGAGTATTTATATTCTCTTTCTCTTGTCATTATTTATTGTCTATTCTTTCTCTTGAGGTCCATTTTGTAATTCTATTTCTCTTGACGTTCTTTGTTTTCTAATTTCTTTCTCTCGACTTCCTTTTTTGTTTATTCTCTTTCTCTTGACGTCCCTTATTGTCTATTCTTTCTCTTGACATGCTGTAATGTCTCTATTAAATTTCTCTAGACGTCCTGTATTTTCTATTCAATTTCTCTTGACGATCTTTGTTGTCTAAGCTCTTTCTATTGACATTCTTTATTGTCTATTCTATTTATCTCGATGTCCTTTGTCTATTCTTTCTCTTGACGTTCTGTATTTTCTATTCTGTTTCTTTTGACGATCTTTGTTGTCTATTCTTTTCTCCTGACGTCCTTTATTGTGAAATTTTTTTTATAGATATCATTTAGTCTTACGAGGGGTGACTGATAAGTTCTCGGCGTAAGGTACAAATAATTTAAACGCACAGTTGATATTAGGTGCATTTGTAGATCAGGTTAATTTAGGAATAAACACCAAGTTTCTAGAAATTAACTGGAACTAATTTTTTTTACAGGCTACTGAAGTAGTAAGGAGTGGCAGAAATTGAGAAAATGGATAACATTTCTCATCGAGGAGTCATTCGCTACCTCTGCATCAAGAGCTTATCATCGAAGGAGATCCATGAGGATATGGTAGAGACTCTAGGGGAAAGTGCCCCTTCTTACAGCACAGTGAAGAAATGGGCAGCTCAGTTCAAACATGGAAGGGAGAGTCTGGAAGATGATCCCCGTCCAGGAAGACCAAGAACGGTAACCACTGGGAGATCCCTGACATGATAATGGAGGATCGACGACTAACTGAGCGGTACATTGCTACTGAGTTGGGCATCTCCCAGGAACGTGCTCATGCCATTATTCACAATGATCTTCAAATGACAAAGGTCTCCGCTCGATGGGTCCCGAAACGTCTTGGAGCTGATCACAAAGAATAGATTCTCAACATGTCCAGAGATAATCTTGGCCATTTTTCTCCAGATCCTGAAAAGTTTCTTCAGCAATTTGTGACTATGGATGAGACTTTGGTTCATCATTTTCAACCAGAAACCAAAGAACAGTCAAAGAAGTGGAAACATCATGGATCCCCACCTCCAAAGAAAACAAGGGTGGCTCTGTCAGTAGGCAAAGTGATGGCTTCCATCTTTTGAGATTCAGAAGGTGTGCTATTGATAGACTATCTTCAAAAGGCCAGAACTGTCACCGGGGCCTATTACGCTAATCTTGTGTGAAGCAACTGCGGGTCAAAGTGAAGGAAAAGCGTCGAGGGAAATTGACGAGAGGAGTCATTTTTCATCAAGACAATGCTCCAACTCACAAGTTGGCGGTGGCAATGGTTGCCATTCATGAACGCGGGCTCCAGCTTCTTAAACATCCTCCATTTTCCCCAGATTTGGCCCCTTCGGACTATTACCTGTTTACCAAACTCAAAAAAGGAGCTCAGTGGTCGCAAATTTGCCTCAGATGATGACGTCATTCATGCTGTAGACCACTTTCTACTGGCACAAGATGCTGACTTTTACAAAGAAGGGATCCGTATGCTCCAGGATGGCTGAACTAAGTGCATGAACTTGCAAGTGGACTACGTTGAGATATAGCCCCCAAAAGCTATCCACATATAATCCGTTGTACCTTATGGCGAGAACTCATCAATCACCTTTCGTATATCTCTTGATGTCTTTTAGTCTGTCACAAATTGTTGACTTTGAATGTTCTTTGCAGACTTTTAAAGCTGGGCAAAGACACTAGGAAATGTCTTATTTTCAAAACTGAAACGAATCTGAGAGACCAGGCCACAAATACTGACAGAAAAGGCCACAAACACTGACAGAGAAGGCCACAAACACTGATATTGAAGACCACAAACACTGATAGAGAAGGTCACAAACACTGATAGAGAAGACCACAAACACTGACAGAGAAGGTCACAAACACTGATAGAGAAGACCACAAACTCTGACAGAGAAGGTCACAAACACTGATAGAGAAGACCACAAACTCTGACAGAGAAGGCCACAAACACTGATATTGAAGACCACAAACACTGACAGAGAAGGTCACAAACACTGATAGAGAAGACCACAAACACTAACAGATTTTTAAAAGAGTTGTGGGACGTGCTACATAATAAGAGTAGTAGACAAAAACTTTCCTCCATGCCACATACAATTATATGTTACATCATATGAGTGTGATTATATAAATCATCTGATTGTTATTATATAAATCAAGATGTTACATAATCTGACTTTGATTATATAAATGAAGATGTTACAAGATCTACCTCTTATAATATAAACATAAAAATGTTGTACCACGTGACATTTTGTTTTATGTTTTGAAAAGTACACGTAGACCAAGCAGACGATAGCGCTTGATGAAAACATTTTCCTTGTTTGTTTCAGAAAAATGGAAAATCTTTCACTCTACAGAAGCACCAGCTCTGGACAGGTACGGATGGAGATCAAGCCATTGAGTTTGTCTGAGCGAAACTATACCAGACCATGCATATCTTTCCGTGAGCAATACACCAACAAAAGTTCTCATAACAGCCTCCCTGACTAGGAGAAATAATGTACAATGTTTGTGCAGCAATCTATCATGCACTATGTAAAAAGATATGGCATTCAGGTATTTGGCCAAAGAATGGAAAAGAACTGTATTCATACCACTGCCAAAAAAAGGGTAGCCTGAAATTATGCACAAACTAAAGAACTGTTGCCAGTAAAATTCTGTTAAAAATCATAATGGGTAGACTTCGTAAGAAAATAGAAGAAGAAGTCAATATGGTCCAAGCTGGTTTCAGGCAAGGAAGAGGATCAAGAGATCATATATTCAATATAAGATTAATAATAGAGAAATGCAGAGAGTTTAATGTGAATCTATATTTATTCTTTATAGACTAACCAAAGGCATTTGATTATGTACAACACCAGAAACTTTGAGAAATAATGGAAAAAATGGGATTTCCAACACATTTGATACAATTAACATCACTGCTGTATCTAGACCAACAAGCAGCAGTAAGAATAAATGGTGAAACAACAACTTGGCTTGACATAAAACAAGGGATCCGTCAGGGGTGCATATTGTCGCCTTACTTATTTAACTTGTATACTGAAAATATAATGAGGAATATTAGAGAAGATGTAGACAAAGAATATTACGATGCCATAACAATTGGAAGTTATGAAATACCAGAGATTAGATATGCTGATGACACAGTATTACTGTCCACAACACAAAAAGGAATGGAAAAACTAATTATGTCAGTCCGTAAGAACAGCGAAGAGCAAAACCTCTATCTTAATGCAAAGAAAACTAAATTGATGACAACTGACAAAACAAACAAGGCATCTGAAATATGTATCAATGAGGAAAAACTGGAAGAAGTGGAGAGTTTTGAATATCTTGGATCACTACTAACTAATAATGGAGATACAATGAGGGAAATTAAAAGTAGGACATCTATCGCTCTTCAGAAAGTAAAACAAATAAAGAATCTGTGGATAGGAACAGACATAACTACAAAAATAAGATTTTTAAGGGCATGCATCTTTCCCTTCACGACATATGCCTGTGAGACCTGGACACTTAACAAAACAGCTGAGAAACACATAAAAGCCTTTGAATGTAAATGCTACAGAAGAGTTCTTCAAATATCATGGATACAAAAAAGAACAACTATATCCATACTATAAGAACTTAATATTGAAGAAGGCTGGCTAGTAAAGAGGATTAAAGAGAGAAAACTTAAATATTTTGGACACATTAAACGTTATGATAATCTAGAAAAAAACGTCTTGGAGGGGTACATAATGGAAAAAATGGGATTTCCAACACATTTGATACAATTAACATCACTGCTGTATCTAGACCAACAAGCAGCAGTAAGAATAAATGGTGAAACAACAACTTGGTTTGACATAAAACAAGGGATCCGTCAGGGATGCATATTGTCGCCTTACTTATTTAACTTGTATACTGAAAATATAATGAGAAATGTTAGAGAAGAGGTAGACAAAGAATATTACGATGCCATAACAATTGGAAGTTATGAAATACCAGAGATCAGATATGCTGATGACACAGTATTACTGTCCACAACACAAAAAGGAATGGAAAAACTAATTATGTCAGTCCGTAAGAACAGCGAAGAGCAAAACCTCTATCTTAATGCAAAGAAAACTAAATTGATGACAACTGACAAAACAAACAAGGCATCTGAAATATGTATCAATGAGGAAAAACTGGAAGAAGTGGAGAGTTTTGAATATCTTGGATCACTACTAACTAATAATGGAGATACAATGAGGGAAATTAAAAGTAGGACATCTATCGCTCTTCAGAAAGTAAAACAAATAAAGAATCTGTGGATAGGAACAGACATAACTACAAAAATAAGATTTTTAAGGGCATGCATCTTTCCCTTCACGACATATGCCTGTGAGACCTGGACACTTAACAAAACAGCTGAGAAACACATAAAAGCCTTTGAATGTAAATGCTACAGAAGAGTTCTTCAAATATCATGGATACAAAAAAGAACAACTATATCCATACTATAAGAACTTAATATTGAAGAAGGCTGGCTAGTAAAGAGGATTAAAGAGAGAAAACTTAAATATTTTGGACACATTAAACGTTATGATAATCTAGAAAAAAACGTCTTGGAAGGGTACATAATGGGAAAAATAAAGAGAGGAAGACCAAGGCGATGATGGCTGCAAGACATTGTTGATGATCTGCAAATGGATGCATCAGCAGCAGGCCATCGTGTTCACAACCGAGAGGCCTACAGGAGAGCTGTTAGGGAGGCAAAGTTCTGCAAGGGACATGCAAATAAATGAATGTTTGATGCTGGGGGGAGGGGGGGTGCTTGGTGTAACGTGAGGAGCTAAAGGCAACAAGAAAAGACTTTTACCAAGAACGAAACAAACATATTTGAATACGTTTATATGTCTGTATTTATATTAATGCAAACAACTAGTCTGGCTATTTCCACTTTAGAAGTACATTTTTTCACATTTTTCTTTCTTTCTTTCTTTCTTTCATTCATTCTTTCTTTCTTTCTTCCTTCCAAACACAGATTAGAAAGCAAATCTTGTGACTTAGAAGTTTAACAGAACATCGCATGATGTCCCTGATAATGAACAGAACTTTATGTTGTCACACCCACCATCACCCCCTCGCTCTTGTCAATGATGTCACTCTCATCACCAACCCCCGCTCTTGTCAATGTTGTCACTCCCGCCACCAACCCCCCGCTATCATGCACTATGTAAAAAGATATGGCATTCAGGTATTTGGCCAAAGAATGGAAAAGAACTGTATTCATACCACTGCCAAAAAAAGGGTAGCCTGAAATTATGCACAAACTAAAGAACTGTTGCCAGTAAAATTCTGTTAAAAATCATAATGGGTAGACTTCGTAAGAAAATAGAAGAAGAAGTCAATATGGTCCAAGCTGGTTTCAGGCAAGGAAGAGGATCAAGAGATCATATATTCAATATAAGATTAATAATAGAGAAATGCAGAGAGTTTAATGTGAATCTATATCTATTCTTTATAGACTACTCAAAGGCATTTGATTGTGTACAACACCAGAAACTTTGAGAAATAATGGAAAAAATGGGATTTCCAACACATTTGATACAATTAACATCACTGCTGTATCTAGACCAACAAGCAGCAGTAAGAATAAATGGTGAAACAACAACTTGGTTTGACATAAAACAAGGGATCCGTCAGGGATGCATATTGTCGCCTTACTTATTTAACTTGTATACTGAAAATATAATGAGAAATGTTAGAGAAGAGGTAGACAAAGAATATTACGATGCCATAACAATTGGAAGTTATGAAATACCAGAGATCAGATATGCTGATGACACAGTATTACTGTCCACAACACAAAAAGGAATGGAAAAACTAATTATGTCAGTCCGTAAGAACAGCGAAGAGCAAAACCTCTATCTTAATGCAAAGAAAACTAAATTGATGACAACTGACAAAACAAACAAGGCATCTGAAATATGTATCAATGAGGAAAAACTGGAAGAAGTGGAGAGTTTTGAATATCTTGGATCACTACTAACTAATAATGGAGATACAATGAGGGAAATTAAAAGTAGGACATCTATCGCTCTTCAGAAAGTAAAACAAATAAAGAATCTGTGGATAGGAACAGACATAACTACAAAAATAAGATTTTTAAGGGCATGCATCTTTCCCTTCACGACATATGCCTGTGAGACCTGGACACTTAACAAAACAGCTGAGAAACACATAAAAGCCTTTGAATGTAAATGCTACAGAAGAGTTCTTCAAATATCATGGATACAAAAAAGAACAACTATATCCATACTATAAGAACTTAATATTGAAGAAGGCTGGCTAGTAAAGAGGATTAAAGAGAGAAAACTTAAATATTTTGGACACATTAAACGTTATGATAATCTAGAAAAAAACGTCTTGGAAGGGTACATAATGGGAAAAATAAAGAGAGGAAGACCAAGGCGATGATGGCTGCAAGACATCGTTGATGATCTGCAAATGGATGCATCAGCAGCAGGCCATCTTGCTCACAACCGAGAGGCCTACAGGAGAGCTGTTAGGGAGGCAAAGTTCCGCAAGGGACATGCAAATAAATGAATGTTTGATGCTGGGGAGGAGGGGGGGTGCTTGGTGTAACGTGAGGAGCTAAAGGCAACAAGAAAAGACTTTTACCAAGAACGAAACAAACATATTTGAATACGTTTATATGTCTGTATTTATATTAATGCAAACAATTAGTCTGGCTATTTCCATTTTTGAAGTACATTTTTTTCACATTTTTCTTTCTTTCTTTCTTTCTTTCTTTCATTCATTCTTTCTTTCTTTCTTCCTTCCAAACACAGATTAGAAAGCAAATCTTGTGACTTAGAAGTTTAACAGAACATCGCATGATGTCCCTGATAATGAACAGAACTTTATGTTGTCACACCCACCATCACCCCCTCGCTCTTGTCAATGATGTCACTCTCATCACCAACCCCCCGCTCTTGTCAATGTTGTCACTCCCGCCACCAACCCCCCGCTCTTGTCAATGTTGTTACTCCCGCCACCAACCCCCCCCGCTCACGTCAATGTTGTCACTCCCATCACCAACCCCCCGCTCTTGTCAATGTTGTCACTCTCATCACCAACCCCCCGCTCTTGTCAATGTTGTCACTCCTATCACCAACCCCCCGCTTGTCAATGTTGTCACTCCCATCACCAACCCCCCGCTCTTGTCAATGTTGTCACTCCCATCACCAACCCCCCGCTCTTGTCAATGTTGTCACTCCCATCACCAACCCCTCGCTCTTGTCAATGTTGTCACTCCCATCAAAAACCCCCCGCTCTTGTCAATGTTGTCACTCCACCACCAACCCCCAGCTCACGTCAATGTTGTCACTCCCATCACCAACTCCCCGCTCTTGTCAATGTTGTTACTCAAACCACCAACCCCCAGCTCACGTCAATGTTGTCACTCCGGCCGCCACCAACCCCCCGCTCTTGTCAATGTTGTCACTCCCGCCACCAACCCCCCGCTCTTGTCAATGTTGTCACTCCCATCACCAACCCCCCGCTCACGTCAATGTTGTCACTCCCATCACCAACCCCCCGCTCTTGTCAATGTTGTCACTCCCATCACCAACCCCCCGCTCTTGTCAATGTTGTCACTCCCACCACCAACTCCCCCCGCTCTTGTCAATGTTGTCACTCCCATCACCAACCCCTCCCCCGCTCTTGTCAATGTTGTCACTCCCATCACCAACCCCCCGCTCTTGTCAATGTTGTCACTCCCATCACCAACCCCTCGCTCTTGTCAATGTTGTCACTCCCATCACCAACCCCCCGCTCTTGTCAATGTTGTCACTCCCACCACCAACCCCCAGCTCACGTCAATGTTGTCACTCCCATCACCAACTCCCCGCTCTTGTCAATGTTGTTACTCCCACCACCAACCCCCAGCTCACGTCAATGTTGTCACTCCGGCCGCCACCAACCCCCCGCTCTTGTCAATGTTGTCACTCCCGCCACCAACCCCCCGCTCTTGTCAATGTTGTCACTCCCACCACCAACCCCCCGCTCTTGTCAATGTTGTCACTCCCACCACCATCAACCCCCCGCTCTTGTCAATGTTGTCACTCCCACCACCAACCCCTCGCTCTTGTCAATGTTGTCACTCCCACCACCAACCCCTCGCTTTTGTCAATGTTGTCACTCCCACCACCAACCCCTCGCTCTTGTCAATGTTGTCACTCCCGCCACCAATATCCCGCTCATGTCAATGTTGTCACTCCGCCACCAACCCCTCGCTCTTGTCAATGTTGTCACTCCCGCCACCAATATCCCGCTCTTGTCAATGTTGTCACTCCCATCACCAACCCCCCGCACATGTCAATGTTGTCACTCCCACTAACAACCACCCCGCTCTTGTCAATGTTGTTGTATGTTGTAGAAATATCACAAAAATCATTGACATTGACCTAGATTTCAGATTATCAAAATCTATCGCAAGAGTTATCAGACTCTCCTGACCTTCGCTCTAAACTGTCTATTAAAAAAAAATGATTCCAGTAATGATTTTATTTAATTTTATAATAATAATAATAATAATAATAATAATAATAATAATCACAACAACAACAACAATAATAATAATAATAATGATAATTTTAAAAATAAAGTTACCTTGCTGAGGATGGTTCTCTTGAAGAAGGAGATAATTTTGGTAGACGAGACATCGTCCCCGTCATAATGTATTGCTTTTCATCATCTTTTATTTTCCAGCCCTAAGTTCATGTATTAACAGTAGACAGTAAAATATACTGTAATATAATGTATCCTCTAAAGTCTGGAGGGCCGTGTGCAAAAATTCTACGTGGTGAGACAAAAGAACTACTAGCATTAAAGCTGTAAATTACTCACTACCAATTTCCCTTCTTTTATCACATTCTCGCGCGCTGAACAAAACATCTGTGGCTTAAAGCCTAAAAATATGTATTCCAGTGCATGTTTGCACACCTTAGAGGGAACATTGCTGTAGTATACAGAGTAAAGAGTAATGTATCAAGTAACATTGCTGTAATGTGCTCATAGCGACTTGCCACATGGCAATGAGGAAACCGAGCAAAGTTATACAGTATCTCTATAATTTGACCGCAACTTTCACAATAAAACTGCACAGATGATTTGCCACCTTAATTCACTGTAATTCTAATATTTAACATAACAATTTTTCATAAATAATATTCTGTGGAACCGGCAGCATATGTTCAATCGAGAATGGTTCATTTCCGGTTTCGGAATTCTTCAATATAATAAAACTTTCATTTCATTATCATAATTACAGATATTAAATGCTTTTAACTTCTTGTAAGAACATGATAATATTCTGCTCCTTAGCGATAAAATAAACATATAAAACAAAACAATATTTTATCTGGCAATGTTGCTGTTTACATGTGGTCAGAATTGCTTCAGTGTAGAGATAACCACGGTTGAGGAGCGAATATGTTACATCTAGACAGCTTATGTCTGCAAGATCTGGCAAAACCACGTGACGCCATGTGGATGTTTCGTGTGTACTCTGCCCGAGTCCATCAATTTGTTAATTAAAGTTTGCCAGAAAAGACGAGCCCCTGGAAGTATCACAATGGTCAAGGGGAAATGAAAACGTATCAGAGAACTGGCTACCATCAACAGCTGTGCTATCTTGTACAAACAGGCCAGACTCTGCTGTACCTCATCCTCTTATCTCTCTCCTCATCGTCGGTGTTATTTCTTACATCTAAGTTTCCTGCCTACGAATATCTCTCTCCTCATCGTTCAAATGTCTAGTAGAGTGCTTTCTGCAGAATTTCGTATATATCTCACAACAATCTTATCTACATATCTATTTATGTCAGTGTAATATCTGGTTATCTCATTTCTGTCGAAAGAGTGTATTTTTCTTATTTCTATCATTATAGTGTCCATTAATTAAATTTCTTTCAATATGACTGACTGACTGACTGACTGACTGACTGATTGACTGGCTGATGCTCATCATGATAATGCTATCTTGTCTACAGGTCTGGACTGAGCGACCGACCTAGCGACTGACTGGCGTGTGTGAAGATTGTATGAGGTCAGACCTAGTCTTTTTATGGTATGCCATCGTAGAGATGTGGGAAACATCCAGAGAGAAAACTAAAAGAGATGTATAAATCATTTTATCTCTTGTTAATGTTGTCACTCCCGCCACCAACCCCTCGCTCTTGTCAATGTTGTCACTCCCGCCACCATCAACCCCCCGCTCATGTCAATGTTGTCACTCCCACCACCAACCCCTCGCTCTTGTCAATGTTGTCACTCCCGCCACCAATATCCCGCTCTTGTCAATGTTGTCACTGCCACCACCAACCCCCCGCTCTTGTCAATGTTGTCACTCCCGCCACCATCAACCCCCCGCTCATGTCAATGTTGTCACTCCCACCACCAACCCCTCGCTCTTGTCAATGTTGTCACTCCCGCCACCAATATCCCGCTCTTGTCAATGTTGTCACTCCCATCACCAACCCCTCGCTCTTGTCAATGTTGTCACTCCCGCCACCAATATCCCGCTCATGTCAATGTTGTCACTCCCACCACCAACCCCTCGCTCTTGTCAATGTTGTCACTCCCGCCACCAATATCCCGCTCTTGTCAATGTTGTCACTCCCATCACCAACCCCCCGCACATGTCAATGTTGTCACTCCCACTAACAACCACCCCGCTCTTGTCAATGTTGTTGTATGTTGTAGAAATATCACAAAAATCATTGACATTGACCTAGATTTCAGATTATCAAAATCTATCGCAAGAGTTATCAGACTCTCCTGACCTTCGCTCTAAACTGTCTATTAAAAAAAATGATTCCAGTAATGATTTTATTTAATTTAATAATAATAATAATAATAATAATAATAATCACAACAACAACAACAATAATAATAATAATAATAATAATACTAGTGATGATGATGATAATTTTAAAAATAAAGTTACCTTGCTGAGGATGGTTCTCTTGAAGAAGGAGATAATTTTGGTAGACGAGACATCGTCCCCGTCATAATATATTGCTTTTCATCATCTTTTATTTTCCAGCCCTAAGTTCATGTATTAACAGTAGACAGTAAATTATACTGTAATATAATGTGTCATCTAAAGTCTGGAGGGCCGTGTGCAAAAATTCTACGTGGTGAGACAAAAGAACTACTAGCATTAAAGCTGTAAATTACTCACTACCAATTTCCCTTCTTTTATCACATTCTCGCGCGCTGAACAAAACATCTGTGGCTTAAAGCCTAAAAATATGTATTCCAGTGCATGTTTGCACACCTTAGAGGGAACATTGCTGTAGTATACAGAGTAAAGAGTAATGTATCAAGTAACATTGCTGTAATGTGCTCATAGCGACTTGCCACATGGCAATGAGGAAACCGAGCAAAGTTATACAGTATCTCTATAATTTGACCGCAACTTTCACAATAAAACTGCACAGATGATTTGCCACCTTAATTCACTGTAATTCTAATATTTAACATAACAATTTTTCATAAATAATATTCTGTGGAACCGGCAGCATATGTTCAATCGAGAATGGTTCATTTCCGGTTTCGGAATTCTTCAATATAATAAAACTTTCATTTCATTATCATAATTACAGATATTAAATGCTTTTAACTTCTTGTAAGAACATGATAATATTCTGCTCCTTAGCGATAAAATAAACATATAAAACAAAACAATATTTTATCTGGCAATGTTGCTGTTTACATGTGGTCAGAATTGCTTCAGTGTAGAGATAACCACGGTTGAGGAGCGAATATGTTACATCTAGACAGCTTATGTCTGCAAGATCTGGCAAAACCACGTGACGCCATGTGGATGTTTCGTGTGTACTCTGCCCGAGTCCATCAATTTGTTAATTAAAGTTTGCCAGAAAAGACGAGCCCCTGGAAGTATCACAATGGTCAAGGGGAAATGAAAACGTATCAGAGAACTGGCTACCATCAACAGCTGTGCTATCTTGTACAAACAGGCCAGACTCTGCTGTACCTCATCCTCTTATCTCTCTCCTCATCGTCGGTGTTATTTCTTACATCTAAGTTTCCTGCCTACGAATATCTCTCTCCTCATCGTTCAAATGTCTAGTAGAGTGCTTTCTGCAGAATTTCGTATATATCTCACAACAATCTTATCTACATATCTATTTATGTCAGTGTAATATCTGGTTATCTCATTTCTGTCGAAAGAGTGTATGTTTTTCTTATTTCTATCATTATAGTGTCCATTAATTAAATTTCTTTCAATATGACTGACTGACTGACTGATTGACTGACTGATTGACTGGCTGATGCTCATCATGATAATGCTATCTTGTCTACAGGTCTGGACTGAGCGACCGACCTAGCGACTGACTGGCGTGTGTGAAGATTGTATGAGGTCAGACCTAGTCTTTTTTATGGTATGCCATCGTAGAGATGTGGGAAACATCCAGAGAGAAAACTAAAAGAGATGTATAAATCATTTTATCTGCATATTCACGTATATCAATGTCTGGTTATTTCATTTCTGTCAATATAATGTCTTATTATCTCATTTCTGTCAATATAATTTATGATTATCTCATTTCTGCCAACATAACGTCTGGTTATCTCATTTCTGTCAATATAATTTCCGGTTATCTCATTTCTGTCAATATAATTTCTGGTTATCTCATTTCTGTCAATATAATTTCTGGTTATCTCATTTCTGTCAATATAATTTCTGGTTATCTCATTTCTGTCAATATAATTTCTGGTTATCTCATGTCTTATCAATATAATGTCCGATTATCTTATTTCTGTCAATATAATGTATGGTTATCTCTTTTATGTCAATATAATTTCTGGTTATCTCATTTCTGTCATTTAATGGAAATTCACGAATGTGTAAGTAGTTGCTTGTAGTAATTGTCAGAAACTTCTTCCCCACAGCGCTGACTACGCGCCCGGGAAGTTCTTGTAATATTTGTTGCTTCAACCTGCCATGTTGGCAGCTCGTCCTCTTTTCTCGTCTCCATTTGTCATCTTTTATTTCTTCATTCAGTAAATATTTTGATGTGTATCCTTGTAGCTGGACGATTATTATCTTCATGGAGTTTTCTAGCTGTTAGTCCTGTCGAGGGAGTGGGAAGTCCTGTCAAAGTTTTCATACGTGACACTGTAATTTTTGCTGTAGCAGCTGCGAACCTGGCATTGTTGTTGTGTCACTCAGGGGGTACCATACTGACAAGATTGATTTTTTTTTTTAGAGTAGGGTTACCAACTCTCACAGGCAACAACAACATGTCAGTCTATCAAGGTAAGTAAAAGTGCACAAAATTCCATCTCCTGACGTCTTGGACACGTCACAGATTTACAGCAACATTGCTTCAGTGGTGCCCTGCTGGTACGCCAGTACATGTCCTAGAGAGATATGCTTTTAGTAGGAGAAATTGTGAGGGGGGGGGAGATAATTGTGATAGTATATTGTAGGTCAGTTAAAGGGAAGTAATAAACTTTAAAAGTAAGGGCATCTGGTTCAGTCACTTGTAATACTGATTTTTTTTTAGTCCACGCGAGAAAGTTAGTCAGCTCAGGTAACCTTGACAGGTAGTGTAAACTTGCACGGGACAGGTGAGCTTAGGTTAGGGAAAAAAGTTAAAGTGTCAACTTTGGAATGTCTGAAGTACAATAGACTAAATTTTATGTTACAGATGTTAGTTTTTTAGGAATTATTTATTGAAGAAACTAGCGGTTATAAAAGCATAATTATTCACATGGAGTGAGCTTTTCTTCATAAAAGAATATTCGGGAATTATGGGATGAATTGTATACTAATGGATACATGAGTGGATTCGGTGTCGTGCAGTCGTTAATGAGTTGTCTTGATCATGTGAAAGCTGTGGTTTGGAAATCTTCAGTTAATTCCAGTGTACGCTTGTGTAAGTTTAAGTGACATACTTGTGTAAATGTAAGTAACATACCTGTATGAATGTAAATGACACACTTGTAAGATTTGTTTGGTACAGGTTTACATTTTAAAACTAGTGGGGGGGGGGAGGAATATTGTATCCAGATGTTACAGACCAACAATCCCTTGTACTACCGAGTACTACCGTACTTGTGGCCAATCTAGCTCCCCCATTATAACCGCCAACCCAGGTTCTCCCCTCCTTGGTATATTGTATGCTAATTATGCATAAATCCTGAGTATTTAATCAATACACAGTACACTGACATGCAGTACACATTAATGACACAGATTTTAATCTCATTATACGTCACAACATCACATACAACTGACGTTGACATTAACATGACATCAAGACAGGTGTCATTATAACGGTAACCTGGTGTCCGGGCTCTCTTGGCCACACACGTGGCCTACACTACGAATCTAATGTGCAGTGGCACTTATTCCACGCAGCTAGCGTTGCCATAACACGCCTCTCTATATAACCGCGTTGCTGCAGCACAAGATCAGTCTACATGAAGGCATAATAACGAATCAAACATGTTGCCCATCCAATATACCTATAAACCTATAAACCTATAAACCTATAAACCACACTTCAATTCATGTCCATATTGATACGTAAATATAAGAACCCTACATCACAGCTTACTGCACAACTACATACTCTACACCACATGAGGTGGGCACGGGGAGAATATAGTCAACACAGGAATTTACAGCACATCCATAGCACAACTAAACAACACACCGCCCGGCCATTGCCTCAATCTACACAAGCCAATGCTTCATATATATATATATATATATATATATATATCCGAAACCGACTACCAATCACGTGGACAATGACGCTTCGGTCAAGGTCGTACACCCGTCGATCTAAGCGTGTATCGTCCACATACTTGTGTAAGTTAAAGTGAAATACTTGTATAAGTTTAAGTTAAATACTTGTGTAAATGTAAGTGACATACTTGTGTATGTTTCAGGGAAATACTTGTGTAAGTGTAAGTGACATACTTGTGTAAGTGAAAGTGACATACATGTGTAAGTGTAAATGACATACTTGTGTAAGTGACATACTTGTGTAAAGCTTAAGTGACATACTTATGTAAGGAAAACTAAAAATATTTACTAGCTGCCTACATGTGGAGGCATATACATATACATAAATACATACATACATAAATACATACATACATAAATACATATATTTTTATCTTCTTCTTCGTTCGCTTCTATCACCAAAACAGTCCCATGATCCTAGTGAATTTACTCCTGTGGTCCTCAATAGGTCCCATGGTCCCCGTGTGGTCCCTGAAAGAGATCCCCGAGAGGATCACAGGAAGTTCAGAGCATCGCAGGGCTTGAGCCTGTATTCTTGGTAGGTCTAAGAAGCGGGATTACGTGACAGCGTGGTTTTCCTTGCACCAGTTTAATCTAGACTTGGACTTTCTCACCGGAAAACCTCGACGTGTTTTGGATATGAGTCTATCCCCGGTCGATGAGAGGTGGTTCCCCATCTAGCCTAGATTTGAACTTTCTCACCGGAAAACCTCAGCGTGATTAGGACAGGCATACTTTCCCGCCGGGTGAGAGGTGGTTGCCTATCTAGACTGCCCTGGTCCAGTGTCTCCGACTTCAGCATTTTGTGGTCGTGTCGTGGCCGCTGCCCTTCCTAGTGTCATGGCCGCTACCCTTCCTAGTGTCGTAGCCGCTACCCTTCCTAGTGTCGTGGCCGCTACCCTTCCTAGTGTCGTGGCCGCTACCCTTCCTAGTGTCGTGGCCGCTGCCCTTCCTAGTGTCATGGCCACTGCCCTTCCTAGTGTCGTGGCCGCTGCCCTTCCTAGTGTCGTGGCCGCTGCCCTTCCTAGTGTCGTGGCCGCTACCCTTCCTAGTGTCGTGGCCGCTACCCTTCCTAGTGTCGTGGCCGCTACTCTTCTTAGTGTCGTGGCCGCTACCCTTCCTAGTGTCGTGGCCGCTGCCCTTCCTAGTTGTGATCAGGACGGAGCTTCGGAGCTTTAGCCCAGGAGGACGAACCCCCCCCCCCCCCGCCGCTAGCGACTTCCGCCCTGGGTTGAGCCGGTTTAGACATATTATCCCAGTTTGGGCGTATTTGGGTCGTGACCGACCTCTAGAGCAGAGGTACCGTGACTTGAGTAGCCATCAAATTTCACCCCTGGTTTAAGCCGGATTAGGCACATTTCACCAGTATGGGTATAGAACGGACGTGGCCGACCCCTAGAGCAGAGGCACCGTGGTATGGGTAGCTCTCGCCGCGAAACTAATGGACTTACCGATTAAGCTTCACTTTATCCTTTCCATCACCTTTTCACATCGCCGCCGCACGGCAACCCTGATTGCTTTTCCTCATTTTCTTCACTGACCAGGAGGAGCCCCACTCCACGCACGGCAGCTGAAGAATCTCGCCAGCAGCAGTAGATGAGCTACCAAACATGACTCTCATCTACCCGAAGCGTCTGGTTTTCAGGCGCCAGATATTCGCCTTCGCCCCTTCTCCTGTCAGTTTAAACAGTTCTGCCACGAGAAGGCCAGGAGCTGGACTTGACTGTCAGAATGAATGAATGAATAGATAATCTCTATTTTTAAAGGGTAAAGAATTGGGCACGCAGGCCCGTCTTACATTCTGCCTTTCATCACTCCATCTTTCATTCTTCCCACACACTTGATTTAGAGGCTATTTGAGACGCACGTCATTGGAGTGGAGAGTGTATCCTCCACCCCACCTCCGGCAATAACAGTCCTTAGAACCATATACTTATATGCATATATCTATATCTCTCTCTATCTCTCTATCACTATCTCTCTCTATCTCTCTCTTTCTCTCTCTCTATCTCTAAGTTTATTTCATGTAGTTACATAAAGCATAACATGGAGTGTATGGAAAGAAACGTATTCACTTTCTTAACCCCTTGAAAATAAAATAAAGTATAAAGTACTTAATCATTTTTTTCTTGTTCATGCATGTTATGTTCAATAATAAATGCTGAATATCTGTGCCAGACTGAAAGTTGTATGATGAAGGGCAGAACAGCAGACGGGCCCGCGTGCCCACTTCTTAACTCTTTGAAAATAAAGTCTATCCGTTCGTTCTCTCTCTATCTCTCTACTTGTCCGTCTCCTTTCTGCCTGTTTGTCCGTCTGTCTGTCTGTCTGTCTCTCTTTCTCTGCCTGCCTTCTCTCGCTTTCCCTGACAGTCTTCTCTCTCTTTCTCTGCCTCTCTCTCTTTCTCTGCGTGTCTTTTCTCTCTCTCTCTCCCTCTGCCTGTCTTCTCTCTCTATCTCTCTTTATCTCCTTTTCTTCTCTCTATCTCTTTCTCTGCTTATCTTTTATTTGTCTCTCTTTCTATGCCTGTCTTCTCTCTCTATCTCTCTTTCTCTAACTGCCTTCTCTCTCTCTCTGCCTGTCCCTCTCTTTCTCTGCCTATCTTCTCTCTCTTTCTCTACCTGTCTCCTCTTTCTCTCTTTTTCTACCTATTTTCTCTCTTTCTCTACCTGTCTTCTCTCTCTCTTTTTTTCTGCCTCTCTCTCTTTCCTTCTCTGGGTGTCTTCTCTCTCTATCTATCTCTTTCTCTGCCTCTCTTCTTACTCTCTTTCTCTACTTGCCTTTTTTCTATCTTTCTCTGCCCGTCTTCTCTCCTCTCTTTCTCTGCCTCTCTTCTCGCCTCTCTTTCTCTACATGTCTTCTCTTTCTCTCTCACTTTCTCTGCCTGTCTTCTCTCTCTCTTTCCCTACCTGTCTTCTGTCTCTCTTTCCCTACCTGTCTTCTCTCTCTCTTTCCCTACCTGTCTTCCCTCTCTCTTTCCCTACTTGTCTTCTCTCTCTTTCCCTACCTGTCTTCTCTCTCTCTCTCTTTCCCTACCTGTCTTCTCTCTCTTTCTCTGCCTGTCTTCTCTCTCTGCCTGTCTTCTCTCTCTTTCTCTGCCTGTCTTCTCTCTCTTTCCCTACCTGTCTTCTCTCTCTTTCCCTACCTGTCTTCTCTCTCTCTTTCCCTACCTGTCTTCTCTCTCTCTTTCCCTACCTGTCTTCTCTCTCTTTCCCTACCTGTCTTCTTTCTCTCTCTCTTTCCCTACCTGTCTTCTCTCTCTTTCTCTGCCTGTCTTCTCTCTCTGCCTGTCTTCTCTCTCTTTCTCTGCCTGTCTTCTCTCTCTTTCCCTACCTGCCTTCTCTCTCTTTCTCTGCCTGTTTACTCTCCTCTCTATCCCTGCCTGTCTTTTATCTTTTCTTTCTCTACCTGTCTTCTCTCTATCTCTCTTTCTCTGCATGTCTTCTCTCTCTCTGACTCTCTTTCTCCGTATTTCTCTGCGTATCTTCTCTCTCTCTCTCTCCGTATTTCTCTGCGTATCTTCTCTCTCTCTCTCTCTCGCTCTCTCTCTCTGCGTATTTCTCTGCGTATCTTCTCTCTCTCTCTCTCGCTCTCTCTCTCTCTGCGTATTTCTCTGCGTATCTTCTCTCTCTCTCTCTCGCTCTCTCTCTCTCTGCGTATTTCTCTGCGTATCTTCTCTCTCTCTCCGTATTTCTCTGCGTATCTTCTCTCTCTCTCTCTCTCTGCGTATTTCTCTGCGTATCGTCTCTCTCTCTCTCTCTCTCTCTCCGTTAAGAAACCGACATATTTTTATTATAGCAAGTTTGGTAATGATTCTCCTTCTCTAGTCTATTTTGCAAGTTGTCAACAAAATGGCCACTCTGGTAAGACGCCAAGTGAGAGTACCACGAAGCAGAGGATGTTGACAGTGTGTTTTAAGTTATTGACAAATCATGGCGCCCCAAATGTCTAGTCGGCCAACTTAACGACTGCTCACACAACATACAATATAACATTGACGAATTGCGCTTTCACATAGCCAGACTACAAGTGTATGGAGGTTAGGGAGACAAGTATTCCACTCTTTTCACTTTCAGTCCCTGAGAATTGATTGGGGTCTTAGCATTTACTTTCATGGACAAAAAGGGCAATTGGAAGATTAGAAACGTGCGTAATAGAAATTCTGGAATGGTATGACACGATCAAATGTAGGGAACTGGAAATTAGGGCTGGAAAATTTCAGTGGAAAATAGGAAGAAAGTGTAAGGCTCGATTTTCTGGCCATAAATATCTTTGGTTGTGATGTTGTGGCCCTTTCTGACATTCATCTACAGAGTAGTGTCATTCTTTGTATACATCTACAGAGTAGTGTCATTCTCTGTATACATCTACAGAGTAGTGTCATTCTCTGTATACATCTACAGAGTAGTGTCCTTCTCTGTATACATCTACAGAGTAGTGTCCTTCTCTATATACATTTACAGAGTAGTGTCCTTTTCTATATACATCTACAGATGAGTGCCCTTTTCTGTATACATTTACAGATTAGTGCTTTTTCTCTATATATCCACAGAGTAGTGTCTTTTTCTATTTACATCTACAGAGTAGTGTCCTTCTCTATATACATTTGCAGAGTAGTGCCCTTCTGTATATATATTTACAGAGTAGTGTACTTCTCTATATACATGTACAGAGTGGTGTCTTTCTCTCTCTCTCTCTCTCTCTATATATATATATATATATATATATATATATATATATATATATACATACATACATAGTTGTGTCCTCTATATACATTTACTGAGTGATGTCCTTCTCTATATACGTCTACAGAGTGGTGTACTTCTATGTATACATGTACAGAGTGGTGTCTTTCTCTATATATATCTGCAGAGTGATGTCCTTCTCTATATACATCTACTGAGTGGTGTCCCCTCTATATATGTACAGAGTGGTGTCTTTCTCTATATACACCTACAGGGTGGTGTCTTTCTCTATATACGTCTACAGAGTGGTGTCTGTCTACAGAGCGGTATCTTTATCTACATACATCAACAGAGTAGTGTCCTTCTCTACAGAGTGGTGTCCTTCTCTACATTCAAGTACAAGGTGGTGTCCTACTCTGCATTCAACTACAGAGTAGTATCCTTCTCTACAGTGTGGTGTCCTCTACATGCATCTACAGAATTGTGTCCTCTATAGAGGAGTGTCCTTCTCTACAGGGTGGTGTCCTCTATAGGATGGTTTACTCTATAGAGTGGTGTCCTTCTCTACAGTGAGTAGTCTCTTCTATAGACTGGTGTCCTCTACATTCATCTACAGAGTGATTGTCCATCTCTACAATCATCTACAGAGTGGTGCTTTCTCTACAGAGTGGTATCCTTCTCTACATTCATCTACAGAGTGGTGTCCTTCTCTACAGAGTGGTGTCGTTCTCTACATTCATCTACAGAGTGGTGTAACTATATTTATCCAGGGAGATGTGAACAACAGGCTGTTGTGTCATGTTTTGTGGTTAGATAACTGAAAGTCATGAGAGACATTGTGTAGAAAGATGACAGAAAAATTCCAGGACCACCTTAAACAAGGATGGGAGAAGACTGGTCTTACCTGGAGGCTCACAGAATGTCAAGAAATCTGGAAGGACCTTGATTACGTCACGCGCAGGATAAGATAACAATCACGGTGCAAGATAAGATAACAATCAGGGTGCAGTATAAGATAAAAATCATCGTACAGAATAAGATAACAACCATGGCGTAGGATAAGAGAACACTCATAGTGCAGGATATGATAACAATCACGATGCATGATAAGATAACAATCACGGTGCAGGATAAGATAACAATCATGATGTAGGATACGATAACAATCACGGTGTACGATAAGATAACAATCACGATGTAGAATAAGATAACAATCACAATCATGTGGGATGGGCACACATCAAGTCCATCATATTTCATTTTTCATGGATAATACTATGTCAAGGTATCAGGAGATACTAACCCGGCAGCAGGTAGCTGCATCATCAGTGATAGTGATGGGACGAGAGATAGGGTGAGAATTCAGTGCATTGGCTCAAATAGAGATTATGGACGAATTCAGTGCATTTGCAGAAATGGAAATTATGTGAGAATTTAATGCATTAGCGCGCGATCTGTGTAGAATTTCAGTGCATTAGCACATGGAGATCTGTGTAATATGTGGGGGGGGGGGGGTGAGGTGCGTGGCAGCAGCGGCTGAAATGTGTTACCAGTGCATCGGCACAATATTTAGATTTATGGATACTTCCGGCGTGACGTGCAAGATGGCGGACGTTTTTTTTTTAACGCTCTCGCCGGCATGCAGAAATCATCGGAATTCCACTTGATCTGTTACATATCACGTACCGGGAGTTGGGCATAAGGCTAACAACCTTATCCTAGGACCTATCTAGAGGCACCTGCAGATGGGAAAAAAAGATATCGTTACGGAAACTCGCAGAGAAACCAACCGAGCATGAGGGATGCCAACTCCGAAGAGCTCATTCGTCGGCCCCAAACATGTGACAAGGATTGGATTCTGGAATGTGAGAACGATGGCAGCACCAACAAAAAGCCTCAGGTCATCAAAGAAATGGAGAGATACCATCTAGACATACTGGGCATCAGCGAAATGCGATGGCCAGAAGCAGGTAAAAGATCGGCGGAAAACGGTAAGTTAATAATACATTCAGGCAGAAATGATGGTAAAATCCGGGACGGGGTGGGCATTATTATGTCAAATGTAGCTGCAAAGAGCCTTGTAGAATGGGAACCGGTGAACAGTCATATAATAAGAGCACGATACAACCTACGACATGGAAGAATGACAATAATACAGTGTTATGCACCCACGAATGATGCGGATGATGATGTGAAAGACGATTTCTACACCAACTGCAACAAATCATCAACAAAGTCCCTAAACACGACATCCTAATTGCTATGGGGGACTTCAACGCTAAGGTAGGGAAGGATAATACCGACGTTGAAAAAGTGATGGGGAAAGAAGGAATTGACATGGTTAATCAGAATGGAGAAAGGTTAATTGAAGTATGTCTAACAGAGGGCATGGTCATTGGAGGCACAATATTCCCACACAAAGAGATACATAAAACGACGTGGATATCTCCAGATGATAGAACTAGAAACCAGATAGATCATTTTTGTATTAGAAAGCAATACAGAACATCTCTCATGGATGTAAGGGCTTATAGGGGTGCAGACGTTAACAGTGATCATAACCTGTGCATAGGGAAAATAAAACTAAAATTGAAAAGTCAACACAAGAAATCAGTACACATAAAGATAATCAGCGACAGCCTACAAGAAGAAAATACTAACATTAATTTCAATCAGGAACTTGCCAATCATTCCAAAACACCCAGTGAAGTTGAGGAGATAGGTATAGATGAGTTATGTAATTCTTACAGCACAGCCATAATCACAACAGCAAAAGTAAGCGCTGGACTGAAAAGACCGAATAGAAAAGCATGGATATCAGATAAAACATGGAAGTATATACATGAAAGACGAGCAGTCAAATTAGACATGTTGAATGCAAAATCAGATCATGAAAGAGATTTGGCAAAAGCAAAATACAAAGAAATAGACAAGAAAGTAAAAAGTTCAGCTAGAAGGGATAAAAGAGAATACATAGACAATATGGCGAAAGAAGGAGAAAAAGCAGCAAAAACAAGAGACAGCAAAACTTTATATAACATACAAAAGAGGCTAACAGGTACTATTACATCTAAAGAAAGACCAATCCTTAGCAAAACGGGAACACTATTAACATCAAATAAAGACCAAAAGCAAAGATGGGCTGAACACTTCCAAGAAATACTCAATCGACCACACCCAAAAGAATTGTTAAACCTTGAAACTGACTTACCAGCCCCACAACTAAATGTCAACCTAGATGAAATTAAATTGCATGAAAGTGAAACAGCAGTGAATTTAATAGCTAACAACAAAACTGCAGGTGAAGATGAAATAACAGCCGATATGCTAAAAGCTATCAGTAGTGACAACATGAGACAACTACAAAGAATGTTTAACAAGATTTGAAAAGAAGAAAAGGTCCCTTCTAATTGGAAGAAAGAAATCATTGTTAAAATACCAAAAAAGGTAACCTTAGTGACTGTAACAACTGGAGAGGAGTAACCTTAATATCAGTTGTGTCAAAAGTATTTTGCAAGGTCATTTTGAATAGACTCAAAGATATAGTGGATACTGCAATGAGAGAAGAACAAGCAGGATTTCGAAAAGGGAGAAGCTGTCTCGACCAGATCTTTACTCTCAGAATAATACTTGAAGAACATATTGAAAAGCAGAAACCATTAATACTGAACTTCATAGATTTTAAAAAGGCATTTGATAGCATACACAGAGATTCATTATGGAGAATTTTATGTCTATATGGAATACCATCTAAAATTGTCAACATCATTAAGGACTTATACAATGGATATGTTTGTGCAGTCAAGACAGAAGAAGGGATGAGTAAATGGCTCCAGATTGAAACAGGCGTGAAACAAGGATGTATACTGTCTCCTTTACTTTTTGGGATTACAATAGACTTCATAATGAAAAAATGCTGCACAGGTAACACAGGTATTGACTGGGTACATGGGACCCAACTAGAAGATCTTGATTTTGCTGTATACATTATCAGTAATAATGTGAATTCCATGCAAGAAAAAACAGATAGCCTGTCTTCACTAGCTAGCAAAATAAGACTTGAAGTTAACAAGGACAAAACAAAAATAATGAAAATTCCTCTCAATCAAAATGGAAAAATACACATAGAAGGGACAGATATTGAAGAAGTCAATCAATTTGCATACCTTGGCAGCTACATAGACCAGGATGGTGACACTAAAAAGGAAGTTATGATCAGAATTGCAAAAGCAGCATCAATCTTCAAGAATCTTGAGAACATATGGAATTCAAACGTTATAAGCACAAAAACCAAGTTAAGACTATTCAATTCAAATGTAATATCCACCCTCATTTATGCATGCGAAAGCTGGAAAACAACTAAAGAAATAGAAAAAAAATAGACTCTTTTGAAAACAAATGCCTAAGGAAAATACTCGACATCAAGTGGAATGAATTCAAGAAGAATGCAGAGATAAGACAGATGACTGAACAACAACCAGTCTCACGGGTGATCAGGAAAAGAAGATGGACATATGTTGGTCACTTGATGAGAAGAAATGATCAGAGAATCCCAAAACAAGCTATCAAGTGGAACACAACAGGCCTAAGAAAAAGAGGCAGAACACGTGAAACTCTGAAGAGGACATTATTAAGAGAGGCCAAATTAACAGGCATAAAATCCTTTGATGAGGTTGAAAGAATCGCCGAAGACAGGAAAATTGGCGAACTACTTTGCGAGCCCTATGTGACGTATAACAGCACGGGAAGGATATAAGATATATAAGATACTTGCTTAGTAGGGTCAGAGGAGCCTAGACCAATCTGGTCCACTGATTTAGCTGATAATTACTTAGAGATAATACATCGTATTTATTTCATGCCTTGTTATTATCATGATGATACATGTTGATATCCTGTGTATGTAATGTCTGTGTTGACGACACTATGATATATGTAGAGCGTGTTAATAAATGAATGTAAATTGATGGCTGACTTGGTGATTTGTATGTCATGTTGATGTGATGTATGAATGTGTGTAAGATGCTGAAGTAACTGGCATGCAGTGTCCTTGGAGGGGAGAGTCTGGGTTGGTGGTCATGGGGGTCTCGAGATCTCGGCCACGCACCAGGTTAGTACATGCCAGGGGAATGCCTGAAACAGCTGGGTTGATCTGTTTCTTCCCAATCTATCCATAAAATGTAGATTCAGTACCAGCTAAGTTTACAATAAGACAGCAGTCACAGTGAAGGTAAGATAACAATAATGGTGCAGGATAAGATAACAATCATGGTTCAGGATAAGATAACAATAAAGGTGCAGGATAAGATAACAATCACAGGGTGGCAGAAAATGAACTAAAGTGCAAACAGAGAAAGAAGAGACGATTATGCAGAAAGGCTGGGGTAGAGCATTGATAGAAGATTGTCTTGTGCTTTAGAAAACATTTATCTATGATCTCAGCTCTAACTAGGTGAAACTTATGGGCACCTGACAGTTTTGTTAGGGAAACCTTCCCTCTGATGTACTGAGATTATCCATTGACAATGCGAGATGCACTTGACTAGACTACAGGAACCTGTCAGTGAATGAACATAAAGCAGGATATGGATATCATATAAACATTATTCTCGTGAATACGGGGCTGCAACCTGGAATATATCCGGGAATTATAAAGAGTGAAATATGGAGAAGAGGTAAGAGAAACTTCAAGAAATTCTTTGAATATCCCACAACAAGGAACTTTCAAATAGAATCTGTACCTCATGGAGCATTCCAGTGTAGGTTTTAGTGATGATGATGATGATGATGATGATGATGATGATGATGATGATGATGATGATGGTGGTGGTGGATGTTCTTCTATTGATCTTAAATGGTACTCTAAGCTCATAGTTCAGAAGCTATATTCCCGGCCATGAATGCGAGTGACAAGGGAAAACTGAACAAGCTGCGAAGTGAATCACAGAAATGAACTATTCACATCACGAGAGACAACTGATATTGTTACTTTCATTCATGGGTTATGACCCCTGACCCCTGACCCCCAGAGACCCGGGATAAGAACGCCTGGATGAGTGTGAAGACTTAGAATCGATTACTCTAGTCTGGGCTATTTTCCAGAATTTGACAGAAACGATATCTTGAAGCCCGATATCGGACAGGGAGTACAACAAATGCCCATTACCTTTATTAAAAAATATATACTGAATGCTGAATATACTCAGACAAGTACTTACTTGTTAGTTATGACCCAAACATTCACTGCGCATGACAGTAGTGACAGGAAACATCAGCCCCCCCAACCCACAAAGTGTTTTTAATGTCATTTTTTTATGAAAGGAAATTTGTTGAGGTGATGTAATCACTGATTAAGACGATGAGAATGAAAGGAAATTTGTTGAGGTGATGTAATCACTGATTAAAACGATGAGAACTCAGTCTTTCTGTTTTCTATCACTCGGCTGTGCACTGTATGTCTCACTTTGCACAAAACTTTAGTTTAAACAATTTATATCAACTTTTAGCTACATTAATTTGTACAAAACTTTAGCTAAAACAATTTACATAAACATTTAGTTATATTAACTTGCACAGGGCTAGGAAAAAAAAGAAACGGCAAAAAGATAGAAACATTCCCGATAAATTGTCTGCCAGTAAAAGATAGAAACATTCCAATAAAAAGTTTGTGTGTAAAAGATACAAACATTCTAGAAAAAAAGTATGTTAGGAAAAGACAGAAACATTCCAGATAAGTCTGTTAGTAAAAGACAGAAACATTCCCGACAAAATGTCTATTAGGAAGAGATAGAAACATTCCGATAAAAATGTTATTTGTTAAAAATAGAAAAATTCCCGTAAAAAGCTTGTTGGTAAAAGAAACATTCGTGATAAAAAGCTTGCTTGTAAAAGAGAGTAACATTTCCGATAAAAAGTCTGTTAGTAAAAGATAGAAACATTCGGAAAAAAAGTTTGTAAAAAAATAGAAACACATTCCCGAAAAAAGTTAGTAAAAGATAGAAATATTTCCGATAATGTAACAATGTGAATTCCATACAAGAAAATATAGATGGCCTGTCTTCACTGGGTACCAAAATAGGACTTGAAATTAACAAGGACAAAACAAAAATAATGAAAATTCCCATCAATCAAAACGGAAACATACACGTAGAAGGGACAGATATTGAAGAAGTCAATCAATTTGCATACTTTGGCAGCTACATAGACCAGGATGGTGACACCAGAAAGGAAGTTAGAATCAGAATTGAAAAAGCAGCATCAATCTTCAAGAACATATGGAATTCAAAAGTTATAAGCACAAAAACCAAGTTAAGACTATTCACTTCAAATGTAATATCACCCCTAATTTACGCATGCGAAAGGTGGAAAACAACTAAAGAAATAGAAAAGAAATTAGACTCTTTTGAAAACAAGTGCCCAAGGAAAATACTCAGAATCAAGTGGAACGAATTCAAGAACAACGCAGAGATAAGACAGATGACTGAACAGCAACCAGTCTCATGGGTGATCAGGAAAAGGAGATGGACATATTTTGGTCAGGTGGTGAGAAGAAACAGTCAGAGAATCCCAAAACAAGCTATCAAGTGGAACACAACAGGCCAAAGAAAAAGAGGCAGACCGCATGAAACTCTGAAGAGAACACTGTTAAGAGAGGCCAAATTAACAGGCATAAAATCCTCTGATGAGGTTGAAAGACTCGCCGAAGACAGGAAAAATTGGCATACTACCTTGCGAGCCCTATGTGACGTTTAACGGCACGGGAAGGATATAAGATATAAGAAAAGATAGAAACATTCCCGATAAAAAGTGTGTTTGTAAAAGATAGAAACATTCTGGATAAAAAGTGTGTTGTAAAAGATAGAAATATTCTGGATAAAAGGTTTGTTGGTAAAAGATAGAAACATTCTGGATAAAAAGTGTGTTGTAAAAGATAGAAATATTCCGGATAAAAAGTGTGTTGTAAAAGATAGAAACATTCCCAATAAAAAGTGTGTTGTAAACGCTAGAAACATTCCCGATAGAAAGCTTGTTGGTAAAAGATAGAAACATTCCCGATAAAAAAACTTTATTTGTAAACGACAGAAACATTCTCGATAAAAAGTTTGTTGGTAAAAGATATTACTTACAGAGAAAAACGCCATACATTACTGGCTATTAGATGGAAAATATCACAGGTCATATTACCGGAAGTAAACACAGACGAGATATTATCATTATTGTCTTATTTTGCAGGAAAATATAACCACTGCTCGCAGCGTTCTGAAAGATTACACCCTTTGATAGCACATAACTCGAGGCCTACGATTCATTTATACTGCTAGTATAATGCTTCATAGACTGTAGAGATGAATATCTTCATCTGGGGCATTTATTCAGACCACAGTAAGATATATAGACAAAGACCTGACTCAGATATCTAGACACAGACCTAACATTGACATCATATGTAGGTCGGACATGAGTCAAGTACGCTGGGATTTGCTCCAACAAATAGATTTTATTTATTCATTTCTATATATCTCATATATTCAGTTCTATATATCTCATATATTCAGTTCCATAGATCTCAGTTCTATAGCTGTGCTGTATCTGCGACAACGCTTGGCAACCTCTGAAATATTAGGGATTTAGGGGGCGCTGGCAAGGGAGGCAGATAGTAACTTCACAAACTATGAAACAAAAAGTCTAGCTAACACAATGCTTAGGCTGAAGTTGTAACAAGGATGATAATGCAGGAGAAAACAGCGTGATAAGGATGATTAATAGATTTTTGTGAAAAATGTGAACAGAAATCTTCCAAAAATACTAGGATTATAAAAATAAGTAAAAAACTGGATAAGAAAACAATTGAATAAGAACAAAATTTGGATAAGAAAAAATTGAATAAGAACAAAATTTGGATAAGAAAAAATTGAATAAGAACAAAATTTGGATAAGAAAAAATTGAATAAGAACAAAATTTGGATAAGAAAAAAATGAAGCGGCAGAGTAGAAATAGATAAATGATAGCACATGGGGCCACCTTTGCTGCGACACGCTAGGTGGGGCCACCTTTGCTGCGACACGCTAGGTGGGGCCACCTTTGCTGCGACACGCTAGGTGGGGCCACCCTTGCTAGGACACACTTCATATGGGGTCACACTTGCTAGAACAGACTTCATATGGGTCAGACTTGCTAGAACAGACTTCATATGGGGTCACACTTGCTAGAACAGATTTCATATGGGGTCACACTTGCTAGAACAGACTTCATCTGGGGCATTTATTCAGACCACAGTAAGATATATAGACAAAGACCTGACTCAGATATCTAGACACAGACCTAACATTGACATCATATGTAGGTCGGACATGAGTCAAGTACGCTGGGATTTGCTCCAACAAATAGATTTTATTTATTCATTTCTATATATCTCATATATTCAGTTCTATATATCTCATATATTCAGTTCCATAGATCTCAGTTCTATAGCTGTGCTGTATCTGCGACAACGCTTGGCAACCTCTGAAATATTAGGGATTTAGGGGGCGTTGGCAAGGGAGGCAGATAGTAACTTCACAAACTGTGAAACAAAAAGTCTAGCTAACACAATGCTTAGGCTGAAGTTGTAACAAGGATGATAATGCAGGAGAAAACAGCGTGATAAGGATGATTAATAGATTTTTGTGAAAAATGTGAACAGAAATCTTCCAAAAATACTAGGATTATAAAAATAAGTAAAAACTGGATAAGAAAACAATTGAATAAGAACAAAATTTGGATAAGAAAAAATTGAATAAGAACAAAATTTGGATAAGAAAAAATTGAATAAGAACAAAATTTGGATAAGAAAAAATTGAATAAGAACAAAATTTGGATAAGAAAAAATTGAATAAGAACAAAATTTGGATAAGAAAAAATTGAATAAGAACAAAATTTGGATAAGAAAAAATTGAATAAGAACAAAATTTGGATAAGAAAAAAATGAAGCGGCAGAGTAGAAATAGATAAATGATAGCACATGGGGCCACCTTTGCTGCGACACGCTAGGTGGGGCCACCTTTGCTGCGACACGCTAGGTGGGGCCACCTTTGCTGCGACACGCTAGGTGGGGCCACCTTTGCTGCGACACGCTAGGTGGGGCCACCTTTGCTGCGACACGCTAGATGGGGCCACCTTTGCTGCAACACGCTAGGTGGGGCCACCTTTGCTGCAACACGCTAGGTGGGGCCACCTTTGCTGCGACACGCTAGGTGGGGTCACCTTTGCTAGGACACACTTCATATGGGGTCACACTTGCTAGAACAGACTTCATATGGGGTCAGACTTGCTAGAACAGACTTCATATGGGGTCACACTTGCTAGAACAGATTTCATATGGGGTCACACTTGCTAGAACAGACTTCATATGGGGCCACGCTTGATAAGACGCACATCATATAGGGCCACCTTTGTTAGGACACACTTCATACGGGGCCACCCTTGCTAGAACACACTTCATATGGGGTCAAACTTGTTAGGACGCATTCATATGGGGCCACACTTGCTAGAACACGCTTCATATGGGGCCACCCTTGCTAGAACGCACTTCATATGGGGCCACCCCTGCTGGGACACACAACTGAGGATATGAGGACACTTCTAGGAAGACTTATGAGAATATCATTTATCTATACAGCCATTACAGAGTAGCATCTATCTATACAGCCATTACAGAGTAGCATCTATCTATACAGCCATTACAGAGTAGCATCTATCTATACAACCATTAGAAAGTAGCATCTATCTATACAACCATTGGAAAGTAGCATCTATCTATACAACCTTTAGAAAGTAGAATCTATCTGTATAGCCATTAGAGAATAGAATCTATCTATACAGTCCTTAAAAAGTAGCATCTATTTATACAGCCTTTAGAGAGTACCATCTATCTATACAGTCTTTAGAGAGTAGCATCTATCTATACAGCTTTTAGAGAGTACCATCTATCTATACAGCTTTTAGAGAGTAGCATCTATCTATACAGCTTTTAGAGAGTACCATCTATCTATAAGTCTTTAGCACTCAAAAATATAGATTATAAAACTCAAGTACAGAGACATTAATGCACCTACAATGATCCTCGAGACATAAATAAACTGTTTATTCTCTAATATTGACACTCCGAGATATTCAGAATATTCTTTAACATTGACACTGAGATACTCATGATATTATCTAACACTGACCTCTTAGATATTCAGGATATTCTCCAACATTGACCTCTTAGATATTCAGGATATTCTCTAACATTGACCTCTTAGATAGTCAGAATATTCTCTAACACTGACCTCTTAGATATTCAGGATATTCTCTAACATTGACCTCTTATATATTCAGGATATTCTCTAACACTGACCTCTTAGATATTCAGGATATTCTCTAACACTGACCTCTTAGATATTCAGGATATTCTCTAACATTGACCTCTTAGATATTCAGGATATTCTCTAACACTGACCTCTTAGATATTCAGGATATTCTCTAACACTGACCTCTTAGACATTCAGGATATTCTCTAACATTGACCTCTTAGATATTCAGGATATTCTCTAACATTGACCTCTTAGATATTCAGGATATTTTCTAACACTGACCTCTTAGATATTCAGGATATTCTCTAACATTGACCTCTTAGATATTCAGGATATTCTCTAACACTGACCTCTTAGATATTCAGGATATTCTCTAACATTGACCTCTTAGATATTCAGGATATTCTCTAACATTGACCTCTTAGATATTCAGGATATTCTCTAACACTGACCTCTTAGACATTCAGGATATTCTCTAACATTGACCTCTTAGATATTCAGGATATTCTCTAACATTGACCTCTTAGATATTCAGGATATTCTCTAACACTGACACTCTGTGATACCCATGAATCTTCTAGAAAAGTTTATAGTGAACACTTTCGAACATAATGTACTCACACGAGAAAATAATCTTTAATACAAACATGTGGTCTGTGTTCAAGCTATCTCTTTCTTTTACCCTCTCTTTCTCCTTCTCTATCTCATTCACTCTCTGTTTCTCTTTTTTCTTTCTCGCTCTTTTTCTTGCACTCACTCACTCATTAACTCACTCACTCACTCACTCAAATAAAAGAGACAGCAAATCTAGGTCACACATTTTGGGTTGATCAAATAAACTCTTTCATAAAAACAGATTTTTTGATTGTCAAAAACAGCAACTGTTTCTCGCTAGAAAAAAAGAAAGAAATAAAAAAAAACAGCCTGAATTAGAAACGTTCTCGACATAATAGCTGGGACCAAATTTTAGACCGTTTAAGCCCTGTTTCTTCAATCTAAAACACAAGAGACGTTTAAGGATAAGAGAAATGTCTAAAGTTCCGGTTTGATTTTAAACTGTCAGAAACTTTACAGCCAGCCTTGAATCTGCCTTCCTGTCTGGCTGTAGGAGCGCGCAGGAAAATCTCTGTGAGCGCAGAATTTCTGCAACTTGTCACATTTATAGATTTCTACCAAAATGTGACATTTTGTAAGTGACACGAAGATATTACGGCTGAAAATTAGAAAGAGGGAATTAAGCTCACAAAATAATTTCCTAGATCGGTCACTCTGTGTGTAGCAGTTAAAGGTTATGTTTTTAACGAATATCTTACAGTTTCGTTTATTAGGTTCTCCAAGACTTGTGTATATGTATATGTTTGTATATGTGTGTTTGTATGGGTGTATGTTTGTATATGTACATGTTTGCATATTTGTGTTTGTTTGTATATGTGTGTGTTTGTGTGTATATGTTTATATGTGTGTTTGTATGTGTAAATGTTTGTATATGTACATGTTTGTACATGTGTGTGTTTGTATGTGTCTATGTTTGTGTATGTATATGTTGTATATGCGTGTGTTTGTTTATGAGTATGTTGGTAAATGTGCGTAATTGCACATGTGTGCTTGTATATGTGAGCGTGAGTGTTTGTATGCGTATGTGTGTGTATCTGTCTAGCAGTTAAAACGATACACGAATGAGGCATACTTTTATGCTTTTAGTGCCCGTTTCTCTTTCATCTTAGCTCCCTCCCTCCCTTTCTCTCCCCCCCCCCACATATCAGAATTCAGACTACCAGTCGAATCCAACCATCAACAAGACAAAAATAGTTTGGAGACCAACAACAACAACAACAACAACAACAACAACAACAACAACACTGGAACAAGCAAACTAAATATTTTAAATTCTGTTCAACATTTCCAGCTTTGCTGCCTGGTTCCTAGCTTGTAGTACGGGGGTGGCGGGGGACTGGGGACACCTGAATACAGATAAGAAAAAATATTCTCATATGAGACTCGCTGGAATTTATACACCATCGGTAAATATAGATATATCAAGTGTACAAAATAATAGAGAACACTTGGAGTTAGTGAGTGAGTTAGTGAGTGAGTTAGTGAGTGAGTGAGTGAGTGAGTGAGTGAAGAACATCAGTGTCAGAAACAGTTTGCGGCGGAAGTCACTGTCCCAGTGGAAATGATTTGGGTTCACAACTTTGTACAGTTCTGTACCAGCTATGTACAAGTCATATACTAGTCATGTGCAAGTCATACCTGTTATGTACAAGTCACGTACCAGTCATGTACAAGTCATATACCAGTCATGTGCAAGTCTTACCTGTCATGTACAAGTCACGTACAAATCATGTACAAGTCATGTACCAGTCATGTACGAGTCATATACCAGTAAAGTACACGTCATGTACCAGTCATGTACAAATCATATACTAGTCATGTACAAGTCATATACAAGATATGTACCAATCATGTACCAGCGATGTACAAGTTATGTACCGGCCATGTACAAGTCGTGTACCAGTCATGTACAAGTCATATAACACTCATGCACCACTCAAATACGAATCATGTACAAGCAATATACAAGTCATGTACCAGTCAAATACAAGTTATGTACAAGTTATGCCAATGTCAACAGAAGCCTTCACTTACAGGACAGATATTCAGATTTAAATTATTATCTCCAATAACAAAGACTTACAATGTTATCTGTTGTAAGAAAGATTTACAATGTAAACTCTTGTAAGAAAGGGCTGTATGTTATCTGTTGTAAGAGAGATTTACAATTTTTTCTGTTCTTAGGATGAGTTACAATGTTACCTGTGATGAGACAGATGTGCATGTTAAATGTGGTGAGACAGATATGTATATTAAATGTGGTGAGACAGGTGTGTATGTTACATGTGGTGAATCAGGTGTTATGTTAACTGTGGTGAGACAGGTGTGTATGCTAAATATGGTGAGACAGTTATGTATGTTATATGTGGTGAGACAGGTGGGCATGCAAACTGTGATGAGACATATAAATATGTGTATGTTAAATGTGATGAGACATGTGTGTATGATAGACGTTACGAGACAGGTGTGTATGCTACCTGTGGTGAGACAGGTATGTATGTTAAATGTTGTGAGACAGATGTGTATGTTAAATGTTGTGAGATAGATGTGTATGTTAATGTGGTTAGACATAAGTGTAGGTTAAATGTGGTGAGACATAAGTGTAGTTTAAATGTGGTGAGGAAATGTGTATGTTAAATGTGGTGAGACAAATGTGTATGTTAAATGTTGTGAGACAGATAGTTATGTTACCTGTGGTGAGACAGACTTGTTTGTTTAATCTAGTGAGACATATGTGTATGTAAAATGTGATGATACAGGTGTATATGTTACCTGTGGTGAGACAAGCGTGTATGTTAAATGAGAAGTATAGAGACAAGGATGTAGAAACATAAACTAGGATAATTGAATTAAGTTGAGCAGTTGTAGAAGTGTAGAGACAAGGATGTAGACACATGGACTGGGATAACTGAAACAAGTTGAGCAGTTGTAGAAGTGTGGACATGGCGACTTGCACTGAGAAAAAGAAACAAAAATCCAATATGGCGCACACTGATAAACTCTGAACCCGAAACAATACAGATGCACTCGGTGAGGAAACTTTGTGGAGTAAAACCTACATCAACATGGAACATAAATAAACCATGAACATTAGGGCCCAACCTTCTTCCCCTTCTCTTCCTGTACCTACTCCAGGGATAGCCATGTGCACGCTTCCGCCGTCTCGACGACATAACTGATGGCCAGGCAGTAAAACACCCCGCGGGCCACGAACACGATTACAGCCTAATCTGGCATACTTAGCGTTTAGACAGAGAGACAATGTGGGCCACCGATGGTTTGTTTCTTATTATTTTTATTCCATCTTTTGGTAGACAGATTTTTTACCATTTATCTTCCAGATAAAAGTACGCCTTCACCCAGTTCACATACAAGAAAATAAACAGATAAATAATTTTTTAAAAGTGAACAAAACATTATGTACAAGTTATGCCAATGTCAACAGAAGCCTTCACTTACAGGACAGATATTCAGATTTAAATTATTATCTCCAATAACAAAGACTTACAATGTTATCTGTTGTAAGAAAGATTTACAATGTAAACTCTTGTAAGAAAGGGCTGTATGTTATCTGTTGTAAGAGAGATTTACAATTTTTTCTGTTCTTAGGATGAGTTACAATGTTACCTGTGATGAGACAGATGTGCATGTTAAATGTGGTGAGACAGATATGTATATTAAATGTGGTGAGACAGGTGTGTATGTTACATGTGGTGAATCAGGTGTTATGTTAACTGTGGTGAGACAGGTGTGTATGCTAAATATGGTGAGACAGTTATGTATGTTATATGTGGTGAGACAGGTGGGCATGCAAACTGTGATGAGACATATAAATATGTGTATGTTAAATGTGATGAGACATGTGTGTATGATAGACGTTACGAGACAGGTGTGTATGCTACCTGTGGTGAGACAGGTATGTATGTTAAATGTTGTGAGACAGATGTGTATGTTAAATGTTGTGAGATAGATGTGTATGTTAAATGTGGTTAGACATAAGTGTAGGTTAAATGTGGTGAGACATAAGTGTAGTTTAAATGTGGTGAGGAAATGTGTATGTTAAATGTGGTGAGACAAATGTGTATGTTAAATGTTGTGAGACAGATAGTTATGTTACCTGTGGTGAGACAGACTTGTTTGTTTAATCTAGTGAGACATATGTGTATGTAAAATGTGATGATACAGGTGTATATGTTACCTGTGGTGAGACAAGCGTGTATGTTAAATGAGAAGTATAGAGACAAGGATGTAGAAACATAAACTAGGATAATTGAATTAAGTTGAGCAGTTGTAGAAGTGTAGAGACAAGGATGTAGACACATGGACTGGGATAACTGAAACAAGTTGAGCAGTTGTAGAAGTGTGGACATGGCGACTTGCACTGAGAAAAAGAAACAAAAATCCAATATGGCGCACACTGATAAACTCTGAACCCGAAACAATACAGATGCACTCGGTGAGGAAACTTTGTGGAGTAAAACCTACATCAACATGGAACATAAATAAACCATGAACATTAGGGCCCAACCTTCTTCCCCTTCTCTTCCTGTACCTACTCCAGGGATAGCCATGTGCACGCTTCCGCCGTCTCGACGACATAACTGATGGCCAGGCAGTAAAACACCCCGCGGGCCACGAACACGATTACAGCCTAATCTGGCATACTTAGCGTTTAGACAGAGAGACAATGTGGGCCACCGATGGTTTGTTTCTTATTATTTTTATTCCATCTTTTGGTAGACAGATTTTTTACCATTTATCTTCCAGATAAAAGTACGCCTTCACCCAGTTCACATACAAGAAAATAAACAGATAAATAATTTTTTAAAAGTGAACAAAACATTATGAACTTGGAAAATCAAGCCCATACACGCAGAAAATCTGAAACAGAAACGTCTTTTTTCATCAAATATTTTTACATCAGATTTTACTTGTTTTCATTTTTAAAACAGCATTCTCTCTAAATAAAATCAAACATTCTCTCTAAATAACAGCAAACATTCTCTCTAAATAACAGCAAACATTCTCTCTAAATAACATCAAACATTCTCTCTAAATAACAGCAAACATTCTCTCTAAATAACAGCAAACATTCTCTCTAAATAACAGCAAACATTCTCTCTAAATAACATCAAACATTCTCTCTAACAGCAAACATTCTCTCTAACAGCAAACATTCTCTATAACTAACAGCAAACATTATCTCTAACAGCAAACATTCTCTCTAATTAACAGCAAATATTCTGTGCAACTAAGATCAAACAATATGTCTAACTAACTAACTAACAGCAAACATTCTATCTAACTAGCGGCAAACATTCTCTCTAACAGCAAACGTGCTCTCTAACAGCAAACAATCTATCTAACATCAAACATTCTCTATAACTAACAGCAAACATTCTCTTCAACTTACAGCACATTTTATCTACAGCAAGCAGCAAATATTCTCTCTAACTAACAGCAAACATTCTCTCCAGCTAATAGCAGACATTTCCTCTGACAGCAAATATTCTCTCTAACAGCAAACATTCTCTCTAACTAACAGCAAACATTCTCTCTAACTAACAGCAAAAATTCTCTCTAACAGCGAACATTCTCTCTAACTAACAGCAAAGATTCTCTCTAACTAACAGCAAACATTCTCTCTAACTAACAGCAAACATTCTCTCTAACTAACAGCAAACATTCTCTCTAACTAACAGCAAACATTCTCTCTAACTAACAGCAAAAATTCTCTCTAACAGCGAACATTCTCTCTAACTAACAGCAAAGATTCCCTGTAACTAACAGCAAACGATATGTCTAACTAACTAACAGAAAAATCTCTCTAACTAATAGCAAACGTTCTCTCTCATTAACAGCAAAAATTCTCTTTAACTAACAGCAAACATTATCTCTAATAGCAAACAATCTCTCTAACAGCAAACATTCTCTCTAACTAACAGCAAATATTCTCTCTCTAACTAATAGCAAACATTCTCTACAACTAACAGCACCTATTCTCTACAGCTAACAGCAAAAATTCTCTCTAACTAACAGCAAACATTCTCTTTAATAGCAAACAATCTCTCTAATAGCAAACATTCTCTACAACTAACAGCACCTATTCTCTACAGCTAACAGCAAAAATTCTCTCTAACTAACAGCAAACATTCTCTTAAATAGCAAATAATCTCTCTAACAGCAAACATTCTCTACAATTAACAACACCTATTCTCTACAGCTAACAGCAAATATTCCCTCTAACTAACAGCAAACATTCTCAAAAACTAAGGGCAAACATTCTCTCCAACCAACATCAAATATTCTCTCCAGCTAATAACAGACATTCCCTCTAACAGCAAGCATTCTCTCTCAGCAAACATTCACTCTAGATTATAACAAACGTTCATTCTAGATTATAACAAACATTCATTCTAAATTATAACAAATATTCCTTCTGGATTGTAACAAACATTCATTCTAGATTTTAAGAATTATTCATTCTAGATTATAACAATCATTCATTCTAGATTATAACTATCATTATCACCAGATTATAACATTTGTTCATTCTTGATTATAACAAACACTCACTCAATATTATAACAAACATTCACTCCAGATTATAACAGATATTCAATCTAGATTATAACAAATATCCATTCTACTCTGGATTATGACTAACCCATTCGAGTTTAAAATAAAAATCCACCAGAGATTATAGCAAACATCTAGTCAAGATTATAGCAAACATCCAGCCGAAATTATAAAAAAAAACATGCAATGTCTTCTTCTTCTTCTTCTTCGTTCGCACTGTCTGTCTATATCTGCAGTCCTGTCTCTTGGATAAATTTCACTGTTTTTTGTAACTCATGTATGGAACCGTAGAGCTTATCTTCTTTAGTGGTTTCACTGGGCCAGTAAAAACATGCAATGTAAATCACTTGAGATGTTAAATGATGTAATATACAGCAAACATCAGTTGCAAAATACAAATTCATTTCCTTCCAACATCATCATAAAGCAGGTAAGCGTTTATGTATATAAGCGTTTATAATGTAAACGTTTATGTACGTAATCGCTTATAACGTAAGCGTTTATGTATATAAGCGTTTATAATGTAAGCGTATATGTATGTACGCGTTTCTAATAAAAGCGATTATGTATGTAAGCATTTGTAATGTACACGTTTATGTATGTAAGCGTATATATGAGTAACCGTTTAAGTATTTAAGAGTTTATAAGTGTAATCGTTTATGTATACAAGCGTTTATAACGTAAGCGTTTATGTATGTAAGCGTTTATAATATAAGCGTTTATGTATGTACGCGTTTATAATAAAAGCGATTATGTATGTAAGGGTTTGAATTTACACGTCTATGTATGTAAGCGTTTACAATGTAAGCTTTTATGTATGTAAAAGTTTAAAATGTAAACGTTTATGTATGTAAGCGTTTATAATGTAAGCGGTTATGTATACAAGCGTTTATAATGTAGGCGGTTATGTATGTAAGCGTTTATAGGAGCAATCATTTATGTATGTAAGCGTTTATAAGTTCACCCGTTTATGTATGTCAGTGTTTATAAATGTAACAATTTAAATATGTAAGAGTTTATAAATGTAGCCATTTATGCATTAAAGCGTTTATAAGTGTATCCATTTATGTATGTAAGCGATTTATAAATAAGTGTTTATGCATGCAAGAGTTTATGTGTGTAAGCGTTTATACTGTAAGCGTTTAGGTATGTAATAGTTTATAATGTAAGGGTATATGTATGTAAGGATATATAAGTGTTACTGTTTACATATGTAAGAATTTATAAGTGTAACCATTTATGTATATAAGCATTTATAACGTAAGCGTTTATGTATGAAATCTTTTATAATATAAGCATTTATGTATGTAAGCGTTTATAATAAAAGCGATTATATATGCAAGTGTTTGCAATGTATGCGTTTATGTATGTAAGCGTTTACAGTGTAAGCATTTATTATGTAAACGTTTATAATGTAAACGATTATGTACGTAAGCATTTATAATGTAAGCGGGTGTGTATGCAAGCGTTTATAATGTAAGCGTTTATGTATGCAAACGTTTATAATGCAAACGTTTACATATGTAAGCGTTTATAATGTAAGCGGTTGTGTATGCAAGCGTTTATAATGTAAGCATTTATGTATGTAATCGTTTATGGGGGAAATCGTTTATGTATGTAAGCGTTTATAAGTGCACCCGTTTATGTATGTCAGTTTTTATAAAGTGTAACCGTTTATGTATGTAAGAGTTTATACGTGTAATAATTTATGTATTAACGCGTTTATAAGTGTATCCATTTATGTATATCAGCGTTTATAATGCAAGCGTTTATGCATGTAAGCGTTTATGTATGTAAGCGTTTTTAATGTAATCGTTTATGTATGTAGGCGATTATAATGAAAGATTTTATGTATATATATATATATATATATATATATATATATATATATATATATATATATATATATCGGTTACAAGTGTAACCATTTATGTTTGTAACCATTTATAAGTGTAACTGTTTGCGGTTGTAAATATTTATAAAAGCAACCGTTTATAGCTATAAGAGTATAGCAATAAACTCACTACAGCCAGGACATGTGTGAGGTCACCTGTGAGGATGTGTGTGAGCTCGTGTGTGAGGACCTGTGTGAGGTTGTGTGTGAGCTCGTGTGTGAGGACATGTGTGAGGTCATGTGTGAGGATGTGTGTGAGCTCGTGTGTGAGGACATGTGTGAGTTCATGTCTGAGGATGTGCGTGAGGTTGTGTGTGAGGATGTGTGTGAGGTCATGTGTGAAGTTGTGTGTGAGGTTGTGTGTGAGGATTGTGTGAGGTTGTGTGTGAGGACTTGTGTGAGGACGAGTGTGAGGACGTGTGTGAGGTTGTGTGTGAGGACGTATGTGAGGACGTGTGTCAGGACGTGTGTGAGGACGTGTGTGGGGTTGTGTGTGAGGTCATCTGTGAGGATGTATATGAGCTCGTGTGTGAGGACGTGTGTGAGGTTGTGTATGAGGTCATGTGGAAGGTCATGAGGACGTGTGATAGGTCGTGTTTGAGGACGTCTGTGAGGTCATGTGTGAGGACATTGTGAGGACGTTTGGGAGGTCGTGTGGGAGGTCGTTGTGAGGTCGTGTTTGAGAACGTGTGTGAGGACGTGTGTGATGAATTGTGTAAGGACGTGTGTGTGTGAACATGTGTGAGGACATGCGTAAGGACGTGTGTGAGGTAGTGTGTGAGGACGTGTGTGACGACGTGTGTAAGGACGTGTGCGAGGACGTGTGTGAGGACATTGTAAGGACGTGTGTAAGGTGTATGTGTGAACGTGTGTGAGGACATGTGTGAGGACGTGTGTGAGCACGTGTGTAAGGACGTGTATGAGGACATGTGTGAGGATGTTGTGAGGACGTGTGTGAGGACATGTGTGAGAACATGTGTAAGGACGCGTGTGAGGACATGTGTGAGGACATGTGTCAAGACGTGTTTGAGGACATGTGTGAGGACATGTGTGAGGATATGTGTGAGGACATGTGTGAGGACTGTGTGAGAACGTGTTGGAGGACATGTGTAAGGACGTGTGTGAGGACATGTGTAAGGACATGTGTGAGGACATGTGTGAGTACGTATGTGAGTACGTGTGTGAGGACATGTGTGAGGACGTATGTGAGGACATTTGTGAGGACGTGTGTAAGGACATGTGTAAGGACGTGTTTAAGGACATGTGTAAGGACATGTGTAAGGACATGAGTGAGGATGTGTGTAAGGACGTGTGTAAGGACATGTGTAAGGACGTGTGTGAGGACATGTGTAAGGACATGTGTAAGGACGTGTGCGAGGACGTGTGTGAGGAAATGTATGAGGACGTGTGTAAGGACGTGTGCGAGGACATGTGTAAGGAAGTGTGTGAGGACGTGTGTGAGGACGTGTGTAAGGACGTGTGTGAGGACATGTGTGATGACGTGTGTAAGGACGTGTTTGAGGACATGTGTAAAGACGTGTGTGAGGACATGTGTGAGGACGTATGTGAGGACATTTGTGAGGACGTGTGTAAGGACATGTGTAAGGACGTGTTTAAGGACATGTGTAAGGACATGTGTAAGGACATGAGTGAGGATGTGTGTAAGGACGTGTGTAAGGACATGTGTAAGGACGTGTGTGAGGACATGTGTAAGGACATGTGTAAGGACGTGTGCGAGGACGTGTGTGAGGAAATGTATGAGGACGTGTGTAAGGACGTGTGCGAGGACATGTGTAAGGAAGTGTGTGAGGACGTGTGTGAGGACGTGTGTAAGGACGTGTGTGAGGACATGTGTGATGACGTGTGTAAGGACGTGTTTGAGGACATGTGTAAAGACGTGTGTAAGGACATATGTAAGGACGTGTGTAAGGACATTTGTGAGGACGTGTGTAAGGACATGTGTAAGGACGTGTTTAAGGACATGTGTAAGGACATGTGTAAGGACATGAGTGAGGATGTGTGTAAGGACGTGTGTAAGGACATGTGTAAGGACGTGTGTGAGGACATGTGTAAGGACATGTGTAAGGACGTGTGTGAGGACGTGTGTGAGGAAATGTATGAGGACGTGTGTAAGGACGTGTGCGAGGACATGTGTAAGGAAGTGTGTGAGGACGTGTGTGAGGACGTGTGTAAGGACGTGTGTGAGGACATGTGTGATGACGTGTGTAAGGACGTGTGTGAGGACATGTGTAAAGGACGTGTGTAAGGACATATGTAAGGACGTGTGTAAGGACATTTGTAAGGACGTGTGTAAGGACGTGTGTGAGGACATGTGTAAGGACGTGTGTGAGAACGTGTGTAAGGACGTGTGTGAGGACGTGTGTAAGGACGTGTGTGAGGACATGTGTGAGGACGTGTGTAAGGACGTGTGTAAGGACATGTGGTAGGACGTGTGTAAGGACGTGTGTGAGGACATGTGTAAGAACGTGTTTAAGGACATGTGTGAGGACGTGTGTAAAGGACGTGTGTGAGGACGTGTGTGAGGACATGTGTGAGGACATGTGTAAGGACGTGTGTAAGGACATGTGTAAGGACGTGTGTAAGAACGTGTGTGAGGACATGTGTAAGAACGTGTTTAAGGACATGTGTGAGAACGTGTGTAAAGGACGTGTGTGAGGACATGTGTGAGGACATGTGTAAGGACTTGTGTGAGGACATGTGTAAGGACATGTGTAAGGACATGTGTGAGGACATGTGTGAGGCATATGTGCGAGGACAGATATGCATTATTCATAGATTTTAAGAAAGCGTTTGACAGTGTCAACAGAGATGCACTGTGGAAAATCCTAAGATGGCATGGCCTCCCCCATAAGATAATGAATGTAATCAAAGCCCTATACGAGGGTTTTCAGTGCAAAGTGATCTGTGGAGAACATACCTCCAACAGCTTTAAGGTACAAACAGGAGTGAAACAGGGATGTGTACTATCACCAACATTATTTATAAGATCAACGTAAGAGTGACAAAGTTAATGAAGCAAAATATGAACAACAGAAATGTACTCAGAGCAGATAGCAAGTTAGTGGAAGAGGTCAACGAATTTGTATACCTTGGCAGGAGAGTAATAGAAAATGGAGACAGCACAGAGGACATCAACAGCAGACTTACTAGAGCAAACCAGGCTTTTGCAATGCTGCAGACTATATGGAAATCTAAAAAACTAAGCATGAATACGAAAATCAGGATATTTAAGAGTAATGTTCTAAGTGTACTACTCTATGGAAGTGAATGCTGGAAAATCATCAAAACCATAGAAAACAAGTTGAATTCTTTTTAGGCTAAATGTTTACGAAGAATTAGAAAACTATTTTGGCCAAACACTATAAGAAATAACATCTTGTTGGCAGAAATGCAGATGAAGCCACTGACAACAATTATTGAGGAAAGACGCTGGCGATGGTTGGGACATGTGCTCCGAATGACTGACAACTCACTACCAAAAATAGCACTAAGATGGATATCACAGGGGAACAGAAGTAAGGGTAGACCAAAAGAGACATGGAGAAGAACAACAGAAAGGATGTTGAGCAATAGAAGGCTCACCTGGGCAAGAGCAGAAAAAAAGCAAGGACAGGCATTTGTGGAAAACCCTTGCGGAAGCCCAATGTGCTCTGGGCACTTAAGGTTCAGAAACAGAGGGAGATATAATTTGAAGTATAACATTTTGATAGAACCCTATTAAACGTAAGATTAGCCGACAGAATAGCTCCATGATGTTTGATAACTGCATAATTTGAAGTATGACATTTTTAATTGAAACATCCAACTCCATTTCCACAGTGCACACTATTTTCTTTCTCGGTCACAAACATTTGCCAATTTGGCCTGCGCGAACCAAATCTGTTCTACAAGGAGGGCACAGTTGTATCAACAAGCCAAAACTCCCTCACAGCATTTTTCAGCGTCAAAGAGCAGAGATCAAGAGAGAGTAAATTATTGTTACGTTTGGACTAGGGGGAGATAATTCTACAGTTAAGTGAAAGCAACTTCCTGTTTGAGTATTTGATCTTGGCGCTGACCAGAGCACCGGGAAGGCTGAAACAATAGATGCCATCTCCAACATTCTGCCAACACGCCAAGGTACGGCTTAGCTCAGGGGAAACATGTATGTGGCTGTATGTACGAGACAGAGACAGAGACATAGACAGAGAGGGAGAGAGAGAGAGAGATTAGAAAGGCGATATCTGACCCCGTATTTAAACTCTGTCGGTCCTGAAGTGTCTTTTAGGTTTAGATGGGTCCTGTAACTTGCTAGGCAACTAAGCAATGACAGACAGGTCATCTTTTTCTGTCCTTCGTCGGCTTTACCTCGTTTCAGTTTTCTTTTACTAGAGTCTAGGCTATATTAGACCTGGAGTCTAGGCTATATTAGACATGGAGTCTAGGCTATATTAGACATGGAGTCTAGGCTATATTAGACATGGAGTCTAGGCTATATTAGACATGGAGTCTAGGCTATATTAGACTAGTTCTACTAGAGTCTAGGCTATATTAGACCTGGAGTCTAGGCTATATTAGACCTGGAGTCTAGGCTATATTAGAGTAGTTCTACTAGAGTCTAGGCTATATTAGACCTGGAGTCTAGGCTATATTAGAGTAGTTCTACTAGAGTCTAGGCTATATTAGAGTAGTTCTACTAGAGTCTAGGCTATATTAGACCTGGAGTCTAGGCTATATTAGAGTAGTTCTACTAGAGTCTAGGCTATATTAGACTAGTTCTACTAGAGTCTAGGCTATATTAGAGTAGTTCTACTGGAGTCTAGAGCTATGCTAGCCTAGTTCTACTGGAGTCAAGTGCTATGTTAGTCTAGTTCTACTGGAATCTAGTGCTATGTTAGCCTAGTTCTACTGGAATCTAGTGCTATGTTAGTCTAGTTCTACTGGAATCTAGTGCTATGTTAGTCTAGTTCTACTGGAATCTAGTGCTATTTAGCCTAGTTCTAATGGAGTCTGGGCTTTATTAATGTAGTTCTCTTGGAGTCTAGGCTATGTTAGCCTAGTTCTACTGGACTCTAGGCTGTATTAGTGTAGTTCTACTGTAGTCTAGGCTGTGTTAGCGTAATTCTTCTGGAATTCAGAACACTGTTCCCTGTCAGAATCTAACATTTTTCTGAGTTGCGAAGTGATTAGTGGACTGAAATTGCATGCCCAGGTCAGTGATATGAATCCAGGCAGTGGCGCCCCAGTAATTCTAACGTACCTGGCTTTTATGTTGATCACATCTTCTAATGTGGCGACAGGTCAAGGAAAATTGCAGCATCGACCCCAATGGCCTCTATTACACCCCAATGCCACTTGAATCTACGTGGTAACAATTTTGAATCCAAAGTTCACGTTTCTCGCAGACATAAAAAAAAGACTTTTGAACCAACAAGCAATATTTGCTTTATTATCATCATTCAGGTAGATATTGGCACGGACAAAGACCACACTAGCTAATGGTACGGATATTCAGTCAAAATTTCTACGAGTTACCAGCCAGGAAAAAATTATCACATATCACATGTCACAGTTTTTCTAAGTGATTTCAGACACTGCTCACATTTCACAGTTTTTCTTCATGATTTCAGACACTGCTCACATTTCACAGATTTTCTTCATGATTTCAGACACTGCTCACATTTCACAGTTTTTCTTCGTGATGTCAGACACTGCTCACATTTCACAGTTTTTCTTCGTGATGTCAGACACTGCTCAGATTTCACAGTTTTTCTTCGTGATTTCAGACACTGCTCATATTTCACAGTTTTTCTTCGTGATGTCAGACACTGCTCACATTTCACAGTTTTTCTTCGTGATGTCAGACACTGCTCACATTTCACAGTTTTTCTTCGTGATTTCAGACACTGCTCATATTTCACAGTTTTTCTTCGTGATGTCAGACACTGCTCACATTTCACAGTTTTTCTTCGTGATGTCAGACACTGCTCACCCTACGCCGGTCTGTCACTATTTTTGTAACACTTGTTTGGCTGGTTTATCTCACATGATGAGTTAAAAACTGGAACTTTCTAAAATAATTTATTTCCTGCAGTTTAGAGGGATAAACTTGATGGTTGACTTGATGAGAGAAAACAACGACATAGTTCTTGCAGAAAACAACGACATAGTTCTTGCAGTAAACAACGACATAGTTCTTGCAGTAAACAACGACATAGTTCTTGCAGTAAACAACGACATAGTTCTTGCAGTAAACAACGACATAGTTCTTGCAGTAAACAACGACATAGTTATTGCAGAAAACAACGACATAGTTCTTGCAGTAAACAACGACATAGTTCTTGCAGTAAACAGCGACATAGTTCTTGCATAAAATGACATAATTCTTGCAGAAAACGATATAATTCTTGCAGAAAACAACGTCAGACTTCTTGCAGAAAACGACATAATTCTTGTAGAAAACGACATAATTCTTGCAGAAAACGACATAATTCTTGCAGAAAACAACGACATAATTATTGTAGAAAACGATATAATTCTTGCAGAAAACGACATAATTTTTGTAGAAAACGACATAATTCTTGTAGAAAGCGACATAATTCTTGTAGCAAACGACATAATTCTTGTAGAAAACGACATAATTCTTGTAGAAAATACCCGTTTCTAAATACCACCTGGTCTCAGTGACGGCTTACACATGGGGAGTGTTTCTCGCACGCAAGAGAAAGCTCCCTGTAGCTGGAACCAAACATCTATCATAGAAGAGAAAGCTCCCTGTAGCTGGAACCAAACATCTATCATAGAAGAGAAAACTTCCTGTAGCTGGAACCAAACATCTATCATAGAAGAGAAAACTTCCTGTAGCTGGAACCAAACATCTAACATAGAAGAGAAAGCTCCCTGTAGTTGGAACCAAACATCTATCATAGAAGAGAAAACTTCCTGTAGCTGGAACCAAACATCTATCATAGAAGAGAAAACTTCCTGTAGCTGGAACCAAACATCTAACATAGAAGAGAAAGCTCCCTGTAGTTGGAACCAAACATCTATCATAGAATAGAAAGCTCCCTGTAGCTGGAACCAAACATCTATCATAGAAGAGAAAGCTTCCTGTAGCTAGAACCAAACATCTATCATAGAAGAGAAAACTTCCTGTAGCTGGAACCAAACATCTATCATAGAAGAGAAAGCTCCCTGTAGCTGGAACCAAACATCTATCATAGAATAGAAAGCTCCCTGTAGCTGGAACCAAACATCTATCATAGAATAGAAAGCTACCTGTAGCTGTATCCAACCATCTATCATAAGAGAAAGATATTTGTAGCTGGAACTAAACATCTATCATAGAAGAAAAAGGTCCCTGTAGTTGGAACCAAACATCTATCATAAAAGATAAAACTTAATGTAACTAGAACCAAACATCTATCATAGAAGAGAAAGCTCCCCTGTGCCTAGAAGCAGACATTTACTTCTATCATAGAAGAGAAAGCTACCTGTGCCTAGAAGCAGACATTTACTTCTATCATAGAAGAGAAAGCTCCCTGTGCCTAGAAGCACACATTTAATTCTATCATAGAAGAGAAAGCTCCGCTATTCCTAGAAGCACATTTACGTCTATCATAGAAGAGAAAGTTCTCCTGTCCCTAGAAGCAACCATTTACTTCTATCATAGAAGAGAAAACTCCCCTGCCCTAGAAGCACATTTAGTCTATCATAGAAGAGAAAGTTCTCCTGTCCCTAGAAGCACACATTTATTTCTATCATAGAAGAGAAAGCTTCCCTGTTCCTAGAAGCACACATTTACTTCTATCATAGAAGAGAAAGCTTCCCTGTACCTAGAAGCACACATTTACTTCTATCTTATCTTATATCTTATATCCTTCCCGTGCCGTTAGACGTCACATAGGGCTCGCAAAGTAGTTCGCCAACTTTTCCTGTCTTCGGCGAGTCTTTCAACCTCATCAAAGGATTTTATGCCTGTTAACTTGGCCTCTCTTAATAATGTTCTCTTCAGAGTTTCACGCGGTCTGCCCCTTTTTCTTCGGCCTGTTGTGTTCCACTTGATAGCTTGTTTTGGGATTCTCTGATCATTTCTTCTCATCAAGTGGCCAACATATGTCCATCTCCTTTTCCTGATCACCCGTGAGACTGGTTGTTGTTCAGTCATCTGTCTTATCTCTGCATTGTTCTTGAATTCATTCCACTTGATGCCGAGTATTTTCCTTAGGCATTTGTTTTCAAAAGAGTCTAATTTCTTTTCTATTTCTTTAGTTGTTTTCAATAAATTCCGAGACGGAGTGGGCATTATTATGTCAAATGTAGCTGCAAAGAGCCTTGTAGAATGGGAACCAGTGAACAGTCGTATAATAAGAGCACGATACAACCTACGACACGGAAGAATGACAATAATACAGTGTTATGCACCCACGAATGATGCAGATGATGATGTGAAAGACGACTTTTATCACCAACTACAACAAATCATCAACAAAGTCCCTAAACACGACATCCTAATTGCTATGGGGGACTTCAATGCTAAGGTAGGGAAGGATAATACCGACGTTGAAAAAGTGATGGGGAAAGAAGGAATTGACATGGTTAATCAGAATGGAGAAAGATTAATTGAAATATGTTTAACAGAGGGCATGGTCATTGGAGGCACAATATTCCCACACAAAGAGATACATAAAACAACATGGATATCTCCAGATGATAGAATTAGAAACCAGATAGACCATTTTTGTATTAGAAAGCAATACAGAACATCTCTCATGGATGTAAGGGCTTATAGGGGTGCAGATGTCAACAGTGATCACAACCTGTGCATAGGGAAAATAAAACTAAAATTGAAAAGTCAACACAAGAAATCAGTACACAGAAAGATAAACATCCACAGCCTACAAGAAGAAAATACTAAGTTCCTAGAAGCAGACATTTACTTCTATCATAGAAGAGAAAGCTCTCCTGGGGCTAGAAGCACACATTTACTTCTATCATAGAAGAGAAAACTCTCCTGTGCCTAGAAGCACGCATTTATTTCTATCATAGAAGAGAAAGCTTGTCTTGTGCCTAGAAGCAAACATTTACTTCTATCATAGAAGAGAAAGCTCTCTTGTGCCTAGAAGAACACTTTTACTTCTATCATAGAAGAGAAAGCTCTCTTATGCCTATAACCACACATTTACTTCTATCATAGAAGAGAAAGCTCTCCTGGGGCTAGAAGCACACATTTACTTCTATCATAGAAGAGAAAACTCTCCTGTGCCTAGAAGCACGCATTTATTTCTATCATAGAAGAGAAAGCTTGTCTTGTGCCTAGAAGCAAACATTTACTTCTATCATAGAAGAGAAAGCTCTCTTGTGCCTAGAAGCACACTTTTACTTCTATCATAGAAGAGAAAGCTCTCTTATGCCTATAAGCACACATTTACTTCTATCATAGAAGAGAAAGCTCTCCTGGGGCTAGAAGCACACATTTACTTCTATCATAGAAGAGAAAGCTCGTCTTGTGCCTAAAAGCACACATTTACTTTATCCTTGAAGAGAAAGCTCGTCTTATGCTTATAAGCACACATTTACGTCGATCATAGAAGAGAAAGCTCTCCTGTGCCTAGAAGCACACATTTACTTCTATCATAGAAGAGAAAGCTCCCTTGTGCCTAGAAGCAGACATTTACGTCTATCATAGAAGAGAAAGCTCCACTGTGCATAGAAGCAGACATTTACTTCTATCATGGAAGAGAAAGCTTCCCTGTTCCTAGAAGCACACATTTACTTCTATCATAGAAGAGAAAGCTTCCCTGTACCTAGAAGCATACATTTACTTCTATCATAGAAGAGAAAGCTCCCCTGTCCCTAGAAGCACACATTTACTTCTATCATAGAAGAGAAAGCTCTCTTGTGCTTAGAAGCACACATTTACTTCTATCATAGAAGAGAAAGCTCTCTTGTGCCTAGAAGAACACGTTTACTTTAATCATAGAAGAGAAAGCTATCCTGTGCCTAGAAGCACACATTTACTTCTATCATAGAAGAGAAAGCTCCCCTGTGCCTATAATCACACATTTACTTCTATCATAGAAAAGAAAGCTCTCATGTGCCTAGAAGCACACATTTATTTCTATCATAGAAGAGAAAACTCCCCTGTGCCTAGAAGCACACTTTTACTTCTGTCATATAAGAGAAAGCTCGTCTTGTGCCTAGAAGCACACATTTACTTCTATCATAGAACAGAAAGCTCATCTTGTGCCTAGAAGCACACATTTACTTCTATCATAGAAGAGAAATTCGTCTTGTGACTATAAGCACACATTTACTTCTATCATAGAACAGAAAACTCTCCTGTGGCTAGAAGCACATATTTACTTCTATCATAGAAGAGAAAGCTCGTCTTGTGCCTAGAAGCACACATTTACTTCTATCATAGAAGAGAAAGCTCCCCTGTGCCTATAAGCACACATTTACGTCGATCATAGAAGAGAAAGCTCTCCTGTCCCTAGAAGCACACATTTACTTCTATCATAGAAGAGAAAGCTCCCCTGTGCCTAAAAGCACACATTTACTTCTATCATAGAAGAGAAAGCTCCCCTGTGCCTATAAGCACACATTTACGTCTATCATAGAAGAGAAAGCTCTCCTGTCCCTAGAAGCACACATTTACTTCTATCATAGAAGAGAAAGCTCCCCTGTCCCTAGAAGCACACATCTACTTCTATCATAGAAGAGAAAGCTCTCCTGTCCCTAGAAGCACACATCTACTTCTATCATAGAAGAGAAAGGTTCCCTGTGCCCATAAGGACACATCTACTTCTATCATAGAAGAGAAAGCTCTCCTGTCCCTAGAAGCACACATTTACTTCTATCATAGAAGAGAAAGCTCCCCTGTCCCTAGAAGCACACATCTACTTCTATCATAGAAGAGAAAGGTTCCCTGTGCCCATAAGGACACATCTACTTCTATCATAGAAGAGAATGCTCTTCTGTCCCTAGAAGCACACATCTACTTGTATCATAGAAGAGAAAGCTCTCCTGTGCCAGGAAGCACACATTTACTTCTATCATAGAAGAGAAAACTCTCCTGTGCCTACAAGCACGCATTTACTTCTATCATAGAAGAGAAAGCTTGTCTTGTGCCTAGAAGCAAAGATTTACTTCTATCATAGAAGAGAAAGCTCTCTTATGCCTAGAAGCACACATTTACTTCTATCGTAGAAGAGAAAGCTCTCCTGTGCCTAGAAGCACACATTTACTTCTATTATAGAAGAGAAAGATCGTCTTGTGCCTAGAAGCACACATTTACTTTATCCTTGGAGAGAAAGCTCGTCTTATGCTTATAAGCACACATTTACGTCGATCATAGAAGATAAAGCTCTCCTGTGCCTAGAAGCACACATTTACTTCTATCATAGAAGAGAAAGCTCCCTTGTGCCTAGAAGCACACATTTACTTCTATCATAGAACAGAAAGCTCCCCCGTGCCTAGAAGCAGACATTTACTTCTATCATAGAACAGAAAGCTCCACTGTGCATAGAAGCAGACATTTACTTCTATCATAGAAGAGAAAGCTCCCTTGTGCCTAGAAGCAGACATTTACTTCTATCATAGAACAGAAAGCTCCCCCGTGCCTAGAAGCAGATTTTTACTTCTATCATAGAAGAGAAAGCTTCCCTGTACCTAGAAGCACACATTTACTTCTATCATAGAAGAGAAAGCTCTCTTGTGCCTAGAAGAACACGTTTACTTCAATCATAGAAGAGAAAGCTCTCCTGTGCCTAGAAGCACACATTTACTTCTATCCTAGAAGAGAAAGCTCCCCTGTGCCTATAATCACACATTTACTTCTATCATAGAAGAGAAAGCTCCCCTGTGCCTGGAAGCACATATCTACTTCTATCATAGAAGAGAAAGTTCCGATGTGGCTTGAGGCACAACTCATTTGTATTTTACTACATTTTCTTAAATATAAGTATGAGTCATAATAGTAATAGAATTGTCAAAAATGATGTTGGATACACCCACTGTTAATCTTCAATTGAGAAGGTAAAAAGCCGGAATCTTGAAAACTGAGCTATCTATCAACTAAGCAAAGTCAATGTTAAAAAAAACCCCATAAAAACCGTAGAATGTCTAGAAAAAAAATATGAGAATAACATGAAAACCGCTGACTTTGTTGGAAGAAAAAAAAAGGACATAAGAATATCTGACTTTTCGATGCAACATGCGAACCGCTGAATTTCCAAAGCAACATGAAAACCGCTGACTTTCCAAAGCAACATGAGAACCGCTGAGTTTCTAGAAAATATATTTATTTACGTGTTAGTATGTGTGACAAAAACAGGGAGAAACTTTCTAAAGTTATCTCAGAAAACTCTCAGACTTAATCAGAAAACTTTTAAAGTTGTATCAGAAAAGTTTACTTTGTACTTTCAGAAAAAATGTCAAGGTCATCTCTTCCAGTAACTAAATTAAAATTGGGAGGAAAAATAATCAGCTACAGGTAAAGATGGCTGTGAACACAAAAGCTGTTCAGTCAATATATGGAGCTGTTGTCAGACAGAAATGAATGCAAGCAGATTAGCAGCAAAACGTGTAGTTTGACAGTGTAACAAGCAAATTATTTGTCACAGCTTTTTGTTTGGTGATTGTCTGGCCAACACACAATGACTTCATAAACCAAACAGACTTTCAGTAAACGACATCATTGTTCATTTTATAATATTGTTATGTTCTGATTTGTTTAAAGTTGCTATGCTTTTACACAGAATTTCTTCACATCGATAACGTCTTACACAAATTCAAATACTGATGAAGTCCTTTTGTCCGTTATGAAAATGCAGTTTTATTTACACATTTGTCTCTTTTAACATTTACGTGGTCTTTCCATCAACCAGTTCGTATGAAAAGTCATAAACATCAAGAACGTCACATCTTAATATATAGATTAGTCTGGTCTACTTGGACCTCTTTGAATGAACTGTCCAGAGCTTTCAGTTCCCCACTCACTGTATCGACATCTATTCTCTAGCTCTCCTAAGAGTCTGTATCAAACTAGCTTGTAGTTCCATCACATCAGCGTGACTGTCTGCTTCTACGTCTTTCTGTATATTTCGCACGGTTTCTGTCTGCACAATTTTCTTGGTCTTGATTTACTTATCTGAGTCTGTCAGAGTGTCAGTGTTTCGTGGTGTCAGAGTGTCAGTGTTTCGTGGTGTCACAGTGTCAGTGTTTCGTGGTGTCAGAGTGCCAGTGTTTCGTGGTGTCACAGTGTCAGTGCTTCGTGGTGTCAGAGTTTCGTAGTGTCGGAGTCTCTTCTGACTATCAGGATATCTTCATCTCAGAGCACTTTGGTGTCGGAGTCTTTTCTGACTATCAGGATATCTTCGTCTCAGAGCACTCTGGCGTCGGAGTCTCTTCTGACTATCAGGATATCTTCGTCTCAGAGCACTTTGGCGTCGGAGTTTTAGTCCTGCTCCTGAGTCATGGTGCTTATCTCTGCACCTCCTCTGGATCTTTGCATCCTCTGCTTTCACATCCTCCGCTTTCACATCCTCCGCTCTTTGCATCCACCGCGGTCCCCTTTCGCATCCTCCGTTCCCTCTTTATATCTTGAAGTCCAGCTTGATGGACTGGCTAATCGGTATTTCTGCTCCGCTCATAGACAGCCACGGGTTTGTATGTATTTCCCGATTGGTTCTCGAGTCATAACCTGTCAGGTTAGTATCGTTAAACGTCCAGCCTTTTGCTTGTGGCACTTTCTACCTGTACTTGTCTGATTGCTAGTCCTTTTCTTTATTCTCTGTGTCTAGTTCGCAGACTATCCGTAGCCAACAAGTCTTTTGGCTTTTCTTAAATCCGTGTAGCGTCACTGTTCCCTTTATGCCTCTGGCAAGTTTTTCTCACGCGTTTAGGGTCCATCGGCAATTAACTGTCTCTCCACTTCCTCTTAGATTTCGTCCGCCGACTGTGTGTCATCACCTGTTATTCCTGGACTATTTTACTTACGAGTGTCTTTCTTCAGCATTTCCCTTATCTCGGCGTCATTGTGTCTGCCTTTTCTATTCGTCTGTTTCTTCTGTTTACATTTGTCAGCGTCCAGTCGTAATGGTCTATCACTAGTGTCGTGGGGATTAGTTTTCTGCCTTGCTCTAAAGTTTCCTACCCAACTTTTCTTTTCTTATTTGATGTTAACTATTATAACTAAAATATGTTCATAAATATATTCATAATTCTAGTTACAAGAGATTATGCTATAAATTTCTTCTTCTTCTTCTTCTTCTTCTTCTCTCTCTCTCTCTCTTTCTCTGTCTTTCTCTGTCTCCTCTCTCTATTTCCAAGTAAACAGTTATGCATGCATATATATGCAAATGCACACATGTTTAGAAAACACAACATTTCATGCATAAAATTGTACTGTTTCGTGATGTGGGGTCTGCATTCTTTGGTGGCTGCGTGACTGAGCTAATGAATGCTGCATCCATCCATCCATCCATCCATCCATCCATCCATCCATCCATCCATCCATCCATCCATCCATTCATCCATCCATCCATCCATCGATCCATCCATCCACACACACCCACACACACATACATGCATACATACATAGATACATACACACATACATACATACATACATACATACACACATACATACATACATACATACATACATACATACATACATACAATTTGTTTTCATGTTTTGAAATCATGGCTACTTGAAAGTTACAATAAACATGTGACAGAATAAACATGAACTTCTGACAGAATAAATGTGAACATGTAAAAGAATAAACATGAACTTCTGACAGAATAAATGTGAACATGTAAAAGAATAAACATGAACTTCTGACAGAATAAATGTGAACATATGATAGAATAAATGTGAACATGTAACAGAATAAATGTGAACATGTGACAGAATAAATATGAACGTGTGACAGAATAAATGTGAACATGATACAGAATAAATGTGTACATATGACAGAATAAATGTGATCATGTGACAGAATAACTACAACCTGATTGTGACAACACTGATGAAAGAAATATAATAATCACACATTTCTTTGAAAGTAAATACTGAATGTACAGAAACATTTTGAACACTCATGTCTGTCTATAGAGGAGCTGCCTGCTGTCCACAGTGTTGTCTTCTGCGTAACAGACAACACTGTCCGCCTGTCACTATGTGACCGTAAATGTAAAAACTCAGTATTACTTTCCTTATTTGTCTGTGCAAAAAATGACGATATGTTATATTACGAAGCTAGACTTAGTGTGTAGTTCATACATTTGTTTGTGCTAAAAATCAGAGAGCTTCTTAGGAGATCGTTTTCGTCGAGATCTTAACGACATTTCCAAGAGGGCATGGGCACCTGTGGCAAAACTCTTCTGCCAAAGAAACCACCATGGAAAACGGGGCATATCTGTTAGTACAATCCGCTCCTGCTCTCGGGACGTACAATCTCGGAAAGCTCTAGAACAGCGCCTTATTTTCCAAGCAGCTGTCTGCACTCAGAGCTGGAATTAACAATAAATTCAGCTTCCTTCTTCAGACTTGCACCTTCTTTCTGCTGGTCTTGCTCTACTTTCTTGTCTTAGCTCCGCTCATTTCTCTGCAGTTTTTTCATTCATAAGTTTTAGCCTTATTTCCCAGCCCTCCCCTTCTTCTCTAGCAGTTATAAGGTATTTACAGCCTCCTGGTCTCTTTCCTGCACTCCCCTCACATTGATCTCCCCCTTGCACCACCTACACGCCGCTGACATCAGATTGGTCGAAGTTGTTTTCCTTTGTCATCTCCCAGCCATTCATCGATCCCACTTTCCCTGTCCTTAGGGCGCATTTGTTGTATTCTGTACTAGGAGGATGCCACACACCTAAGTTTTTCATTTTTATTCTTTTTATTTTAACGTTGTGTTATTCTTGTATGTAATCTTCGAAAATGGCTGACGCTGAAATATTGGATGTTGTATGTTTTTTTAAGATATACATTCTCATGTTACGTTCATACCTTCTACCGTTTTTTTCTCGTTTTCCTCATTCTCCCCCCCCCCCCCTTTGTGGTTTTGTAAAAGTGAAGCATCAAATTGTTACAAATGATAACATGCTAAAAATATCCACCTAGGTCTGTCTAAAAGTAGTCTCTATTCACCGACATGGGAAGCGCTGGTTTAATCTAACGTCAGCTGTAACCTTGACCTCATGTGTCGGGTTAGATTGATTACTTTCACACATGTTTATAAAGTTCAATCTGTCTCTGCGGCCAGGTCAAATCAATTCAATGAAGGATGCGCGTGACAAACGGTAATAATTATGCAGAAAATAAACACTAGTTTCATTGTCCCAGTCATACAACTCCCACACAGACTACGTGCCTTGACATGCCTACTTCCCTGACTACACAACTTCTGCCCTGACTACACAACTTCTGTCCTGACTACAAGACTCCTACCCCGACTACACAACTCCTGCCTTGACTACACAACTCCTGCCCTGACTACAAGACTCCTCCCCTGACTACAAGACTCCTGCCCTGACTACAAGACCCCTACCCTGACTACAAGACTCCTACCCTGACTACACAACTCCTGCCCTGACTACAAGACTCCTACCCTGACTACAAGACTCCTGCTCTGACTACAAGACTCCTGCCCTAACTACACAACTCCGACCCTGACTACAAGACTCCTTCCCTGACTACAAGACTACTGCCCTGACTTCACGACTCCTTCACTGATTACACGACTCCTTCCCTGACAACACGACTCCTTCCCTGACTACACGACTCCTTCCCTGATTACACAATTCCTTCCCTGACTACACGACACCTGACATGACTACAAGACTCCTTCCCTGACTACACGACTCCTGCCATGACTACACGACTCCTTCAATAACTACACGACTACTTCCCTGACTACATGTCTCATCCATGATTACAAGACACCTTCCCTGACTACACGACTCCTGCCATGACTACAAGACTCCTTCCCTGACTACACGACTCCTTCCATAACTACACGACTCTTTCCCTGACTATAAGACTCCTGCCATGGCTACATGACTTTTTCCCTGACTACAAGACTCCTGCCATGACTACAAGACTACTGCCCCGACTACAAGATTCCTGCCTGACTACACAACTCCTGCCTGACTACAAGATTCCTGCCTGACTACACAACTCCTGCCCTGACTACAAGATTCCTGCCCTGACTACACGACCCTTTCCCTGACTACAAGACTCCTGCCCTGACTACACAACTCCTGCCCTGACTACAAGATTCCTGCTCTGACTACAAGATTCCTGTCCTGACTATAAAACTACTGGTCTGATTACACAACACCTGCCCTGATTACAAGACTCCTGCCTTGACTACAAGACTCCTGCCCTGACTACAAGATTCCTGCCCTGACTACAAGACTCCTGCTCTGACTACAACACTCCTGGTCTGATTAAATAACACCTGCCCTGACTACAAGACTCCTGCCATGACTGCAAGACTCCTGTCCTGACTACAAGACTCCTGCTCTGACTACAAGACTCTTGCCCTGACTACAAGACTCCTGCCCTGACTACAAGACTCCTGCCCTGACTACAAGACTCCTGCCTGACTAAAAGACTCCTGCCCTGACTATAAGTCTCCTGGTCTGATTACACAACACCTACCCTGAATAAAAGACTTCTACCTTGACTAAAAGACTCCTGCCCTGACTATAAGACTCCTGCCCTGACTACAAGACTCCTGCCCTGACTACAAGATTCCTGGTCTGATTACATAACACCTGCTCTGATTACAAGACTCCTGCCCTGACTACAAGACTCCTGCCCAGACTACAAGACTCCTGGTCTGATTACACAACACCTGCCCTGATTACTCAACACCTGCCCTGATTACACAACACCTGCCCTGATTACAAGACTCCTTCCCTGACTATAAGACTCCTGCCCTGATTACACAACACCTGCCCTGACTACAAGACTCCTGGTCTGATTACACAACACCTGCACTGACTACGCAACACCTGCCCTGATTACACAACACATGCACTGACTATATGACTCCTGGCCGGACTACAAGACTCCTGCCCTGACTATATGACTCCTGGCCGGACTAGCAGGCTGCGCCATGAATAATAGCACATTTTTAGTAGTCAGATTTTTTTGTATCAGCAACTGAAGTATCATTTTGTGAGTGAGGGGGGATATGTATGTGACACACGTAGGTGTGTAGTAGATGTGTGTGTATTAGTTGTATGTGGGTATGTATGTAGGAATGTCTACTGTATAGAGCTTAACAACAACACAACTCCTTAAGATCATCAGAGGAAATACCCCCCCCCCCCCACCGCTTGAGACAAATGTTTCGACCCTATTAAACTCCTGACACTATAAGGAGATGGGCCCCTCTCGGCCATGACTCCGAGGGTTCATATCAGTATTTTAAAAAAATTTTTCTCCTTTTTCTATTTGGCACTGCACTTAGAAGTGGACCCACGATCTTCCAGCTGGTACTTGCAAGTGCATCATGGCCATTCAGCCAAGGAGGACGAATATTAGATGTGACAAACGAAATTATGTATGTTCTTAGTGCTTGTTTCGCATACTCCACAGCCAGCATGAGGCCTTTTCTGCTGTTTCTGAAAGTCTTTTCAATGCCTTTGCTCTTGTTTGTCCCTTTATGCCCAGTTGCTTACATAGGTCGTATGCTGATGTTGCTACGAATCCTCTTGCTCCCACTTCTACAGCTATCACTTTTGCCCTGACTCCTGCCCCCTGCCTCAGTTGCTTGACCAGATCATTGTACTTCTCACATTTGAATAGATGCTGCTCCTCTATACTTGTTTCATACGGGACCGTAAGCTCGATCATTATTAGTTCCAGTTTTTCTATGGAGTACACTACTATATCCGGTCGCATTCCTGTGTTCTTGATGGGAGTCGGGTATTCTCTTCTTCCTGGTAGGTCCGCTATCACATCCCAGTTATTTCCACAATTTAGCAGTGATGATAAGGGAATGTCTCTGATTACAACCACTTTCTTATGGCTTTATTTATCTTTCTTTCGACTGCCTCTACTGTGCTAGTACTTACTTCGTAAATGATTAGTACCCACATAAGTTTTGGAACCAGCATGAACAGGAGGCACCATATTTTGAACTTCCCCAGTAGCCTGCTTTTGTCTATGATGTTTAGTCCATTCTGTGCCATTTCTATGACCTGCTTCACCGCGTCTGAGTCTTTCATGGAAGCATCATATACTCTGCCAAGGCTCTTCACTGGCTCTTCCCCTACAGTCGGGATTATTTGATGTGCCACTGTGTACGATCTTTCTATCACTTTCCCTTTCATGAGTGACAGACTTCTTGACTTCTTTGGCTTGAAGCTCATGCGGTACCATATGATAAGGCTGTCCAAACGCTCTAACATCTTTCCTGCCTGTGCTTCACTGGTTGTTATTACTGTTGTGTCATCCATGAATGATTTTAACTGTGGCATCATTTCTGAACCTTGGTCCTTCTGCTGCTCCTCTGCTGATTACACAACACCTGCACTGACTACACAACACCTGCACTGACTACACAACACCTGCCCTGATTACACAACACATGCACTGACTATATGACTCCTGGCCGGACTACCAGGCTGCGCCATGAATAATAGCACATTTTTAGTAGTCAGATTTTCTTGTATCAGCAACTGAAGTATCATTTTGTGACACACGTAGGTGTGTAGTTGATGTGTGTGTATTAGTTGTATGTGGGTATGTATGTAGGAATGTCTACTGTATAGAGCGTAACAACAACACAACTCCTTAAGATCATCAGAGGAAATACCCCCCCCCCCCAACCGCTTGAGACAAATGTTTCGGCCCTATTAAACTCCTGACACTCTAAGGAGATGGGCCCCTTTCGGCCATGACTCCGAGGGTTCATATCAGTATTTTAAAAAATGTTTCTCCTTTTTCTATTTGGCATTGCACTTAGAAGTGGACCCACGATCTTCCATTTGGCACTGTACTTAGAAGTGGACCCACGATCTTCCATTTGGCACTGCACTTAGAAGTGGACCCACGATCTTCCAGCTGGTACTTGCAAGTGCATCATGGCCATTCAGCCAAGGAGGACGAATATTAGATGTGACAAACGAAATTATGTATGTTCTTAGTGCTTGTTTCGCATACTCCACAGCGAGCATGAGGCCTTTTCTGCTGTTTCTGAAAGTCTTTTCAATGCCTTTGCTCTTGTTTGTCCCTTTATGCCCAGTTGCTTACATAGGTCGTATGCTGATGTTGCTACGAATCCTCTTGCTCCCACTTCTACAGCTATCACTTTTGCCCTGACTCCTGCCCCCTGCCTCAGTTGCTTGACCAGATCATTGTACTTCTCACATTTGAATAGATACTGCTCCTCTATACTTGTTTCATACGGGACCGTAAGCTCGATCATTATTAGTTCCAGTTTTTCTATGGAGTACACTACTATATCCGGTCGCATTCCTGTGTTCTTGATGGGAGTCGGGTATTCTCTTCTTCCTGGTAGGTCCGCTATCACATCCCAGTTATTTCCACAATTTAGCAGTGATGATAAGGGAATGTCTCTGATTACAACCACTTTCTTATGGCTTTATTTATCTTTCTTTCGACTGCCTCTACTGTGCTAGTACTTACTTCGTAAATGATTAGTACCCACATAAGTTTTGGAACCAGCATGAACAGGAGGCACCATATTTTGAACTTCCCCAGTAGCCTGCTTTTGTCTATGATGTTTAGTCCATTCTGTGCCATTTCTATGACCTGCTTCACCGCGTCTGAGTCTTTCATGGAAGCATCATATACTCTGCCAAGGCTCTTCACTGGCTCTTCCCCTACAGTCGGGATTATTTGATGTGCCACTGTGTACGATCTTTCTATCACTTTCCCTTTCATGAGTGACAGACTTCTTGACTTCTTTGGCTTGAAGCTCATGCGGTACCATATGATAAGGCTGTCCAAACGCTCTAACATCTTTCCTGCCTGTGCTTCACTGGTTGTTATTACTGTTGTGTCATCCATGAATGATTTTAACTGTGGCATCATTTCTGAACCTTGGTCCTTCTGCTGCTCCTCTGCTGCTTTCAAGATTACTTGCATGGCTAGTACGAACAGTAGGGGATATATTGTACAGCCCATTGCAATTCCTACATGGAGCTCGATCCGTCTTGTAATATATCCTGATGTTCCAAATTTCACGAGTAACCATGTGAAGTATATTTTCAGCATCTTCTTGGTTTCTTTTGACACATGATACATGTCTAGTGCTAGCCATATCATCTGGTGTGGTACTGAGCCATACGCATTGGCTAGGTCAAGCCATATTACCTGTAGATCTTGCTTTCCAGATCTTGCCTGTTGAATAGCTTCCCAAATCATCAACGCATGCTCGAGATGTCCTGGAAAACCTGGGATTCCTCCCTTCTGCACGGATGTGTCAATGTAATCATTATCTAGGAGGTATGTTGTTAGTCTCCTTGCCATCACTGAGAAGAATATCTTTCCTTCCACATTCAGAAGTGAGATCGGTCTGAACTGGTTGATTTCTACTCCTTTGGGATGTATACGCCATTAGCCTTTTTCCATTCTTTACTCGTGAATCCTTTGATCCACGCTGTTCTTAATAGTTTGTGGAGCTTCTTTAGTACTTTGGGGCATCTTTTATTTAGTATATAAGAGACGCCATTTGGGCCTGGTGCTGACTGTCCTTTAGCTTTTCCTATGATGCTCTCTGCCTCTTGTAAGGTTGGTGGGCTGCATTTGAATCTGCTGCCTGGTGCACAGGGCCACACTAGACCTTTCATCTGCTCAAGAGGTGTATGATGATTTTTTTCAGAGTATGTCTTGCTCAGATGTTCTTCGAGAACCTCCTTACCTGCTTTCAGTGAACCTGATTTTGTCTGTTCAAATAGCTGCTTGGCAAACTGGACGGGATCTCTGTAGAACTTCTCTCTTGCGTATCTGGTTTCCCTCTTCCTTTTACATAGTCTTTCAGCTCTGCAAAGGGCATTGTGCTGGGATTTTAGATTCTGCCAAACCTGTCTTAGTCCTTCCTTTTCTGATTCATGTGCCTTCTTGAACATTGTTCTTCTGCTGTCTTATTGCTTCTATTTTCCTCTGTCTTCTGGACTTTCTTGGTGCTACTTTTTCTCTTTTTGCCTGTTTGGTTCCAAACTCTTTGTGGCAGTGAAGATATATAATGTTACCAAATGCTTCCAGTTTTTGATCAAGTTTTTTCCCTCTCGGCTGTTTGTCCAGTTCTTAATCCTGTGTCCAGGTTTTCCCATATGCTTTTTGCACTTGCTAGTGGGAAGATAATATTGTCTCTGGTCTCGTCGGAGGGCTGCATTGCCTCCCTGCTGCCTGATTCAACCTGAATATTCCCTGTACTGTGGTTTATATCCTGACAGAGATCTTCTAATGTTTTATCTGAGACTGGCGTCACAGTGCAGTGTTGAGTACTGGGCAGCAAGGAATCACCACATCCCTTCTTCGTTCTGTATATCTTCATGCCACGTTGAGTGTTAAATTTCCTGCCACAGATGCATGGATACTCATCTGCTGTTCTGAATTCGAATTAATTGGGGCGGGCATGGTCGTTTCCGTGGATCCTTTATTATGTCACCCACCACAACCCTCTTTTAGGTGAACCCTGGGGATATGTGAGATACGCACGCTCATCTGTCAAAACATAAAACACATTCATCTGTCAAAACATGAATCACATTCATCTGTCAAAACATAAAACACATTCATCTGTCAAAACATGAATCACATTCATCTGTCAAAATATAAATCACATTCAACTGTCACAACATGAAATACATTCATCTGTCACAACATGAAATACATTCATCTGTCACAACATAAAACACATTCATCTGTCAAAACATGAAATACATTCATCTGTCAAAACATGAAACACATTCATCTGTCACAACATGAAACACATTCATCTGTCAAAACATGAAACACATTCATCTGTCAAAACATAAAACACGTCCATCAGTAAAAACATGAAACACGCTCAACTTTCAAAACATACAACACGCTAATCTGTCAAAACACGAAATACGTTAATCTGTCAAAACATGAAATACGATAATCTGTCAAAACACGAAACACGTTAATCTGTCAAACCATGAAACACGTTAATCTGTCAAAACATGAAATACGTTAATCTGTCAAACCATGAAATACGTTAATCTGTCAAAACATGAAACACGTTCTTTTTTCAGCTGTAAATTATGAACGGGACAAATACATCCTAAGTTTGATTACACTTATCGCTGAACCTTTGCTCTATACTGATACAAGGACAGTTGAATGTTTGTTCTATACTGATACAAGGACACTTGAATGTTTGTTCTACACTGATACAAGGACACTTGAATGTTTGTTCTACACTGATACAAGGACAGTTGAACTTCTGTTCTACACTGACACAAGCACACTTGAACTTTTGTTCTACACTGACACAACCACACTTGAACTTTTGTTCTACACTAACACAAGCACAGCGGGATATGGCAAATGTTCATGTAGCATCCAGGCTCTTGAATAGATTTCTTATTTAAACGGAATGAAGAAAGTTCATGGCAAAAACGCATGGAATTCTCCAGCCTGGTTAGACTAGATTTGATTTTCATTTTTCTTTTCTGCTTGTGAAAGCTGGCCAGATCCAAACAGATGGCTATCAGATGAGCACTCAATCACGAGAGAACATTTCAGATCAGGACACCCACGTTTGTCATTGTCAGCACATGACATTTGCTCTGTCACAGAGTGTGAAGATCATGACATGTCATCTTATCTGTCAGAGAGAAACCTTTTCTGGTCGTCTCAATCATAGAGAAAATTATTCGGCGATCTGTTCTTTAACAAAGAGAAATCTTTGGTGATCGTCTCTTTCACACAGAGAAATCTTTGGTGATTTTCTCTTTCACACAGAGAAATCTTTGGTGATCTTCTCTTTCGCACAGAGAAATCTTTGGTGATCTTTTCTTTCACAGAGAGAAATCTTTGGTGATCTTTTCTTTCACAGAGAGAAATCTTTGGTGATCTTTTCTTTCGCAGAGAAAAATCTTTGGTGATCTTTTCCTTCACAGAGAGAAATCTTTGGTGATCTTCTCTTTCACACAGAGAAATCTTTGGTGATCTTCTCTTTTCCACAAAAATGTCTTTAGTTATATATGACACTCTCATTGCTTTAATGTAAACTTTCTTCAGATTATAATAAACTACCTATCATGTGTGTGAGGAGATGTATTTAACATGTGTGTGAGAAGATTGTATCTATCATGTGTGTGAGAAGATTGTATCTATCATGTGTGAGGGGATGCATCTATCATGTGTGTGAGGATGTATCTATCATGTGTGAGGGGATGTATCTATCATGTGTGTGAGGAGATTGTATCTATCATGTGTGAGGGGATGCATCTATCATGTGTGTGAGGAGATGCATCTATCATGTGTATGAGGAGATGTATCTATCATGTGTATGAGGAGATTGTATCTATCATGTGTGTGAGGAGATGCATCTATCATGTGTATGAGGAGATTGTATCTATCATGTGTGTGAGGAGATGCATCTATCATGTGTATGAGGAGATTGTATCTATCATGTGTATGAGGAGATTGTACCTATCATGTGTGTGAGGAGATGTATCTATCATGTGTATGAGGAGATTGTACCTATCATGTGTGTGAGGAGATGTATCTATCATGTGTGTGAGGAGATTGTACCTATCATGTGTGTGAGGAGATGTATCTATCATGTGTGAGAGGAGATTGTATCTATCATGTGTATTAGGAGATTGTATCTATCATATGTGTGAGGAGATTGTATCTATCATGTGTGTGAGGAGATGTATCTATCATGTGTGAGAGGAGATTGTATCTATCATGTGTGTGAGGAGATGTATCTATCATGTGTGAGAGGAGATTGTATCTATCAAGTGTATTAGGAGATTGTATCTATCATATGTGTGAGGAGATTGTATCTATCATGTGTGTGAGGATATTGTATCTATAATGTGTGTGAGGAGATTGTATCTATTATGTGTATGAGGAGATTGTATCTATCATGTGTGTGAGGAGATGTATCTATCATGTGTATGAGGAGATTGTATCTATCATGTGTGTGAGGAGATGTATCTATAATGTGTGTGAGAAGATTGTATCTATCATGTGTATTAGGAGATTGTATCTATCATATGTGTGAGGAGATTGTATCTATCGTGTGTGTGAGGAGATGTATCTATCATGTGTGTGAGGAGATTGTATCTATCGTGTGTGTGAGGAGATGTATCTATCATGTGTATTAGGAGATTGTATCTATCATATGTGTGAGGAGATTGTATCTATCATGTGTGTGAGGAGATGTATCTATCATTTGTATGAGGAGATTGTATCTATCATGTGTATGAGGAGATTGTATCTATCATGTGTATGAGGAAATTGTATCTATCATGTGTATTAGGAGATTGTATCTATCATATGTGTGAGGAGATTGTATCTATCATGTGTGTGAGGAGATGTATCTCTTCTATATGCACTGCTTTCTTTCTATGCCAACACATCGCTGTAAACTCACGAAATATTTATGCACATATTTTCTACTGTCTTATTCCCGTATAAATCATTCAAAGTAACCAAGGAATCGTTCAATTTTTTGTTTATCTTCTCTCAGCCAAGTCATATTACGGTATTGCTCGCCTTGTAGGCAGACGTAGAGATGTCCTAACATAAATACGCTAGGTGACCTTTTCTATAACATGACTAATGTGATTGAGACAGGTTATCCAGTCTACTATCTTGGCATAATAAGGCAAGCGACTACTCTTGCACTACCTCCTGAACTTTCTTGCATGTATTTCTTCAGTAACACTTTCCTACAGGCACTGATTCCTTTTTTTTTCTTATATTCACAGTTTATTATTATTATTATTAGGAAGTTTTGTTTTGATCTCTTGTAGCGCATATCTGGTGCACAGTGTTGTAATCCACACTGTATAGTTGTCTGTGAAACGCGTTTGTTTACGCTGTGATTGTTTGTAACATGTGAAAGCAGCACAGCCGTGTATATGCTATACTTGTGCAGGTTTATTCAGCTTTCTGTCCATGGCTGGCGCCTAGACGACTGGGCTGTCTGGCGCTGCTATTGTCTGACCAGTCACATCTCAGTTATTACCCAACAGAAATGTGCACATAATAATGTATGATGACATATAATATGTGTGGCCATTGTGTGTTTTACAATCTGTCATGTTCTCTGTATCACTTCCATGTGTAGTACAGGTTTGTATGAATACAAATCTCTAGAGAAGTCCAGGTTATGTTTCCACAGGGATGGTTTGTGAATGAGGCTTGTGATTTATACATTTTAGTAAAGAGAAAATTCCCACTTACCTGCTTACATAACTACCTGGTTACCTGTCTACATTCTCTATACCTCACTCTTTATCTCCATTCCCACTTACCTGCTTACATTACTACGTAGCTACTTGTCTGCCTTCTTTATACCTGTATATTTTCTTCATTGCTATTTATAAATTTTCCTGTCGGACTATTCGTGTATCTGTTCCTTCCTATTTCTCTCCCTTCTTCCCTACTTTCCTCCATCCTCATTCTCTCTTCCTCTCTCTCTCTCTCTCTCTCTCCCTCTCTCTCTCACACACATACACGCTCGCACACACATATTATAATCAGTTACTTACAAATATTACCACACATACATCAAACAAATATTCTGCTCTGTCCCGTGTGTTGCTTTCGATTCAAGTTAACAAAAGTCCCATGTCTTCATATCTCCATGTCTGTCCCGTGTGTTCTATATGTACAACAAATACATGTTTTAATATCTCCATGTCTGTCCCGTGTGTTCTATATGTACAATAAATACATGTTTTAATATCTCCATGTCTGTCCCGTGTGTTCTATATGTACAACAAATACATGTTTTAATATCTCCATGTCTGTCCCGTGTGTTCTATATGTACAACAAACTACATGTTTTAATATCTCTATGTCTGTCCCATGTGTTCTATATGTACAACAAATACATGTTTTAATATCTCCATGTCTGTCCCGTGTGTTCTATATGTACAATAAATACATGTTTTAATATCTCCATGTCTGTCCCGTGTGTTCTATATGTACAATAAATACATGTTTTAATATATTAATTCCGACAATTCTGATACGTTTAACACATAAGAACATATTTTACATCAACAAATAAAATTAATAAAAAAGATCATTGTATGGACGTATGTAAGACTACACAAAATAGAAGAGAAACATGTATCCTACATCAAATACCAATGTGGACGAAAAGGATTTATAAAAGAATAACATATGCTTATTAATTGTGTAACTCTTCTGTTTTCAGAAAGCAGTTCCGCTCTGTGCGCACAAATCTGGTTTTTGTTCTCTGCGCATTCGGGATAAGACATTTCCGGTCTAATCATTAGAGTCGGAGCTAGCATGACTGCATGATGACTTCCACAAATGTAAACCGACTCGTGTCTTATTTACAGGCCGTATCTCTAATCGAAAATAGCCAGTGTTAATCTCAATTTCACGCTCTGTTGGATGCACAAATGCCATTCTACTGGGGGATGAAATCGATTTTTAGAGCCATTGATTAACTCGAAAATAGAAAATGACGGCAAGATACGGGACAGATGCATTTCTATTTTCTGTTTGAGAGCCTGAAAAGACATAATTGTTGTACGCAAAAAATGTTGGCTGCGCCATAGTCAACTATATAAATCTGGCCTCATTGTGTTTCATGGGGTTTGTTCTTTAGACTTGACTCTCCGCTGTGACAAGTTTGTTGGACACGTTTTCTTGTTGTTTCTGCAAGTTTTCCTGCTGGTTTCTGGTTGTTACTTCACTTGAACTAACCAACCAAGTCTTGCCTTCACGTCCGACAGAAAGCTGACTCGCTGACTTGTGTGGATCTAGGTTTGATGATAAAGCTTACGTGTACAGCCAAGACAAGCTGCGTAACCAGGACAAGCTGCGTAACCAGCGCAAGCTATATAACTAGGCCAGGGTATATAACCAGGACATACTATATAACCAGGACATACTATAAAACTAGGACCAGCTATCTAACAAGGACACGGTGTGTAGCTCGATCAAGGTTTATGACCAGGACAAGATGTGTAACCAGGTCAAGCTTTATAACCAGGACAAAATGTGTAGCTAGGTCAAGCTTTATAACCAGGACAGAATGTGTAGCCAGGTCAAACTTCAGAACCAGGACAGACTGATTGCTATTTATATCCTGAGGTTGTTCTCATGTTCAGTGCTCTCTCTCTCTCTCTCTCTCTCTCTCTCTCTCTCTCTCTCTCTCTCTCTCTCTCTCTCTCTCTCTCTCTCTCTCTCTCTCTCTCTCTCTCTCTCTCTCTCTCTCTCTCTCTCTCTCTCTCTCTCTCTCTCTCTCTCTCTCTCTCTCTCCCTCTCACGCATACACGCTCGCACACACATATTATAATCAGTTACTTACAAATATTACCACACATACATCAAACAAATATTCTGCTCTGTCCCGTGTGTTGCTTTCGATTCAAGTTAACAAAAGTCCCATGTCTTCATATCTCCATGTCTGTCCCGTGTGTTCTATATGTACAACAAATACATGTTTTAATATCTCCATGTCTGTCCCGTGTGTTCTATATGTACAATAAATACATGTTTTAATATCTCCATGTCTGTCCCGTGTGTTCTATATGTACAACAAATACATGTTTTAATATCTCCATGTCTGTCCCGTGTGTTCTATATGTACAACAAATACATGTTTTAATATCTCCATGTCTGTCCCATGTGTTCTATATGTACAACAAATACATGTTTTAATATCTCCATGTCTGTCCCGTGTGTTCTATATGTACAATAAATACATGTTTTAATATCTCCATGTCTGTCCCGTGTGTTCTATATGTACAATAAATACATGTTTTAATATATTAATTCCGACAATTCTGATACGTTTAACACATAAGAACATATTTTACATCAACAAATAAAATTAATAAAAAAGATCATTGTATGGACGTATGTAAGACTACACAAAATAGAAGAGAAACATGTATCCTACATCAAATACCAATGTGGACGAAAAGGATTTATAAAAGAATAACATATGCTTATTAATTGTGTAACTCTTCTGTTTTCAGAAAGCAGTTCCGCTCTGTGCGCACAAATCTGGTTTTTGTTCTCTGCGCATTCGGGATAAGACATTTCCGGTCTAATCATTAGAGTCGGAGCTAGCATGACTGCATGATGACTTCCACAAATGTAAACCGACTCGTGTCTTATTTACAGGCCGTATCTCTAATCGAAAATAGCCAGTGTTAATCTCAATTTCACGCTCTGTTGGATGCACAAATGCCATTCTACTGGGGGATGAAATCGATTTTTAGAGCCATTGATTAACTCGAAAATAGAAAATGACGGCAAGATACGGGACAGATGCATTTCTATTTTCTGTTTGAGAGCCTGAAAAGACATAATTGTTGTACGCAAAAAATGTTGGCTGCGCCATAGTCAACTATATAAATCTGGCCTCATTGTGTTTCATGGGGTTTGTTCTTTAGACTTGACTCTCCGCTGTGACAAGTTTGTTGGACACGTTTTCTTGTTGTTTCTGCAAGTTTTCCTGCTGTTTCTGGTTGTTACTTCACTTGAACTAACCAACCAAGTCTTGCCTTCACGTCCGACAGAAAGCTGACTCGCTGACTTGTGTGGATCTAGGTTTGATGATAAAGCTTACGTGTACAGCCAAGACAAGCTGCGTAACCAGGACAAGCTGCGTAACCAGCGCAAGCTATATAACTAGGCCAGGGTATATAACCAGGACATACTATATAACCAGGACATACTATAAAACTAGGACCAGCTATCTAACAAGGACACGGTGTGTAGCTCGATCAAGGTTTATGACCAGGACAAGATGTGTAACCAGGTCAAGCTTTATAACCAGGACAAAATGTGTAGCTAGGTCAAGCTTTATAACCAGGACAGAATGTGTAGCCAGGTCAAACTTCAGAACCAGGACAGACTGATTGCTATTTATATCCTGAGGTTGTTCTCATGTTCAGTGCTGTCATCCTCTTCTTCTTTTGCCAGTGTGATCCTGGAAAGTGTTTATCGTTCATTCTCCTGATAAGACCAGAATACTTTACTCATCTGCTGTTTTAGTTCTGGGACTTGTTTTTCTATTTGTTCCATCACTTCCTCATTTGTTCCATCACTTCCTCATTTGTTCCATCACTTCCTCATTTGTTTTGTTTTCCGTCCAGGAAATTTGCATTTTCTTGTGTGCCCACACTTCAGAGTCCTTTCATCTCTTCTTTATCGTCCAAGTTTCCTTTCATCTCTTCTTTATCGTCCAAGTTTCCTTTCATCTCTTCTTTACCGTCCAAGTTTCCTTTCATCTCTTCTTTATCGTCCAAGTTTCCTTTCATCTCTTCTTTATCATCCAAGTTTCCTTTCGTGTGTTCTATATGTACAATAAACATGTTTTAATATCTCCATGTCTGTCCCATGTGTTCTATATGTACAATAAATACATGTTTTAATATCTCTATGTCTGTCCCATGTGTTCTATATGTACAACAAATACATGTTTTAATATCTCCATGTCTGTCCCGTGTGTTCTATATGTACAATAAATACATGTTTTAATATCTCTATGTCTGTCCCATGTGTTCTATATGTACTACAAATACATGTTTTAATATCTCTATGTCTGTCCCATGTGTTCTATATGTACAATAAATACATGTTTTAATATCTCTATGTCTGTCCCATGTGTTCTATATGTACAATAAATACATGTTTTAATATCTCCATGTCTGTCCCGTGTGTTCTATATGTACAATAAATACATGTTTTAATATCTCCATGTCTGTCCCGTGTGTTCTATATGTACAATAAATACATGTTTTAATATCTCTATGTCTGTCCCATGTGTTCTATATGTACAATAAATACATGTTTTAATATCTCCATGTCTGTCCCGTGTGTTCTATATGTACAATAAATACATGTTTTAATATCTCTATGTCTGTCCCGTATGTTCTATATGTACAATAAATACATGTTTTAATATCTCTATGTCTGTCCCGTGTGTTCTATATGTACAATAAATACATGTTTTAATATCTCCATGTCTGTCCCATGTGTTCTATATGTACAATAAATACATGTTTTAATATCTCTATGTCTGTCCCGTGTGTTCTATATGTACAATAAATACATGTTTTAATATCTCTATGTCTGTCCCATGTGTTCTATATGTACAATAAATACATGTTTTAATATCTCCATGTCTGTCCCATGTGTTCTATATGTACAATAAATACATGTTTTAATATCTCCATGTCTGTCCCATGTGTTCTATATGTACAATAAATACATGTTTTAATATCTCTATGTGTGTCCCATGTGTTCTATATGTACAATAAATACATGTTTTAATATCTCCATGTCTGTCCCATGTGTTCTATATGTACAATAAATACATTTTAATATCTCCATGTCTGTCCCGTGTGTTCTATATGTACAATAAATACATGTTTTAATATCTCCATGTCTGTCCCGTATGTTCTATATGTACAATAGACATATGTCCTCAAATATTAATTCCGACAATTCTGATACGTTTAACACATAAGAACATATTTTACATCAACAAATAAAATTAATAAAAAAGATCATTGTATGGACGTATGTAAGACTACACAAAATAGAAGAGAAACATGTATCCTACATCAAATACCAATGTGGACGAAAAGGATTTATAAAAGAATAACATATGCTTATTAATTGTGTAACTCTTCTGTTTTCAGAAAGTAGTTCCGCTCTGTGCGCACAAATCTGGTTTTTGTTCTCTGCGCATTCGGGATAAGACATTTCCGGTCTAATCATTAGAGTCGGAGCTAGCATGACTGCATGATGACTTCCACAAATGTAAACCGACTCGTGTCTTATTTACAGGCCGTATCTCTAATCGAAAATAGCCAGTGTTAATCTCAATTTCACGCTCTGTTGGATGCACAAATGCCATTCTACTGGGGGATGAAATCGATTTTTAGAGCCATTGATTAACTCGAAAATAGAAAATGACGGCAAGATACGGGACAGATGCATTTCTATTTTCTGTTTGAGAGCCTGAAAAGACATAATTGTTGTACGCAAAAAATGTTGGCTGCGCCATAGTCAACTATATAAATCTGGCCTCATTGTGTTTCATGGGGTTTGTTCTTTAGACTTGACTCTCCGCTGTGACAAGTTTGTTGGACACGTTTTCTTGTTGTTTCTGCAAGTTTTCCTGCTGGTTTCTGGTTGTTACTTCACTTGAACTAACCAACCAAGTCTTGCCTTCACGTCCGACAGAAAGCTGACTCGCTGACTTGTGTGGATCTAGGTTTGATGATAAAGCTTACGTGTACAGCCAAGACAAGCTGCGTAACCAGGACAAGCTGCGTAACCAGCGCAAGCTATATAACTAGGCCAGGGTATATAACCAGGACATACTATATAACCAGGACATACTATAAAACTAGGACCAGCTATCTAACAAGGACACGGTGTGTAGCTCGATCAAGGTTTATGACCAGGACAAGATGTGTAACCAGGTCAAGCTTTATAACCAGGACAAAATGTGTAGCTAGGTCAAGCTTTATAACCAGGACAGAATGTGTAGCCAGGTCAAACTTCAGAACCAGGACAGACTGATTGCTATTTATATCCTGAGGTTGTTCTCATGTTCAGTGCTGTCATCCTCTTCTTCTTTTGCCAGTGTGATCCTGGAAAGTGTTTATCGTTCATTCTCCTGATAAGACCAGAATACTTTACTCATCTGCTGTTTTAGTTCTGGGACATGTTTTAATATCTCCATGTCTGTCCCATGTGTTCTATATGTACAATAAATACATGTTTTAATATCTCCATGTCTGTCCCATGTGTTCTATATGTACAATAAATACATGTTTTAATATCTCTATGTGTGTCCCATGTGTTCTATATGTACAATAAATACATGTTTTAATATCTCCATGTCTGTCCCATGTGTTCTATATGTACAATAAATACATGTTTTAATATCTCCATGTCTGTCCCGTGTGTTCTATATGTACAATAAATACATGTTTTAATATCTCCATGTCTGTCCCGTATGTTCTATATGTACAATAGACATATGTCCTCAAATATTAATTCCGACAATTCTGATACGTTTAACACATAAGAACATATTTTACATCAACAAATAAAATTAATAAAAAAGATCATTGTATGGACGTATGTAAGACTACACAAAATAGAAGAGAAACATGTATCCTACATCAAATACCAATGTGGACGAAAAGGATTTATAAAAGAATAACATATGCTTATTAATTGTGTAACTCTTCTGTTTTCAGAAAGTAGTTCCGCTCTGTGCGCACAAATCTGGTTTTTGTTCTCTGCGCATTCGGGATAAGACATTTCCGGTCTAATCATTAGAGTCGGAGCTAGCATGACTGCATGATGACTTCCACAAATGTAAACCGACTCGTGTCTTATTTACAGGCCGTATCTCTAATCGAAAATAGCCAGTGTTAATCTCAATTTCACGCTCTGTTGGATGCACAAATGCCATTCTACTGGGGGATGAAATCGATTTTTAGAGCCATTGATTAACTCGAAAATAGAAAATGACGGCAAGATACGGGACAGATGCATTTCTATTTTCTGTTTGAGAGCCTGAAAAGACATAATTGTTGTACGCAAAAAATGTTGGCTGCGCCATAGTCAACTATATAAATCTGGCCTCATTGTGTTTCATGGGGTTTGTTCTTTAGACTTGACTCTCCGCTGTGACAAGTTTGTTGGACACGTTTTCTTGTTGTTTCTGCAAGTTTTCCTGCTGGTTTCTGGTTGTTACTTCACTTGAACTAACCAACCAAGTCTTGCCTTCACGTCCGACAGAAAGCTGACTCGCTGACTTGTGTGGATCTAGGTTTGATGATAAAGCTTACGTGTACAGCCAAGACAAGCTGCGTAACCAGGACAAGCTGCGTAACCAGCGCAAGCTATATAACTAGGCCAGGGTATATAACCAGGACATACTATATAACCAGGACATACTATAAAACTAGGACCAGCTATCTAACAAGGACACGGTGTGTAGCTCGATCAAGGTTTATGACCAGGACAAGATGTGTAACCAGGTCAAGCTTTATAACCAGGACAAAATGTGTAGCTAGGTCAAGCTTTATAACCAGGACAGAATGTGTAGCCAGGTCAAACTTCAGAACCAGGACAGACTGATTGCTATTTATATCCTGAGGTTGTTCTCATGTTCAGTGCTGTCATCCTCTTCTTCTTTTGCCAGTGTGATCCTGGAAAGTGTTTATCGTTCATTCTCCTGATAAGACCAGAATACTTTACTCATCTGCTGTTTTAGTTCTGGGACTTGTTTTTCTATTTGTTCCATCACTTCCTCATTTGTTCCATCACTTCCTCATTTGTTCCATCACTTCCTCATTTGTTTTGTTTTCCGTCCAGGAAATTTGCATTTTCTTGTGTGCCCACACTTCAGAGTCCTTTCATCTCTTCTTTATCGTCCAAGTTTCCTTTCATCTCTTCTTTATCGTCCAAGTTTCCTTTCATCTCTTCTTTACTGTCCAAGTTTCCTTTCATCTCTTCTTTATCATCCAAGTTTCCTTTCATCTCTTCTTTATCGTCCAAATTTCCTTTCATTTCTTCTTTATCGTCCAAGTTTCCTTTCATGTGTTCTATATGTACAATAAATACATGTTTTAATATCTCCATGTCTGTCCCGTGTGTTCTATATGTACAATAAATACATGTTTTAATATCTCCATGTCTGTCCCGTATGTTCTATATGTACAATAGACATATGTCCTCAAATATTAATTCCGACAATTCTGATACGTTTAACACATAAGAACATATTTTACATCAACAAATAAAATTAATAAAAAAGATCATTGTATGGACGTATGTAAGACTACACAAAATAGAAGAGAAACATGTATCCTACATCAAATACCAATGTGGACGAAAAGGATTTATAAAAGAATAACATATGCTTATTAATTGTGTAACTCTTCTGTTTTCAGAAAGTAGTTCCGCTCTGTGCGCACAAATCTGGTTTTTGTTCTCTGCGCATTCGGGATAAGACATTTCCGGTCTAATCATTAGAGTCGGAGCTAGCATGACTGCATGATGACTTCCACAAATGTAAACCGACTCGTGTCTTATTTACAGGCCGTATCTCTAATCGAAAATAGCCAGTGTTAATCTCAATTTCACGCTCTGTTGGATGCACAAATGCCATTCTACTGGGGGATGAAATCGATTTTTAGAGCCATTGATTAACTCGAAAATAGAAAATGACGGCAAGATACGGGACAGATGCATTTCTATTTTCTGTTTGAGAGCCTGAAAAGACATAATTGTTGTACGCAAAAAATGTTGGCTGCGCCATAGTCAACTATATAAATCTGGCCTCATTGTGTTTCATGGGGTTTGTTCTTTAGACTTGACTCTCCGCTGTGACAAGTTTGTTGGACACGTTTTCTTGTTGTTTCTGCAAGTTTTCCTGCTGGTTTCTGGTTGTTACTTCACTTGAACTAACCAACCAAGTCTTGCCTTCACGTCCGACAGAAAGCTGACTCGCTGACTTGTGTGGATCTAGGTTTGATGATAAAGCTTACGTGTACAGCCAAGACAAGCTGCGTAACCAGGACAAGCTGCGTAACCAGCGCAAGCTATATAACTAGGCCAGGGTATATAACCAGGACATACTATATAACCAGGACATACTATAAAACTAGGACCAGCTATCTAACAAGGACACGGTGTGTAGCTCGATCAAGGTTTATGACCAGGACAAGATGTGTAACCAGGTCAAGCTTTATAACCAGGACAAAATGTGTAGCTAGGTCAAGCTTTATAACCAGGACAGAATGTGTAGCCAGGTCAAACTTCAGAACCAGGACAGACTGATTTTATTAGTGTGATAGGATTATGTAAGTCTTCTACTGTTTCTATTAGAGTGATAGGATTATGTAAGTCTTCTACTGTTTATGTTAGAGTGATAGGATTATATAAGTCTTCTACTGTTTATGTTAGAGTGATAGGATTATGTAAGTCTTCTACTGTTTATGTTAGAGTGATAGGATTATGTAAGTCTTCTACTGTTTATGTTAGAGTGATAGGATTATGTAAGTCTTATACTATTTATATTAGTGTTATAGAATTATGTAAGTCTTCTACTGTTTACATTAGTGTGATAGGATTATGTCAGTCTTCTAGTGTTTATATTAATGTGATAGAATTATGTAAGTCTTCTCCTGTGTATATTAATGTGATAGAATAATGTAAATCTTCTACTGTTTATATTAATGTGATAGGATTATGTACGTCTTATACGGTTTATATTAGTGTGATAGGAGTACGTAAGTCTTATACTATTTATATTAGTGTTATAGAATTATTTAAGTCTTCTACTGTTTATATTAGTGTGATAGGATTATGTAAGTCTTCTACTGTTAAGTTTATGATTATGATAAGTCTAAGATTATTCAAGTTTAAGATTATGTGCGTCTTTTATATGTTTACTGTGTAAATCATTTTTTTATGTTAGATGTATAGTTCTGGAACACATTGTGGCAACTGGAAAAATTGGTGAAAAAAGAGACAGATGACGACAAAGAGAGAAGTTACTGGATGGGCTGTCAGTGTGGGTAGGAAGAAAGTCACCGGCGGATCTCATGATCAAGTCTAAAGATAGGGAACTGTGGAGAGAAATGATCGCCTACGCCACGCGGCACGGCACTTGACTGATTGATTGATTGTGATTGATTGATACTTCTCTAGTTTTAGATGTATACTTTGAACGAGCGAATAAACTTTATTTTCAAAGGGTTAAGAATTGGGGACACAAGCCTGTCTAACATTCTGTCCTTCATCATACAGCTTTCACTCAGTCACAGTCATTCAGAATTTTTGTTAATAAGCATTAATAATCATAGAGAAACAAGTAAATGATGACGTAAATAAATAATAAACTTATCTCTTGTCCATACACTCCACACTCTGATTTATGCAACAGCATGAAATAAATTTGCGTTCTTACATTCATTCAAAACTAAAATTTTTAGAAAAGCTGCTAAAAAAATAGAACACTCAAGCCATACTTTAAACTACTTTAGACTATGTTTTGTAGATCTAGATGCATACTTCTCTAGTTTTAGATGTATAGCTCTCTAGTTCTGGACAATGATTTCAAATGTACCATTTTTATCAGATGTCCAGTAGATACTGTCTATTTTAAAAAACTGTAGATATTGTCTATTTTTCAACCATGCTGAGAAAGTTAGGTCAAAGTGTAGAAGTTTAAAGTTCTACTTCTAAAGTATACCACCCAGCACTGTAGTGAACATTATTACTTGGAGCATGAATTTAACTTATTTGTTTGAATATGTAATAGCTACTTTTCTAAGAGACTAAAATACCAACAATGTAATATGTCAATTATTACCTGAAAATATAGAAATGAACTTGACAGTTTCAGTATGTACAAACAAGTTCAGGTCAAGGTTCGTACAAGTCTATGACAAAGCCAAGGCTCTGTCTGCTTAGACCAAAAAGTCATCTGATCCGAAATTAAGGTACTCTCTCTCTCTCTCTTTCTTTCCTTGAATGTAGTAGTTAAATCTTACACTCTTTTGATATGTTTTTCCTAATTTAATTTGTATTTTTGTACTAAATCAAGTGTGTGGGAAGAATGAAAGATGGAGTGATGAAGGGCAGAATGTAAGACGGGCCTGCGTGCCCAATTCTTTACCCTTGAAAAATAAAGATTATTCATTCATTCATTCATTCTCTTTTCTCTCTCTCTCTTTCTTTCTTTCTTTCTTTTCTCTCTCTCTCTCTCTCTCTCTCGATGTGTATCTTCTTTCCTCTCTACCTCCCTGTGTCTGTTCTTGAACTTTGTAGACAAAATAAAGTGTCAGTCCACTTGGCTGCACCATCCAAAGTAGGAAATATTCATCACTGTTATATAAACCAACCAAAGTAGGAAATATCTATCACTGTTATATAAACCAACCAAAGTAGGAAATATCTATCACTGTTATATAAACCAACCAAAGTAGGAAATAGCTATCACTGTTATATAAACCAAATAAACTAGGAAATATCTATTACTGTTATATAAACCAAATAAACTAGGAATTATGTAAGTCTTCTCCTGTGTATATTAATGTGATAGAATAATGTAAATCTTCTACTGTTTATATTAATGTGATAGGATTATGTACGTCTTATACGGTTTATATTAGTGTGATAGGAGTACGTAAGTCTTATACTATTTATATTAGTGTTATAGAATTATTTAAGTCTTCTACTGTTTATATTAGTGTGATAGGATTATGTAAGTCTTCTACTGTTAAGTTTATGATTATGATAAGTCTAAGATTATTCAAGTTTAAGATTATGTGCGTCTTTTATATGTTTACTGTGTAAATCATTTTTTATGTTAGATGTATAGTTCTGGAACACATTGTGGCAACTGGAAAAATTGGTGAAAAAAGAGACAGATGACGACAAAGAGAGAAGTTACTGGATGGGCTGTCAGTGTGGGTAGGAAGAAAGTCACCGGCGGATCTCATGATCAAGTCTAAAGATAGGGAACTGTGGAGAGAAATGATCGCCTACGCCACGCGGCACGGCACTTGACTGATTGATTGATTGTGATTGATTGATACTTCTCTAGTTTTAGATGTATACTTTGAACGAGCGAATAAACTTTATTTTCAAAGGGTTAAGAATTGGGGACACAAGCCTGTCTAACATTCTGTCCTTCATCATACAGCTTTCACTCAGTCACAGTCATTCAGAATTTTTGTTAATAAGCATTAATAATCATAGAGAAACAAGTAAATGATGACGTAAATAAATAATAAACTTATCTCTTGTCCATACACTCCACACTCTGATTTATGCAACAGCATGAAATAAATTTGCGTTCTTACATTCATTCAAAACTAAAATTTTTAGAAAAGCTGCTAAAAAAATAGAACACTCAAGCCATACTTTAAACTACTTTAGACTATGTTTTGTAGATCTAGATGCATACTTCTCTAGTTTTAGATGTATAGCTCTCTAGTTCTGGACAATGATTTCAAATGTACCATTTTTATCAGATGTCCAGTAGATACTGTCTATTTTAAAAAACTGTAGATATTGTCTATTTTTCAACCATGCTGAGAAAGTTAGGTCAAAGTGTAGAAGTTTAAAGTTCTACTTCTAAAGTATACCACCCAGCACTGTAGTGAACATTATTACTTGGAGCATGAATTTAACTTATTTGTTTGAATATGTAATAGCTACTTTTCTAAGAGACTAAAATACCAACAATGTAATATGTCAATTATTACCTGAAAATATAGAAATGAACTTGACAGTTTCAGTATGTACAAACAAGTTCAGGTCAAGGTTCGTACAAGTCTATGACAAAGCCAAGGCTCTGTCTGCTTAGACCAAAAAGTCATCTGATCCGAAATTAAGGTACTCTCTCTCTCTCTCTTTCTTTCCTTGAATGTAGTAGTTAAATCTTACACTCTTTTGATATGTTTTTCCTAATTTAATTTGTATTTTTGTACTAAATCAAGTGTGGGAAGAATGAAAGATGGAGTGATGAAGGGCAGAATGTAAGACGGGCCTGCGTGCCCAATTCTTTACCCTTGAAAAATAAAGATTATTCATTCATTCATTCATTCTCTTTTCTCTCTCTCTCTTTCTTTCTTTCTTTCTTTTCTCTCTCTCTCTCTCTCTCTCTCTCGATGTGTATCTTCTTTCCTCTCTACCTCCCTGTGTCTGTTCTTGAACTTTGTAGACAAAATAAAGTGTCAGTCCACTTGGCTGCACCATCCAAAGTAGGAAATATCTATCACTGTTATATAAACCAAATAAACTAGGAAATATCTATCACTGTTATATAAACCAAATAAACTAGGAAATATCTATCACTGTTATATAAACCAACCAAAGTAGGAAATACCTATCACTGTTATATAAACCATATAAAGTAGGAAATATTCATCATTGTTTTCTAAACAAGGAAAAGAAAGAAATACTCGTCATTGTTATATAAACAAAGCAGAGTAGAAAAGACTCACATTGTTATATAAACAAAGCAGAGTAGGAAAGACTCCCATTGTTATATAAACAAAAGAAAGTAGGCAATACTCATCTCTGTTATATAAATCAAGCAACAAAATCGTTCACATCAGTGCATGGTACTCTTTTTGTAGCATGGCCTTGTCAGAAATCATTATTGTGGTTATCATTATTATTAATGAATATGAGTATGAAAATATACTGTAAACAAAATAGTAACATTGAATAGCGACAGAGAAATGTAAGTAGGAAGGGAAGAGAAAGGTATAAAACTTCCATGACACTAGAAAAAGACGCGGACAAAAGTAAACAGGAAACAGTGAATAGAAAAAGACCAAACTCAGTGACGCTGACACATATAGAAGACAAAAGAAGGACGCCAGAAAGTAGGAAAGTAGGATAACAAAGCGGTGACTGGACGTTGACACGAGTAAATAAAATAGAAAAGACGAATAGAAAAGGCAGACACAATGAAAAGCGAGGACACAATAAAACCTCCGACATGAAAAAGCAAGATAATGACTTAGGTAAATAACAATTGCATAGACGGAGTTGACACTTGACACCTGTTAGGTGACGTGATTGCACACGGGTTTTAAATAAAGGAGTGACCAACTCGGCCAGCTGACCAATTAAATATTTAGAGGAGTGGCCTATTGGACATTGACTTACGATGTATAAGCAACGGGGCAGTCTGAATGACGGACAATCAGAACGTTCATAGGAGCCAAGTAGCAAGGAACGAAGAAGAACGAAGAGGAACCAAGAAGAAAGAAGAAGTAGAGGAGAGGAGAAAGAGGACGGAGCCCCGAAGAGAAGAAAAAGATCGGTCAGTGAACTGAATGTATAAAATAGGAAAAAAGTAGGAGCAGCTTTATTACTTAACGATTACAAAGTTGTGACGTTTCGGCGTGAGCCTTAATCATACAAAAACATACAGGGCAAAGAAACAGAGAGAGGAGATAAAGTATAGATTTACATGAATACTATTTTTAAAAAAAATTTTTTTAAGGTACTTAGCTGTAAATTGTAAGGTGTGACATGTCTGGCGGTGTGTGTCAGGAATGGATTTAGTAGAATGTGGAGACTGTTTAAATAGAGACCTGTGACATGTGGTTAGTGGGTTTTAACTGGGGGTGGTGGATGGGGAACCAGGGAGGGGAGGGGAGAGAGAGTGATACAATATTGACCTAGCCAGGAGAAGTTGAAACAGATGATTGGAGAAGAGGGGTTGCAGAGTGATGCTGTGAGGAAGTTTTAAAAGTAAGAAGGGGTGGAGCTTAGTGGAGAGGTACTATAATGATTGAAGAGAATGTTACATGTAGCTAAACAGCGAGTTTAATCCATGTGGCTCCATCGTCCCATAATTTTGAATGCAGCGGTTCTCAAGTGCCAGGCGGCTTGTGTCATCTGCGTGACATTGTTTGATGGCTGTTACCAGAATTCAGATTTGCCTCTGTGCTTGGGGCCATTGAAATGATTTGGGACTGGTTTCGAAGCATGCTGGGCGAGAAGACACTAGAGAGAAATAAGACGTAGGTAACGACAGTTGGAATAGATGGACAATCAGAGCAATAGATACTCAGGAAAAGCAGTTTTGCAGAAATTGTTATAGGACCGACTGAAGATGTGTTTCAAGTGATTCAAGTGATTACGAATATTTGTTACTCTGAAACTTCGAGTGCAGTGATTTAGTTGTGTAACTGATTGACCACGTGTTGCAGATCGAATATAGCACAGAGTTTAGAATTGTCTTCTTATCAAATGTGTAGAATATTGTAAAATAGAAGAACATTGAGAAATGCTGCATGTAGAGTATGATAGTTTGATACTGATGTGCTTCAACGACGAAACTAACGAAGATTATGTCATATTGCATCTTAGTACAAGTGATGTTGTATCTTATTTGTCAGAATTAAATGAATTCTGTAGAGAACATTTCATCGGACTTGCTCTGATTTAGTGAAGTGTAATGTCTGTGAAACCTAATATAAAACAACAGAAATCTGGATGTATGGGAAGATGAAGTCGATATTAATCAAGAACATATTCTTTAGTCAGAAATATATGATTCACAACTTGACAATATTATATATTCTCAAAATACAAGAGTCACACAAACTGAACACTGGACTATAGAACGACAAGAGTTAACACAAACTGAACACTGGACTATAGACCGACAAGAGTTAACACAAACTGAACACTGGACTATAAACCGACAAGAGTTAACACAAACTGAACACTGGACTATATACCGACAATAGTCATAGACTGAACACTGGTCTACAGACCGAAAAGAGTTACATAGAATTAACACTGGACTATAGACCGACAAGAGTTACTCAGAATTAACACTGGACTATAGATCGACAAGATTTAACACAAACTGAACACTGGACTATAGACTGACAATATTCATAGAATGAACACTGGTCTACAGACCGAAAAGAGTTACACAGAATTAACACTGGACTATAGACCGACAAGAGTTACTCAGAATTAACACTGGACTATAGACCGACAAGAGTTACTCAGAATTAACACTGGACTATACACCGAAAAGAGTTACTCAGAATTAACACTGGACTATAGACCGACAAGAGTTACTCAGAATTAACACTGGACTATAGACCGACAAGAGTTACTCAGAATTAACACTGGACTGTAGATCAACACTTAACTCTTCAAGGCTGGACAAAGTTCAAATTTCAGTGGCTTTTAAATTGAAGTACTGTGAACTTTAACTCACATGGTCGTCATACGATACAGCTCCTCCACCTTTACAAAAAGATACAGCTCCTCCACCTTTACAAAAAGATACAGCTCCTCCACCCTTACAAAAAGATACAGCTCCTCCACCCTTACAAAAAGATACAGCTCCTTCACCCTTACAACAAGATACAGCTCCTCCACCCTTACAAAAAGATACAGCTCCTTCACCCTTACAACAAGATACAGCTCCTCCCCTCTTACAAAAACTTACAGCTCCTCCACCCTTACAACAAGATACAGCTCCTCCCCTCTTACAAAAACTTACAGCTCCTTCACCCTTACAACAAGATACAGCTCCTCCCCTCTTACAAAAACTTACAGCTCCTTCACCCTTACAACAAGATACAGCTCCTCCCCTCTTACAAAAACTTACAGCTCCTTCACCCTTACAACAAGATACAGCTCCTCCCCTCTTACAAAAACTTACAGCTCCTTCACCCTTACAACAAGATACAGCTCCTCCCCTCTTACAAAAACTTACAGCTCCTCCACCCTTACAACAAGATACAGCTCCTCCCCTCTTACAAAAACTTACAGCTCCTCCACCCTTACAACAAGATACAGCTCCTCCCCTCTTACAAAAACTTACAGCTCCTTCACCCTTACAACAAGATACAGCTCCTCCCCTCTTACAAAAACTTACAGCTCCTTCACCCTTACAACAAGATACAGCTCCTCCCCTCTTACAAAAACTTACAGCTCCTTCACCCTTACAACAAGATACAGCTCCTCCCCTCTTACAAAAACCTACAGCTCCTCCACCCTTACAAAAAGATACTGCGACTTTTTCTCGTTTTCTGCCCTGATCTCTGTGCTTTCTACATATCTGAAGTTGTTATAACTTTCCGCCATTCATACTTTTGTTTTTATTTTCTTTATTCTGTTTGGATGTGAAACTATTTTGTGTAAAAAGGTTAAGCAATAAACAACACAACTCAACACAAAACATCACAACACAATACGACACAACATAGTCTGTTGTTTAGCTTCCTGTTTTGTCATGCGCGATAAGTTCTGTCTCTCAAATGTGCCATTTCTTCCATTTGCAAACTATTTATTGTATCACTTGTTTTTGTCTGTCTGAATCAGTTTCTTCCAGTCATTCAGTCAATTTCTCATGTCAAACTACAGCAAACAGGTGTAACTAAAAATAAAAAAGGGTGCAAATGCAACTTTAAAAAAGAAGAAAATCTCTGACGTTCTCGTGGAATATGTGCCTGAAAGTTAGTTCTCTATGGCTTCTCTATCAGTTTTTCTTGTATTTAGTTAGTTTCCACTGGCAACTTTTGTAGTATTTATTTGGCGCACTTGCTCCATGCTTCTTGTGTTCATGAAACTGCTGCATTCTTCTTCGCTGTAGGTTTGTACGTTTTTCATCCCTCGTCTATTTGTGTTGCTCCCTAAAACGTTTTTTAAATGAAATATTTCACAGCAAGAACATACAATTCTTGTATTGTAGCCAGTGCCATAAATATGGCGGTAGTTGGGACAGTCCCATAAAATGTGGGACAAATAAGAGCTGGGACTTTGTGTACGCTAAATTTGGATGAAGTTTTGACAAGTCGTTTTCTTACAAATACATTTATACATTTATGATCTTACAGGGAGCGAAACTATTGTCAGGCCGCATTTTTTCATGGAAGATCGACTGCGGTCCGGATGCCGTTAATTTTTAATTTATTATTGGTCTGCGTGTCATCCATGTCTTTATTTGGATAAACTGTTGGATAATTAGACTGGAACAAGAACAAACAGACATACACACAAACAGACGGACGGACAGACAGACAAACAGAAAAACTGCATGGCTCAAGGCACCAGCCAGACTTGGGAGATTGTCTGCTTCTCTGAACAGGGAAAAACGCAAAAAAGGAAGAAAATGAGGACTGAAAGAAAGAATTTTATGTGGAAGAGAAAAGTTAGAAGTTGATGTTTCTGGCAGGCAGCATCCGGCCCAACTTTTATGATCTGTCACGACCTTTCTTATCCACGTCAGTTCCCTGTTTTCTCTGATTTTCTGGCTTCTCTTCTCCCCTCCCCCTTGCACGCACACGCGCGCCCGCACACACACACATTCACACACACACACTCACACACTCACACACTCTCTCACACACACACAGCGTTCTCGATTTCTTGGAGCAGCTTCTTCATAAATTAAACGAGATGGATCATCCCCAGATTTTTGGTTCATTTCCGTGTTTGTGTCCAGCTCGGGCAAGATAAGACATAGAATGTAGTGTATAGAAATAGAAATATGGCACCAGACGCCTTACATAGCAACATAACAACAATGTAATGTATAGAAATAGAAATATGGCACCAGACACCTTACATAGCAACATAACAACAATGTAATGTACAGAAATAGAAATATGGCACCAGACGCCTTACATGGCAACATAACAACAATGTAATGTACACAGATAGAAGTATTGCAACAGACGATGCAGGAACTAGTAGCCATTGTAGACAGGGCAAACGATAAACCAAATAACAGCTAAAAGAGTTGAGATCCCACCTAAATACTTCATAGACGCTGGTACGACATCGAATACTGAAATCAGGAACATTCCCTTACCATCACTGCTAGATGGTGGAAATGACTGGGATGTGATAGCGGACCTACCAGGAAGAAGAGAATACCCGACTCCCATCAGGAACACAGGAATGCGACCGGACATTGTAGTGTACTCCATAGAAAAACAGGAACTAATAATGATCGAGTTTACGGTCCCATACGAAACTAGAATAGAGGAACAGCATTTAATCAAATTGGAGAAGTACAATGATCTGGTCAAGCAATTGAGGCAGGGGGCAGGAATCAGGGCAAAAGTGATAGCTGTAGAAGTGGGAGCAAGAGGATTCGTAGCAACATCAGCATATGACTGATGTAAGCAACTGGGCATAAAGGGACAAGCAAGAGCAAGGGCATTAAAAAGCCTTTCAGAAAACAGCAGGAAAGGCCTCATGCTGGCTGTGGAGTGTGCGAAACAAGAACTGAGAACATAAATAATTTTGCTTGTCACAACCAATACCAGTCCCCCGTGGCGGGATCGCTAAAGACGCACTTCATAGCGCAGTGCCAACTAGAGGATCATGGGTTTAATTCCGAGACGAAAAAAAAAAGCAACAACTCACAAGACCTCTGGGAGTCATGACACAGAGGGGCCCAACCCCCTTAGAGTGCCAGGAGTTTAAAGGGCCGAAACACTTGTCTGAGGGGGGGGGGGTACTTCCTCAGATGATCTGAAGGAGTTGTGTTGTTGTCTGTTCTCTACAGTAGAGAGTTTTCTGCATATAGCATCAGACAGAAACAGAAATGTAACACAGACAGAGGTATACATATAGAGTCAGACAGAAACAGAGGTACAAATATAACGTCAGGCGGACATAAAAGAACTTAGATATAAATAAAAAAGGAACAATTATGAAAACAGAAAGAAATGAAAGAAAAGAAAACGCCATATTTGTGAAGCTCTGAGCTTTGTCCTGTAAGTCAACTGCCTGCCCCCTGCGGAACTAACAGCTCTCTCCTGCAGGCATCCCGGCTCTCTCCTGCAGGCATCCCAGCTCTCTCCTGCAGGCATCCCGGCTCTCTCCTGCAGGCATCCCGGCTCTCTCCTACAGGCATCCTGGTTGTAAGCAAGATGCGTCCATCTGCAGATCATGATGACATTTTCTTAGATCTTCTTAACCTAGGTTCCAGTTTTATGAGTAATTTTATGAGTAGATCCCAGTTTGAGTCAGCAAAAACAACCAGAGTCCCATTATTAAGTCCCATAACCAGAGTCCCACTATTAGAGTCCCATAACCAGAGTCCCACTATTAGAGTCCCATAACAGTGTCACACTAAGTCCCATAACCAGAGTCCCACTATTAGAGTCCCATAACAGAGTCACACTAAGTCCCATAACCAGAGTCCCACTATTATTGCCAGTATATCCAGCTCTCTGGAACTTTCTTATATGATGACAATGAAAGTAAGTCAGAACTTTGTCGTAAAGATCATGCTTCTCAGAAGCCCAAATTTCCTCCCATTCTCCATGTTATCTCTCCATGCTATCTCTCCATGCTATCTCTCCATGCTATCCGGTCTGCACTTTCTGACACTTTTATCTTGATCTCAGTCTCTTCGTTTCACCATGTTCCACTGACTGTCATGTTTTCTGTCATGTTTTCTCATGATGCCTCTTCAGGATTTGTAATATTCTCCTTCCTTTTGTTATCAGACGACGAAGTTTTCTAACTTCCCTGAAAACTGTTTCACTTGCTTGTTCTGTAAAATCTCAGAGAACTGCTTCATTTGTTTGATCTGTAAATTCTCAGAGAAATGTTTCACTTGTTTGATCTGTAACTTCCCTGAGAACTGCTTCACTTGCTTGTTCGGTAACATCTCAGAGGACTGCTTCATTTGTTTGATCTGTAACATCTCAGAGAATTGCTTCATTTGTTTTTTTCTGGCTGTCCTGGCCTATTCTTCAGAAGAATCTACCTGTTGGTTACATAAGTTTGCTTCTCATGTAAGCCTTACATCTGAAAATTACATCAGCTCTGTAATTTTTTCTAGTGTAAGCCTTACACGTGACGGTTACATTAGCTCTGCACTTCTCTTTTCATGTATGTCTTACATAAGACAATAACATCAGCTCTGTACATCTCTTCTCATGTAAGTCTTACATCTGACAGTTATATCAACTAGGCACATCTCTCTCATGTAAGTCTTACATCTGACAGTTATATCAACTAGGCACATCTCTTCTCATGTAAGTCTTACATAGGACAGTTATATTAGCACTGAACATCTCTTCCCATGAAAGTCTTACATAACACAGTTCCATTAACTCTGCACGTCTCTTCTCTAGTAAGTCTTACATAAGACAGTTATATTAGCTCTGCACATCTCTTCTCACGTAAACCTTACATCTGACAGTTATATAAACTAGGCACATCTCTTCTTATGTAAGGCTTACATCTGACAGTTATATAAACTAGGCACATCTCTTCTTATGTAAGCGTTACATCTGACAGTTATATAAACTAGGCACATCTCTTCTTATGTAAGGCTTACATCTGACAGTTATATAAACTAGGCACATCTCTTCTTATGTAAGCCTTACATCTGACAGTTATATAAACTAGGCACATCTCTTCTTATGTAAGCGTTACATCTGACAGTTATATAAACTAGGCACATCTCTTCTTATGTAAGCCTTACATCTGACAGTTATATAAACTAGGCACATCTCTTCTTATGTAAGCCTTACATCTGACAGTTATATAAACTAGGCACATCTCTTCTTATGTAAGGCTTACATCTGACAGTTATATAAACTAGGCACATCTCTTCTTATGTAAGGCTTACATCTGACAGTTATATAAACTAGGCACATCCCTTCTTATGTAAGCCTTACATAAGACAGTTATATTAACTCTGCACGTCTCTTCTCAAATAAGCCTTACATCTGACATTTACATCGGTTCTGCACATCTATTTTCATGGAAGCCTTACATCTGACAGTTACATTAGCTCTGCACGTCTCATCTCAAGAAAACAGTACTTCTTGAAATTACATCAGCTCTGGACATCTCCTTACATATAAGCCTTATATATGACACTTAGAATAGCTAGACACATCTATTCTCATGTCAGCCTTACATAAAACAGTTATGTTAGCTCTACACATTTTTTTCTCCTCTACACATTTTTTCTCATGTAAACCTTACATAAAACAGTTATATTAGCTCTGCCCATCTCTTCTCATGTAAGCCTTAGATCTGACAGTTATATTAGCTCTGTACATCTCTTCTCTTATAAGTCTTACATAAGGCATTTCATCTTTTCTCACGTAAGTCTTACATAAGACAGTTATATTACTTCTGCACATCTCTTCTCATATAAGAATTACATCTGACAGATATATTAGCTCTGCACTTCTCTTCCCATGAAAGCCTTAGATAAGGCAGTTCCATTAACTCTGCACGTCTCTTATCAAGTACGCTTTAGATCTGACATTTTCATCAGTTCTATACATCTCTTCTAATGTAAACCTTACATCTGACAATTATATCAGCAATGTATATTTCTTCTCATGTAACACTTATATCTGACAATTAGAATAGCTAGGAACATCTCTTCTCATGTCAGTCTTACATAAGACAGTTGTATTACCTCTGTAATCTATTCTCATGAAAGCCTTACGTAGGACAGTTATATTACTTCTGTACTTCTCTTCTCATGTAAGCTGTATATCTGACACTTATATTAGATCTGTACTTCTCTTCTCATGTAAGCTGTATATCTGACACTTATATTAGCTCTGTACTTCTCTTCTCATGTAAGCTGTATATCATCATCATCATCAGATGCCGTGCCGACTGGCCTTGGCTATTATGCTTCTCCAGAGTACCCGATCCTTCATGCAGGCCATCAGTTCAGTTGGTGATCTCCTCTCACACCATCCCGTCAGATTGTCCAGTATCATTTCTCTTGGTCTTCCTCTTGATCTTCTTCCTTCTATTTTTCCTGTTGTTATAATATTTTCAATGCCCCCTCTTCTCATTGCATGTCCCATGAAAGTACATTGTCTCTCTCTTATCTTTTTGACAAGGTTTTTTGTCTCTCCATCTCTTCTCATACATTCTTCATTAGTTATTTTTGCTGTCCAGGGGATTCGCAACATTCTTCTAATAAACCACATTTCTGCTGCTTCCAATGATTTTTGTGCAGACTTGCCTATTGTCCATGATTCACTTCCATATAACAAGATAGGTTCAATATAGCATTTTAGGACTCGTTTTCTAACATTCATTAATAAGGATGTGTTATCTAATATGTTTCTCATTCTCTGAAATGCAATCTTTGCTTGGCCTATTCTGTTCCTAATTTCTGTTATGCATTTCCCATCTGAAGTTATTACTGCTCCAAGGTATTTGAATTTCTGCACTTGCTTTAGAATGGTTCCGTTTAATTTAATACTGCATGCTGGTGGATTCTGTTTCTTAGATATAACCATAGTCTCTGTCTTTTTGATGTTCAAAGTAAGGCCTTTCTGTTCACTTTCTTTGGCGACTTTATTCAAGAGATTTTGCAGGCGTTGGTGGTTCTCAGCTATCAGTACTGTGTGGTCAGCATACCGAAGGTTGTTAATATTGTAATCCTCCAATTTTTATGCCTGGTTCTGTGATGATCGTTCTTAGAATATTCTCGCTATACAGAGAAAAAAAGGTCTGGAGATAGTACACATTCTTGTCGCACCCCTTGTTTTATAGGTTGATATTTTCCAACTCTATTTTCAACTCGAACTGCTGCTTCTTGCTGCCAGTATAGATGTTTTACAATCCTCAGGTCTTTGCCGTCTATACTGATGTCTTCAAGCATTTTAATAATTTCATTATGTTTCCCCTTGTCGAATGCCTTGGTGTAATCAATGAAGCATAAGTAGAGATCTTTCTGTACTTCTAAAGCTCTTTCTGTTAGTGTTCGTAAAGCATAAATGGCATTGTGTGTTCCCTTTCCTTCAACAAATCCAAACTGTTCATCTGCTATTTCCATTTTTATCTTTTTCCTTGTTCTTCCCATAATTATTCTCAGAAGTAGCTTCGTTATGTGACATGAGAGACTGATAGTCCGGTGGTCGTCACATTCCTTTGCACCTGGTTTCTTTGGTAGTGCTATAAACGTGGATTTAACCAGGTCACTGGGAATATAACCACTGTTGTAAATGTCATTCAGTAACTTGGTTATTATTTTTATTCCTGTCTCCTCTAGTGCCTCTATTTCTTCTATTGTTATATTATCAGGCCCAGTCGCTTTTCCTTTCTTCATGTGTTTGATGGCATCTATGATTTCATCTTCAAGTATTGGTGGTCCATCACAGTTTTCAGTATCTGGTGTTAATTCTGGTCTTTCTCCTCCATATAGCTCACCGATATACTCTGTCCACCTGTCCACAATGTCTTCTTTTCCCATGAACATTTTACCTTCTTTCGATTTCAGGCATCCTGTGGTATATTTTGTTTTCCTGCCTGTGAGTTTATTAATTCTTTTGTGCATGTTTTTGCTGTCTTTATTATGAGAGTCATCTATCTGTTTGCACTGCTCATTTAACCACACTTCTGTTGCTTCTCTGCATTTGCGTCTTATTTCTTTATTTATCTTGCTATATTTTTCCTCGTTATTTTTACTCCTCCTCCTCTTGTCCATCAGTCCTAAGATGTCGTCTGTCATCCATTTATTTTTAGAGGCTTCTTTTTTCAGTGGTATTATCTCCTTAACAGTTTGGTGGATAGAATCTTTTAACATTTCCCATTGTTCATCTATAATATTTATCTTTGCTATTGCACTGTATCTATTTGTTATAATAACTTTGTATTGTTCTCTCAGTTCTTGGTCATTTTTAAGAAGTTTTGTATTCAGTTTGATGTTTATCACTTTTCTGCCTGCTTTCTTTAGCTTTATTCTAACTTTTCCACTGAGTGGATCATGGTCACTATTGCGGTCAGCTCCCGGCATGGTTTTTGTATAAGCTGTATATCTGACACTTATATTAGTTCTGCACATCTCTTCTGATGTAAGCTTTACATCTGACAGTTATATCAGCTCTGAACATCTCTTCTCATGTAAGCCTTACATCTGACAGTTATATCAGCTCTGCACATCGCTATAAAACTTCTCCTTACATCTGACAGTTATATCAGCTCTGCACATCGCTATAAAACTTCTCCTTACATCTGACAGTTATATTAGCTCTGCACATCGCTATAAAACTTCTCCTTACATCTGACAGTTATATTAGCTCTGCACATGGCTATAAAACTTCTCCTTACATCTGACAGTTATATTAGCTCTGCACATGGCTATAAAACTTATCCTTACATCTGACAGTTATATTAGCTCTGCACATCGCTATAAAACTTCTCCTTACATCTGACAGTTATATTAGCTCTGCACATGGCTATAAAACTTCTCCTTACATCTGACAGTTATATTAGCTCTGCACATCGCTATAAAACTTATCCTTACATCTGACAGTTATATTAGCTCTGCACATCGCTATAAAACTTCTCCTTACATCTGACAGTTATATTAGCTCTGCACATCGCTATAAAACTTCTCCTTACATCTGACAGTTATATTAGCTCTGCACATCGCTATAAAACTTATCCTTACATCTGACAGTTATATTAGCTCTGCACATCGCTATAAAACTTCTCCTTACATCTGACAGTTATATTAGCTCTGCACATGGCTATAAAACTTCTCCTTACATCTGACAGTTATATTAGCTCTGCACATCGCTATAAAACTTCTCCTTACATGTGAGTGAAATAACCTTCGTCTTGCCTGTTACTTTTAAGCAAACGTGTTTTAGATTCCCTAAAATAGGTCACTCTCTGCTGGAACAGACAAGTTTTATTAAGCGAGTAAAGTCTTAAAATTATTGTCTGCTATCTTAATGCGGCAGAAGATCAGCCCCAGGCGGAGCCAGTTTCTCAGATAACGCATAATTTAACATTTCGCTGAGCTCACCTTGAAATCACACCTGTTCTTGTCTGAAGTGCTGCAGGGATTCAGGTATCAAAGCGAAAGCTGCAGCAATGCAAATTTCTTGTAACGGATATGAAAAATAAGAGTGTGCCAACAACTGAGCGAAATGCTACGATATGAAAATGTTATAATGTTGAATAGGAGAGATAGAACTTTCTCCACCCAACAAACATGGAACTATGACTACAGTTATAGAACAACGACCGGTTCAAAAAACTGGGAAATATGACTACAGTTACACAACAACGACCAGTTCAACAAGAGTTTAAAAAGGACTAGTTCAATCTTATCTTATATCTTATATCCTTCCCGTGCCGTTAGACGTCACATAGGGCTCGCAAAGTAGTTCGCCAATATTTCCTGTCTTCGGCGAGTCTTTCAACCTCAACAAAGGATTTTATGCCTGTTAATTTGGCCTCTCTTAATAATGTTCTCTTCAGAGTTTCACGCGGTCTGCCCCTTTTCCTTCGGCCTGTTATGTTCCACTTGATAGCTTGTTTTGGGATTCTCTGCTCATTTCTTCTCATCAAGTGGCCAACATATGTCCATCTCCTTTTCCTGATCACCCGTGAGACTGGTTGTTGTTCAGTCATCTGTCTTATCTCTGCATTGTTCTTGAATTCATTCCACTTGATGCCGAGTATTTTCCTTAGGCATTTGTTTTCAAAAGAGTCTAATTTTTTTCTATTTCTTTAGTTGTTTTCCAGCTTTCGCATGCATAAATGAGGGTGGATATTACATTTGAATTGAATAGTCTTAACTAGTTCAATATGATAATATAAAAGGACCAGCTCACCAAGAGACTACAGTTCAACAATAAACTAAAGTAACAAGGATGACTTCAACAAGAGACTAAAAAGGACCAATTCAACAAGAGACTAAACTAAAGTAACAAGGACTGGTTCAACAAAAGCCTAAAAAATGGACCAATTCAACAAGAGACTAAACTAAAGTAACAAGGACCGGTTCAACAAGAGACTCAGTTGATAACCACTTTAAATATACATCACCTTAAAGCTCAGATGGTCTAAGAGGGCTCCACGTATCTTCCAGATATGCAAGGTGTCATTGCCATTACTTGACGTAGATTATGCAAGGTGTCATTGCTGTTACTTGACGTAGATTATGCAAGGTGTCATTGCTGTTACTTGACGTAGATTATGCAAGGTGTCAGTGCCATTACTTGACGTAGATTATGCAAGGTGTCATTGCTGTTACTTGTCGTAGATTATGCAAGGTGTCATTGCCATTACTTGACGTAGATGAAAACTGGCGCTCACAAAGGAAATGAAAACTTTCTTTAAATCCATCACAGAGGTCAACAAACAAATTCAAGGTCATAATTCACTACACAGACGTGAGAAAGCAGGTATACCATAGACGTGTGAGTGTGTGTATGGGTGTGTATTAAATGACAACGTCACGTGATGATGCTTTTCTGCCTACAATACGCAGCAAAAGAAACAGTTTTCCCCGCTTAGCTTTTTGCCTCGCCCCTCCCACCTTGTGATGTACAGCCAACGTTTATCAGAGTTGAGAATCTAAATTAAACTTTCATATAATTTGATTTGGTCTAATGTTTCAAGACTGGCTGCATTAAAAGAATACGTGATTGATCTTGATTCCAAGCATTTTCCAAGCATTATTCTAAGTTAAAGACTGGAATCAGAAGGAAACTGATAGGACAAGTTCTTGGCTTATGAAAACAAAAATACAAGAAACTGAGGCATGATTGTGTAAGGAATGTTGAGTTATGTAATACTGAATGTTAAGTAACGGAATGTTGAGTTATGTAATATTGAATGTTAAATGACGGAATGTTGATTTATGTAATGTTGAATTTTAAGTAACGGAATGCTGAGTTATGTAATGTTGAACGTTAAGTAACGGAATGTTGAGTTATGTAATGTTGAATGTTAAGTAACTGAATGTTTAGTTCTGTAATGTTGAATGTTAAGTAACCGAATGTTGAGTTATGTAACGTTGAATGTTAAGTAACCGAATGTTGAGTTATGTAATGTTGAATGTTAAGTAACGGAATGTTGAGTTATGTAATGTTGAATATTAAGTAATCGAATGGTGGGGAACGAAAGATAGAAGAACAGAATGTTAAGTAACGGAAGTTTGGCAGGACTTTTAAAACAAAGGGACAAATCTTTTTATCTCCAGATATTGTACAAAAATTTAAACTTTGTTGAGTTTTGTTAAATTGTTTAACTTTATTTAACTATTAAACTTTGTTAAAATACTGAAAGTTGTCAGCTGTCTTGTATTATCAGTCAACTCTGTGTGGCAAATATTGAACAAACAATTCGTTTCTTCTTCTTTTTTTCTATACTCATTTTCCCCCTTATCATTCCCATTTTTACCTTTCAGATGTTCTCTCTCTCTCTCTCTCTCTCTCTTCTCTCTCTCTCTCCTCTCTCTCTCTCCTCTCTCTCTCTCTCTCTCTCTCTGTCTCTTTCTCTCTCTAACTCACTCCACCTCTCTCCCCTCCTCCCTCTCTCTCTCTCTTTCTCTCTCTAACTCACTCCACCTCTCTCCCCTCCTCCCTCTCTCTCTCTCTCTCTCTCTCTGTTTTTCATTATCCTATATTTGTCAATGTATTATCTTCATCTTGATTTCTTAGATATTTTTTTCATGTAAACTGTACATTTATATTTCACGGTTTCATCTTGCATATATAAATATATAATAAATGGATGTGTGTATGGGTGGTTGTATGTTCCAGCATAACACTGATACGCCTGGAGCAATTTCAACCAAACGAGGTACACACATAACTTACAATCTGTGAGGGTAAGACTTACAATCTGTGGGGGTAAGACTTACAATCTGTGAGGGTAAGACTTACAATCTGTGGGGGTAAGACTTACAATCTGTGAGAGTAAGACTTACAATCTGTGGGGGTAAGACTTACAATCTGTGAGGGTAAGACTTACAATCTGTGGGGTAAAACACCCCTATCTCTCATTGGTGTGGGGTGGAAAGGGGATGACATACTACCTGCTAAATTCAAGGAGGAATAAAATAATGGTTTAAGGGAGATAATCGCGAAATAGAGATGTGCTGGTCTATGAGCAGCATTTGTAGCCTCCCGTGGAAAGTCCACTAAAGTGTGATAGTCTCTTTTTGTTTTAAGTATATTTGTAAAAATTAAATTTTAACTTTGTTTTTTTCCTTATGTTTATATTAGCTTGTTATTGTACTCTATAGTAGATTCAATTGCTCAGTGACAGTGTGCCTTTTTCTTATTTTATCAAATTAGCTTTTCAAATTAGGGAGAGAGAGAGAGAGAAAGAGAGAGAGGGAAAGAGGGGCAGAGGAAGAGAGAGGGAGACAGAGGGAGAGAGAGAAGGAGAGAGAGGGAAAGGGAGAGAGAAAGAGAGAGAGAGAGGGAGAGAGAGGAAGACAGAAGAGAAGGATTGAGAAATAGAGGTAGAGAGAGAGAGAGATGGAGAGAGATAGAGAGGAGAGAGAGGAGGAAGAGGGAGAGAGAGAGGTAGCGAGAAGGGGATGGATATATAGAGGGAGAGAGAGAGGGACAGAGATAGGGACAGAGAAAGAGAGATAGGAAGAGAGATATATTTAAGATCCCCATGTTTCTCCCACGAACAACTTTATGTTGCTTGCTCCAGTGTGGGATCACCCAAGGATTTATTTATTCTTGCTCCTGGAGGTGAATCTAAAAATGTTGTTTATAATCAAGTTTTTAATTAAATTAATATTATAGTGAATTTGTAAAAGACTTTACTTTATAATTTGTTTTCTGTACTTATACTTTTAAATATCTGTAAATACAATTATTTTGATAAGTGTGTGTGTGTGTGTGTTTGTGTCAGCTATGGGTCTCTTACCCCGATGCTAGATTGCCCGCTGTAGGTAGCTTACACTGATGCTAGATTGCCCGCTGTAGGTAGCTTACACTGATGCTAGATTGTCCGCTGTAGGTAGCTTACTCTGATGCTAGATTGCCAGCTGTAGGTAGCTTACACTGATGCTAGATTGCCCACTGTAGGTAGCTTACACTAATGCTAGATTGCCAGCTGTAGGTAGCTTATACTGATGCTAGATTGTCCGCTGGGGGTAGCTTACTCTTATGCTAGATTTTCAGCTGTGCGTCGCTTAATTTGATGCTAGATTGTCAGCTTTTGATCTCTTACTCTGATGCTATATTGCCAGCTTTTGATCACTTACTCTGATGCTAGATTGTCAGCTTTTGATCACTTACTCTGATGCTAGATTGTCAGCTGTGGGTCTCTTACCCTGATGCTAGATTGTCAGCTGTGGGTCTCTTACCTTGATGCTAGATTGTCAGCTGTGGGTCTCTTACCTTGATGCTAGATTGTCAGCTGTGGGTCTCTTACCTTGATGCTAGATTGTCAGCTGTGGGTCTCTTACCCTGATGCTAGATTGTTAGCTGTGGGTCTATTACCCTGATGCTAGATTGTTAGCTGTGGGTCTATTACCCTGATGCTAGATTGTCAGCTGTGGGTCTCTTACCTTGATGCTAGATTGTCAGCTGTGAGTAGCTTACAGCTACAACATAATGCATCTGTGCCCTCCCCTGGACTTTTATGAACACAAACTGGTTAAACTGAGGATGTAAGAGAGGAGGGTGGGAAGTGAATATGAGAGAAAGAGAGAGAGGAGTGAGAGAGAGAGAGAAAGAGAGGAAGGGAGATATGGAAAGAGAGAGAGAGGGAGAGATGGAAAATACACACACATACACACATATACATATATATATATATATATATTCATGTAATTTTGAATACCTTATTAAATGGAGTGTGTGGGAAGAAAGAAAGATGGAATGTGTGGGAAGAAAGAAAGATGGAATGTTTGGGAAGAAAGAAAGATGGAATGTGTGGGAAGAAAGAAAGATGGAATGTGTGGGAAGAAAGAAAGATGGAGTGTGTGGGAAGAAAGAAAGATGGAGTGTGTGGGAAGAAAGAAAGATGGAGTGTGTGGGAAGAAAGAAAGATGGAGAGATGATGAAGGGCATAATGTAAGACGGGCCTACGAGCTCAATTCTTCACACTTTTAAAATAAAGATTCATTTAGTCATTCATTCTATCCATCTCTCTCTCCTCTCTCTCTCTTCCTTTCTTGCCATCTCTCTCCTTCTCTCTCTCTCTCCTTCTCTCTCCTTATCTCTCTCTTACTCATTCTCACGGTCCATATGGTGGTGGAGCCTGCTAAATAAGAATTCCGCTTCCCTGCACTTTAGCTACACATTGTGGAAACATGGTCACCACAATACATCACATTCTGGAAACATAGTCACCACAATACATCACACATTCTGGAAACATAGTCACCACAATACATCACATTCTGGAAACATAGTCACCACAATACATCACATTCTGGAAACATAGTCACCACAATACATCACACATTCGACATAGTGAGGATGGAGACAGTCTGGTCTGGTGTGGAAAGAAATAAAGACAGACTTTTCATATGTGGAAAGAAATGAAGATAGACTGGTCTGATGCGGAAAGAAATGAGGAATTTGTGATGGTAGGGAAGTAAGGACTATACTCCTCTTACTGACCATGAAAAGAGATTTGAAGCTGAACTTTTGATGAAGTAGTGGACGCAGTTATCAACAGCAGAAAGATCTGAACAACTTCACAGTTAACATTTTAGATTTTTGTTTGACAACACTGGTCTAGATAACCAGACAACTGAGTTGTGACATCACTGATCTAGATAACCAGACAACCGAGTTGTGACATCGCTGATCTAGATAACCAGACAACCGAGTTGTGACATCGCTGATCTAGATAACCAGACAACCGAGTTGTGACATCAATGATCCAGATAACCAGACAACCGAGTTGTGACATCGCTGATCTAGATAACCAGACAGTCGAGTCCATATTACAATAATGTCAAGATACAGAAGCTGTTCTGATGTTCAGTAATAAATCGGACACTCGAGCTGAAGCTGCTGAGATCAGTTGCTGCATCAGAAACTGGAGTGCGAGATGTAGCTCAGCGAAACTAGTGCTTACGAGACTTAATGCAAATATTGTCAGTACCTTTACCTGTATTACTACTAAAACCAGGAACTCTGAGCTGTCAACACTTTGCTTGTATTACTACCAATACCTGGAGCTGTGAGCTGTCAACACTTTGCTTGTATTACTACTAATACCAGGAACTCTGAGCTGTCAACACTTTGCTTGTATTACTACCAATACCTGGAGCTGTGAGCTGTCAACACTTTGCTTGTATTACTACCAATACCTGGAGCTGTGAGCTGTCAACACTTTGCTTGTATTACTACTAATACCAGGATACAATTAACATCACTGCTTTATCTAGACCAACAGGCAGCAGTGGGAATAAATGATGAAACAACAACTTGGCTTGACATAAAACAAGGGGTCCGTCAGGGGTGCATATTGGCGCCTTACTTATTTAACATGTGGATTGAAAATATAATGGGGAATGTTTGATAAGATGTAGACAAAGAATATTACGATGCCATAACAATTGGAGGTTATGAAATACCAGAGATTAAATATACTGATGACAGAGTATTACTGTCCACAACAGAAATATTACTGGAAAAACTAATTATGTTAGTCAGTAAGAATAGTGAAGAGCAAAACCTTTATCTTAATGCGACGAAAACTAATTTAATGACAACTGACAAAACAAACAAGGCAGCTAGAATATGTATCAATGAGGAAAAATTGGAAGAAGTGGAGAGTTTTGAATATCTTGGATCACTTCTTACATCTTACATCATTCCCGTGCCGTTAAACGTCACATAGGGCTCGCATAGTTGTTTGCCAAGTTTTCCTGTTCTCGGCGAGTCTTTCAACTTCATCAAGGGATGTTATGCCCACTAAATTGGTCTCTCTTAACAATGTTCTCTTTAGAGTTTCACGTGGTCGACCTCTTTCTCTTCGGCCTGTTGTGTTCCACTTGGTAGATTGTTTTGGTGCTCTCTGATTGTTTCACATGGCCTTACATATGTCCATCTTCTTTTTCTGATCACTCATGAGACAGATGGTTGTTTGCTCATTTCTCTTATCTCTGCGTTGTTCTTGAATTTGTTCCACTTTATACCAAGTATTCTCCTTGGGCATTTGTTTTCGAAAGAATCTAATGTCATGTATATTCCTTTAGTTGATTTCCAGCTTTCACATGGATAAATTAGGCTGAATATCACATTTGAATTGAGTAATCTTAACTTGGTTTTTGTGCTTATAACTTTTGAATTCCATATGTTCTCAAGATTTTTGAAGGACAATGCTGCTTTTGCAATTCTAAATCTAACTTTCTTCATAGTGTCACCATACTTTTCATGTAGCTGCCAAGGTATGCAAATTGGTTTACTTCATCAACAACTGTTCCTTCTATGTATATTTTTCCTTTTTGATTAATAGAAGTTTCATTATTTTTCTTTTGTCTTGTTTAATTTCAAGACCTATTTTGCTGCATCGATTTCACTGATAAGTGTTATGTCATCAGCAAAATCAAGATCTTCTATTTTGGGTCCCATGTACCCAGTCAATGTCAGTTTTACCTGTACAGTATCTTTTCATTATAAGGTATATGGCAATTCCAAAAAGCAATGGAGATAATATACATCCTTATTTCATGCCTGTTTCAATCTTTTTGTATCACTACTAACTAATAGTAGAGATACAATAGAGGAAATTAAAAGGAGGACATCTCTTCAGAAAGTAAAACAACTAAAGAATCTGTGGAGAGGAACAAACAGAACTACACAAATAAAATTTTTAAGGGAATGCATCTTTCCCATTGCAACATATGCCTGTGAGACCTGGTCAGTTAACAAACTGATCACAAACGACAGCGTCTCAACATGTCAAGAGACAATCTTGCCCATTTTTCTGCAGATCCTGAAAAGTTTCTTCAGCAATTTGTGACTATGGATGAGACTTGGGTTCATCATTTTCAACCAGAAACCAAAGAACAGTCAAAGCAGTGGATACATCATGGATCCCCACCGCCAAAGAAAGCAAGGGTGGTTCTGTCTGCAGGCAAAGTGATGGCATCCATCTTTTGGGATTCAGAAGGTGTGCTATTGGTAGACTATCTTCAAAGGGCAGAATAGTCACCGGAGCCTATTACGCTAATCTTGTGAAGCACCTGAGAGTAAAACTGAAGGAAAAACGTCGAGGGAAATTGAGGAGAGGACTCCTCTTTCAGCAAGATAATGCTCCAGTTCACGGAGCAATGGCTTCCATTCATGAATGCGGCTTCCAGCTTCTTGAACATCCTCCTTATTCCACAGATTTGGGCCCTTCGGACTATTACCTGTTTACCAAAGTCAAAAAGGAGCTCAGTGGTCGCAAATTTGCTTCAGATAATGACGTCATTCATGCTGTAGACCACTTTCTACTGGCACAAGATGCTGACTTTTACAAAGAAGGGATCCGTATGCTCCATGATCGCTGGACTAAGCGCATGAACTTGCAAGGGGAGACTATGTTGAGATATAACCCACACAAGTTGTCCACAAATAATCACCCCTCGTATCATGGACACAAAAAGGAACTAATATATCCATAATACAAGAACTTAATCTTGAAGAATGCTGGCTAGTAAAGAGGATTAAAGAGAGAAAACTTAAATATTTTCCACACATTAAACGTCATTATAATCTAGAGAAGACAGTACTGGAAGGGTACATAATGGGAAAAAGAAAGAGAGGAAGACCAAGGCGAAGATGGCTGCAAGACATCGTTGATGATCTGCTAATGGATGCATTAGCATCTTGCTTACAACCGAGAGGCCTACAGGAGAGCTGTTAGGGAAGCAAAGTTCTGCAAGGGACATGCAAATGAATGAATGAATGACCAGGATCTCTGAGCTGTCATAACTTTGCTTGTATTACTACTAATACCAGCAGCTGTGACCAGCGTATACAGGAGCTTCTTAAAACCGAAGCTCATAAAACGTCATCTGATATAAGCTATGACAGAAGACAGAGTGTATAGACCATGTGAGGTAAGCTATGACAGAAGACAGAGTGTATAGACCATGTAAGATAAGCTATGACAGAAGACAGAGTGTATAGACCATGTAAGATAAGCTATGACAGAAGACAGAGTGTATAGACCATGTAAGATAAGGTATGATAGAAGACAGAGTGTATAGACCATCTGAGATAAGATCATAGATATAGATCATTTTGATAGGGCCTTGATCATGTTGGTAGGGCCTAGATCATGTAGGTAGGAGCTAGGTTCTGTTGGTAGAGTTAGATCAAGCAGGGCCTAGATATTGTAGGTAGGAGCTAGGTTCTGTTGGTAGGGTTAGATCAAGCACGGCCTTGGTAGGGTTGATCACTAAATGTTAACTTTATGAAATAGACTACACTTCTTAGGTTTGGTTAAATCTGCTGTCTAAATAGTTCAGACATCAGGCGCGTAGGCAGGCGGCAGATACGACATAACATCCGTTCTAAGACACGACTTCAGGGAATAATTTAGAAATAATGAAAGATAAACTCAGAAAACAAGTTCTGGAGAAGACAGGAAGGTTATCCAGATAAACTGGTCCAGCGTAACAAAAAATAGGTGAAACTTCCTGGACTTTCATGTTTATCTCTCTTCATCCGCCTGATTCTTTATACCTGTCAGTCCACAACAAAATGAATTTAGGAAGCCACAATGTAATGTGATAACAAGTAACAGAAATGTTATAAAGAGTTGTAAAAATAAAAAAACACAAACACAATAAAAGCTGAAGGTAATCTTAACTCGAGAGGCAGTTTCTATGAACAAGGAAATGATCAAGACCATTAAATGGTAGACCAACAAATGTGAAATGCGACACGACAAATGTGACAAGATAACTATAACCAAAAAATATAGAAAGTGATACTTTTATACTGTATCTAGACTTTGAAATAAAATTGAAGAAAACTGGATTTAATATGTTATTTTAAAAAAAGAAAAAAAAAGATAAGATTTCTCTGTCTGGAGTAGACGATCTTAACTTTTATCGTATAGGCTATGAGTGGACTAAACTGCATATCCCTGAACCCGAACACACCCACGCACCCATACACACACACACACATCAAACTCAAGCAGAGAATGTAACATTTATATAAATAACAGCAAATTTAAGCAGAGAATGTAACATTTATATAAATAACAGCAAACTCAAGCAGGTTACTGAAATCAAATATCTAGGAAGCATATTTACACAGACAGAAAAATAGTCAGAGAAACTGAATATAAAATTCATAAAGCAAACAGTGTAACCTATCAACTCACACCAATCCTACAACATCCAAATATCACTATGGACACCAACAACAACTTTTTCCAACAATATCTACTCCAATTCTCTGCTATAACTGTCAAATATGGACACTCATCAAATAATATGACAAAAAGATAACACGCAAGAGGAAATGCTTAAGAAAAATGATAAAAAAGATAAGAAAGGATCAAGTACCCCACGAATTTGTGTGTATTAGTAAACACAACTAAGTATATAACTATAAGTAAACACAACTAAGTATATAACTATAAGTAAACACAACTAAGTATATAACTATAACTAAACACAACTAAGTATATAACTATAAGTAAACACAACTAAGTATATAACCATAAATATACACAACTAAGTATATAACTATAACTAAACACAACTAAGTATATAACTATAAGTAAACACAACTAAGTATATAACCATAAATATACACAACTAAGTATATAACTATAAGTAAACACAACTAAATATATAACTATAAGTAAACACAACTAAGTATATAACTATAACTAAACACAACTAAGTATATAACTATAAGTAAACACAACTAAGTATATAACCATAAATATACACAACTAAGTATATAACTATAAGTAAACACAACTAAGTATATAACCATAAATATACACAACTAAGTATATAACTATAAGTAAACACAACTAAGTATATAACTATAAGTAAACACAACTAAGTATATAACTATAAGTAAACACAACTAAGTATATAACTATAAGTAAACACAACTAAGTATATAACCATAAATATACACAACTAAGTATATAACTATAAGTAAACACAACTAAGTATATAACCATAAATATACACAACTAAGTAAATATACACAACTAAGTATATAACCATAAATATACACAACTAAGTATATAACCATAAATATACACAAATAAATATATAACTAAAAGTATAAACAACTAAGTATATAACTATAAATATATACAACTAAGTATAATTATAAATATACACACGTAAGTACATAACTATAAGTATAAACAAATAAGTATATAACCATAAATATACACAACTAATTATATAACTTATAATTGACGATACAATGGATGCTACAATGAGAGAACAGGCAGGATTTCGAAAAAGGAGAAGCTGTCTCGACCAGATCTTTACTCTAAGAATAATACTTGAAGAACATATTGAAAAGCAAAGACCGTTAATCCTGAACATCATAAACTTTAAAAAGGCATTTGATAGCATACACAGGGATTTATTATGGAGAATTTTAAGAATATATGGAACACCATCTAAGATTGTCAACATCTTTAGAGACCTCTACAATGGACATATTTGTGCAATCAAGACAGAAGAAGGAATGAACGAATGGTTCCAGATTGAAAGAGGCGTGAAACAAGGATGTATATTATCTCCCTTGCTTTTGTGAATTGCCGTAGACCTTGTAATGCAAAAATGCTGCACAGGTAAAACCGGAATTAACTGGGTACATGAGACCCAACTAGAAGATCTTGATTTTGCTGATGACATAACTCTTATCAGCGACAATATGAAATCAAAGCAAGTAAAAACAGGTACCCTGTCTTCAGTGGCTGGCAAAATATGACTTAAAATTACGTGTAATTAAATAAATTCTTAACACGGATAAAACAAAAATAATGAAACTTCTCATTAATCGCGAAGGAAAAATGTACATAAAAGGAGCAGCTGTTGAAGAAGTAAACCCCAGCTACAGCCACCTATTCCACCTTTCCTCGGCTAGTTCAACATTATACCACTCTCTCCCCTTTTTCTGCCCCCCCCCCTTCTTCACAACCCACCTATCACACATTACAATCCCCCCATTTAAACATGCTCAACACTCAGCGCACGTCTGGACACAGCCTCTTACAAGCCACAGCCACGTGCTCTATTTATTTTATGTATTCCTTTTTTTCCATTCCTATTCTTTGCATTGATGTGAATTAATATTTTACCTTCTCTCTCTCTCTACATCGTGGGCCTGTGTACTTTTTCTATGATTAAGCTTCACACAGAAACGTCACAACAGCGAGCTGGTGAATTAATAAAGCTGCTCCCAGTTTGTTCCTACAAGAAGGGATCAAGTGCCACATGTAAAGCTGCTCCTACAAGAAGGGATCAAGTGCCACATGTAAAGCTGCTCCTACAAGAAGGGATCAAGTGCCACATGTAAAGCTGCTCCTACAAGAAGGGATCAAGTGCCACATGAAATAATCTGGCAAATGCTGGGAACATTTGTCAGGGACTACATGCCTTGGGCACTTGATATGTATGAATTCAGAACAACCAGTCTAAAACATCTGGGTATAAGGTGCGAGGACAACCAAGAGAACAGTGGATAGATGGGGTGAAAGACACAATGAGGAAGTATAACACTACAGCTGACTAGGTCTCTCACCTGGCTCTGGACGGATGTCTGAAACTCCCTGTGACAACAATGGCATAAGCAGACTGATTAGTAGTACTAGTACTGGCAGCAGTAGTAGGTGTAGTACTACTAGTAGTAGTAATAGTAACAGTAGCAATAGTAGTAGAAGAGGTAGTAGTAGTAGTAGTAGTAGCAGTAGTCGTACTAGTAGTCACAGTAGTAGTAGTACTAGTAGTAGTAGTAGTAGTAGTGACAGTAGTAGTAGTAGTAGTAATAATAGTAATAGTAGCAGTAGTAGTAGTAGTAGTAGTGACAGTAGTAGTAGTAGTATTAATAGTAATAGTAGTAGTAGTAGTAGTAGTAGTAGTAGTAGTGACAGTAGTAGTAGTAGTAATAGTAGTAGTAGTATAGTAGTAGTGACAGTAGTATAGTAGTAGTAATAATAGTAGTAGTAGTATAGTAGTAGTAGTAGTAGTGACAGTAGTAGTAGTAGTAATAATAGTAATAGTAGTAGTAGTAGTAATAGTAGTAGTAGTAGTGACAGTAGTAGTAGTAGTGACAGTAGTAGTAGTAGTAGTAGTAGTAGTAATAATAGTAATAGTAGTAGTAGTAGTAATAGTAGTAGTAGTCTTAGTCGTCGTGGTTTTTTGTATTGAAAGTCTGATATTTTTCTGCTTGTCTTAATCTGACCTTGAGAAGACGACCTCTGTTATTGTGACTCATCTTTCTCTTCTAGTTTTTCTTCCTCTTTCTCTTTCTCTCCTTCTTTCTTTTTCACTTCTTCTTTCTCTTTCTCTCCCTCTTTCTCTTTCACTTTCTCTTTCTCTCCCTCTTTCTCTTTCACTTTCTCTTTCTCTCCTCTCCCTCTTCTCTTTCTCTTTCACTTCCTCTTTCTCTTGCACTTCCTCTTTCTCTTTATTTCCCTCTTTCTCTTTCACTTCCTCTTTCTCTTTCTCTCCCTCTTTCTCTTTCACTTTCTCTTCCTCTTTCTCTTTCTCTTCCTCTTTCTCTTTCTCTCCCTCTTTCTCTTTCACTTTCTCTTTCTCTTTCTCTCACTCTTCTCTTTCTCTCCCTCTTTCTCTTTCTCTTTCACTTCCTCTTTCTCTTTCACTTCCTCTTTCTCTTTCATTTTCTCTTTCTCTTTCACTTCCTCTTTCTCTTTCACTTTCTCTTTCTCTTTCTCTTCCTCTTTTTCTCTTTCATTTTCTCTTTCTCTCCCTCTTTCTCTTTCACTTTCTCTTTCTCTTTCACTTCCTCTTTCTCTTTCATTTTCTCTTTCTCTTCTTCTTCCTCTTCCTCCCGAGATAGACTAACATGGACGTTATAATAAACATAACATATTCATTTTATATTGAGCATAAAAATTATTTAAAGAGTACCCATAAAAAATGTCACTTTATTGGTACTAACTTGCACACACAGATCAGGTTAGTACCGGGGTATTCACATTCAGGTGTCAGCACAAGATCACGTCTCATTTACTGCGTCACGACAGTTACAAGATCACGTCTCACTTACTGCGTCACGACAGTTACAAGATCACGTCCCACTTACTACGTCACGACAGTTACAAGATCACGTCTCACTTACTGCGTCACGACAGTTACAAGATCACGTCTCACTACTGCGTCACGACAGTTACAAGATCACGTCTCACTTACTGCGTCACGACAGTTACAAGATCACGTCTCACTTACTGCGTCACGACAGTTACAAGATCACGTCTCACTTACTGCGTCACGACAGTTACAAGATCACGTCTCACTTACTGCGTCACGACAGTTACAAGATCACGTCTCACTTACTGCGCCACGACAGTTACAAGATCACGTCTCACTTACTGCGTCACGACAGTTACAAGATCACGTCTCACTACTGCGTCACGACAGTTACAAGATCACGTTTCACTTACTGCGTCACGACAGTTACAAGATCACGTCCCACCACTGCGTCACGACAGTTAGAGGACCTGTGCTATTTCTCCGAGAGTCACGTGACCGCCGTATTAAAAACTGTTTACTGCAGAGTCACAAACCTGCCCTCCCCCAACCTTCGCCAAAATAAAACTAAAACTATCTCTCACTGTCAACTGATGTACACACTGTGACTAGTTATGTACAATTAATGTGGGTACATTAGTGTGTATAATTAATGGCAGTATTTTAGTGTGTACAACAATGTCATTACACTGGAGTGTACAATTAATGTCAGTATGTTGGTGTGTACAGTTACTATCGGCACGCTGATGCGTACAGTTACAGACGTACACTTGTGTAATATAAACAGGCATAGTGTCGAACATTTTGTTGGTAAAATAAATGTGGACAAAATGTTGTTGGTAAAATAAATGAGGACAAAATGTTGTTGGTAAAATAAATGAGGATAGAATTTTGGAAAAGTTTTCTACTGCTACTGACATGTGGTTGTTCCCTCGTGTTGTGGAAGTTGTGATTACTCTGAAGTGGCGGATGCAGTTGATGAGGCCGGTGATAGAAACATGAGAGGAAATGTTGAACATGCCTAGCGCTACACAGCGGAAAAGCAGAAAATGAAGGCTATGATTTTGTGTGGCGCCGACAACAATCATCAACAAAACTCATCAAAGTGCGTGACAGTCTGGCGGCATTCCACACAGAACCAAGAACCAGCCTGCTGTAACCAGAATCTGTTTGCTCTTCACTAGCTGCGTTGCTTTTGCAGAAAAACCTTCCAATATATAAACAAACTGCGTTTTTTTTTTGTTTAAACTCACTATATCTCATTTGTTTAATGCACAGACATCCACTATCAGACTTACGTAAACAATGTTTATGCACACAAAGATCTTTCAGTTTCAGTCACGCACAGATCTTTCAGTTTCAATCACGCACAGATAATTCAGTATCAATCACACACAGATCTTTCAGTTTCTATTACACACAGATCTTTCAGTTTCTATCACACACAGATCTTTCAGTTTCTATCACACACAGATCTGTCAGTACACACAGATCTTTCAGTTTCTATCACACACAGGTGTTTCAGTTTCAATCACGCACAGATCTTTCAGTTTCAATCACACACAGATCTTTCAGTTTCAATCACGCACAGATCTTTCAGTTTCTATCACACACAGGTGTTTCAGTTTCAATCACACACAGATCTGTCAGTATCAGTCACATACAGATCTTTCAGTTTCTATCACACACACAGATCTTTCAGTTTCTATCACACACACAGATCTTTCAGTTTCTATCACACACAAAGATCTTTCAGTTTCTATCACACACACAGATCTTTCAGTTTCTATCACACACACAGATCTTTCAGTTTCTATCACACACAAAGATCTTTCAGTTTCTATCACACACACAGATCTTTCAGTTTCTATCACACACACAGATCTTTCAGTTTCAGTCACGCAGAGATTTCAGCTTCTTTCAACTGATGGATTTTCACATCAGTGTTGTCTGACATATCCAACAGAATATCACTTGTGGTGTCTGATATATCAAACAGAATATCACTTGTGGTGTCTGTTATATCAAACAGAATATCACTTGTGTTGTCTGTTATATCAAACAGATTATCACTTGTGTTGTCTGTTACATAATACAAACTATTTATTGTGTTGCTCACACGCCGGTAAATTATGAATGTGGCGACAACTCACATTCAATTTCAAGCAGTTTCACAGTTCGGTCCAGTTTATTATGGACGACGCTAATGACACAAACTTGTTGGTCATTTGTCTAGTTTGTCGTGGATAATGTTAGAGGCACAAAATTGTTGAGTATTTGTCTAATTTATCATGGATAATTTTAGTGGCACAAAATTGTTGGTTATGTGTCTAATTTGTCATGGATAATGTTAGAGGCACACAATTGTTGGTCAGTTGTCTAGTTTGTCATAGATAATGTTAGAGGCACAAAATTGTTGGTCAGTTGTCTAGTTTGTCATGGATAATGTTAGAGGCATAAAATTGTTGGTTATTTGTCTAGTTTGTCATGGATAATGTTAGAGGCATAAAATTGTTGGTTATTTGTCTAGTTTGTCATGGATAATGTTAGAGGCACAAAATTGTTGGTTATTTGTCTAGTTTGTCATGGATAATGTTAGAGGCATAAAATTGTTGGTTATTTGTCTAGTTTGTCATGGATAATATTAGAGGCACACAATTGTTGGTCAGTTGTCTAGTTTGTCATGGATAATGTTAGAGGCATAACATTGTTGGTTATTTGTCTAGTTTATCATGGATAATGTTAGAGGCATAAAACTGTTGGTTATTTGTCTAGTTTGTCATGGATAATGCTAGTCGGACAAAACTTTTGGTGAACTGTCCAATTTGTCGTGGTTGATTGTGGTCGCAAAAAATGTTGGAAAAAAACAATTTTATTACAAGAAGAAATGGCAAATATCTTATCAAGGTTTTATCAAACTTTAGCAGTTTTCGTCCTTTAATTACTTTCACCTGTGCCTGGAAATAAGTGCAACTATTTTCTTGCGCAGGCAAACAAAACGACGCCATGAAATGTGAAAGATTTCCCTAGCGCGAACATTCTAGAACCTGGTCTTATAAAACTGGAAAGTTTCTGACGTGTTTCTCAGATTTATGACCTAATTTATTTACAATCACATTTCTGACATTTTACGTCGCATCTAAATTTAACGTCTTCTCTGTGCACGTGAAAAGCTAGCTAAGTCTGAGCGTGAGTTTCAAATGTTGTTCAATTCAGATCTTGCGTGAGATTTTAGTGGCGAGTTTCATACAAAATGTGAGAGTATTTTTTTAATGAATAATCTTCTTTCATTTTTATTATTAAGCGTCCAACATAATAACATTAATTTCTCTTATCTTTTATCTGTTAGGGTTGTAAATGATACTATGAGCTTCTCTTATCTTTTATCAATAACTCAGACTTCTTTCATGAATAGTTCTTGATACCTGACAAACAACTCAAATAACACTGACAGCGATATCTATATTTATACACGACAAACAACTCAAATAACACTGACAGTGTCATCATTCTTGATACATAACAAACACCCAGAAAACACTGATAGTTTCATCTATCTTGAGACATGACAAACAACCCAAATAACACTGACAGTGTCATCTGTCTTGATACATGACAAACATCCAAATAACACTGACCTTGTATTTTTTTTTATTTTTAGTATTTCTTTCTTTCTTTCTTTTCTGTACATGGGACACACGTTTGTCTGTCAACATTGGATCCATGTCTCTCTGTCAACATGGGATACACGCCAGGGTTTAAAATGTTGTTTTTTTTTTTACTGTAATTCGATTTCTGCTGTGGTCGATCTCAAGACCAAATAGTGTCAACATGACAATGAATCCTTCCATTTCTCAGTAGTAATCAAGATTACAATGCATCCCACCCCATTTCTCAGTAGTGATCAAGATTACAATGCATCCCACCCCATTTCTCAGTAGTGATCAAGATTACAATGCATCCCACCCCATTTCTCAGTAGTGATCAAGATTACAATGCATCCCACCCCCAACCCCACCCCCAATTTCTCAGTAGTGATCAAGATTACAATGCATCCCACCCCATTTCTCAGTAGTGATCAAGATTACAATGCATCCCACCCCCCACCGACCATTTCTCAGTAGTGATCAAGATTACAATGCATCCCCCACCGCCCATTTCTCAGTAGTGATCAAGATTACAATGCATCCCACCCCCCCCCAATTTCTCAGTAGTGATCAAAATTACAATGCATCCCACCCACCCCAAATTTCTCAGTAGTGATCAAGATTACAATGCACCCCCCCCCCCCATTTCTCAGTAGTGATCAAAATTACAATGCATCCCACCCACCCCCCAAATTTCTTAGTAGTGATCAACACTACAATGCATTCCCCCCTCCCCAATTTCTCAGTAGTGATCATGATTACAATGCATCCCATCACATTTCTCAGTAGTGCTCACGATTACAATGCATCCCCCTCCCATTTCTCAGTAGTGATCATGATTACAATGCATCCCTCTCCCATTTCTCAGTAGTGATCATGATTACAATGCATCCCACCCCCCATTTCTCAGTAGTGATCATGATTACAATGCATCCTACCCACCCCCCAATTTCTCAGTAGTGATCAAAATTACAATGTATCCCACCCCCTCCCCAATTTCTCAGTAGTGATCAAGATTACAATGCACCCCCCCCCCCCATTTCTCAGTAGTGATCATGATTACAATGCATCCCCCCCCCCCATTTCTCAGTAGTGATCATGATTACAATGCATCCCATCACATTTCTCAGTAGTGCTCAGGATTACAATGCATCCCCCCATTTCTCAGTAGTGATCATGATTACAATGCATCCCACACCCCCCCCCCCCCCATTTCTTAGTAGTGATCAAAATTACAATGCATTCTCCCATTTATCAGTAGTGATCAAAATTACAATGCATTCTCCCATTTATCAGTAGTGATCAAAATTACAATGCATCCCCCCCCCCCCATTTATCAGTAGTGATCAAGATTACAATGCATCCCCCCATTCTCAGTAGTGATCAAGATTACTATGCATTCCCCCCCCCCAATTTCTCAGTAGTGACCAAGGTGATAATGAGGTGTATCATTTTTATCTGAATTCTGTCACTTTTAAAACATTTTCCTCCATAAGATTGTATGCACTCCTTGCTTCCTTCGTGACTCCCCCCTCCCCCCCCCCGCCATAATTTCCTCCACACTCTGCCACGCTTGATAATCAGTCTGTTAGGCCACTCCAACACTCCGCCACGCTTGATAATCAGTCTGTTAGGCCACGCCCACACTCTCCCACACTTGATGATCAGTCTGTCAGGCCACGCCCACATTCTGCCACGCTTGATAATCAGTGTGTTAGGCCACGCCCACACTCTGCCACGCTTGATGATCAGTCTGTCAGGCCACGCCCACATTCTGCCACGCTTGATAATCAGTGTGTTAGGCCACGCCCACACTCTGCCACGCTTGATAATCAGTGTGTTAGGCCACGCCCACACTCTGCCACGCTTGATAATCAGTCTGTTAGGCCACGCTTAGCTGAGGTTAGAGAGAGACTTCCCTAGATTGTTCACTTACCTGTAAGAGGATCATCCCAGGCTGCCGTGCGCATCACGGGTAATGATGTTTAAGACACCCTCATTACAGGATCTGTCAGCAAACTGGAGTGGGTTAGATTCGTTTAATCATCGCAGTTCGGCCTAGTTAAATATCCTGTTTCCCATGCTGAGTTTTCTTTTCAGACTTTCTCCATCCTTCAGCAAGTTTGCCAACTCCCTTCTGGCAATTTACCGGGAGACTGACACGAGACCTAAACACGAGACCCATCTTCCCTTCCCCCACCATAGTTGCCCTTCTTTACCTTCATTCTCCTCAAAATTAAAAAAAGAAATTCTTGATCCTCGACTACACGGGAAGTCAAGTATTAGCGTAGACATTTAGAAAGACAAGTATAGTGTAGACATTTAGAAAGACAAGTATTAGTGTAGACATTTAGAGAGACAAGTATTAGTGTAGACATTTAGAAAGACAAGTATTAGTGTAGACATTTAGAGAGACAAGTATTAGTGTAGACATTTAGAGAGACAAGTATTAGTGTAGACATTTGATAAGACAAGTATTAGTGTAGACATTTAGAGAGACAAGTATTAGTGTAGACATTTAGAGAGACAAGTATTAGTGTAGACATTTGATAAGACAAGTATTAGTGTAGACATTTAGAAAGACAAGTATTAGTGTAGACATTTGATAAGACAAGTATTAGTGTAGACATTTAGAAAGACAAGTATTAGTGTAGACATTTAGAAAGACAAGTATTAGTGTAGACATTTAGAAAGACAAGTATTAGTGTAGACATTTAGAAAGACAAGTATTAGTGTAGACATTTAGAAAGACAAGTATTAGTGTAGACATTTAGAAAGACGAGTATTAGTGTAGACATTTAGAAAGACAAGTATTAGTGTAGACATTTAGAGAGACAAGTATTAGTGTAGACATTTAGAAAGACAAGTATTAGTGTAGACATTTAGAGAGACAAGTATTAGTGTAGACATTTAGAGAGACAAGTATTAGTGTAGACATTTGATAAGACAAGTATTAGTGTAGACATTTAGAGAGACAAGTATTAGTGTAGACATTTAGAGAGACAAGTATTAGTGTAGACATTTGATAAGACAAGTATTAGTGTAGACATTTAGAAAGACAAGTATTAGTGTAGACATTTGATAAGACAAGTATTAGTGTAGACATTTAGAAAGACAAGTATTAGTGTAGACATTTAGAAAGACAAGTATTAGTGTAGACATTTAGAAAGACAAGTATTAGTGTAGACATTTAGAAAGACAAGTATTAGTGTAGACATTTAGAAAGACAAGTATTAGTGTAGACATTTAGAAAGACGAGTATTAGTGTAGACATTTAGAAAGACAAGTATTAGTGTAGACATTTAGAAAGACAAGTATTAGCGTAGACATTTAGAAAGACAAGTATTAGTGTAGACATTTAGAGAGACAAGTATTAGTGTAGATATTTAGAAAGACAAGTATTAGTGTAGACATTTACAAAGTCAAGTATTGTGTAGACATTTGGAAAGACAAGTATTAGTGGAGGCATTTAGAGAGACAAGTAATTAGTGTAGACATCTGGAAAGACAAGTAACAAAAGAAGCCAAGATAAACACTTCAAGCGGGATATAAAAATCAGTAATAAAACCCTTCATTTCTGGAGAGTTCAAGGTCGAACTTGGGAACTGGGTCAGACACAGAGAAAGACAACTTCAACATTTGGATAGAATGGTTACTTCCTCTTGGCGAGTACTAGTTATACATTAGGAGCACAGTGTAGGGTAGGGGGGTGGGGGTGGGGGTGGGTGGACAGCTGAGCTTAAATGTAAGTTATCCCAGACACGAGCAAACATTCACAAATAAAACATTTTAGATTTTTCATTAAACAGAATCTTGTTCCCTGTCATATGTACTAGATATCATTTCCAGTCTGAGATATCATTTCCAGTTTGAGATATCATTTCAAGTCTGAGATATCATTTCTAGTCTTAGTCTCTGAGATATCATTTCTAGTCTTTGTCTCTGAGATATCATTTCTAGTCTTTGTTTCTGAGATATCATTTCTAGTCTTTTTCTCTGAGATATCATTTCTAGTCTTTGTCTCTGAGATATAAGTTTCTGATCCGACCAGTCTTTGTATACCTGGATTCCTGAAGCTCTCCCAGTCAGCCCACAAAGCATTTATGTGACTCACTGGTGCCCACAGTCAGCCCACAAAACATTTATGTGACTCACTGGCGATAGATCTTACTGAAGACCTTGTTTGTTTGTTAGTACAGAACTATTAGGAAACTCATCAAATCCTACTCCTTCTCTACATTCCTGTACTCGATCTCCACATATCTATATTTTATTTCCTCATATCTATATTCTATTTCCACATATCTATATTCTATTTCCACATATCTATGTTGCATTTCTGCATTCCTGGTTTCCAAGGTATCCACTCTTGTCCTCGCCTAGTAAACATCTTATGCTCTGTCTGGTTTTTTTTTTTATTAACACTTTAAACTATGACTGCCTGGAAGTAAAATCATGCAGCCATCTAGAAAATAAACAAACAAATGATTGCTTGTCACTAAAGAATTACCAGTGTGAGAAATGAAGACGAGTAGAAAGTTTTTGTTGGAGAACTAGAAGATGAAATTACCGCAGTCATTTGTTTGTACCGAAGATTCTGGTGTGTTCTCTCACTGAACCATTTACCTCAGGACAAGAGAAATGTAAGCCAAACTGTTATTTAATTATCACACAGCACAAAAGTGTGCCAGCAGCCGAAATAATGAAATTAGCAGACTGCACTACAGCTCACAACTTTACTTGACGATCTAACAGTTGTAGGAGACTGTACCACAGCTAACAACTTGACGATCTAACAGTTGTAGGATACTGTACCACAGCTAACAACTTGACAATCTAACAGTTGTAGGAGACTGTACCACAGCTCACAACTTGACTTGACAATCTAACAGTTGTAGGAGATGTAATTTAGCTCACAACTTGACGATCTAACAGTTGTAGAAGACTGTACCACAGCTCACAACTTGGCGATCTAACAGTTGTAGGAGACTGTACCACGGCTAACAACTTGACAATCTAAAAGTTGTAGGAGACTGTACCACGGCTAACAACTTGACAATCTAACAGTTGTAGGAGACTGTACCACGGCTAACAACTTGACAATCTAAAAGTTGTAGGAGACTGCAAGCTGTGGAATATCTGACACTAGTATTTTTTGTAGCGGGTGAAGGGGTTGGCTTTATCTTGTTTACTGCAGCGTTGTAACGGTTGTATGTGGGAATGGTTGTATGTGGGAATGGTTGTATGTGGGGATGGTTGTATGTGGGGATGGTTGTATGTGGGGATGGTTGTATGTGGTGATGATTGTTTCGTGTGTTTCTAAACTTCAGGTTTATTAGTTTGGCAGGCCTTTTTGTAGTAGTAGTAGTAGTAGTAGTAGTAGTAGTAGTAGTATTAGTAGTAGAAGTAATATTAATAATAGTTGTAGTAGTAGTAGTAGTAGTAGTAGTAGTAGTAGTAGTAGTAGTAGTAGTAATAGTAATAGTAGAAGTAGTAGTAGAATAATAGTAGTAGTTTTATTAGTAGTAGTAGCAGCAGCAGTAGCAATAATAACAATAATAGTAATAGTAGTAGTAGTAGTAGTAGTAGTAGTAGTAGTAGTAGTAGTAGTAGTAGTAGTTATATCAGAAATGGCTGACTGTTTTCGACGGCAACACTGAAGTAAGAAGATGTCTTTTGCTTGTGGTATCTAGGAGGGACAATCATCTGCTTCACACCAGACACAACCAAAAGTTCTCCCAGTATCTGCTTCACGCCAGACACAACCAAAAGTTCTCCCAGTATCTGCTTCACACCAGACACAACCAAAAGTTCTCCCAGTATCTGCTTCACACCAGACACAACCAAAAGTTCTCCCAGTATCTGCTTCACACCAGACACAACCAAAAGTTCTCCCAGTATCTGCTTCACACCAGACACAACCAAAAGTTCTCCCAGTATCTGCTTCACACCAGACACAACCAAAAGTTCTCCCAGTATCTGCTTCACACCAGACACAACCAAAAGTTCTCCCAGTATCTGGTTCACACCAGACACAACCAAAAGTTCTCCCAGTATCTGCTTCACACCAGACACAACCAAAAGTTCTCCCAGTATCTGCTTCACACCAGACACAACCAAAAGTTCTCCCAGTATCTGCTTCACACCAGACACAAAAAAAAGTTCTCCCAGTATCTGCTTCACACCAGACACAACCAAAAGTTCTCCCAGTATCTGCTTCACACCAGACACAACCAAAAGTTCTCTCAGTATCTGCTTCAACATACAATAACTGGTTACATTTGTCCTGTGTTGACTGATCAATAACTGGTTAAACTTTTCCCGTCTTGACTTCCTAATAACCGGTTACACTTGTTCTGTCTGGACTGACCAACAACTGGCTACACTGGTCCTGTGTGGACTGTGCAATAACTGGTTGCACTTGTCCTGTGTGGACTACCCAGTAGCTGGTTACACTTGTCCTGAGTATACTAGCCAATAGCTGGTTACACTTGTCCTGTGTGTACTAGCCAATAGCTGATTACACTTGTCCAATGTGGACTACCCAATAACTGGTTACACTTGTCCTGTGTCCTGTGTGGACTGACCAACAGCTGGTTACACTTGTCCTGTGCTGACTAACCATCCTTCTGGAACGTTCTGTGCTTGATCATGCTTCCTAAGGTTTCTTGTAGGAGATGAAAAGATTGCCGGTCTCTGGAAGCTCCAGACAGAATCTGGCACAATCAAGCGTGGAGAAGAATGACTGTTCTCGGGATCTTTCCATCAACAAAGATTCTTGCTAGTGCTACAGAGTTCGTGCACCTGTTCCGAGGTCCTGTTTATTTGAACGGTCAGCGTACACTGGCAGTCGTTGCCCATCATTTGTTGAGTCTCTCACAACATACAACATGCAGCAAACACGGTACATAAAGTAACTGTTAGAAATATTAGACAAGGAAGTAGTGTGTCTCTCACAACATACACTGTACATAAATAACTGTTAGAAATATTAGACAAGGAAGTAGTGTGTCTCTCACAACATACACTGTACATAAATAACTGTTAGAAATATTAGACAAGGAAGTAGTGTGTCTCTCACAACATACACTGTACATAAAGTAACAGGTACAAATATTAGACAAGAAAATAAAGTATGCAGCACTTGTGGAATGTTGGTTACTCTGTGTAATATTTCTCTTTGTTAAACAGCTACAGGCCTCGGTAAACTTGACACCTGCGTTTTGTTCTACTTATCATCTTTTGGTTCCTTCTATTTATAAACCAGGCATCTGTCTGATGTCTGTATCTGTGAACCTTGGATTTGTCTGATGTCTGTGTCTGTGAACCTGGGACCTGTCTGATGACTGTGAACCTTGGATCTGTCTGATGTCTGTATCTGTGAAACTGGGATCTCTCTGATGTCTGTATCTGTGAAACTGGGATCTCTCTGATGTCTATATCTGTGAACCTTGGATTTGTCTTATTTTTGCGTCTGTGAGCCTTGGATCTGTCTGTGTCTGTGAGCCTGGGATCTGTCTGATGTCTGTGTCTATGAGCCTGGAATCTGTCTGATGTCTGTGTCTGTGAGCCTGGGATCTGTCTGATGTCTGTGTCTGTGAACCTGGGATCTATCTAATGTCTGTGAATCTAGGATCTGTCTGATGTCTGTGTGTGTGCGCCTGGGATCTGTCTGATGTCTGTGTCTGTGAACTTGGGATCTGTCTGATGTCTGTGTCTGTGAGCCTGGGATCTGTCTGATGTCTGTGAATCTAGGATCTGTCTGATGTATGTGTCTGTGAGCCTGGGATCTCTCTGATGTATGTATCTGTGAACCTTGGATCTGTCTGATGTCTGTATCTGAAAACCTGGGACCTATCTGATGTCTGTATCTGTGAACCTGGGATCTATCTGATGCATGTATCTGTGAACATGGGATCTGTCTGATGTATGTGTCTGTGAGCCTGGGATCTGTCTGATGTCAGTATCTGTGAGCCTGGGATCTGTCTGATGTCTGTGTCTATGAGCCTGGAATCTGTCTGATGTCTGTGTCTGTGAGCCTGGGATCTGTCTGATGTCTGTGTCTGTGAACCTGGGATCTATCTAATGTCTGTGAATCTAGGATCTGTCTGATGTCTGTGTGTGTGCGCCTGGGATCTGTCTGATGTCTGTGTCTGTGAACTTGGGATCTGTCTGATGTCTGTGTCTGTGAGCCTGGGATCTGTCTGATGTCTGTGAATCTAGGATCTGTCTGATGTATGTGTCTGTGAGCCTGGGATCTCTCTGATGTATGTATCTGTGAACCTTGGATCTGTCTGATGTCTGTATCTGAAAACCTGGGACCTATCTGATGTCTGTATCTGTGAACCTGGGATCTATCTGATGCATGTATCTGTGAACATGGGATCTGTCTGATGTATGTGTCTGTGAGCCTGGGATCTGTCTGATGTCAGTATCTGTGAACCTGGGATCTGTCTGATGTATGTATCTGTGAACATGGGATCTGTCTGATGTATGTGTCTGTGAGCCGGGGATCTGTCTGATGTATGTGTCTGTGACCCTGGGATCTGTCTGATGTCTGTATCTGTGAACCTGGGATCTGTCTAATGTGTGTATCTGTGATCTGGGATCTGTCTGATGTCTGTGTCTGTGAACATGGAATCTGTCTGATGTCTGTGTCTGTGAGAATGGGATCTGTCTGTTGTCTGTGTCTGTGAGACTGGGATCTGTCTGTTGTCTGTGTCTGTGAACCGTCTGATGTCTGTGTCTGTGAGAATGGGATCTGCCTGTTGTCTGTGTCTGAGAACATGGGATCTGTCTGTTGTCTGGGTCTGTGAATCTGGGATCTGTCTGATGTCTGTGTCTGTGAACCTGGGATCTGTCTGCTGTCTGTGTCTGTGAGCCTGGGATCTATCTTCTGTCTGTGTCTGTGAGCCTGGGATCTGTCTGATGTATGTGTCTGTGAGCCTGGGATCTGTCAGATTTCTGTGTCTTTGAATCTGGGATCTGTCTGATGTCTGTGTCTGTGAGCCTGGGATCTGTCTGATGTCTGTGTCTGTGAAGCTGGGATCTGTCTGATGTTTGTATCTATGAACCTTGGATTTGTCTGATGTCTATGTCTGTGAAGCTGGGATCTGTCTGATGTCTGTGTCTGTGAAGCTGGGATCTGTCTGATGTCTATGTCTGTGAAGCTGGGATCTGTCTGATGTCTGTGTCTGTGAGCCTGGTATCTGTCTGATGTCTGTGTCTGTGAACCTGGGATCTGTCTGCTGTCTGTGTCTGTGAAAATAGGATCTGTCTGATGTCTGTGTCTGTGAGACTGGGATCTGTCTGATGTCTGTATCTGTGAGCCCGGGATCTGTCTGATGTATGTGTCTGTGAGCCTGGAATCTGTCTGATGTCTGTGTTGTGAGATTGGGATATGTCTGATGTTTGTGTCTGTGAGCCTGGAATCTGTCTAATGTCTGTGTTGCGAGATTGGGATCTGTCTGATGTCTGTGTCTGTGAGCCTGGAATCTGTCTGATGTCTGTGTTGTGAGATTGGGATATGTCTGATGTTTGTGTCTGTGAGCCTGGGATCTGTCTGATGTCTGTGTCTGTGAGCCTGGGATATGTCTGTTGTCTGTGTCTGTGAACCTGGGATTTGTCTGTGTCTGTGTCTGTGAGCCTGGGATCTGTCTGATGTCTGTGTCTGTGAGCCTGGGATCTGTCTGTTGTCTGTGTCTGTGAACCTGGGATTTGTCTGATGTCTGTCTCTGTGAGCCTGGGATCTGTCTGATGTCTGTGTCTGTGAGCCTGGGATCTGTCTTATGTCTGTCTCTGTAATTACATTCTTTCCAACAAGCAACTGGTGAAACATTCTTCGCCGAAACAGCTCGCTTCAACAACTCATCTCGAACAATCTAGGGAAAAAAAATCACTCATGTTTATCTGTGAAAATGTTTCTGTATTAACTTCACATAGGAATTAGAACACAAGAAAAGTGAAACAACCACTTTAACACCCAGTTTTTTTAGTTAAACAAACACTTTAACAACCACATTTTTGTGAACAACGTGGGAACTAAAAAAAAAATTCTACGGCAGCTGTTCATTCTGTAAAACTGGAGAATAAAGAGTTAACTCATGAGCGAGGTTTATCTTCTTTAAAGTTGGAAAGTAAAGAGTTAACACACGGGCGAGGTTTTATTTCCTTCAAAGTTTAAGAGTAAATAGTTGATGAACGGGCGAGGTTTTTAGCTTTCTGTAAAGTTGGAAAGTAAAGAGTTAATGCATGGGCGAAGTTTTCACCTCCTGTAGAGTTGGAGAGTAAAGAGTTAACGCATGGGCGAGGTTTTCACCTCCTGTAGAGTTGGAGAGTAAAGAGTTATGGCACGGGGGCGAGGTTTTCACCTCCTGTAGAGTTGGAGAGTAAAGAGTTAACGCACGAGCGAGGTTTTCACCTCTGTAGAGTTGGAGAGTAAAGAGTTATGGCACGGGGGCTAGGTTTTCACCTTCTGTAGAGTTGGAGAGTAAAGAGTTAACGCACGGGCGAGGTTTTCACCTCTGTAGAGTTGGAGAGTAAAGAGTTATGGCGGGGGCGAGGTTTTTATCGCCTGTAAAACTGGCAGTGAAACGGAAAACATCTTGTGGTTACTATTGAAGTTCTCTGCATATTCAAGGCAGACAATCTAGAAGTGTTCAGAGAATAAAAGCAGAAAATTTACAAGTGTTTAGAGATGTAAAGCAGAAAATTTAGAACTGTGGAGATACAAAACAGAAAATTTAGAAGTGGTTAGAGATTCAAGACAGAAAATTTAGAACTGTACAGATTCAAGACAGAAAATTTAAAACTCTACAGATTCAAGACAGAAAGTTTAGAAATGTAGAGATTCAAAACAGAAAATTTAAAACTCTACAGATTCAAGACAGAAAGTTTAGAAATGTAGAGATTCAAGACAGAAAATTTAAAACTGTACAGATTCAAGACAGAAAGTTTAGAAATGTAGAGATTCAAAACAGAAAATTTAAAACTCTACAGATTCAAGATAGAAAGTTTAGAAATGTAGAGATTCAAAACAGAAAATTTAAAACTCTACAGATTCAAGACAGAAAGTTTAGAAATGTAGAGATTCAAAACAGAAAATTTAAAACTCTACAGATTCAAGACAGAAAGTTTAGAAATGTAGAGATTCAAAACAGAAAATTTAAAACTCTACAGATTCAAGACAGAAAGTTTAGAAATGTAGAGATTCAAAACAGAAAATTTAAAACTCTACAGATTCAAGACAGAAAGTTTAGAACTGTGGAGATACAAAACAGAATATTTAGAAGTGGTTAGAGATGGAAGACTGAAAATTTAGAACTGTTTAGAGATACAAAATAGAAAATTTAGAAGTGTGTAGATATGCAGGACAGAAAATTTAGAACTGTTTAAAGATACAAGGCAGAAAATTTAGAACTGTTTAGATATACAAGACACACAATTTAGAAGTGTTTAGAGATACAAGACATAAAAATTTAGAAGTGTTTAGAGATGCAAGACACACAATTTAGAAGTGTTCAGAGATACAAGACAGAAAATTTAGAATTGTTTAGAGATACAAGACACAAAATTTAGAACTATAGAGATACAAGCCATACAGTATAGAACTATGTAAAGACTGGAGATGTGGTATGACAAATGAACAATCCCAGAGGCCATTAATATATTATTGGACCAAAATTCTGGATAAGTACTAAGTTTATAGTAGTAATGTGAGACCTTAATACAGAAGTATTGTGAGACTTTATTACAGAAATAATGTGAGACCATAATACAGAAGTAATGTGAGACTTTATTACAGAAATAATGTGAGACCTTAGTACAGAAACATTGTGAGACCTTGCTACATAAGTAATGTGGGACCTTATTACAGAAGTAATGTGAGATCTTACTACAGTAGTCATGTGAGACATTACTGCAGAAATAATGTGATAGCTTAGCTTACTACGGAAGTAGTGTGAAACTTTACTACAGAACTAAAGTGAGGCCTTACTACAGAAGTAATGTGGGACCTTACTACAGAAGTAGTGTGATACCTTACTGCAGAAGTAACGTGAGCCCTTACTACAGAAGTAACGTGAGACTATACTACAGAAGTAATGTGATACCTTACTTCAGAATTAATGTGAGACCCTACTATGGAATTAATGTGATACCTTACCTGAGAAGTAATGTCATTCTTTACTACAGAAGTAATGTGAAAGTTTACTACATTATTGTGTGTTTTTACGAGACCGCCTCCCCTTCAACCGTGTTTTCCTCAGTGTTTGCTTGGCTGTTATGTCTTGATATAAAATGTCGTAAATGTTGCTACATGGGGCTCTTTCATCTCTACAGAGGTCAGAACAGGCAGAATTAAGCACGTCCCAGTAATCAATGGAAAGTGCTGTGCCCAGATTGTACGCTGTTGACATTTACCATAATTGTTCGGCTAATGCAGAAGTCGCACCTTCCACACAGGGAACGTTTCTAAAACTTTCTTTATAATCTGCCAGTTTTATACGACGATCTGGCCGGGACAACAGGGCAGGACTACAACACAGAGGATACCAAGTGTTACCGTTATCTTATAAGAGATAAGACCAAAGAGAAGAAAAAGAAAGTTATCCTGTGAGAGATAAGACGAAAGAGAAAAAAGAATAAACTTATCTTATGAGAGATAAGACGAGAGAGATAGAGAAAGAAGAAAGTATCTTGTGAGAGATAAGACGAGAGAAAGAGAGAGAGAGAGAGAGATAGAGAGAGAGAGAGAGAGAAAAGTTATCTTGTGAGATTGATTGACTGATTGATTGATTGATCTTTATTTCAAAAGGGTTAAGAATTGGGCACGCAGTCCCGTCTAACATTCTGCCCTTTATCATACATCTTTCACTCTATTCCAGACATTCTACAAATATGCTGTTCATATAACAAACATAATTAACATTGAAGCTGAGAGACATAAAATAAAATATAACATTTACGTTTCGATCTTAAACATTCACTCAGTACAGAAGTAACTACATACATTATAAATGACTATCTACTAAACAAAATTGTCGGGACTATTCAGAAAACACTTAATTGTATTCGGTGTCTGTAAGAGCAGCTTAAGATAACTTAAGAGAGAGCGAGAGAGAGAGAGAAAGAAGAAAGTTATCTTGTGAGAGATAAGAGGAGAGAGAGAGAAGAAGAAAGTTATCTTGTGAGAGATAAGACCAGAGAGAAAGAAAAAAGTTATCTTGTGAGAGATAAGACGAGAGAGAAAAAGAAGAAAGTTATCTTATGGATCTTGTGAGAGATAAGACGAGAGAGAGAGAGAGAGAGAAGAAGAAAGTTATCTTATGATATATAAGACCAGTCTCTTCAAGACTTACTTGTAAAATAGCTCAGACACAGACTGTCACGCGTTTTCTTGAAGTAGAGGATATCATGTTAGTAGAGGATGTCATAGTATTAGAGGATGTCGTGTTAGTAGAGAATGTCATAGTATTAGAGGATGTCATGTTAGTAGAGGATGTCATGGTATTAGAGGATGTCGTGTTAGTAGAGGATGTCATGGTATTAGAGGATGTCGTGTTAGTAGAGGATGTCATGGTATTAGAGGATGTCGTGTTAGTAGAGGATGTCATGCTAGTAGAGAATGCCATGTTAGTAGATGATGTCATGTTTGATCAGGACTGCTAACAGAAAGACTTTTCTTTTCAAAGTACGAAATAGTTCACAGAACCGCTGACAAAGATCTGGTTACGTTCTACTTCCTGACAAGTTTGTCAATATCTTCTCCTAATTCCTGACAAGTTTGTCAATATCTTCTCCTAATTCCTGACAAGGTTGTCAATATCTTCTCCTAATTCCTGACAAGTTTGTCAATATCTTCTCCTACTTCCTGACAAGTTTGTCAATATCTTCTCCTACTTCCTGACAAGGTTGTCAATATCTTCTCCTAATTCCTGACAAGTTTGTCAATATCTTCTCCTACTTCCTGACAAGGTTGTCAATATCTTATCCAATTCCTGACAAGGTTGTCAATATCTTCTCCTAATTCCTGACAAGTTTGTCAATATCTTCTCCTAATTCCTGACAAGTTTGTCAATATCTTCTCCTACTTCCTGACAAGGTTGTCAATATCTTCTCCTAATTCCTGACAAGGTTGTCAATATCTTCTTCTACTTCCTGACAAGGTTGTCAATATCTTCTCCTAATTTTGACAAGTTTGTCAATATCTTCTCCTACTTCCTGACAAGATTGTCAATATCTTCTCCTGCTTCCTGACAAGTTTGTCAATATCTTCTCCTAATTCCTGACAAGTTTGTCAATATCTTCTCCTAATTCCTTACAAGTTTGTCAATATCTTCTCTTACTTCCTGACAAGTTTGTCAATATCTTCTACTACTTCCTGACAATTGAATCAAGACTATTTAACAGGCTTATTTCCAGACACGTTCATCAAAATCTTGTCCTTTTCCTTGACAATCTCAACAAAATCTCGTCAATTTTCCAGACAAATTCATCAAAGTCGTGTCCTATTTCCTAACAAGTTCAACAAAACCTTGTTATATTTCATGACCAGTTCATTAAATTCTTGTCCTATTTCCTAACAAGTTCAACAAAACCTTGTTACATTTCTTGACAAGCTCATCAGAATCTCCTCCTACGTGCTACTGCACTTACGGGAGGACGTGTTTTGGAACTGGAGTTTTCCATAATAACTGAAACTTGGACACACGACTGAGAAATTAGACATGGAGCAGAGACAACATTAAGAAATTAGACATGCAACAGAGACAAGATTAAGAAGTTAGACATGGAACAAAGACAAGATTAAGAAGTTAGACATGCAACAGAGACAAGATTAAGACGTTAGACATGCAACATAGACAAGATTAAGACATTAGACATGGAACACAGACAAGATTAAGAAGTTAGACTTGCAACAGAGACAAGATTAAGAAGTTAGACATGGAACAGAGACAAGATTAAGAAGTTAGACATGCAACAGAGACACGATTAAGAAGTTAGACATGAAGCAGAGACAAGATTAAGAAGTTAGACATGCAACAGAGACACGATTAAAAAGTTACACATGCAACAGAGACGAGAATAAAAATTTAGACGTGGAACAGAGACAAGATTAAGAAGTTAGACATGCAACAGAGACAAGATTAAGAAGTTAGACATGAAACATAGACAAGATTAAGACGTTAGACATGGAACAGAGACAAGATTAAGAAGTTAGACATGCAACAGAGACACGATTAATAAGTTAGACATGAAGCAGAGGCATGATTAAGAAGTTAGACATGGAACAGAGACAAGATTAAGACGTTAGACATGCACTATAGACAAGATTAAGACGTTAGACATGGAACAGAGACAAGATTAAGAAGTTAGACAATGAACAGAGACAAGATTAAGAAATTAGACATGCAACAGAGACAAGATTAAGACGTTAGACATGGAACAGAGACGAGATTAAAAAGTTAGACACGAATCAGAGACAAGATTAAGAAGTTAGACAGGAAACTAAAGAAAAACTCGGACATGATGAATAAACGATATTGATAATGAAAGATTCCAGATACCACAGAAACATCAACATCTTTCATGTGCAGGTTCTTATCTATTGCTGCTGCTGCTGCTGCTCCTGATGATGATGATGATGATGATGATAAGAATGGAAAAAGACAAAGGGAAATGGAATTTTTGACAGGGAAGAAAATAGAGAAAACAGAAATGTGTATACAGCGCACTGGCATGGCGATCTGAAGGTCCCTGGCTCGATCTCACACTCGGATGGTATTATTTCAGGTCGACCGGCGTCGAGGTCAATCCAGCCTTAAAAGCGGGTACCTGGGCGGTCCCTTGGAAAGCAGCCATGACATGTACTGACGTCCAGACTTCAAATCCTGTAGTGGCCTAGAAATGTGAAGGCACGAACACTTCACACCTGCGCTACAGCAAGCAAATGTCACAGAACAGATTTCTTTGTTAGCCAAACATTAATGTGAATCGCTGGTCTGGTTACAAGATTTTTCTGCACACATCATAGTTTGTCTGTTCCATTTTTTTAGAGGTGATTAAAGATATGTTGTTGTTACTATACTGGTGTAATATCTACACTCTACGCAATGTATTATTGTTACATTTATGTAATATCTACACTATGTTTAATATATTGCTGCTCTGTTGCTGTAATATCTACACTGTAATCAATGTGTTCTTTTTCTGCTGACGTATTATCTACACTCTAATCAATGTGTTCTTTTTCTGTTGACGTATTATCTACACTCTAATCAATGTGTTCTTTTTCTGTTGACGTATTATCTACACTGTAATCAATGTGTTCTTTTTCTGCTGAAGTATTATCTACACTCTAATCAATGTGTTCTTTTTCTGCTGACGTATTATCTACACTATAATCAATGTGTTCTTTTTCTGCTGAAGTATTATCTACACTCTAATCAATGTGTTCTTTTTCTGCTGAAGTATTATCTACACTATAATCAATGTGTTCTTTTTCTGTTGACGTATTATCTACACTCTAATCAATGTGTTCTTTTTCTGTTGACGTATTATCTACACTCTAATCAATGTGTTCTTTTTCTATTGACGTATTATCTACACTCTAATCAATGTGTTCTTTTTCTATTGACGTATTATCTACGCTCTATTTCCTATTCCTGATCAGATATCACAACTTTCCCAGGCCGTAGATGAAGCAAATCAATTATTTAGATGAGTCAGTCGTGCACCAGCCAGACATTTTACGCACTAGAGCACTCATAACAGTAACAACAAGCCTAGCACCGATGTATTATTCAACAATTGCTCATATGTCTCTGCCTGCCACTACAGCACTTCCTTCATGTTTAAGCAAAGCTTTCTGACAAAGTTCAAGTCACATTCCAAGAAGTTTGCTGGCCCGTCTTTTGTGACAGATGTTGAGATGAGACATTTGGTCCATAACACAGACGACTCTTTAACTCTCTGCCCTTTGATTTTCTGACTCTCTGACTCTCTAGCTATCTGACTCTTTGATTCTCTAGCTATCTGACTCTCTGATTCTCTGACTCTCTAGATTTTTACTCTTTAGCTCTTTGACTCTCTGATTCTCTAACTCTCTAGTTCTTTGACTCTCTAGCCATTTGACTCTCTAGCTCTTTGACTCTCTCATCTCTGAGTCTCTTGCTCTCTGTCTCTGATTCTCTTACTCTCTAGCTCTTTGACTCTCCAGCTCTCTGACTTTCTGGACAGCAAAATACGGCACTAAACTTTACAGAGGAATTATAAAATATTTATGCTTTAAACTGTACCCTGAACATGTTTCCTGCATATTACTGTAGCCGCCCATAGACGAGTGCGAGATAGCCAAGTTTATTAATGCGCTGTTCTCTGGTGCTAGACGGTCACTCGTCCTGCAGAAGTCTGTAGGTAATTCTCTTGTTATTTCTCTTTCTCTCACATCTAGAAGCACTTTTCCTATGTCCCCCCCCCCCCCCTCTTCCCAGACCCATCCATACAAAAGTGCGCTCTATTATTTTACTCTCAGAAATTTGTGAGAATCGACAACGTACAAGCGAAAACAAAACGATGATTAGTCAGGCATGAAAAGCTCAAATACAGCACACGCTGATATCTTGTGATTTAAAATTCAAAGTCAAATATCCAGGGAGGTATGACGTCTGCGGCGAGGAATCGATCGATGTATCAGACACATTTAATAAATTCAGCTTTGGTGAAAATCCTCCGTGTAATAGATGAAAGGTCGATATAAGCGTTCTTATGCCAGGCAGAGGGGCATAAACAACAGACTAGCAGAGACAAACAATGACAGGGAAAACACATTTGTGAAAGGGGACACAACGAAATGAAAGGGAAAACATAGAACGTAGTAGAAATAAACTTGTATGACCCTAACATAAAAACATGGAATGTAGTGTAAATAAACCTGTATGACCCTAACATAAAAACATGGAATGTAGTATAAATAAACTTGTATGACCCTAACATAAAAACATGAAAGGTAGTGTAAATAAACTTGTATGACCCTAGCATAAAAACATGGAAGGTAGTGTAAATAAACTTGTATGACCCTAACATAAAAACATAGAACGCAGTGTAAATAAACTTGTATGACCCTAATATAAAAACATGGAATGTAGTGTAAATAAACTTGTATGACCCTAACATAAAAACATAGAACGCAGTGTAAATAAACTTGTATGACCCTAATATAAAAACATGGAATGTAGTGTAAATAAACTTGTATGACCCTAACATAAAAACATGGAATGTAGTGTAAATAAACTTGTATGACCCTAACATAAAAACATAGAACGTAGTATAAATAAACTTGTATGACCCTAACATAAAAACATGAAAGGTAGTGTAAATAAACTTGTATGACCCTAACATAAAAACATGGAATGTAGTGTAAATAAACTTGTATGACCCTAACATAAAAATAGGAAAGGTAGTATAAATAAACTTGTATGACCCTAACATAAAAACATGAAAGGTAGTATAAATAAACTTGTATGACCCTAACATAAAAACATGGAAGGTAGTGTATAACTTGTATATCCCTGACATATTTGGGTAAAAGAATGGAAAAGAACTGTATTCATACCACTGCCAAACAAAGGGTAACCTGAAATTATGCACAAACTACAGAAATGTTGCCCAGATTAGTCATGCCAGTAAAATTCTGTTACAAATCATAATGAGTAGACTTCGAAAGAAAATAGAAGAAGTCAATATGGTCCAAGCTGGTTTCAGGCAGGGAAGAGGATCAAGAGATCATATATTCAATATAAGATTAATAATAGAGAAATGCGACAGTGTAATGTGAAACTATATTTATCCTTTATAGGCTACTCAAAGGCATTTGATTGTGTACAACACCAGAAACTTTAGAAAATAATGGGAAAAATGGGATTTCTAACACATTTGACACAACTAACATCACTGCTGTATCTAGACCAACAAGCAGCAGTAAGAATAAATGGTGAAACAACAACTTGGTTTGACATAAAACAAGGGGTCCGTCAGGAGTGCATATTGTCGCCTACTTAATTAACTGAAAATATAATGAGGAATGTTAGAGAGAAGATGTATACAAAGAATAATACAATGCCATAACATAACAACTGGAGGTTATGAAATACCAGAGATTAGATATGCTGATGACGCAGTATTACTGTCCACAACACAAAAATGAATGGAAAATCTAATTATGTCAGTCTGTAAGAACAGCAAAGAGCAAAGCCTCTATCTTAAGGCAAAGAAAACTAAATTGATGACTACTGACAAAACAAACAAGGCAGCTGAAATATGTATTAATGAGAAAAAGCTGGAAGAAGTGGAGAGTTTTGAATATCTTGGATATCTACTAACTAATAATGGAGATACAATGAGGGAAATTAAAAGGAATATATCTATCACTCAACAGAAAGTAAAACCACTAAAGAATCTGTAGAGAGGAACGCACAGAACTATAAAAATAAGATTTTTAAGGGCATGCATCTTTATCATCGTAACATATGCCTGTGAGACCTGGACACTTAACAAAACGCATAAATGTCTTTGGATGTAAATGCTACAGAAAAGTTCTTCAAATATCATGGACACAAAAAAGAACAAATATATCTATACGACAAGAGCTTAGCATTGAAGAAGTCTGGCAATTAAAGAGGATTAAAGAGAGAAATCTTAAATATTTTGGACACATTAAACGTCATGATGATCTAGAGAAGACTGTCTTGGAAGAGTACATAATAGGAACAAGAAAGAGAGGAAGACTAAGGCTAAGATGGCTGCAAGACATTGTTGATGATCTGCAAATGGACGCATCAGCAACAGGTCATCTTGCTCAGAACCGAGAGGCCTAATGGAGTGCTGTTAGGGAGGCAAAGTTCCGCAAGGGACATGCAAATGAATATGAATCCTTGACATAAAAAGATAGAATGGAGTATAAATAAACTTTATGTCGCTGACATAAAAATGTACACAGTGATTTTGGTTACATCGCAGGCCACAGATGTAAGCAGATTCCAGCCTCATGTGTGAGATGTAAGTAGCTGATTAACAGAGTCTTCAGATTAATTGTTAGCTTTTTGTTATCGTTTTATCAAAGTTACATATTAGTTTTATGTCACTACGTTATTATTTTACAAAATATAAAGAAATAAACTATCTATTCTACATGATGTAAATTAGTGATTCAGTATCCACGGATTCATAAACCGCGGTTTATAGTTATAATATCCGCGTTCACAAAGTTATACTATAACATCCGCGCTCACACAGTTACACTATAACATCCGCGCTCACACAGTTACACTATAACATCCGAGCTCACACAGTTACACTATAACATCCGCGCTCACACAGTTACACTATAACATCCGAGCTCACACAGTTACACTATAACATCCGCGCTCACACAGTTACACTATAACATCCGCGCTCACACAGTTACATTATAACATCCGAGCTCACACAGTTACACTACAACATCCGCGCTCACACAGCTGCAATATAATATCTGCGCTCACACACTAACGTGTTTAGTCACTAGACAGCGGACAAACATCAATCACACACTATTTTGTTTAGTCCCTAGACAGCGGACAAACATCAACCACACACTATTTTGTTTAGTCCCTAGACAGCGGACAAACATCAATCACACACTAACGTGTTTAGTCACTAGACAGCGGACAAACATCAACCACACACTATTGTGTTTAGTCCCTAGACAGCGGACAAACATCAATCACACACTAACGTGTTTAGTCACTAGACAGCGGACACACATCAACCACACACTAGCTTGTTTAGTCCCTAGACAGCGGACACACTAGCTTGTTTAGTCCCTAGACAGCGGACAAACATCAACCACACACTATTTTGTTTAGTCCCTAGACAGCGGACAAACATCAACCACACACTATTTTGTTTAGTCCCTAGACAGCGAACAAACATCAACCACACACTAGCTTGTTTAGTCCCTAGACAGCGGACAAACATCAACCACACACTATTTTGTTTAGTCCCTAGACAGCGGACAAACATCAACCACACACTAGCTTGTTTAGTCCCTAGACAGCGGACAAACATCAACCACACACTAGCTTGTTTAGTCCCTAGACAGCGGACAAACATCAACTACACACTAGCTTGTTTAGTCCCTAGACAGCGGACAAACATCAACCACACACTAGCTTGTTTAGTCCTTAGACAGCGGACAAACATCAACTACACACTAGCTTGTTTAGTCCCTAGACAGCGGACACACGTGTCTGGATGTTCTGTTACTTAAAAACTCTTCCCAAGTTCTCTGCACAGAAGAGGCACGCAGCCTACAGCTCCTAATGCAAACATTCTTTGGCTGGTGCACAAAGACCTGATGTTTTATTCTAAATATTAATTCTAGGAAAAATGCGTAAAATAGTCAAGACAGAAGTTTAGTTATTCTGGTGAAGTTTATGTTTAAAGAAGAACTTGACATTTTCCACGCTGGTGTGATTTTTTTACTAAATTGTGAAGTAAATTATTCCACAATATTAACATTTTTTGTACTCATTCTTTTCTAATATCCAAGTCATCAGTTTCAGAAATATCAGCCTCAGAATAAACTTTCATGTTTAACACATATCTTATCTTGACAAAGTTTCTGATTTTTACATCCTACAAACATATCTACAACATAAATTATTTTTGTCAAGAAAAAAATGTTGAGGCTGAAATTGCATTTACAATGTGTCTTTGTCACTGTAAGGGGAAATAAGTTTTGAAGGTGATCCAGAACCTGGAGATTTGAGCCAATCTTCCTTTTTTAGCAGAGGCTCAAATCTTCCTTTTTTATCAGAGGCCCCAATCTTCCTTGTTACCAGAGGCTCCAATCTTACTTTTTAGCAGAAGCTCCAATTTTACTTGTTAGCACAGGCTTCAATCTTCCTTGTTATCAGAGGCTCCAATCTTCCTTGTTAGCAGAGGCTCCAATCTTACTTTTTAGCAGAGGCTCAAAACTTACTTTTTAGCAGAGGCTCCAATCTTCCTTGTGACCAGAGGTCCCAATCTTCCTTGTGACTAGAGGCACTAATCTTCCTTGTTAGCAGAGGCTCCAATCTTACTTTTTAGCAGAGGCTCTAATCTTTCTTGTTAGCAGAGGCTCTTATCTTCCTTGTTACCAGAGGCTCCAATCTTCCTTTTTACCAGAGGCCTCAATCTTCCTTATTAGCAGAGGCTCCAATCTTCAAAGGTTAGCAGAGGCTAAGAGACAAGAACAAGAAATAGAGAAATATCAGCCACATTGTAGAGAAGGCACTGAAATGAGTACGATTTTTATTATTATAGCCATAAAAATAAAATCTTAGCCAATTCCACTAGAATGCTGTAGATAAAAGAGACAGAGAAATATCAAGAACAAAACGGCTATTCTGAAAAAAGAGAAAGAAATATCAAGAATAAAACAGACACTGTCAAAAATTAGAGAGAGAAGTATCAATAAGAAAACGGACATTCTCAAAAATTAGAGAGAGAAATAACAAGAAGAAAACGGATATTCTTAGAGAGAGAGAAAAAAAAGACCAAAACGGATATTCTGAAAAAAATATAGAGAGAATTATCAAGAAGAAAACGGACATTGTGAAAATTTAGAGAGAGAAATATCAAGAAGAAAATGGATATTCTTAAAAAAAATAGAGAGAGAAATATCAAGAAAACCGACATTGTGAAAATTTAGAGAGAGACATATCAAGAAGAAAACGGACATTCTGAAAATGTAGAGAGAGAGAGAGAGAGAGAGAGAGAGAGAAATATCAAGAAGAAAACGGACATTCTGAAAATTTAGAGAGAGAAATATCAAGAAGAAAACGGACATTCTGAAAATTTAGAGAGAGAGAGAGAGAGAGAGAAATATCAAGAAGAAAACGGACATTCTGAAAATTTAGAGAGAGAAATATCTAGAAGAAAACGGACATTCTGAAAATTTAGAGAGAGAGAGAGAGAGAGAGAGAGAGAAATATCAAGAGGAAAACGGACATTCCGAAAATTTAGAGAGAGAGAGAGAGAGAGAGAAATATCAAGAAGAAAACGGACATTGTGAAAATTTAGAGAGAGAAATATCAAGAAGAAAATGGATATTCTTAAAAAAAATAAAGAGAGAAATATCAAGAAGAAAACGGACATTCCGAAAATTTAGAGAGAGAAATATCAAGAAGAAAACGGACATTCTGAAAATTTAGAAAGAGAAATATCAAGAAGAAAACGGACATTCTGAAAATTTAAAGAGAGAAATATCAAGAAGAAAACGGACATTGTAAAAAATGAGAGAAAATGTGAATGATAACACTTCCTAGGTGTGCGAAGAATCTGCCCGAAATCTATCAAGAGCAAATTCATTTACATTCACAGATGTACAAGTTGTGAAGGTTTCACATTTACGGATGTATAAGTTGTGAAGGTTTAACATTCACAGATGTATAAGTGGCGAGTCAGTGTTATATAAAGTAAATATGAAGTAGAGTGAAAATAACAGTTAGACAGTAGAAGCTATCGCACGTCAAGCATATGGAGGGAAATAATACATCTACTGCGGGCTGGTTAAAATAGTCAGCAGGCTGGAATTTCCCACTGGACAAAGTGTACCCTTTACTAATCTTATCTATGTCAGCAAAGAACTGTGATAAAAATCTTATCTATGTCAACAAAGAACTGTGATACTAATATTATCTACGTCAACAAAAATCTGTGATACCAATCGTATCTATGTCAACAAAGAACTCCGATACTGACCTTCTCAATATTAAGAACTTGATATTAATCTTATCTATGTCAACAAAGAACTGTAATACTAACATTATCTATGTTAATAGAGAACTGTGATACTAATCTTAACTATGTCAACAAAGAACTCCTATACTAAAATTACCTATGTCAATGAATGAACTTGATATTAATCTTATCTACGTCAACAAAGAACATGCTAATCTTATCTATTTCAACGAAAGAACTGTGATACTAATCTTATCTATGTCAACGAAAGAACTGTGATACTAATCTTATCTATGTCAGTGAAAGAACTGCCTTGCAAGTTTTTTTCTTCTATTTGACAAAAGCAGAATTTAGTCACGAGAAACTTACAGGTGTATTCAATGACATCAGCTATCTTCAATGATGTCAGTTGTCTTCAATGATGTCAGTTGTTTTCATTGATGTCAGTTGTCATCATTTATGTCAGTTGTCTTCAGTGACGTTAGTTATCATCACTGATGTCAGTTGTCTTCATTGATGTTAGCTATCCTCAATGATGTCAGTTGTCTTCATTGATGTCAGTTGTCTTCATTGCTGTCAGTTGTCTTCATTGTTGTCATTTGTCTTCAATGATGTCAGTTGTCTTCATTGATGTCAGTTGTCTTCGTTGATGTCAGTTGTCTTCATTGTTGTCAGTTGTCTTCATTGTTGTCAGTGTCTTCATTGATTTCAGTTGTCTTCATTGTTGTCAGTTGTCTTCATTGATGTCAGTTGTCTTCATTGATTTCAGTTGTCTTCATTGTTGTCAGTTGTCTTCATTGATGTCAGTTGTCTTCATTGATGTCAGTTGTCTTCATTGATGTCAGATGTCTTCATCACCGCTGATGTCAGGCAGCAGACCTCAAGCAACGACGTCAACACATACACGAAGAAGCTTTACATATGCCCTTTTTACCGGATGTGAACTTTGCGACTATGACATACATAACTATGACATGCAAATAGCTGTTTACATTGACAAATGTCTCCCTGAACGATTTCACGACATTTACAACTGTTTATTTATGCTGTGTACTTTTCTCTGAACCCAGAAAACTATATTCGTCAACACTAAAACTATTTACACACAACCATGGAAAATATTACAACTCTTTACTTTCTGAGAAAATAAAATTTACACACAACCACGGAAAATATTACAACTCTTTAGCTTCTGAGAAAATAAAATTTACACACAACCAGGTAAAATATTACAACTCTTTAGCTTCTGAGAAAATAAAATTTACACATAACCAGGTAAAATATTACAACTCTTTAGCTTCTGAGAAAAAAAACATGAACTTGGCATAGAAAATGATACGCCATTTCTAAAGTGTACGTGCTACTGACAGAACTATACACAAAACTGTTGTGCCATTTCTTATGAGACTTGACTTATGAGACTTGGCATATGACAGAACTGATCTATACACAAAACTATTGTTTCATTTATTGTGAGACTTGACTTAGAACTGATATATACATAAATCTATGAGACTTGACTTGTGAGACTTGACTTATAACAGAACTGATCTATACATAAATCTATGAGACTTGACTTGTGAGACTTGACTTATAACAGAACTGATCTATACATAAATCTATGAGACTTGACTTGTGACAGGAACTGCAGACAGAATACACATATGTCTATGAGGCTTGACTTGTGACAGAAACTGCAGACAGAGTACTCGTATGTATATGAAGCTGAGAGCACTAAATGTTTAAAAGAAGGGACATTTACCAACTGTCAGCTTGTCTGTGGCGTCATGTCTTCATGTGTGTCTGTCTGTGGCGTCATGTATTCATGTGTATCTGTCTGTGGCGCCATGTCTTCATGTGTGTCTGTCTGTGGCGTCATGTCTTCATGTGTGTCTACCTGTGGCGTCATGTGTTCATGTGTGTCTGTCTGTGGCGTCATGTATTCATGTGTATCTGTCTGTGTCGCCATGTCTTCATGTGTGTCTGTCTGTGGCGTCATGTCTTCATGTGTGTCTGTCTGTGGCGTCATGTCCTCATGTGTGTCTGTCTGTGGCGTCATGTCTTCATGTGTGTCTGTCTGTGATGCCATGTATTCATGTGTTTCTGTCTTTGTTGCCATGTATTCATGTGTGTCTGTCTGTAGTGCCATGTATTCATGTGTGTCTGTCTGTGGTGCCATGTCTTCATATGTGTCTGTCTGTGGCGTCATGTCTTCATGTGTGTCTGTTTGTGGCGTCATGTCTTCATGTGTGTCTGTTTGTGGCGTCATATCTTCATGTGTGTCTGTCTGTGATGCCATGTATTCATGTGTTTCTGTCTGTGGTGCCATGTATTCATGTGTGTCTGCCTATGGTGTCATGTCTTCATGTGTGTCTGTCTGTGGCGTCATGTCTTCATGTGTGTCTGTGGCGTCATGTCTTTATATGTGTCTGTCTGTGGCGTCATGTCTTCATGTGTGTCTGTGGCGTCATGTCTTCATGTGTGTTTGTGGCGTCATGTCTTCATGTGTGTTTGTTTGTGGCGTCATGTCTTCATGTGTGTCTGTCTGTGGCGTCATGTCTTCATGTGTTTCTGTCTGTGATGCCATGTATTCATGTGTTTCTGTCTTTATTGCCATGTATTCATGTGTGTCTGTCTGTGGTGCCATGTATTCATGTGTGTCTGTCTGTGGTGTCATGTATTCACGTGTGTCTGTCTGTGGTGTCATGTATTCACGTGTGTCTGTCTGTGGTGTCATGTATTCACGTGTGTCTGTCTGTGGTGTCATGTATTCATGTGTGTCTGTCTGTGGTGTCATGTATTCATGTGTGTCTGACTGTGGTGTCATGTATTCATGTGTGTCTGTCTGTGGTGTCATGTATTCACGTCTGTCTGTATTCCGGGAATAATTTGAGACGTCACACCCCGCTACCCGTGTTGCCTTGTCTGTGCTAGACTATCTTGTGTTCTAGGCATTGTTGGCATCACTCAGAAAGTTGTATAAAGCACGTAGATGATAGGTAAAACTTTTGTAACAGTGCTATAATTCTTTGAGCCTTCTAAAAAAAGGAAAACATTCACAATTTAGCAGTGCTCGATTCCACTAACAGAAAAATATCCCAATAAAACAGTCTAACATCATATACGTAGTTTATGAGTGTAAGTATCATATGTAATTTGTGAGTGTAAGTATCATTTGTAGTTTATGAGTGTAAGTATCATAGTAGTTTGTGGGTGTAAGTATAGAAAATTCATTATATAAATGTGCACATACTCCACTGCGGTAAAACTGTCATAACAAAATGTAAAAACCAGTTTTAAAAACATTTGTACCTCTCAGATTTCTTCTATGAAAGTGTAGTACTTCAAAACATCAGACATGACACTATTATAACTACAATGAAGGTGAAACATCAGACATGACACTATTATAACTACAATGAAGGTGAAACATCAGACATGAACCTGTGATAAGTACAGTGTAAATGAAACATCAGACTAGAAACTGTTATAACTACGGTGTACGTGAAACATCAGACTAGAAACTGTTATAACTACGGTGTAGGTGAAACACCGTGAATATACTGGCAGAAAGAAGCAGCAATTCGAGTTGAAAATAGAACTGGAAAATATCAACCTATAAAACAAGGGGTGCGACAAGGATGTGTACTATCTCCAGACCTTTTTTCTCTGTACAGGGAGAATATTCTAAGAACAATCATCACAGAACCAGGCATAAAAATTGGAGGATACAATATTAACAACCTTCGGTATGCTGACGACACAGTACTGATAGCTGAGAACCAACAAGACCTGCAAAATCTCTTGGATAAAGTCGACAAAGAAAATGAACAGAAAGGCTTTACTTTGAACATTTAAAAAAAAACAGAGACTATGGTTATATCTAAGAAACAGAAACCCCAACATGCAGTATAAAATTAAACGGAACTATTCTAAAGCAGGTGCAGAAATTCAAATACCTTGGAGCAGTAATAACTTCAGATGGGAAATGCAGAACAGAAATTAGGAACAGAATAGGCCAAGCAAAGACTGCATTTCAGAGAATGAGAAACATATTAGCTAACACATCTTTATCAATGAATGTTAGAAAATGAGTCCTAAAATGCTATATTGAACCTATCTTGTTATATGGAAGTGAATTATGGACAATAGGCAAGTCTGCACAAAAATCATTAGAAGCAGCAGAAATGTGGTTTATTAGAAGAATGTTGCGAATCCCCTGGACAGCAAAAATAACTAATGAAGAATGTAGGAGAAGAGCTGGAGAGACAAAAAATCTTGTCAAAAAAAAAAAAAAAGAAGAGACAATGTACTTTCATAGGACATGCAATGAGAAGAGGGGGCATTGAAAATATTATAACAGCAGGAAAAATAGAAGGAAGAAGATCAAGAGGAAGACCAAGAGAAATGATACTGGACAGTCTGACGGGATGGTGGAGAGGAGATCATCAACTGAGCTGATGGCCTGCATGAAGGATTGTGTACTCTGGAGAAGCATAATAGCCAATGCCAGTCGGCACGGCACCAGATGATAATGATGATGATGATAGGTGAAACGTCAGTCTAGAAACTGTTAATACAGCGATGTAGGTGAAACATCAGACTAGAAACTGTTATAACTGCGGTGTAGGTGAAACATCAGACTAGAAAACATAATAACTACGATGTAGGTGAAACATCAAATGAGAAATTGTTATAACTACGGCTTAGATGAAAAATCAGACCAGAAACTGTCATAACTACCGTGTAGGTGAAACAGACTAGAAACTGTTATAACTACGGCTTAGATGAAACATCAGACTAGAAACTGTTATAACTACGGTGTAGGTGAAACACCGTGAATATACTGGCAGAAAGAAGCAGCAATTCGAGTTGAAAATAGAACTGGAAAATATCAACCTATAAAACAAGGGGTGCGACAAGGATGTGTACTATCTCCAGACCTTTTTTCTCTGTACAGGGAGAATATTCTAAGAACAATCATCACAGAACCAGGCATAAAAATTGGAGGATACAATATTAACAACCTTCGGTATGCTGACGACACAGTACTGATAGCTGAGAACCAACAAGACCTGCAAAATCTCTTGGATAAAGTCGACAAAGAAAATGAACAGAAAGGCTTTACTTTGAACATTTAAAAAAAAACAGAGACTATGGTTATATCTAAGAAACAGAAACCCCAACATGCAGTATAAAATTAAACGGAACTATTCTAAAGCAGGTGCAGAAATTCAAATACCTTGGAGCAGTAATAACTTCAGATGGGAAATGCAGAACAGAAATTAGGAACAGAATAGGCCAAGCAAAGACTGCATTTCAGAGAATGAGAAACATATTAGCTAACACATCTTTATCAATGAATGTTAGAAAATGAGTCCTAAAATGCTATATTGAACCTATCTTGTTATATGGAAGTGAATTATGGACAATAGGCAAGTCTGCACAAAAATCATTAGAAGCAGCAGAAATGTGGTTTATTAGAAGAATGTTGCGAATCCCCTGGACAGCAAAAATAACTAATGAAGAATGTAGGAGAAGAGCTGGAGAGACAAAAAATCTTGTCAAAAAAAAAAAAAAAAGAAGAGACAATGTACTTTCATAGGACATGCAATGAGAAGAGGGGGCATTGAAAATATTATAACAGCAGGAAAAATAGAAGGAAGAAGATCAAGAGGAAGACCAAGAGAAATGATACTGGACAGTCTGACGGGATGGTGGAGAGGAGATCACCAACTGAACTGATGGCCTGCATGAAGGATTGTGTACTCTGGAGAAGCATAATAGCCAATGCCAGTCGGCACGGCACCAGATGATAATGATGATGATGATAGGTGAAACGTCAGACTAGAAACTGTTAATACAGCGATGTAGGTGAAACATCAGACTAGAAACTGTTATAACTGCGGTGTAGGTGAAACATCAGACTAGAAAACATAATAACTACGATGTAGGTGAAACATCAAATGAGAAACTGTTATAACTACGGCTTAGATGAAAAATCAGACCAGAAACTGTCATAACTACCGTGTAGGTGAAACAGACTAGAAACTGTTATAACTACGGCTTAGATGAAAAATCAGACCAGAAACTGTCATAACTACCGTGTAGGTGAAACAGACTAGAAACTGTTATAACTACGGCTTAGATGAAAAATCAGACCAGAAACTGTCATAACTACCGTGTAGGTGAAACAGACTAGAAACTGTTATAACTACGGTGTAGATGAAACATCAGATTAGAAACTGTTATAACTAAGGTGTAGGTGAAACAGACTAGAAACTGTTATAACTAAGGTATAGATGAAACAGACTAGAAACTGTTATAACTAAGTTGTAGGTGAAACAGACTAGAAACTGTTATAACTAAGCTGTAGATGAAACAGACTAGAAACTGTTATAACTAAGTTGTAGGTGAAACAGATTAGAAACTGTTATAACTAAGTTGTAGATGAAACAGACTAGAAACTGTTATAACTAAGTTGTAGGTGAAACAGACTAGAAACTGTTATAACTAAGGTGTGGATGAAACAGACTAGAAACTGTTATAACTAAGGTGTAGGTGAAACAGACTAGAAACTGTTATAACTAAGGTGTGGATGAAACAGACTAGAAACTGTTATAACTAAGGTGTGGATGAAACAGACTAGAAACTGTTATAACTAAGGTGTAGGTGAAACAGACTAGAAACTGTTATAACTAAGGTGTGTATGAAACAGACTAGGAACTGTTATAACTAAGGTGTGGATGAAACAGACTAGAAACTGTTATAACTAAGGTGTAGGTGAAACAGACTAGAAACTGTTATAACTAAGTTGTAGGTGAAACAGACTAGAAACTGTTATAACTAAGGTGTAGATGAAACAGACTAGAAACTGTTAGAACGAAGGTGTAGATGAAACAGACTAGAAACTGTTATAACTAAGGTGTAGATAAAACAGACTAGAAACTGTTATAACTATGGTGTAGATGAAACAGACTAGAAACTGTTATAACTAAGTTGTAGATGAAACAGACTGGAAACTGTTATAACTAAGCTGTAGATGAAACAGACTAGAAACTGTTATAACTAAGCTGTAGATGAAACAGACTAGAAACTGTTATAACTAAGGTGTAGATGGAACAGACTAGAAACTGTTATAACTACGGTGTAGATGAAACAGACTAGAAACTGTTATAACTAAGTTGTAGATGAAACAGACTAGAAACTGTTATAACTACAGTGTAGGTGAAACACCAGACTTGAAACTATTATAACTGCGGTATAGGTGAAACACAAGACTAAAATCTGTTATAACTACGGTGTAGTTGAAACATCAGATTTGAAACTATTGTAACTACGGTGTAGATGAAACATCAGATATGAAACTATAGTAACTACAGTGTAGATGAAACATCAGATATGAAACTATAGTAACTACGGCGTAAGTGAAATATCAGATATGAAACTATAGTAACTACGGTGTAAGTGAAATATCCGATATGAAACTATAGTAACTACGGTGTAAGTGACAAAATCAGAATTAAAAACTGGTATAACTACGGTGCAGGTGAAACATCAGACTACAAACTATTATAAAACTGTGGTGTAGATGAAACATCAGACATGAAACTACTGTAAATACGGTGTAGGTGAAACATCCGACTAAAAAATGTTGTAAGTACAATGTAGATGAAACATCAGACTAAAAACTATTATAACTACGTTGTAGGTGAAACATCAGACTACAAACTGTTGTAACTACGGTGTAGATGAAACATCAGACTAGAAAGTAATATAGCTAAGGTGTAGATGAACATCAGATATGAAACCGTTTATAACTAATGCGTAGGTGCTTGTTTAAATTACTGCATTTCATGACAATCACAGGAGATATTTCAGATATCATTTCAAATAACATTTCAGATAACATTTCAGATAAATTCTCAGTTAACATTTGAGATAACTTATCAGATAACATTTCAGATAACTTTTTTGATAACATTTCAGATAACTTCTCTGATATTTTAACGATCAGTCACGTCACTGTTTTAAATTTTAAAAATCAAATCAACACATAGGTCCTCCTCAAGACTGTCCTCTGCGCTATGATACATCTCCATTACTGTCCAGAGTCAACAACAAGTGCAAGGAGATGTCATTACTACCTGTAGTCAGTCAACAAGTGCAAGGAGATGTCAGTACTACCTGTAGTCAGTCAACAAGTGCAATGAGATGTCAGTACTACCTGTAGTCAGTCAACACGTGCAATGAGATGTCAGTACTACCTGTAGTCAGTCAACAAGTGCAATGAGATGTCAGTACTACCTGTAGTCAGTCAACAAGTGCAATGAGATGTCAGTACTACCTGTAGTCAGTCAACAAGTGCAATGAGATGTCAGTACTACCTGTAGTCAGTCAACACGTGCAATGAGATGTCAGTACTACCTGTAGTCAGTCAACACGTGCAATGAGAAGACAGTACTACCTGTAGTCAGTCAACACTTGTAAGGAATGACAGTACAACATGTAGTCTGTCAACATTAGCAAGGAGCTTTCGGTACTACCTGTAGTCAGTTAACACATGCAAGGAGATGTCAGTACTACATGTAGTCTGTCAATACATAGAAGGAGATGTCAGTACTACGTGTAGTCTGTCAACACATTCTAGGAGATGACAGTACTACATGTAGTCAGTCAACTCGTGTAATGAAATGTCGGTACTACATGTAGTCAGTCAACATAAGAAAGAAGATATGGTTGCGATAAAAGACCCATAGTTACTATAGTTACGATGATGATGATGATGATGATGATGGTGATGATGATGTAAAGATACAGAATTTGACTACGGTTATTGTACTGAGGAACATGATGATGATGGACATTTCTGTCATCAAGATGGCAGCAGACTATGTGACAGCAATTACAAAAGGATGAAACACTTTCGTCTTTGTTATTATCGCCATATGATAATTTAGTTGGTGAGGAGCTGCCGTGAAATGTATAATTTTAATGATGACGATATAATGAGGTTTTGAGATGGTTTCTTTGTAAATGATGAAATGTAAAACACTAACAAAAAGAAGAAGACGAAGAAGCAGAAGAAGAAGAAGAAGAAGAAGAAAAAGAAGAAGAAGAAGAAAAAGAAGAAGAAGATATAATGACAGATCTTCATTCGGAGAAAACAGAAACACCAAAGTTATGTTCTGACTACAGCACAACAGCATGACGTTTGCCACACACCAACACTTTCACCAGGACATAGCAACAATCTCACAAGTTTGCCACACACCAACAGTTTCTCCAGGACATAGCAACAATCTCACAAGTTTGCCACACACCAACACTTTCCCCAGGACATAGCAACAATCTCACAAGTTTGCCACACACCAACAGTTTCTCCAGGACATAGCAACAATCTCACAAGTTTGCCACACACCAACAGTTTCTCCAGGACATAGCAACAATCTCACAAGTTTGCCACACACCAACAGTTTCCCCAGGACACAGCAACAATCTCACAAGTTTGCCACACACCAACAGTTTCTCCAGGACATAGCAACAATCTCACAAGTTTGCCACACACCAACAGTTTCTCCAGGACATAGCAACAATCTCACAAGTTTGCCACACACCAACAGTTTCCCCAGGACATAGCAACAATCTCACAAGTTTGCCACACACCAACAGTTTCTCCAGGACACAGCAAGAATCTCACCTGAGTTCACCTAAGCCGGAAATTGCCAAAATGAACGTCAGCCCAGAACCCCACATGTTCTGATTCTCCAGGTGTGTCTCTCACCTGTAAGGTAATATAAATCATGTCAGCTTGTGCTGATTGGTGCCAGAACATTGTATTTATCTAATGCTTCCTTTCCATTTCTTGTAGTAATACTACATATTAATAAGCTATTTTGTAGTGGCATTACATATTAATAAGCTTTTATGTAGTAGCATTACATATTAATACCCTTTTTGTAGTATCATTACATATTAATAAGCTTAAAAATGCCGTACTACATTCAATATAAAGTGATCATTCACTGCAAACTGTTTAAAACACGACATAGTCTACGTTGTATGTTTAAAACAAGAACATAGTCTAAGGAGAAACAGATTAGAAATATGTTTTAAATATACAACTTAGACAATGTGTTTTAAAACATACAACGTAGATTATGTCATGTTTTAAATATCAGTTTCTAAGGCTTTCTGTCCTAGTCTATCCCATTATGTTCTAGTCTGTTCTAGCTTGTCCCAGTCTGTCCCAGTCCTTCCTGATGTCAGTCCTGGTATGTCCTAACCTGATATGATATGTCATGGCTTGGTCTGGCTTGTACTGGTATGACTAACCTGATCTAGTATGTCCTGACCTGTCCCAGCCGGATCTGATATGTCCTGGCTTGTCCTAGCCTGATTTGATATGTCCTGGCTTGTCATAGCCTGATTTGATATGTCCTGCCTTGTCATGGCTTGTGCTAGCCTGATTTGATATGTCCTGCTTTGTCATGGCTTGTCCTAGCCTGATTTGATATGTCCTGCCTTGTCATGGCTTGTGCTGGCCTGATTTGATATGTCCTGCCTTGTCATGGCTTGTGCTAGCCTGATTTGATATGTCCTGCCTTGTCATGGCTTGTGCTAGCCTGATTTGATATGTACTACATGTAGTCAGTCAACTCGTGTAATGAAATGTCGGTACTACATGTAGTCAGTCAACATAAGAAAGAAGATATGGTTGCGATAAAAGACCCATAGTTACTATAGTTACGATGATGATGATGATGATGATGATGGTGATGATGATGTAAAGATACAGAATTTGACTACGGTTATTGTACTGAGGAACATGATGATGATGGACATTTCTGTCATCAAGATGGCAGCAGACTATGTGACAGCAATTACAAAAGGATGAAACACTTTCGTCTTTGTTATTATCGCCATATGGTAATTTAGTTGGTGAGGAGCTGCCGTGAAATGTATAATTTTAATGATGACGATATAATGAGGTTTTGAGATGGTTTCTTTGTAAATGATGAAATGTAAAACACTAACAAAAAGAAGAAGACGAAGAAGCAGAAGAAGAAGAAGAAGAAGAAAAAGAAGAAGAAGAAGAAAAAGAAGAAGAAGATATAATGACAGATCTTCATTCGGAGAAAACAGAAACACCAAAGTTATGTTCTGACTACAGCACAACAGCATGACGTTTGCCACACACCAACACTTTCACCAGGACATAGCAACAATCTCACAAGTTTGCCACACACCAACAGTTTCTCCAGGACATAGCAACAATCTCACAAGTTTGCCACACACCAACACTTTCCCCAGGACATAGCAACAATCTCACAAGTTTGCCACACACCAACAGTTTCTCCAGGACATAGCAACAATCTCACAAGTTTGCCACACACCAACAGTTTCTCCAGGACATAGCAACAATCTCACAAGTTTGCCACACACCAACAGTTTCCCCAGGACACAGCAACAATCTCACAAGTTTGCCACACACCAACAGTTTCTCCAGGACATAGCAACAATCTCACAAGTTTGCCACACACCAACAGTTTCTCCAGGACATAGCAACAATCTCACAAGTTTGCCACACACCAACAGTTTCCCCAGGACATAGCAACAATCTCACAAGTTTGCCACACACCAACACTTTCCCCAGGACATAGCAACAATCTCACAAGTTTGCCACACACCAACAGTTTCTCCAGGACATAGCAACAATCTCACAAGTTTGCCACACACCAACAGTTTCTCCAGGACATAGCAACAATCTCACAAGTTTGCCACACACCAACAGTTTCCCCAGGACACAGCAACAATCTCACAAGTTTGCCACACACCAACAGTTTCCACAGGACATAGAAACAATCTCACAAGTTTGCCACACACCAACAGTTTCTCCAGGACACAGCAACAATCTCACAAGTTTGCCACACACCAACAGTTTCTCCAGGACATAGCAACAATCTCACAAGTTTGCCACACACCAACAGTTTCTCCAGGACATAGCAACAATCTCACAAGTTTGCCACACACCAACAGTTTCTCCAGGACATAGCAACAATCTCACAAGTTTGCCACACACCAACAGTTTCTCCAGGACACAGCAAGAATCTCACCTGAGTTCACCTAAGCCGGAAATTGCCAAAATGAACGTCAGCCCAGAACCCCACATGTTCTGATTCTCCAGGTGTGTCTCTCACCTGTAAGGTAATATAAATCATGTCAGCTTGTGCTGATTGGTGCCAGAACATTGTATTTATCTAATGCTTCCTTTCCATTTCTTGTAGTAATACTACATATTAATAAGCTATTTTGTAGTGGCATTACATATTAATAAGCTTTTATGTAGTAGCATTACATATTAATACCCTTTTTGTAGTATCATTACATATTAATAAGCTTAAAAATGCCGTACTACATTCAATATAAGTGATCATTCACTGCAAACTGTTTAAAACACGACATAGTCTACGTTGTATGTTTAAAACAAGAACATAGTCTAAGGAGAAACAGATTAGAAATATGTTTTAAATATACAACTTAGACAATGTGTTTTAAAACATACAACGTAGATTATGTCATGTTTTAAATATCAGTTTCTAAGGCTTTCTGTCCTAGTCTATCCCATTATGTTCTAGTCTGTTCTAGCTTGTCCCAGTCTGTCCCAGTCCTTCCTGATGTCAGTCCTGGTATGTCCTAACCTGATATGATATGTCATGGCTTGGTCTGGCTTGTACTGGTATGACTAACCTGATCTAGTATGTCCTGACCTGTCCCAGCCGGATCTGATATGTCCTGGCTTGTCCTAGCCTGATTTGATATGTCCTGGCTTGTCATAGCCTGATTTGATATGTCCTGCCTTGTCATGGCTTGTGCTAGCCTGATTTGATATGTCCTGCTTTGTCATGGCTTGTCCTAGCCTGATTTGATATGTCCTGCCTTGTCATGGCTTGTGCTGGCCTGATTTGATATGTCCTGCCTTGTCATGGCTTGTGCTAGCCTGATTTGATATGTCCTGCCTTGTCATGGCTTGTGCTAGCCTGATTTGATATGTCCTGCCTTGTCATGGTTGTGCTAGCCTGATTTGATATGTCCTGCCTTGTCATGGCTTGTGCTAGCCTGATTTGATATGTCCTGCCTTGTCATGGCTTGTCCTAGCCTGATTTGATATGTCCTGGCTTGTCATAGCCTGATTTGATATGTCCTGCCTTGTCATGGCTTGTGCTAGCCTGATTTGATATGTCCTGCCTTGTCATGGCTTGTGCTAGCCTGATTTGATATGTCCTGCCTTGTCATGGCTTGTCCTAGCCTGATTTGATATGTCCTGCCTTGTCATGGCTTGTGCTGGCCTGATTTGATATGTCCTGCCTTGTCATGGCTTGTCCTAGCCTGATTTGATATGTCCTGCCTTGTCATGGCTTGTGCTGGCCTGATTTGATATGTCCTGGCATGTCCTAGCCTGATCTGATATGTCCTGGCATGTCCTAGCCTGATCTGATATATCCTGGCTTGTCATGGCCTGATCTGATATATCCTGGCATGTCCTAGTCTGATCTGATATATCCTGGCTTGTCCTAGCCTGATCTGATATATCCCAGCTTGTCCTAGCCTGATCTGATATATCCTGGCTTGTCATGGCCTGATCTGATATATCCTGGCATGTCCTAGTCTGATCTGATATATCCCAGCTTGTCCTAGCCTGATTTGATATATCCTGGCATGTCCTAGTCTGATCTGATATATCCTGGCTTGTCCTAGCCTGATTTGATATGTCCTGGCATGTCCTAGTCTGATCTGATATATCCCAGCTTGTCCTAGCCTGATCTGATATATCCCGGCTTGTCATGGCCTGATCTGATATATCCTGGCTTGTCATGGCCTGATCTGATATATCCTGCCTTGTCATGGCCTGATCTGATATATCCTGGCTTGTCATGGCCTGATCTGATATATCCTGGCTTGTCATGGCCTGATCTGATATATCCTGGCTTGTCATGGCCTGATCTGATATATCCTGGCTTGTCATGGCCTGATCTGATATATCCCGGCTTGTCATGGCCTGATCTGATATGTCCTGGCTTGTCCTAGCCTGATCTGATATGTCCTGACTTGTCCTAGCCTGATCTGATATGTCCTGGCTTGTCTTAGCCTGATCTGACATTTTGTGTGTGCACAGTACAGCTAGTACTGACATTTTGTGTGTGCACAGTACAGCTAGTACTGACATTTTGTGTGTGCACAGTACAGCTAGTACTGACATTTTGTGTGTGCACAGTACAGCTAGTACTGACATTTTGTGTGTGCACAGTACAGCTAGTACTGACATTTTGTGTGTGCACAGTACAGCTAGTACTGACATTTTGTGTGTGCACAGTACAGCTAGTACTGACATTTTGTGTGTGCACAGTACAGCTAGTACTGACATTTTGTGTGTGCACAGTACAGCTAGTACTGACATTTTGTGTGTGCACAGTACAGCTAGTACTGACATTTTGTGTGTGCACAGTACAGCTAGTACTGACATTTTGTGTGTGCACAGTACAGCTAGTACTGACATTTTGTGTGTGCACAGTACAGCTAGTACTGACATTTTGTGTGTGCACAGTACAGCTAGTACTGACATTTTGTGTGTGCACAGTACAGCTAGTACTGACATTTTGTGTGTGCACAGTACAGCTAGTACTGACATTTTGTGTGTGCACAGTACAGCTAGTACTGACATTTTGTGTGTGCACAGTACAGCTAGTACTGACATTTTGTGTGTGCACAGTACAGCTAGTACTGACATTTTGTGTGTGCACAGTACAGCTAGTACTGACATTTTGTGTGTGCACAGTACAGCTAGTACTGACATTTTGTGTGTGCACAGTACAGCTAGTACTGACATTTTGTGTGTGCACAGTACAGCTAGTACTGACATTTTGTGTGTGCACAGTACAGCTAGTACTGACATTTTGTGTGTGCACAGTACAGCTAGTACTGACATTTTGTGTGTGCACAGTACAGCTAGTACTGACATTTTGTGTGTGCACAGTACAGCTAGTACTGACATTTTGTGTGTGCACAGTACAGCTAGTACTGACATTTTGTGTGTGCACAGTACAGCTAGTACTGACATTTTGTGTGTGCACAGTACAGCTAGTACTGACATTTTGTGTGTGCACAGTACAGCTAGTACTGACATTTTGTGTGTGCACAGTACAGCTAGTACTGACATTTTGTGTGTGCACAGTACAGCTAGTACTGACATTTTGTGTGTGCACAGTACAGCTAGTACTGACATTTTGTGTGTGCACAGTACAGCTAGTACTGACATTTTGTGTGTGCACAGTACAGCTAGTACTGACATTTTGTGTGTGCACAGTACAGCTAGTACTGACATTTTGTGTGTGCACAGTACAGCTAGTACTGACATTTTGTGTGTGCACAGTACAGCTAGTACTGACATTTTGTGTGTGCACAGTACAGCTAGTACTGACATTTTGTGTGTGCACAGTACAGCTAGTACTGACATTTTGTGTGTGCACAGTACAGCTAGTACTGACATTTTGTGTGTGCACAGTACAGCTAGTACTGACATTTTGTGTGTGCACAGTACAGCTAGTACTGACATTTTGTGTGTGCACAGTACAGCTAGTACTGACATTTTGTGTGTGCACAGTACAGCTAGTACTGACATTTTGTGTGTGCACAGTACAGCTAGTACTGACATTTTGTGTGTGCACAGTACAGCTAGTACTGACATTTTGTGTGTGCACAGTACAGCTAGTACTGACATTTTGTGTGTGCACAGTACAGCTAGTACTGACATTTTGTGTGTGCACAGTACAGCTAGTACTGACATTTTGTGTGTGCACAGTACAGCTAGTACTGACATTTTGTGTGTGCACAGTACAGCTAGTACTGACATTTTGTGTGTGCACAGTACAGCTAGTACTGACATTTTGTGTGTGCACAGTACAGCTAGTACTGACATTTTGTGTGTGCACAGTACAGCTAGTACTGACATTTTGTGTGTGCACAGTACAGCTAGTACTGACATTTTGTGTGTGCACAGTACAGCTAGTACTGACATTTTGTGTGTGCACAGTACAGCTAGTACTGACATTTTGTGTGTGCACAGTACAGCTAGTACTGACATTTTGTGTGTGCACAGTACAGCTAGTACTGACATTTTGTGTGTGCACAGTACAGCTAGTACTGACATTTTGTGTGTGCACAGTACAGCTAGTACTGACATTTTGTGTGTGCACAGTACAGCTAGTACTGACATTTTGTGTGTGCACAGTACAGCTAGTACTGACATTTTGTGTGTGCACAGTACAGCTAGTACTGACATTTTGTGTGTGCACAGTACAGCTAGTACTGACATTTTGTGTGTGCACAGTACAGCTAGTACTGACATTTTGTGTGTGCACAGTACAGCTAGTACTGACATTTTGTGTGTGCACAGTACAGCTAGTACTGACATTTTGTGTGTGCACAGTACAGCTAGTACTGACATTTTGTGTGTGCACAGTACAGCTAGTACTGACATTTTGTGTGTGCACAGTACAGCTAGTACTGACATTTTGTGTGTGCACAGTACAGCTAGTACTGACATTTTGTGTGTGCACAGTACAGCTAGTACTGACATTTTGTGTGTGCACAGTACAGCTAGTACTGACATTTTGTGTGTGCACAGTACAGCTAGTACTGACATTTTGTGTGTGCACAGTACAGCTAGTACTGACATTTTGTGTGTGCACAGTACAGCTAGTACTGACATTTTGTGTGTGCACAGTACAGCTAGTACTGACATTTTGTGTGTGCACAGTACAGCTAGTACTGACATTTTGTGTGTGCACAGTACAGCTAGTACTGACATTTTGTGTGTGCACAGTACAGCTAGTACTGACATTTTGTGTGTGCACAGTACAGCTAGTACTGACATTTTGTGTGTGCACAGTACAGCTAGTACTGACATTTTGTGTGTGCACAGTACAGCTAGTACTGACATTTTGTGTGTGCACAGTACAGCTAGTACTGACATTTTGTGTGTGCACAGTACAGCTAGTACTGACATTTTGTGTGTGCACAGTACAGCTAGTACTGACATTTTGTGTGTGCACAGTACAGCTAGTACTGACATTTTGTGTGTGCACAGTACAGCTAGTACTGACATTTTGTGTGTGCACAGTACAGCTAGTACTGACATTTTGTGTGTGCACAGTACAGCTAGTACTGACATTTTGTGTGTGCACAGTACAGCTAGTACTGACATTTTGTGTGTGCACAGTACAGCTAGTACTGACATTTTGTGTGTGCACAGTACAGCTAGTACTGACATTTTGTGTGTGCACAGTACAGCTAGTACTGACATTTTGTGTGTGCACAGTACAGCTAGTACTGACATTTTGTGTGTGCACAGTACAGCTAGTACTGACATTTTGTGTGTGCACAGTACAGCTAGTACTGACATTTTGTGTGTGCACAGTACAGCTAGTACTGACATTTTGTGTGTGCACAGTACAGCTAGTACTGACATTTTGTGTGTGCACAGTACAGCTAGTACTGACATTTTGTGTGTGCACAGTACAGCTAGTACTGACATTTTGTGTGTGCACAGTACAGCTAGTACTGACATTTTGTGTGTGCACAGTACAGCTAGTACTGACATTTTGTGTGTGCACAGTACAGCTAGTACTGACATTTTGTGTGTGCACAGTACAGCTAGTACTGACATTTTGTGTGTGCACAGTACAGCTAGTACTGACATTTTGTGTGTGCACAGTACAGCTAGTACTGACATTTTGTGTGTGCACAGTACAGCTAGTACTGACATTTTGTGTGTGCACAGTACAGCTAGTACTGACATTTTGTGTGTGCACAGTACAGCTAGTACTGACATTTTGTGTGTGCACAGTACAGCTAGTACTGACATTTTGTGTGTGCACAGTACAGCTAGTACTGACATTTTGTGTGTGCACAGTACAGCTAGTACTGACATTTTGTGTGTGCACAGTACAGCTAGTACTGACATTTTGTGTGTGCACAGTACAGCTAGTACTGACATTTTGTGTGTGCACAGTACAGCTAGTACTGACATTTTGTGTGTGCACAGTACAGCTAGTACTGACATTTTGTGTGTGCACAGTACAGCTAGTACTGACATTTTGTGTGTGCACAGTACAGCTAGTACTGACATTTTGTGTGTGCACAGTACAGCTAGTACTGACATTTTGTGTGTGCACAGTACAGCTAGTACTGACATTTTGTGTGTGCACAGTACAGCTAGTACTGACATTTTGTGTGTGCACAGTACAGCTAGTACTGACATTTTGTGTGTGCACAGTACAGCTAGTACTGACATTTTGTGTGTGCACAGTACAGCTAGTACTGACATTTTGTGTGTGCACAGTACAGCTAGTACTGACATTTTGTGTGTGCACAGTACAGCTAGTACTGACATTTTGTGTGTGCACAGTACAGCTAGTACTGACATTTTGTGTGTGCACAGTACAGCTTGTCCTGGCCTGATTTGATATGTCCTGCCTTGTCATGGCTTGACCTAACCTGATTTGATATGTCCTGGCCTGTCCTGGCCTGATTTGATATGTCCTGGCTTGTCCTGGCCTGATTTGATATGTCCTGGCTTGTCCTGATATGACCTATCCTGATATAATATGTCCTGGTATGACCTAGCCTGATCTGATATATCCCGGCTTGTCCTGGCCTGATCTGATATATCCCGGCTTGTCCTGGCCTGATCTGATATATCCCGGCTTGTCATGGCTTGTCCTAGCCTGATTTGATATGTCCTGGCTTGTCCTGGCTTGTCCTAGCCTGATCTGATATGTCTTGCCTTGTCATGGCTTGTCCTGGCCTGATTTGATATGTCCTGACTTGTCCTAGCCTGATCTGATATATCCTGCCTTGTCATGGCTTGTCCTGGCCTGATCTGATATGTCCTGACTTGTCCTAGCCTGATCTGATATGTCCTGCCTTGTCATGGCTTGTCCTGGCCTGATTTGATATGTCCTGCCTTGTCATGGCTTGTCCTGGCCTGATTTGATATGTCCTGGCTTGTCCTAGCCTGATCTGATATGTCCTGCCTTGTCATGGCTTGTCCTGGCCTGATTTGATATGTCCTGCCTTGTCATGGCTTGACCTAGCCTGATTTGATATGTCCTGGCTTGTCCTGGCCTGATTTGATATGTCCTGGCTTGTCCTGGCCTGATTTGATATGTCCTGGCTTGTCCTGATATGACCTATCCTGATATAATATGTCCTGGTATGACCTAGCCTGATCTGATATATCCCGGCTTGTCCTGGCCTGATCTGATATATCCCGGCTTGTCCTGGCCTGATCTGATATATCCCGGCTTGTCCTGGCCTGATCTGATATGTCCCGGCTTGTCCTGGCCTGATCTGATATATCCCGGCTTGTCCTGGCCTGATCTGATATATCCCGGCTTGTCATGGCCTGATCTGATATATCCCGGCTTGTCCTGGCCTGATCTGATATATCCCGGCTTGTCCTGGCCTGATCTGATATATCCCGGCTTGTCCTAGCCTTATCTGATATCTCCTGGTATGTCCTGGCCTGATCTGAAATGCTTTGTATGTCCTAGCCTGATCTGATATGTCCTGGGTTGTCCTTGCATGTCCTAGCCTTACCTGATATGTCCTGGTTTGTCCTGGTATGACTAGGTTTCAGAAAACAAACGATTATTTCTGAATGTTGACAGGTGACTTAAGTCATAAATTGTCTGGGATGTCATTGTTCAGCTTCTTGTGTCGGCTCTGAGAGATGACAGTTATTTTTGTTATCCAGGTCATAAGAGGCAACTGTCACTGTCATCTACAAACGTTATGTTCCGGGCCCTATATGCACGCACACACATACACATATACACACACGTTCACAGATATATGCACCCACACATATACAGACACACATGCACAAACATATGCCCTCACACAGATGCATTCATACACGGACACAAAGGAATGGAAAGTGCTTTCACAGATTCTCTATTTCAAGCATTCCAGTCTAGTATTCACTGGCATCCTCTGATCTATGGAAGGCGAGGAATACTAACAATACAAAAGCGATGAAGCTGGACAAGGCGTTCTCAGGACACGGAAAAATGTAACATGGAAATGGCGACTGCGAGCGGCATTGTTTAACTGATCAAGATGTGCGGGCTGCACATGTTGGCCGCACGGCGCGTGTGAAGTTTTCACTGAGAGCTTTCCTAGAGGGATAGAGCAGTTCTCAGGTCATCAAACCTGACGCTTGTGGAAGGTCTTGATTCGGTTTAAGGACCTCTCGCCCACCCTTTTCAAAATTTACATTCCTGTTTACGTTGACCTTGAACCCATTTTCTGCAACCGCCTACCAGAGAATGTGGAGTAGGATTGGAACAAAATTTTGGCGGCCAGAGAAGGAGTCACTGTCGCTTACGCCAGGTAGCTAAGAGTACAGCAAGTACTGACATTTTGTGTGTGCACAGTACAGCTAGTACTGACATTTTGTGTGTGCACAGTACAGCAAGTACTGACATTTTGTGTGTGCACAGTACAGCTAGTACTGACATTTTGTGTGTGCACAGTACAGCTAGTACTGACATTTTGTGTGTGCACAGTACAGCTAGTACTGACATTTTGTGTGTGCACAGTACAGCTAGTACTGACATTTTGTGTGTGCACAGTACAGCTAGTACTGACATTTTGTGTGTGCACAGTACAGCAAGTACTGACATTTTGTGTGTGCACAGTACAGCTAGTACTGATATTTGTGTGTGCACAGTACAGCTAGTACTGACGTTTTGTGTGTTAACTGAACAGCTGACATATATACACATTAGTCACTAAAATACTTTATATCTTGTGTTTTAATTAGCAACTTGTCAATATAAATAATAGAGCAAGAGCACATGTCGGTTTGGATGGATGGATGGATGGATGGATGGATAAGTAGATCAATGGATGGATGGATGAATAGATGGATGAATAGATGGATGGATGGATGGATGGATGGATGGAAAGACAGACAAACGGATGGATGGATGGATGGATGGATGGATGGAAAGACAGACAAACGGATGGATGGATGGATGGATGGATGGATGGATATAGATATTTTTAAGCAAGCTCAAAAACCTGAACACATATAAATGTATTCCCAATTCTGTTTCTACAAGGACAGACAGACATAGATAGATAGATAGATAGATAGATAGATAGATAGATAGATAGATAGATAGATAGATAGATAGATAGATAGATAGATAGATAGATAGGCAAACAAGCAGGTAGGTAGGTAGGTAGGTAGATAGGTGGGTAGGTAGGTAGGTAGGTAAAATCACACACAGACCTGATCTGTACTTATGCTCAAGTGGTTAAATGATGTAGCAATGAAATGCTAACAATTAAGAGACATAATTTATGACGTCACGACACGCGCTGCACTGATCACCTGTACTAACAGCCAGCAAATTATTGTGTGAAATAATAGCACAGGCCCTTCCCAGAATTCTAACTCGAAAAAAAATAAAACTAATGTTTCCAAAAACATATGAAAAAAAAATGAATTGAAGATGTTTCTGTTGAATAAAAGCACAGATAAGCAGGTTAGATTGGCCGTGATGATTGAAGGAAGATTTTGTCAATAAATGTTCCACAATCACTGACGTAGGAATAAACGCTATGAAAACCTACAGGTATAAATACATAAAGTAAACATAGAACATACATATAAGACACAGAAATATAAATACATAAAGTAAACATAGAACATACACATAAGACACAGAAATATAAATACAGAATGTAAACATAGAACATACACATAAGACACATAGAAATTATGTTTTGAATGAATTTGTGTATGTCAGTGCCACTAGATCCCCAGCAAAAAGATGGCAGTTGTGGCTGACGTTTTCTGACATTAAAAAAATGACTGACATTTAGCTCTCGCTTAAATGTTACCAGAAACTGACATTGAAGATTGAACAATTATAAGAAAGGAAGGAAGGAGAGAGAGAGAGAGAGAGAAAGAGAGAGAGAGAGAAACAGATGGATGAATGTAACCGCGAGGAGATTATGTTTCAGAATATACTTGTGACTAAAAACATTTTTTTTTAAAAAGAGATGAGAAAAAAATGGAAAAAAAAGATATAGATGAGAAAAAAAGCAGAAAAAATACATAGATGAGAAAAAAAACAGATAAAAGACATAGATGAGGAAAAAAACAGAAAAAGACATAGATGAGAAAAAAAAACAGCAAAATATATAGATGAGAAAAAAAACAGAAAAAAGACATAGATGAGAAAAAAAAACAGAAAAAGACATAGATGAGTAAAAAAAACAGAAAAAGACATAGATGAGAAAAAAAATGTGAACTAAATAATTGAATGCAACAAAAATTAAATATCCAATACAAGTTCAAGGTCATTAAAAGACTGAAAACGAAACGCCTGCATATTTAATCAGTCAGCAGAAATCTTTATCTTACATCAAATAAACGTAGCCTCATTTCGAGACATCTAAGACATTCAAGACATCTAAGACATTCAAGACATTCATTCATTCATTTGCATGTCCCTTGCGGAACTTTGCCTCCCAAACAGCACTCCTGTAGGCCTCTCGGTTGTGAGAAAGATGGCCTGCTGCTGTTGCATCCATTTCCAGATCGTCAACGATGTATTGCAGCCATCTTCGTCTTGGTCTTCCTCTTTTTCTTTTTCCCATTATGTATCCTTCCAATACGGTCTTCTCTAAATTATCATGACGTTTAATGTGTCCAAAATATTTCAGTTTTCTCTCTTTAGTCCTCTTCACTAGCCAGCCTTCTTCAATATTAAGTCAAGAATTTAAGCTAAAGACCCTTCACTAGAACAGGAAAATAAGCTAGTCATGGTTTTGTGTACGCTCTGACAGCGAGAAAAAAGCCATATCTTCTGGGCGTTCTACCTCATAGATTCCATTTTTTCCCATACAAACTTATGAATTGTAATCTCTTCGAGGCATACAGCAGGACAAATAGTTTGCTGATCTCTGTTTCCATACAAAAAGTAAGACAAGACGATCAACCGCTGAACTCTGTTTCTATACAAACAGTAAGACAAGACCATCAGCGGCTGATATCTGTGTATATACAAACAGAAACAACAGCTTATCTCTTCTTATACAAACATAGTAAGATAAAATAAATGAAAGTAAATGAAAGTGTATGGTTCAATTTTGTCAAAAAAGAAAGAATGAATGAGGAAAATGGACGGAAACAAGAATGGCAGAAAGCAAGACGAGTACCTACAATGAGGAACATACAAAAATCCAATATTTCGGCAAAAGACTTTCCTCGAATTATGTGCCCTACTTTCTTACTAGGAGGAGATTAAAAATAGCCAGGTCTATATTTTTCACATATTTTTCGTGTTTTTATAAGTTGTGTTATTTTTGTATGTGATCCTTGAGGAAGGCTTTTGCTGAAATATTGGATCGTTGTATGTTCTTCATTTGTATGTACCCATCTTTTAACTGCCATTCTTGTCTCTGCCCATTTTCCTTACTCTTGCTTTTTTTGTGTGTAAAACTGAACAATACACCCATATTTACTTCCATTACTAAAACCACTGTTATCGCAGTCATCATGTCTCTTATCTAAAACAAAACAAACAGCGGATAAAATCTTACATGCAAACATGTTTGATTTATTGCTTCTATGTGATATCATTGCTCAGATCCATTATTTACATGTGATATCATTGTTCTAATATACTTTTTCCATGTGATATCATTGTTCTGATTTACTGTTTCAATGAGATACCATTGTTCTAATTTATTGTTTCTATGTGATATTGCTCAGATCCATTATTTCCTTGTGATATCATTGTTCTAATATACTTTTTCCATGTGATGTCATTGTTCTGATTTACTGTTTCAATGAGATATCATTGTTCTAATCTATTGTTTCTATGTGATATTATTGTTCTGATCCATTGTTTCTATTTTGTAATTTGTACTTAGCAAATACTTTGCTTTAAAATTTCTCACTTGATTTATTTAAAAAAAAAGGACGAGACATCCCTGGCTTGTTGCAGCCCTCTAAATCATGTTTGATGAATACAAGAGAATGAAATGTCGGTTGTTGGAGGGGGAGGAGAGAGGGAGAGAGAGTGTATGTGTGTGTGTGTGTGAGAGTAAGAGAGAGAGTGAGAGAGAGAGTGAGAGAGAGTGAGTGAGAGAGTGAGAGAGTAAGAGGCAAGGAAGTGGGGCGGACGTAAATAAACCTCTCCAAAGAATGACTCATTTTCAACTTATTTTCGACAGTTCAAGCCCCTCCAAGCCCCTGTCCCAGGTATTGACTAAGTCCGATGGGAGAGCAATTACAGCAATTTGTCAACTGGCAAATGCCTGCGTCTCACAAGCTCGTTGGAAACGGATTGTTGCTAATTTTTGGTTCAATCTTTTTCTTCGTTTCAGATTTTTCTTTGTTTTTTTGTTATTTTTCTTTTCTTCGTGTGGAGATGATGAAGGTGAGAGAATGCGCTTAAGATTAATAGCTAGCAAGCAATGAAAACATTCTTGGAAAAAGAAGCTCCTACAAGTACACGCAACTCCCTGTCTTTTGTCTGAGCACGTCCATTAAGTGATTTCAGCTAATAATAACCCCAGGTAATTTTTGTTTTTGTTGGCAGGTGAACAAACATGACTCGTATTTAAGGTCAGAAAGAACTTAACCAAGAGAAAAGTAACGACGTCCACGAAATTTAAATAAATAATATTAAGAGAGTTATAACAAAGAGATAAAGATATAATAACATTAAGAGAGTTATAAGAAACAGACAAAGATATAATAACATTAAGAGAGTTATAACAAAGAGATAAAGATATAATAACATTAAGAGAGTTATAACAAAGAGATAAAGATATAATACCATTAAGAGAGTTATAACAAAGAGATAAATATATAATAACATTAAGAGAGTTATAACAAAGAGATAAATATATAATAACATTAAGAGAGTTATAACAAAGAGATAAATATATAATAACATTAAGAGAGTTATAACAAAGAGATAAATATATAATAACATTAAGAGAGTTATAACAGAGATAACGATCATCATCATTATCATCATAAGGTGCCGTGCCGATTCGCGTTGCCTATTATGCTTCTCCAGAGTACACGATCTTTCAAGCAGCCATCAGTTCAGTTGGTGATCTCCTCTCACATCATCCCGTCAGACTGTCCAGTATCATTTCTCTTGGTCTTCCTCTTGATCTTCTTCCTTCTATTTTTCCTGTTGTTATAATATTTTCAATGCCCCCTCTTCTCATTGCATGTCCCATGAAAGTACATTGTCTCTCTCTTATCTTTTTGACAAGGTTTTTTGTCTCTCCATCTCTTCTCATACATTCTTCATTAGTTATTTTTGCTGTCCAGGGGATTCGCAACATTCTTCTAATAAACCACATTTCTGTTGCTTTTAATGATTTTTGTGCAGACTTGCCTATTGTCCATGATTCACTTCCATATAACAAGATAGGTTCAATATAGCATTTTAGGACTCGTTTTCTAACATTCATTGATAAGTATGTGTTGGCTAATATGTTTCTCATTCTCTGAAATGCAGTTTTTGCTTGGCCTATTCTGTTCCTAATTTCTGTTCTGCATTTCCCATCTGAAGTTATTACTGCGCCAAGGTATTTAAATTTCTGCACCTGCTTTAGAATAGTTCCATTTAATTTTATACTGCGTGTTGATAGATTTTGTTTCTTAGATATAACCATAATCTCTGTCTTTTTGATGTTCAAACTTTCTTTGGCGACTTTATCCAAGAGATTTTGCAGGTCTTGTTGGTACTCAGCTATCAGTACTGTGTCGTCAGCATACCGAAGGTTGTTAATATTGTATCCTCCAATTTTTATGCCTGGTTCTGTGATGATTGTTCTTAGAATATTCTCGCTGTACAGAGAAAAAAGGTCTGGAGATAGTACACATCCTTGTCGCACCCCTTGTTTTATAGGTTGATATTTTCCAGTTCTATTTTCAACTCGAACTTCTATTAGTTGTAGAAGTAGGAGCGAGAGGATTCGTAGCAACATCAGCATACGACAAGCAAGAGAAAGGGCACTGAAAAGTCTTTCAGAAACAGCAGAAAGGGCCTCATTCTGGCTGTGGGGTATGTGAAACAAGCTTTGAGAACTTAAATAATTTCCTTTGTCACGTTTAATACCGAATCCCCTTGGCAGAACGGCATAAATGCACTTATGGTGCAGTGCCATTTGGAAGACCGTGGTTCTGTCCCCTGAGGACTGTGGTTGTGTACTCTGAGGACCGTGGTTTGTTCCTTGGAAAACCGTGGTTCTGTCCCTTGAGGACTGTGGTTGTGTACTTTGAGGACCGTGGTTTGTTCCTTGGAAAACCGTGGTTCTGTCCCAGAAACGGGACAAAAAAAGAGAAAAACAACTGACAGACCCCCGGGAAACATGAACCTGGGGGCTCCCTCCTAGGAGTGTCAGAAGTTTAGTTTGGGGGGGGGGGGGTTACGCTTGTCGAGGGTGGAAGGGGAATACTTATGATGATCTAGGGAATTGTATTTTTATATAATTATAGTACAGAGATGAGGATACAACAACGTTAGGAGTTTTATAATATAGCGATCAGGATACAACAACGTTAATAGTGTTATAATATAGCGATCAGGATACAACAACGCTAATAGTGTTAAATTATAGAGATGAGGATACAACAACGTTAATAGTGTTAAATTATAGAGATGAGGATACAACAACGTTAATAGTGTTAAATTATAGAGATGAGGATACAACAACGTTAATAGTGTTAAATTATAGAGATGAGGATACAACAACGTTAATAGTGTTATAATATAGCGATCAGGATACAACAACGTTAATAGTGTTAAATTATAGAGATGAGGATACAACAACGTTAATAGTGTTATAATATAGCGATCAGGATACAACAACGTTAATAGTGTTAAATTATAGAGATGAGGATACAACAACGTTAATAGTGTTAAATTATAGAGATGAGGATACAACAACGTTAATAGTGTTAAATTATAGAGATGAGGATACAACAACGTTAGGAGTTTTATAATATAGAGATGAGGATACAACAACTTTAAGAGAATTATAATTTAGAGATGAGGATACAACAGCGTTAAGGTTTATAATAAAGAGATGAGGATACAACATTGTTAAGGTTTATAATAAAGAGATGAGGATACAACATTGTTAAGGTTTATAAACAACGTTAATTATAATAAAGAGATGAGGATACTACAACGTTAAGGTTTATAATAAAGAGATGAGGATACAACAGCATTAAGGTTTATAATAAAGAGATGAGGATTCAACAACGTTAGGAGAGTTATAATAAGAACTGAGGATACAATAACGTTAAGAAAAATATAATATAGAAATGAGGATACAACAACATTAAGAGAGCAGTAACACATATATGGTGGTAAAACAACATTAAGAGTGTTATTACAACGTTAAGAATTTTGTACCGCAAAGATCGCGGTATAGCAACATTAAGTGTGTTATAACAACATTTAGAGTGTTGTACCACAGAGGTGGTGATATAACAAAATTAAGAGTGTTATAACACAATTAAGAGTGTTTTACCACAAAGATGGTGGTATAACAATGTTAAGAGTGTTCCAACATAGTGATTGTTGTACAGTATAACAAAAGTGTTGTAACACAGAGATTGTGGCATAATAACATTAAGAGTGCTGAAACACAGAGATGGTGATATAATAATATTAACAAGAGTGCTGAAACACAGAGATGGTGATATAATAATATTAACAAGAGTGCTGAAACACAGAGATTGTGATATAATAATATTAACAAGAGTGCTGAAACACAGAGATGGTGATATAATAATATTAACAAGAGTGCTGAAACACAGAGATGGTGATATAATAATATTAACAAGAGTGCTGAAACACAGAGATGGTGATATAATAATATTAACAAGAGTGCTGAAACACAGAGATGATATAATAATATTAATAATAGTGCTGAAACACAGAGATGCTGGTAAAACAACATGAAGAGTGTTATAACAACATTAAACCGGAGAGATGGCTATAAAACAATATTAAGAGTGTTATAACACAGAAATGGTGGCAAAACAGCATTAAAAGGGTTATTACAATATTAAGAGTGTTATAGCAACATGAATAGTGTTATAACAACATGAAGAGTGCTGTAAAACAAAGATCTTTGTATAGAAACATGAAAGTGTTATAACACAGAAATGGCGATAAAACAACATTAAGAGTAATATAAGAGTGTTGTACCACAGACCGGGTGGTATGCAGAAACGGTGGTATAATAATATTAAGGGTGTTATAACTTTGTTAAGAATTTTGTACCACAAATATCTTGGTATAACATAAAGGGTTTTATAACAACAATAAGGGTGTTATAACTTCGTTTAGAATTTTGTACCACAAATATCTTGGTATAACATAAAGGGTTTTATAACAACAATAAGGGTGTTATAACACCATTTAGACTGTTGTACCACAGAGATTATGGTATTACAAAATTGAGTTTTATAAAAACATTAAGATTAACGTACCACATAGATCTTGATACATCAACATTAAATGTGTTATTAACAACATTAGGGTATTGTACCACAGAGATGGTGGTATAACAAAATTACGAACATACGATAAATAGGGTATAAGTATACAACTATACACAAAGCACTACTGTAAAGCTGTGATATCAAAAATGTATAAACTAGGAAAACCTAGTTTAAACAAAATTTAGAGTGTTGTAACAAAATTAAGAGTGTTATAATACAGAGATGGTGGCCTAACAATATTTAGAGTGTTATAACACATAGGTGGTGGCATAATAACATTAAAAGCGTTGTAACACAGAGTTGGTGCTATAGTAACTTTGAAAACTATGTCCAGGACAGATCAGAAGAAGATGAGAAACAAATAATAATAAGCTGTATAACTAAGAGTTGTAAATTGTCATAAATAAAGAAGATAACACGTGGTAGATAAAAGTAGAAGATGAAAGAAGAAGGTGATGATGATGATGATGATGATGATGATGATGGCGATGATGATGATGATGGCGATGACTATTCAGCAGAGTTAAGGCACAAGTCAAAGAAAGCAAACTTGGCACATAGTGTTAAGGAATTATCGTTATCAGAAATAAACAATATAGATCATCATCATCATCATCATCATCATCATCACCACCATCATCATCATCATCCGGTGCCGTGCCGACTGGAGTTAGCTATTATGCTTCTCCAGAGTACACGATTCTTCATGGAGGCCATACGTTCATTTGGTGATCTCCTCTCACATCATCCCGTCAGACTGTCCAGTATCATTTCTCTTGGTCTTCCTCTTGATCTTCTTCCTTCTATTTTTCCTGTTGTTATAATATTTTCAATGCCCCCTCTTCTCATTGCACGTCCTATGAAAGTACATTGTTTCCTCATTTTTTTTTTTTTTTGACAAGATTTTTTGTCTCTCCAGCTCTTCTCATACATTCTTCATTAGTTATTTTTGCTGTCCAGAGGATTCACAACATTCTTCTGATAAACCACATTTCTGCTGCTTCCAATGATTTTTGTGCAGACCTGCCTGTTTTCCATGATTCACTTCCATATAACAAGATAGGTTCAATATAGCATTTTAGGACTCATTTTCTAACATTCATTGATAAGGATGTGTTAGCTAATATGTTTGTCATTCAGTTTTTGCTTGGCCTATTCTGTTCCTAATTTCTGTTCTGCATTTCCCATCTGAAGTTATTACAATATTAAGAGTGTTATAGCAACATGAATAGTGTTATAACAACATGAAGAGTGCTGTAAAACAAAGATCTTTGTATAGAAACATGAAAGTGTTATAACACAGAAATGGCGATAAAACAACATTAAGAGTAATATAAGAGTGTTGTACCACAGACCGGGTGGTATGCAGAAACGGTGGTATAATAATATTAAGGGTGTTATAACTTTGTTAAGAATTTTGTACCACAAATATCTTGGTATAACATAAAGGGTTTTATAACAACAATAAGGGTGTTATAACTTCGTTTAGAATTTTGTACCACAAATATCTTGGTATAACATAAAGGGTTTTATAACAACAATAAGGGTGTTATAACACCATTTAGACTGTTGTACCACAGAGATTATGGTATTACAAAATTGAGTTTTATAAAAACATTAAGATTAACGTACCACATAGATCTTGATACATCAACATTAAATGTGTTATTAACAACATTAGGGTATTGTACCACAGAGATGGTGGTATAACAAAATTACGAACATACGATAAATAGGGTATAAGTATACAACTATACACAAAGCACTACTGTAAAGCTGTGATATCAAAAATGTATAAACTAGGAAAACCTAGTTTAAACAAAATTTAGAGTGTTGTAACAAAATTAAGAGTGTTATAATACAGAGATGGTGGCCTAACAATATTTAGAGTGTTATAACACATAGGTGGTGGCATAATAACATTAAAAGCGTTGTAACACAGAGTTGGTGCTATAGTAACTTTGAAAACTATGTCCAGGACAGATCAGAAGAAGATGAGAAACAAATAATAATAAGCTGTATAACTAAGAGTTGTAAATTGTCATAAATAAAGAAGATAACACGTGGTAGATAAAAGTAGAAGATGAAAGAAGAAGGTGATGATGATGTTGATGATGATGATGATGATGGCGATGATGATGATGATGGCGATGACTATTCAGCAGAGTTAAGGCACAAGTCAAAGAAAGCAAACTTGGCACATAGTGTTAAGGAATTATCGTTATCAGAAATAAACAATATAGATCATCATCATCATCATCATCATCATCATCACCACCATCATCATCATCATCCGGTGCCGTGCCGACTGGAGTTAGCTATTATGCTTCTCCAGAGTACACGATTCTTCATGGAGGCCATAAGTTCATTTGGTGATCTCCTCTCACATCATCCCGTCAGACTGTCCAGTATCATTTCTCTTGGTCTTCCTCTTGATCTTCTTCCTTCTATTTTTCCTGTTGTTATAATATTTTCAATGCCCCCTCTTCTCATTGCACGTCCTATGAAAGTACATTGTTTCCTCATTTTTTTTTTTTTTGACAAGATTTTTTGTCTCTCCAGCTCTTCTCATACATTCTTCATTAGTTATTTTTGCTGTCCAGAGGATTCACAACATTCTTCTGATAAACCACATTTCTGCTGCTTCCAATGATTTTTGTGCAGACCTGCCTGTTTTCCATGATTCACTTCCATATAACAAGATAGGTTCAATATAGCATTTTAGGACTCATTTTCTAACATTCATTGATAAGGATGTGTTAGCTAATATGTTTGTCATTCAGTTTTTGCTTGGCCTATTCTGTTCCTAATTTCTGTTCTGCATTTCCCATCTGAAGTTATTACTGCTCCAAGGTATTTAAATTTCTGCACCTGCTTTAGAACAGTTCCATTAAATTTTATACTGCCTGTTGGTGGATTCCGTTTCTTAGATATAACCATAATCTCTGTCTTGTTGATGTTCAAAGTAGGGCTTTTCTGTTCACTTTCTTTGGTGACTTTATCCAAGAGATTTTGCAGGTCTTGTTGGTTCTCAGCTATCAGTACCGTGTCGTCAGCATACTGAAGGTTGTTAATATTGTATCCTCCAATTTTTATGCCTGGTTCTGTGATGATTGTTCTTAGAATATTCTAGCTATACAGAGAAAAAAGGTCTGGAGATAGTACACATCCTTGTCGCACCCCTTGTTTTATAGGTTGATATTTTCCAGTTCTATTTTCAACTCGAACTGCTGCTTCTTGCTGTCAGTATAGATGTTTTACAATCCTCAGGTCTTTGCCGTCTATACTGATGTCTTCAAGCATTTTAATAATTTCATTATGTTTCCCCTTGTCGAATGCCTTCATGTAATCAATAAAGCATAAGTAGATATCTTTCTGTACTTGTAAAGATGATGGCAAAAATAAAAAAGTGCTGTTGGAAGTGTTTGAAGGAAACGTGTGTCAGTTAACGTTTACGGCCAGTACAGCACCCAAGTTCGCACAAAAATCTGATCAGTTTTATCAGACCTACAAGTAGACCCCAAAATTTAAAACAACCGCGCAAAACAAAAAATCAGAATAATAGCTTTTTAAAATATTTTAAAGTGGTTGCTTCTTCATGTTATCAAAACGCAAAAGTAACATATCTGTCATAATTTGTAGCCAGCAGAGAATGTCAAGAAATGTTCAGCGCACCCGGCACAGCCACAAGCGTTTGCCAGCTTGGATGTTGCATTTCTTGTATTTATTTGCTGCGTGCCATTTCTTACCGACTTTGTGTGCGCGTGCTAGGACAAACCAACATATTTACATAACAGTTCTCTTCCGTGCACAGAATCTATTGACCTGACTTCCTTTGCTGGAATATGTTTAGCATAGTATGCAAACTGCTGACGGTTTCTCTGTGGAGAAAGATTCCGGTCTCTGTGGACCGAGCTGTCGATAATTTGAATACAGATTTGTCGTTTTTCCGCCTGTGGCTTGTTCCCAGAACTTTCTTGCAGGAACATTTTTGTTTCTTTTTCTTTTCAGTTACTGGAAGGAGGCGGGTGGGAAGATAGGAGAAGGGGGTGTGAGGGGTCCTACCTGGTTTCGTAGGTGTGTGTTGGAGAAAAGCGACCACATAAGAAAGAGCGGTGGACACCAGCATCTGTCCGACCTTCCAAGACTAGAGGTTAAAGAGGACAAAACTTGACAAAATATAACAGAGTATAATGCTCGACATTTATTATTTTTCATGAACAGATATTTTACATTTATTATTTATCATGAATAAATACTTTAGATTTATTATTTTTGACTGATAATACTTTAGATTTATAAGAGACCATGAATAAACAGCTTAGATTTATTAATGCTATGAATAAATAGTTTATATTTATTAATATCAGGAATAAATAGCTTAGATTTATTAATTTAGCAGGATTAAATAGCTGAGATTTTTAGTTACTATGAATAAATAGCTTAGATGAATTAGTGACCAGCAATAAATAGCTTAGATTTATTAGTGACCAGGAAGAAATAGCGTAGATTTATTAGTGACCAGGAATAAACGGCTTAGATTTATTGATGACCAGGAATAAATTGCTTAGATTCGGTACTGAATGCTCAAACATTGCTGGCAGATGAAGCTAAAATATCTGTGAGTTCAGACAGGAGCAAAGAAATGAGTGCTCACTGTTTGGGCCATAAACATTTGAGAGGTCTAACATTTGCCATAAAATTTATACTTGTCACTAACAACTGCTAGATCTGTCATTATTAAAATACTTATTCTGCAGTATATACTTGGGAAGTCCCACCGTAAGTTTACAAGGAATGTGACATCGATGGGAAGTCCCACCTTAAGTTTACAAGGCATGTGACATCGATGGGAAGTCCCACCGTAAGTTTACAAGGAATGTGACATCGATGGGAAGTCCCACCGTAAGTGTACAAAGAATGTGACATCGATGGGAAGTCCCACCGTAAGTTTACAAGGAATGTGACATCGATGGGAAGTCCCACCGTAAGTGTACAAAGAATGTGACATCGATGGGAAGTCCCACCGTAAGTTTACAAGGAATGTGACATCGATGGGAAGTCCCACCGTAAGTTTACAAGGAATGTGACATCGATGGGAAGTCCCACCGTAAGTTTACAAGGAATGTGACATCGATTAAAGTTATGTGGGACTAATGGGCTTGGGTGCGGAATTTTCCATATTCCTCATTTGGCCACGTCTTACCAGATGACAGCACCGTGCAGCACTGTCTAGGCGGCATCAGTCAGTTAAAGATGGAAAGTCGACTATAGCAGTAGTCCAAATAATAAGTTCATGTTACGAAACCATTTCCCAACTTGAAGCAGGTGCCAAATGCGGAAAATCAGTTGATGGAAATCTACAGAGATAGTGTGCGGCAAACTGAATTTCGAACCCCGAAATGATAACCAGTGATGTAGCGCGGAGTGGCAGACCCACGACAGTAGGTACGACAGCGAACAAAACGCGCGTCGAATGATATTGAAGAACAGACGAATAACTTTCATGCATTACTTGACTCTGTCACGTGGAACTGTGTCCAGAATGATTGTGCAATTGAGATTTCATAAAATGTGTGCACAAAGGGTCCGGCGAGTCTTTTCAAGAACCACAAGGCAAAGAGAACTTCTGAATCTTGCCAAGACATTCTAGAATGCTGTCACCGGTAACGCGAAACGTATGCACCACAAAACTCCAGAACAGAAACGTGCAAACACGGGACGGCAGCATCCGGGCTTCCAGAGAATTAGGTCATTCATGGTCGCGCCGTCTGTAGGCAGGGAGAATATAGTAAGAGAGTAAGCATGGATGTGGTAAGAGAGTGAGCATGGTTGTGGTAAGAGAGTGAGCATGGTTGTGGTAAGAGAGTGAGCATGGTGGTGGAAAGAGAGTGAGCATGGTTGTGGTAAGAGAGTGAGGATGGATGTGGTAAGAGAGTGAGTATGGTTGTGGTAAGAGAGTGAGTATGGATGTGGTAAGAGAGTGGTAATAGAGTGAGGATGGATGTGGTAAGAGAGTGAGTATGGATGTGGTAAGAGTGTGGTAAGACAGTGAGGATAGTTGTGGTAAGAGAAGGAGCATGGATGTGGTAAGAGAGTCAGCATGGATGTGGTAAGACAGTGAACATGGTTGTGGTTAGAGAGTGAGCATGGATGTGATAAGACAGTGAGCATGGATGTGGTGAGACAGTGAGCATAGATGTGGTAAGAGAATGAGCATGGTGGTGGTAAGAGAGTGAGCATGGTTGTGGTAAGAGAGTGAGCATGGATGTGGTTAGAGATTGAGCATGGTTGTGGTAAGAGAGTGAGTATGGTTGTGGTAAGAGAGTGAGCATGGATGTGGTAAGAGAGTGAGCATAGTTGTGATAGGTTAGTGAGCATGGTTGTGGTAAGAGAGTGAGCACAGATGTGGTAGGAGAATCGGCATGGATGGGGTAATAAAGTGAGCATGAATGTGATAAGAAAGTGAGCATGGATGTGGTAAGAGAGTGATCATAAATGTGGTAAGAGAATGAGCATGGATGGTGTAAGAAAACTGAGCATGGATGTGATAAGAAAGTGAGCATGGATGTAGTACTAGAGTGAGCATTGATGTGGTAAGAGAGTGAGCATGAATGTGGTAAGAAAGTGAGCATGCTTGTGGTAAGCGATTGAGAACGGTTGTGGTAAGAGAGTTAGCATAGATGTGGTAAGAGAGTGAGCATGGTTGTGGTAAAAGAGTGAGCATTGTTGTGGGAAAAGAGTGAACATGGATGTGGTAAGAGAGTGAGCATGGTTGTGATAAGAGAGTGAGCATTAATGTCGTAAGAGAGTGATCATGGATGTGGTAGGAGAGTGAGCATGGTTGTGGTAAGAGAGTGAGCATGGTTGGGTTAAGAGAGTGAGCATGGTTGTGGTAAAAGAGTGAGCATGGATGTGGTAAGATAGTGATCATGATTGTGGTAAGAGAGCCTGCATGGATGTGGTAAGAAAGTGAGCATGGATGTGATAAGAAAGTGAGCATGGTTGTGGTAAGAGAGTGAGCATGGTTGGGTTAAGAGAGTGAGCATGGTTGTGGTAAAAGAGTGAGTATGGATGTTGTAAGAGAGTGAGTATGGATGTGGTAAGAGAGTGGTAAGAGAGTGAGCATAGATGTGGTAAGAGAAAGAGCATGAATGTGGTAAGAGAGTGAGCATTGTTGTGGTAAGAGAGTGAGCATGGATGTGGTACGAGAGTTAGCATGGATGTGGTAAGAGAAAGAGCATGAATGTGGTAAGAGAGTGAGCATGGATGTGGTAAGAGAGTGAGCATGGATGTGGTAAGAGAGTGAGCATGGATGTCGTACGAGAGTGAGCATGGATGTGGTAAGAGAGTGAGCATGGATGTGGTAAGAGAGTGAGCATGGATGTCGTACGAGAGTGAGCATGGATGTGGTAAGAGAGTGAGCATGGATGTGGTAAGAGAGTGAGCATGGATGTGGTAAGAGAGTGAGCATGGATGTCGTACGAGAGTGAGCATGGATATGGTAAGAGAGTGAGCATGGTACGGAATAGTTGAGCAAGATAAGAAAGTGGTTAGCATGGTAAAACAGTGATGAGCATAGAAATAAAGCTGTGAGATGGTAAGAAAGGTGTGAGGGTGGTAAGAAAGTTGTGAGTTTGGTAAGAAAGTTGTGAGCGTGGTAAGAAAGTTGTGAGCTTGGTAAGAAAGTGGTGAACTTGGTAAGAAAGTGGTGAGCGGTCTATGAATAAGAGAATACAGCGAGAAACGGAGACCGTGGAAATGTGGTTCATAAGAAGGATGCTGAAGGTACCGCGAACAGTTAAAAAAAACCAAAGAAGGAGTTAGAAGGCAAATTACAGCAAAGATCAGAGGCAGACAAGTGAGATTTATAGGGCATTTTCTGAGAAGAGGAAAATTGGAACACATTATGACAAATGGAAAAAGTGCGGGAAGAAGAAGCAGAGGAAGACAGAGAGAGAGAAGTTACTGGATGGGCCGTCAGTGTGGCTAGGTAGAAAGTCACCGGCGGATCTCATAATCAAGTCTAAAGACAGGGAATTGTGGAGAGAAACGATCGCCTACTCCACGCGGCACGGCACTTGAGTGATGGAGTTTAGTTTGTGAGAAGCGAGTTTAATCAGAGCATAGTATTATATGTTCAAATTATATGTTCACATTATGTATTCAAATTATATGTTCAAATTATGTGTTTAAATTATATGTCCAATTATATGTTCAAATTATATGTCCAAATTATGTCCGAATTATATGTTCAAATTATATGCTCAAATTATATGTTCAAATTATTTGTTCACATTATATGTTCAAATCATGTGTTCACGTTTATATATTCAAATTATATGTTAAATTATATGTTCAAATTATTTGTTCACATTCAGCAAAAGAACCAAGAACACCTGGGTCAAGATATTGATTTGTTCGAGATTAACGTTTTCTTCCATACTAAAATGTGTACATGTAAAGAGCTTCCATACTAAAATGTGTACATGTAAAGAGCTTCCATACTAAAATGTGTACATGTAAAGAGCTTCCATACTAAAATGTGTACATGTAAAGAGCTTCCATATTAAAATGTGTACATGTAAAGAGCTTCCATACTAAAATGTGTGCATGTAAAGAGCTTCTATACTAAAATGTGTACATGTAAGGAGCCTCCATACTACAAACTGTACATGTAAGGAGCTTCTATACTACAGACTGTACATGTAAGGAGCTTCCATACTACACATTGTACATGTAAGGAGCTTCCATACTACAAAGTGTACATGTTTAGGAGCTTCCATACTACAAATTGTACATGTAAGGAAGAATGTAACTTCCCACAGTACGAAGGTAAAATACGAGGGGAAGTCACTAAGTAATACGCAAATGCCTGTTAAAAAAAAAGGGACAGTGATTTGAAAACTTTTAATTTTTGAACCTACATTATTCCCCTATTTCTCAACGTAATCGCCACCAACATTAATACATTTGTCCCATCGTGTAATCCCCATGCAATACCCATGGCGTAAAAATCGAGAATCCGATTTCTGAACCATTGTTTTTTTACTTCTGTTTCCACCTCTTCGTCACTTGAGAATCTTCCCCCGTCAAGGTGATTTTTCAATGGACCAAACAGGTGAAAATCACATGGAGCTAAGTCAGGACTATAGGGTGGATGTTCAAGAACTTTCCAACCCAACTGGTTAATTTTCTCTTGGGTTAGCCGAGCCGTATGTGGTCTGGCATTGTCATGAAGGAGAAGCACATTTCTAATTATCAGACCAGGACGTTTTCTTCGAATTGCATCCCGTAGCATCGACAGAACTTCACAGTATGATACAGAATTCACACTGTCACCATACTTCTAGAACTTGGTTATCAACACTCCTTGATAATTCCAGAACACTGTCAGCATAACCTTCCCCGAAGAAGGCGAAAACTTGATTTTTTTTTTTGCGCATGGCGATGACGGGTGTTTCCATTGCATTGAGGCACGTTTTGATTCGGGTTGGTAGTGGTACACCCAAGATTTGTCTCCAGTAATAACCCTTTGGAGCATGTCTTCACCTTCATATGCGTAATGACAGAGATGTTACAATGACAAACCAAATCGGTTTATTTTGTGTTCATCATTCAGATCTCTGGGTACCCGACGTGAGCAAACTTTCCGAAAATTCAATTGCTCACGCATTAATCTGTAGACTAAGCCATGTGAACATCCAGTTGCACTTGCTACACTGTCTATCGTTACTCGTCTATCAGCTCTGATAATCTCATTCACACGTTGCACAGTCACTTCTGTTGCAATCTGAACAGGACGGCCAAGTCGGACTTTGTCAACAATTTCGGCGGGTCCCTAAGAAATTCTTTTACCTAGTTATAGACCGATTTATGTGATAAACACTTTTCAGCATAAACTGTAATCATTTCCTTATGAATGTCCACAACTGAATGTCCTTTAGCCCACAAAAATCGCACTACACTTACCTGTTCTTCTTTGGTACACACTAACAGTTGGGTAGTCATTTTGTTATTGCTTTGCGCATGCGCACGTAACTCTCAGCCCCCCCCCCCCCACATACAACTATTATAAAGTTGGATGATGGTACTATCTAAGGATATATTTAAATACTACCTGATAACTGCCACTGATAAAATATTTAAATTTGTGAGTACTTAGTGACTTCCCCTGGTAGTATGGCTACAAATAGTGTTGACTAAAACACAAAGTTTTAAAACCAACAAATCAACAAACACCACTTCTCCCCTTTCCCTTTGAGTTAATCAAATGATTCAACACCATATGATAATCTTTTACAAAATTATATTTTGCAACATATTCTATCTTACCTTTGAAGACACATACAAAGAGTGAGTAAAATAAGAACAAGACACACGCAACAAGTCACTAAAACAAGTCTCACAAACAGTAAGTCAAACAAGGGCAAGAAACACACAACAAGTCAGTAAAATAAGAACAAGACACACATAAGTCAGTAAAACAAGACAAAGACACAAACAACAAGTCAGTAAAACAAGAAAAAGACACAAACAACAAGTCAGTAAAACAAGAAAAAGACACAAACAACAAATCAGTAAAACAAGAAAAACACAAACAACAAGAAAAAGACACAAACAACAAGTCAGTAAAACAAGAAAAAGATACAAACAACAAATCAGTAAAACAAGAAAAACACAAACAACAAGAAAAAGACACAAACAACAAGTCAGTAAAACAAGAAAAAGACACAAACAACAACTCAGTAAAACAAGAAAGACACAAACAACAAGAAAAAGACACAAACAACAAGTCAGTAAAACAAGAAAAAGACACAAACAACAAGTCAGTAAAACAAGAAAGACACAAACAACAAGAAAAAGACACAAACAACAAGTCAGTAAAACAAGAAAGACACAAACAACAAGAAAAAGACACAAACAACAAGAAAAAGACACAAACAACATGTCAGTAAAACAAGAAAAACACAAACAACAAGAAAAAGACACAAACAACAAGAAAAAGACACATACAACAAGTCAATAAAACAATTCTCACAACAAATCAATCAAACAAGGACAAGACACATACAACAAGTCCGTAAATCAAGTCTCACAACAACAAGTCAGTCAAACATGAACAAGACACGTACAACAAGTCAGTGAAACAATGAACAAGATGCACAAGTCAATAAAACAAGAACAAGACACACACAAGAAGTCAGTAAAACAAAGACATTCTCTTACATTGTGCCAACAGGAGAGACAAGAAGACAAGAATGAGACACAGGAAACAAGCAAGAGAGACAAGAAGACAAGAATGAGACACAGGAAACAAGCAAGAGAGACAAGAAGACAAGAATGAGACACAGGAAACAAGCAAGAGAGACAGGGAGACAAGCATGAGGGACAGGAAGACAGAGAATGAGAGACAGGGAGATAAGCATGAAAGACAGGGAGACAAGCATGAACGACAGGGAGACAAGCATGAGGGACAGGAAGACAGAGAATGAGAGACAGGGAGACAAGCATGAGGGACAGGAAGACAGAGAATGAGAGACAGGGAGACAAGCATGAACGACAGGAAGACAGAGAATGAGAGACAGGGAGATAAACATGAAAGACAGGGAGACAGAGAATGAGAAACAGGGAGATAAGCATGAAAGACAGGGAGACAGAGAATGAGAAACAGGAAACAAGCATGAGAGACAGGGAGATAAGCATGAAAGACAGGGAGATAAGCATGAGGGACAGGAAGACAGAGAGTGAGAGACAGGGAGACAAGCATGAAAGACAGGGAGACAGAGAATGAGAAACAGGAAACAAGCATGAAAGACAGGGAGACAAACATGAACGACAGGAAGACGAGCGTGAGAGATAGAAAAGCAACAATGAGGAAAAGGAAGATAAGAATGAAAGAACGAACGAACGAACATACTTTATTTTCAAAGGGTTAAGAATTTGGCACCCAAGCCCATCTCTGCCCTTCATCATACAGCTTTCACTCAGTCACAGTCATTCAACATTTGTTAATGAGCATAATAATCATGAAGACACATTAAACGATTACATAAATAAATAATAAACGTATGTCATATCTATATACTCTACACTCTGATTTATGCAACAACATGAAATAAACTTACATTCTTACATTTATTCAAAACTAACAAGTTTATAGAAAAGCAGTATTTTAAAAAAATTACAACACTAAAGCATTTAAACTACTTTAAACTATCTTTAGGGAGGCATATAGTCCATATCAAACAGATGTTGACAGTTTAATTTTAAGAATGAGGTACAGGAAGGTAAGAATGAGACACAGGAAACAAACATGAGAGACATAATGAGAGACAGGAAACATGCATGAGAGACATAATGAGAGACAGGAAACATGCATGAGAGACATAGTGAGAGATAGGAAACATGCATGAGAGACATAATGAGAGACAGGAAACAAACATGAGAGACATAATGAGAGACAGGAAACATGCATGAGAGACATAATGAGAGACAGGAAACAAACATGAGAGACATAATGAGAGACAGGAAACATGCATGAGAGACATAATGAGAGACAGGAAACAAACATGAGAGACATAATGAGAGACAGGAAACATGCATGAGAGACAGAAAGACAGAAATGAGAGACAGAAAGACAGGAATGAGAGACAGAAGACAAGAATGAGAGACAGAAAGACAGGAATGAAATGTGACGCTACGAGTCCTGTAATCTTCTTATATCTTATATCCTTCCCGTGCCGTTAAACGTCACTTAGAGCTCGCAAGGTAGTTTGCCAAGTCTTCGGCGAGTCTTTCAACCTCATCAAGGGATTTTATGCCTGTTAATCTGGCCTCTTTTAACAATGTCCTCTTCAGAGTTTTACGCGGCCTGGCTCTTTGTCTTTGGAATGTGTAGATAAAATAAGATAAGGCTCTTATTCTGCCAACTTCATTCACCACCATAACACATGTCACCTGACATCTGTCTCTGGCTGCATACGTCATGTGACATCTATCACTGTCTGCACATGTCACTTGACATCTATCACTGTCTGCACATGTCACTTGACATCTATCACTGGCTGCACATGTCACCTGATTACTATCTCTGGCTGCACATGTCACCTGACATCTACTATTCCAAATCTGGAACTAACTCGATGTTCAAATAACACAATGTGTTCAAAAAAGACGTTTTCCAATAAGACACAATAATCAGATAAGACACAATGTTCAGATAAGACACAATGTTCAAATAAGACAAAGTGTTCAGATAAGACACAATGTTCAGATAAGGCACAATTTTCAGATAAGACAAAGTGTTCAGATAAGACACAATGTTCAGATAAGGCACAATTTTCAGATAAGACAAAGTGTTCAGATAAGACACAATGTTCAGATAAGACACAATGTTCAGATAAGACACAATGTTCAGATAAGACAAAGTGTTCAGATAAGACACAATGTTCAGATAAGACAAAGTGTTCAGAAGAGACACAATGTTCAGATAAGACAAAGTTTTCAGATAAGACACAATGTTCAGATAAGACAAAGTGTTCAGATAAGACACAATGTTCAGATAAGACACAATGTTCAGATAAGACAAAGTTTTCAGATAAGACACAATGTTCAGATAAGACATAATGTTCAGATAAGACAAAGTGTTCAGATAAGACACAATGTTCAGATAAGACACAATGTTCAGATAAGACAAAGTGTTCAGAAAAGACACAATGTTCAGATAAGACAAAGTGTTCAGATAAGACAAAGTGTTCATATAAGACACAATGTTCAGATAAGACACATTGTTCAGATAAAACACAATGTTCAGATAAGACAAAGTGTTCAGAATGTTAGGTGGTGCCGTGAGGGAGACCAGGGTGAGAATATTCTTGCTTACAAAACCTTTGGAAACTTGAGAACAAACGATCATTTCATCTTCTGTGAGAAGAAGAATATCTCACTAAGAGTTTAAAAGATATTCTATGAGTTTAGAAGATATTCTAAGAGTTTCACAATCATGACGTCAGTTGTCTTAGTGTGTGTATCGTAATACATGTTTGAATTATTTAAAACAAAATGGGAACATCTATATGTATATTAATTAACGAGCACACAGCTGGGACATTTCTGTTTGTATCTCAATCATACAAAAATATACCGGACAAAGAAATTGAAAAATAAAGATAAAAATTCGCGGCAGTGACATTCAACAAATAAAAAATCACACAAGTGATAGAAAAAATAGAACACTTAGTTTATCTTAGCCTAATAATAACACTTGGATTATCGTAGCCTAATACTAACACTTAGATTATCTTAGCCTAATACTAACACTTAGATTATCTTAGCCTAATACTAACACTTAGATTATCTTAGCCTAATACTAACACTTAGATTATCTTAGCCTAATACTAACACTTAGATTATCTTAGTCTAATACTAACACTTAGCTTATCTTAGCCTAATACTAACACTTAGATTATCTTAGCCTAATACTAACACTTAGATTATCTTAGCCTAATACTAACACTTAGATTATCTTAGCCTAATACTAACACTTAGCTTGTATTAGCCTAATACTAACACTTAGATTATCTTAGTCTAATACTAACACTTAGATTATCTTAGCCTAATACTAACACTTAGATTATCTTAGCCTAATACTAACACTTAGCTTATATTAGCATAATGCTAACACTTAGATTATCTTAGCCTAATACTAACACTTAGATTATCTTAGTCTAATACTAACATTTAGATTATCTTAGCCTAATACTAACACAGCTAAGAGGGAAAAACCTGGAGCAAAAGCTGGAAGCATTTGGTAACATCATATATCTTCACTGCTACAAAGAGTTTGGAACCAAACAGGCAAAAAGAGAAAAAGTGACACCAAGAAAGTCAGAAGACAGAGGAAAATAGAAGCAATAAGAAAAAAAGCAACAACTCACAAGACCTCTGGGAGTCATGACCCAGAGGGGCCCACCCCCCTTAGAGTGTCAGGAGTTTAAAGGGCCGAAACACTTGTCTGAGGGGGGTACTTCCTCTGATGATCTGAAGGAGTTGTGTTGTTGTTCCCATCTCTACGGTAGAGAGTTTCCTGCATATATATACTTTGCCTATATTATCCTAATACTAACACTTAGCTTATCTTAGCCAATCCCTAACACTAACATTTAGCTTATCTTAGCTTAAAACTAACACTAACATTTAGCTTATCTTAGCTTAAAACTAACACTAACATTTAGCTTAGCTTAGCTTAAAACTAACACTAACATTTAGCTTATCTTAGCTTAAAACTAATACTAACATTTAGCTTAGCTTAGCTTAAAACTAACACTAACATTTAGCTTAGCTTAGCTTAAAACTAACACTAACATTAGCTTATCCTAGCCTAACACTAAGACTTAGCTTATCCTAGCCTAAGACTTAGCTTATCCTAGCCTAACACTAAGACTTAGCTTATCCTAGCCTAACACTAAGACTAAGACTAAGACTTAGCTGTGAATTGCAAGACACTGAGTCTGAGAGTGCGCGTGGTGAAGTTTTGTGAATGTCTCAGGTAAGACTTGCCAGCTGTGATACTCGTCTACCTGGCTGCTTGTGAAGAGGGTGTGGGAAAGAGAGAAGGGAGAAGGGTTCTCAAGCTGAGAAAAAGGTGGGTGAGGTCGGTGAATAATGGTGGGTTAGAGGGTTTGTGAGGTCTTGGAATATCAGCTGCAGGAGAGGAAAAAGTAGATGATATGGTGGGTTAAAGGGCTTGTGAGGTCCTAGAATATCAGCTCCGGGTAAAGATAAAGTATCCGTGTGGTTCCAGTGTCCCATGTTCCTGTATGGGTGTTGCAGTGTCCCATGTTCCTGTATGGGTGTTGCAGTGTCCCATGTTCCTGTATGGGTGTTCCAGTGTCCCATGTTCCTGTATGGGTGTTCCAGTGTCCCATGTTCCTGTATGGGTGTTCCAGTGTCCCATGTTCCTGTATGGGTGTTCCAGTGTCCCATGTTCCTGTATGTAGCGGTTCTCTTCGGAGTGACATTGTGGCTGTTGCTAAGAAATGTGACTTATTTCTGTGACTTATTTCTGTGACTTATTTCTGTGACTCGGGTCGTTGACTCACTGAGAAAAATGTCAGAAGATGTCATAAAGAAGTTTCTGCCCGCGATCACGTGATCTGAGACTCGTCTCTCCACTTTACCTTGTCCTACACATTTTTCACACACAGTGCGTATTTACCCGTGAAGCCATGATTTTAAAAAAAGGTAAAATTCCCGTTAAAGCACATTGGGGATAAGGTGTTAGGCCCGTATTTAAGCGACCTTCGACACCTGAGACCGCGATGTGGTCAGTATCACACCTGGCCGTATTTACCTTCCCAGATTTCTCTGGTTCCCAGTTTTAGGGGCTGGATGAGCCCAGGGTCTGGGTAGTGTGGTGGCACCCAGCTTCTGGAATTTGAAACCGGCAGCACCGGATTAGTTGATGGAACAGCCAACCAGTCGGCCAGCCAGGGCAACCTGATGACGCTCCTATCTTCAAATGTTTCTAGGAATACTTGATTATTCAAACATAAACTTACTAGGCTACAAAATGCCACTGGAATAACGTGAGAAACACTTGAGCTGTCTTGTTTTAACTGAACACTGTGTCCATATTCTTTGCCTGCAACTATTGAAAAGAACAATATTTCCATGGGAACTAAAATTGTTACATATAATCCAACGTACATTTTACATTTTCCTGAGCTTTCTCGGCTATTGCTACGTTTGAGACGTAAAAGTTACTGAAGACTTGTGTCTACATTTACAGAAGAAATGTCCTCCCATCATCTGAGATAAATGACGGCTTCTGGCAGCAGATTACAGGGCTGCAGCGACCCACTTATTGCTCAGGTCTGGCAGAAACAAACCATGGAAACTGGGTCATGGATATTATAAGATAGATACACAAAAGACAAAATTGCTGCGTGTGTAAACAGATCTCTGGGCCACAGTGTCTGCGAACGTCCTCCATCGATTCTGTCTTGAATCATTCAGGAACAATCGCTTCAGACAAAGCGGGGGATAATTGAAAATCTGGAGCTTTTCAGAACATTTGCAGAAAACAAAGAAAAGAAACAGGGACAAAATAAATGTAGCAGATAAGTAGACAATGGCGGTTTAACATGGAGAAAAAATGGCACTTGACATTGTCTAAATTCCCTGTCTTCAAAGCTTCTAAAGCTGTCTGTAAACATCTGCAGAACAATCACTGGCAGTAAGACTTGCACAAAGACTCGGTCAAGACTTTTTAAGCACGGACAGTCAAGTCTTTTAAACATCGAGTTTGTGAAAAATTATTTTTAACATAAAGTTAAGAATTGCTTGCATACAGTGTGATCTTTCGTGCTGATTTTATTTTTTACATTCACTATCTAATTTGATGTTTTACATTGACTGTCTAATTTTATTTTTTACATTCACTATCTAATTTTCTTTTTCATTCACTACCTAATTTTATTTTTTTTTACATTAACTATCTAATTTTTTTTTTACATTCTAATTTTATTTGTTACATATCTAATTTCATTTTTTTACATTCACTATCTGATTTTATTTTTTACATTCACTAGTTAATTTTATTGTTTACATTCACTATCTAATTTTATTTGTTACATATCTAATTTGATTTTTTTACATTCACTATCTAATTTCAAACGCAGAGGATTACAATGGACCCTTGACACAGTGCTGGAGGACCTTGACTTTGCGGACGACATTTGTCTATTATCAAGCAGTCACAAAGATATGCAAGATAAAATAAACAAGTTAACCCAGAATGCAAACAACATAGGACTAAAGATCAACGTAGGAAAGACAAAGTTAATGAAGCAAAATGTGAACAACAGAAATGTACTCAGAGTAGATAACAAGTTAGTGGAGGAGGTCAACGAATTTGTATATCTTGGCAGCAGAGTAGTAGAAAATGGAGACAGCACAGAGGACATCAACAGCAGACTTACTAGAGCAAACCAGGCTTTTGCAATGCTACAGAATATATGGAAATCAAATAAACTAAGCATAAATATGAAAATCAGGATATTTAAGAGTAATGTTCTAAGTGTACTACTCTATGGTAGTGAATGCTGGAAAATCACCAAAACCATAGAAAACAAGTTGAATTCTTTCCAGACTAAATGTTTACGTAGAATTAAAAAAATATTTTGGCCAAACACCATAAGAAATAACATCTTATTGGCAGAAATGCAGATGAAACCACTGACAACAATTATTGAGGAAAGACGCTGGCGATGGTTGGGACATGTGCTCAGAATGACTGACAACTCACTACCAAAAATAGCACTAAGATGGACACCACAGGGGAACAGAATTAAGGGTAGACCAAAAGAGACATGGAGAAGAACAACAGAAAGGATGTTGAGCAATAGAGGGCTCACCTGGGCAAGAGCAGAAAAAAAGGCGAAAGACAGGCATTTGTGGAAAACCCTTGCGGAAGCCCCATGTGCCCTGGGCACTTAAGGTTCAGAGAGAGAGAGATCTAATTTCATTTTTTTACATTCACTATCTGATTTTATTTTTTACATTCACTACCTAATTTTATTTTTTACATTCACTATCTGATTTCACTTTTTGAATGCACTATCTGATTTTATTTTTTAAATGCACTATCTGATTTTACTTTTTATACTCACTATCAGATTTTATCTTTTAGACTCACTTTCTGATTTTATCTTTTAGACTCACTTTCTGATTTTATCTTTTAGACTCACTTTCTGATTTTATTTTTTAGACTCACTTTCTGATTTTATCTTTTAGACTCATTTTCTAATTTTATTTTTTAGACTCACTATCTGATTTTATTTTTTAAATGCACTATCTGATTTTACTTTTTATACTCACTATCAGATTTTATCTTTTAGACTCACTTTCTGATTTTATCTTTTAGACTCACTTTCTGATTTTATCTTTTAGACTCACTTTCTGATTTTATTTTTTAGACTCACTTTCTGATTTTATCTTTTAGACTCATTTTCTAATTTTATTTTTTAGACTCACTATCTGATTTTATTTTTTAGACTCACTTTCTGATTTTATCTTTTAGACTCACTTTCTGATTTTATCTTTTAGACTCACTATCTGATTTTATCTTTTAGACTCACTTTCTGATTTTATCTTTTAGACTCACTTTCTGGTTTTATTTTTTAGACTCATTATCTGATTTTATTTTTTAGACTTTCTTTCTCATTTTATTCGTTTGCGTGTGAGTCTGGATAACTTTGTCTATTGAATCGCTAAAGGCATCCGTCTAGGATAGACAGAGGGAGAGGCTGGGAAAGGGTGAGATAGAGAGAGAGAGAAAGAGAGAGAGAGAGAGAGAGAGATTCTGACATGTGAGATAGTTTGAAAGTGTTAGATACCACTCGTTTCCCGACACTTCAGTTCCTCACTGAACCTCCTCATGTTTTGGAGGAAGTTCTCATTGTATTTCAACTTTTTTGCTCTCACAATCTTCTCTCACTCTCTCATTCTCAGTTACACTCTTTATTTCTCATTTGCTGCTTCTCTCTCTCTCCTTCTCTCTTCTTTCTATCGTTCGCTCTCTCGTTCTCCCTCTCTTGTTCTCACTTTCACTGTTTATTTCTCATTCCTACTTCTCTCTGTCTCTCTCGTTACTTCTCTCCCGTTCTCTATCTCTAGTTCTCTCTCTCTCTCTCGCTATCACTTGCACTGTTTATTTCTAATTCTCTGTTTCTATCTCTCTCGTTACTTCTCTCCCATTCTCTATCTCTAGTGTTCTCTCTCTCGCTCTCAGTTTCACTGTTTATTTCTCATTATCTGTTTCTCTTTAATTTCTCTCCCTCTCTCTCTTGCTGTCTCTCTCTAGTTCTCTCTCTGTTCTCTCTCTCGTTATCTCTGTTCACTCTATTTCTAGTTCTATCTCTAGTTTTCTCTCTCTCTCTCTGTTCTCTCTGTAGTTCGCATTCTCTTTCTCTAATTCTTTCTCTCTCTGTTCTTTCTCTTTCTCTCTTTCGTTCTATCTCTAGTTCTCTCTCTCTGCTTTCTCTCTAGCTCTCGTTCTCTTTCTGTAATTCTCTGTTCTCTCTCTCTCTCTCTCGTTCTCTCTCATCTGTTCTCTCTCTCTCTCTCTCTTTCTATCTCTATTTCTCTTTCTTTTTCTCTAGTTTTCTCTCTCTGTTCCGTCTCTAGTTCTCGTTCTCTTTCTGTAGTTCTCTGTTCTCTCTCTCTCTCTTTATCTCTATTTCTCTTTCTTTTTCTCTAGTTCTCTCTCTCTGTTCCTTCTCTAGTTCTCGTTCTCTTTCTGTAGTTCTCTGTTCTCTCTCTCTCTTTCTATCTCTATTTCTCTTTCTTTTTCTCTAGTTCTCTCTCTCTGTTCCTTCTCTAGTTCTCGTTCTCTTTCTGTAGTTCTCTGTTCTCTCTCTCTCTCGTTCTATCTCTATTTCTCTTTCTTTTTCTCTAGTTCTCTCTCTCTGTTCCTTCTCTAGCTCTCGTTCTCTTTCTGTAGTTCTCTGTTCTCTCTCTCTCGTTCTTTCTCACCTGTTCTCTCTCTCTCTCTCGTTCTATCTCTATTTCTCTTTCTCTTTCTCTAGTTCTCTCTCTTGTCTCTCTCTCTCTCGTTCTCTCTTTCGTTCTCTTTCTCTAGTTCTCTCTCTCTCTCGTCACTCCCGTTCTCTTTCTCTAGTTCTCTCTCTCTCTCGTCACTCTCGTTCTCCTTCTCTAGTTCTCTCTCTCTCTCGTCACTCTCGTTCTCTTTCTCTAGTTCTCTCTCTGTTCTCTATCTGTGTTTTCTCTATCTGATTTTTCTCTCGCTCTCTCACTTTGTTTTCTATCCCTCTGGTTTCCCTCTCTCTCTCTCTCTCTCTCATTCTCACTCTCTTTCTCGTTTTCTCTCTCTCTTTCTCTCTTATTCTCTTGTTTTCACTCTCATTCTCTCTCTTTTGATATGTTTTTCCTAATTTAATTTGTATTTTTTTTACTAAATCAAGTGTGTGGGAAGAATGAAAGATGGAGTGATGAAGGGCAGAATGTAAGACAGGCCTGCGTGCCCAATTCTTTACCTTTGAAAAATAAAGATTATTCATTCATTCATTCTCTCTCTCTCTCTCATTCTCACTCTCTTTCTCGTTTTCTCTCTCTCTTTCTCTCTTGTTCTCTTGTTTTCACTTTCATTCTCTCTCTCTCTCTCTCTCTCTCTCTCTCTCTCTCTCTCATTCTCTCACATGTTCTCTCTCGTTCCCTGAGTTATTTTACTTTTACTGAAATATAATGCGAAGAAAACTAAATTGATGACATCTGAGAAAACAAACAAGGCAGCTGAAATACAATACTTGTATGTATCAATGAGGAAAAGTTAGAAGAAGTGGAGAGTTTTGAATATTTTGGATCACTGCTAACTAATAACGGCGATATAACGAGGGAAATTAAATGGAGGACATCTATCGCTCTTCAAAAAGTAAAATAGCTAAAGATGCTGTGGAGAGGAACAGACAGAACTACAAAAATATGATTTTTAATGCCATGCATCTTTCCCACCGCAACATATGCCTGTGAGACCTGGACACTTAACAAAACAACTGAGAAACACATAAATGCCTTTGAATGCATATGCAGGAAACTCTCTACCGTAGAGAGCGGAACAACAACACAACTCCTTCAGATCATCAGAGGAAGTACCCCCCCCCCTCAGACAAGTGTTTCGGCCCTTTAAACTCCTGACACTCTAAGGGAGGTGGGCCCCTCTGGGTCATGACTCCCAGAGGTCTTGTGAGTTGTTGCTTTTTTTTTCCCGGTCCCGGGATCGAACCCATGATCTTCCAGTTGCCATGCGTCTTTAGCGATTTAGCTATGGAGGACTGGTACTGGTTGTGGCAAATGAAATTACTTATGTTCCCAATGCTTGTTTCGCATACTCCACAGCCAGCATGAGGCCTTTTCTGCTGATTCTGAAAGGCTTCTCAATGCCCTTGCTCTTGCTTGTCCCTTTATGCCCAGTTGCTTACATAGGTCATATGCTGATGTTGCTACGAATCCTCTTGCTCCCACTTCTACAGCTGTCACTTTTGCCCTGATGCCTGCCCCCTGCCTCAGTTGCTTGACCAGATCATTGTACTTCTCCAATTTGAATAAATGCTGCTCCTCTATTCTAGTTTCGTATGGGACCGTAAGCTCGATCATTATTAATTCCTGTTTTCCTGTGGAGTACACTACAATGTCCGGTCGCATTCCTGTGTTCTTGATGGCAGTCGGGTATTCTCTTCTTTCTGGAAGGTCCGCTGTCACTTCCCAATCATTTGTACCATCTAGCAGTGATGGTAAGGGAATGTCCCTGATTTCAATATCTGACGTCGTACCAGCACCTATGAAGTATTTAGGTGGCATCTCAACTCTTTTGCTGTTATTTGCTTTATCGTTTGCCCTGTCTACGATGGCTACTAGTTCCTGCAACACTCTGTTGTGCCGCCAGGTGTACCGTCTTTGCCCTAAAGACACTCTACATGCTGACAGCACATGTTCCAATGTTTGCCTTTCGTTGCAGAGAGGGCACTTTGTATCTTCTGATACACCCCATTTGTATAGGTTGGAGCCTGTAGGCAGAAGGTCATAAGTAGCTCTGATGATGAAGCTGAGCCTCAAGGGTGCCATTTTCCAGATGTCATTCCATGTTATTGATCTCTGTAGGACTTCCTCCCATGTTGTCCATTGCCCTTGTTGTGATTGTTGGACTGCCTTCTGGACCAGCCTGTCATCCTCTGAATTCCTTACTTCGCTGATGATCATATCCCTTCTTTCCTGCAGGAGGCCTTTGACCACCATTTGATTTCGCCATGACCAAATCCCCTTCTGTTGGTCTGGGTGTACCCTATTACTTCTTTCAGCTCCTGCGTTTCCCTGGCTGAGGTCACTTCCTCACCTACTTTCCATTTTCGTCCAGTTCTAAGTGTTGGCTGCTCTTCTCGTACCACCGGATCTGTAGATTCTTGTAGCATCATTGCAAGTCTTGTTTTTCCTACCTTGTATTCTTCAACCACAGATTTGAAAGGCAGCTGCAGTTTGCTCTTCTTGCAGTACAGTGCCACATCAGTTAATCCTGGTGGTACGCCCAACCACTTTCTTATGGCTTTATTTATCTTTCTTTCGACTGCCTCTACTGTGCTGGTACTTACTTCGTAAATGAGTAGTGGCCACATCAGTTTTGGAATCAGCATGAACTGGAGGCACCATATTTTGAACTTCCCCAGTAGCCTGCTTTTGTCTATGATGCTCAGTCCATTCTGCGCCATTTCTATAACCTGCTTCACAGCGCTTGAGTCTTTCATGGATACATCATATACTCTGCCAAGGCTCTTCACTGGCTCTTCCCCTACAGTTGGGATTATTTGATTTGCCACTGTGTACGATCTTTCTATCACTTTCCCTTTCATGAGTGACAGACTTCTTGACTTCTTTGGCTTGAAGCTCATGCGGCACCATATGATAAGGCTGTCCAAACGCTCTAACATCTTTCATGCCTGTGCTTCACTGGTTGTTATTACTGTTGTGTCATCCATGAATGCTTTTAGTGGTGGCATTTGACGTCCATTTCTGAACCTTGGGCCTTCTGCTGCTCTCAGGATTACTTGCATGGCTAGTACGAACAGTATGGGAGATATTGTACAGCCCATTGCAATTCCTACCTGGAGCTCGATCCATCTTGTAGTATATCCTGATGTTCCAAACCTCATGAGGAACCCTGTGAAGTACCTTTTCAGCATATTTGTGATTTCTTTTGGCACATGATACATGTCTAGTGCTAGCCATATCATCTGGTGCGGTACTGAGCCATACGCATTGGCTAGGTCATGCCATATTACCTGTAGATCTTGCTTTCCAGATTTTGCCTGCTGAATGGCTTCCCAAATCATTGACGCATGCTCGAGACATCCTGGGAAACCTGGAATTCCTCCCTTCTGCACGGATGTATCAACGTAACCATTGTCTAGGAGGTATGTTGTTAGTCTTTTTGCCATCACAGAGAAGAATATCTTTCCTTCCACATTCAGAAGTGAGATCGGCCTGAACTGGTTGATTTCAGTGGAATTCTGCTCCTTGGGGATGTATACTCCGTTAGCCTTTTTCCATTCCTTACATATGACTCCTTTGGTCCATGCTGTTCGTAGGAGTTTATGAAGCTTCTTTAGTACTTCAGGGCATCTTTTGTATAGTATGTAAGGAACGCCATTTGGGCCTGGTGCTGACTTGCCTTTAGCTTTTCTTACAATGCTCTCTACTTCTTGTAAGGTTGGTGGGCTGCATTTGAATCTGCTGCCTGGTGCACAGGGCCACACTAGACCTTTCATCTGCTCGAGAGGTGTATGCTGATTTTTATCAGAGTATGTCTTGCTCAGATGTTCTTCGAGCACCTCCTTACCTGCTTTCAGCGTACCTGATTTTGGCTGTTCAAATAACTGCTTGGCAAATCCGAAGGGATCTCTGTAGAACTTCTCTCTTGCGTATCTAGTTTCCCTCTTCCTTTTACATAGTCTTTCATCTCTGCAAAGGGCATTGTGCTGGGATTTTAGATGCTGCCAAACCTGTCTTAGTCCTTCTTTTTCTGATTCATGTGCCTTCTTGAACATTTTCCGGGCATGGTTCTTCTGCTGTCTTATTGCTTCTATTTTCCTCTGTCTTCTGGACTTTCTTGGTGTTACTTTTTCTCTTTTTGCCTGTTTGGTTCCAAACTCTTTGTAGCAGTGAAGATATATGATGTTACCAAATGCTTCCAGCTTTTGCTCCAGGTTTTTTCCTCTTAGCTGTTTGTCCAGTTCTTTGCATAATCCTGCGTCTAGGTATTCTCATATACTTTTTGCACTTGCTGGTGGAAAGTTAACCTTGTCTCTGATCTCGTCGGAGAGCTGCATTGCCTCCCCGCTGCCTGACTCAACCTGAATATTCTCTGTACTGTGGATTATATCCTGACAGAGATCTTCTAATGTCTTATCTGAGACTGGCGTCACAGTGCACTGTTGAGTATTGGTCAGCAAGGAACCACCACATCCCTTCTTCGTTCTGTGTATCTTCATGCCACGTTGAGTGTTAAATTTCCTGCCACAGATGCATGGATACTCCATCCGCTGTTCTGAACTCGAATTAATTGGGGCGGGCATGGTCGTTTCCGTAGAGTCACCTGTGGATCCATCATTCTCCCCCCCTTTCGGTGGATCCTGGGGGCATATCTTCTTTTTGGACTTTGTAGCAATAGTATGTCGGCTGACAGGGTTGCTGGCCCGGACAGCCCAGTTCAGGGACGCTTTCCCAGTGAGGATTCTGGTCTTTCCCAGTGTCTGTCGGTCTCTCCCGACTGTCCATCGGTCTTTCCCGATTGTCAATGGCATCACCATGCTCTATATGCAGGAAACTCTCTACCGTAGAGAGCGGAACAACAACACAACTCCTTCAGATCATCAGAGGAAGTACCCCCCCCCCTCAGACAAGTGTTTCGGCCCTTTAAACTCCTGACACTCTAAGGGGGGTGGGCCCCTCTGGGTCATGACTCCCAGAGGTCTTGTGAGTTGTTGCTTTTTTTTTTCCCGGTCCCGGGATCGAACCCATGATCTTCCAGTTGCCACGCGTCTTTAGCAAATGCTACAGAAGAGTTCTTCAAAAATTATGGACACAGAAAAGAATAATTATATCCATAATACAAGAACTTAATATTGAAGAAGGCTGGCTAGTAAAGAGGATTAAAGAGAGAAAACTGAAATATTTTGGACACATTAAACGTTATGATAATCTAGAGAAAACCGTCTTGAAAGATACATAATGGGAAAAAGAAACAGAGGAAGACCAAGGCGAAGATGGCTGCAAGATACCGTTGATGATCTGCAAATGGATGCATCAGCAGCAAGGCACTTGTTTACAGCCGAGAGGCCTACAGGAGTGCTGTTAGGGAGGCAAAGTTCCACAAGAGACATGCAAAGGACAGACTGATACTGATAAGCTAGAACAAATACGTAAATGTACGCTGACAAGCGGCCTGGTTAGCTGACTGGTTAGGCGCTCAGTTTACTAATCTGGTGGTACCGGGTTGAGTCCCAGAAGGGGATTTATTTATGGTACACACCCTGGGTTTTCCCCAGCCTCTAAAAATGGGTACCAGAGAAATCTGGGAAGTTGAAAGCGGTCAGGCGTGTTACTGACCAGATCAGACTTTCACGTGCCCAGGGTCAAGGAAATGCCAGCCTAACATGGTGTACCCAGCATGTCTTTTTGACATAGAAACTGCACGTTTACAATTTACCTTTACACTGCCCAGCTACAACAAATATATACAAGTGCTCTAAATAGCTACAACAAATATATACAAGTGCTCTAACTAGCTACAACAAATATATACAAGTGCTCTAACTAGCTACAACAAATATATACAAGTGCTCTAACTAGCTACAACAAATATATACAAGTGCTCTAACTAGCTACAACAAATATATACAAGTGCTCTAACTAGCTACAACAAATATATACAAGTGCTCTAACTAGCTACAACAAATATATACAAGTACACTAACTAGCTAGAAGAAAACATATACAAGTACACTAATTAGCTAAAACAAATACATACAAATACACTAACTAGCTAGAAGAAAAAAATGTACATGCACAACGACAAGTTAGAACAAACATACACATGTACACTGACAAACTAAAATTAATATACATTTCTACACTAACAAGCTATAACAAATATGTACATGTACACAGACAAACTAGAACAGACATATATCTGTACACTGACAAACTAGAACAAACATATACCTGCACAGTGACAGCGCTGAAAGAAATATGTGTGCACAGAAACACTGACCAGAATAAATATGCGTGTAGAGAAACACTCACTGAAAGAAATATGTGTGCACAGAAACACTGATTAGACGAACTATGTGTGTAAAGAAACAATCATTGAAAGAAATATGTGTGTAGAGAAACACTGATTAGACGAACTACGTGTGTAAAGAAACAATCATTGAAAGAAATATGTGTGTAGAGAAACACTGATTAGACGAACTATGTGTGTAAAGAAACAATCATTGAAAGAAATATGTGTGTAGAGAAACACTGACTAGAAGAAATATGTGAGTAGAGAAATACTCACTGGAAGAAATATGTGTGCAGAGAAACACTGACTAGAAGAATTATTTGTGTAGAGAAACACTCAGTAGAAGAAATATGTTTGTAGAGAAACACTCAATAGAGGAAATATGTGTAGAGAAATACTCACTGGAAGAAATTCGAGGTTTGACTGATAAATTCGCGGCCTAAGGTACAAATACTTTAAACACTCAGCTGATATTAGGTGCATTTGTAGATCAGGTTAATGTAAGATTAAACTTGAAGTTTCAAGAAGTTATCTGCAACCAATTTTTTTTACAGAGTACGGAAGTGGTAAGAGGTGGCAAAAATTGAGAAAATGGATAACATTTATCACCAAGCAGTGATTCGCTACCTCTGCATCAAGGGTTTAAGAAACACTGACAAGAAGAATTTATATAGAGAAGTACTGACTACAAGAAATGTGTAGAGAAACACTAATTAGAAGAAATGTGTGTGTAGAGAAATACTGACTAGAAAAAATATGTAGAGAAACACTTACTAGAAGATATATGTAGAGAAACACTGACTAAAAGAAATATGTAGAGAAACATTGAATAGAAGAAATATGTAGAGAAACACTAAATAGAAGAAATATGTAGAGAAACACTAAATAGAAGAAATATGTAGAGAAACACTGAATAGAAGAAATATGTAGAGAAACATTGAATAGAAGAAATATGTAGAGAAACACTAAATAGAAGAAATATGTAGAGAAACACTGAATAGAAGAAATATGTAGAGAAACATTGAATAGAAGAAATATGTAGAGAAACATTGAATAGAAGAAATATGTAGAGAAACACTAAATAGAAGAAATATGTAGAGAACACTAAATAGAAGAAATATGTAGAGAAACACTGAATAGAAGAAATATGTAGAGAAACATTGAATAGAAGAAATATGTAGAGAAACATTGAATAGAAGAAATATGTAGAGAAACACTAAATAGAAGAAATATGTAGAGAAACACTAAATAAAATAAATATGTAGAGAAACATTGAATAGAAGAAATATGTAGAGAAACATTGAATAGAAGAAATATGTAGAGAAACACTGAATAGAAGAAATGTGTAGAGAAACATTGAATAGAAGAAATATGTAGAGAAACATTGAATAGAAGAAATATGTAGAGAAACACTAAATAGAAGAAATATGTAGAGAAACATTAAATTGAAGAAATATGTAGGAAACTTGTCTTTCTAAACTTTCTCCCGCCAATAAAAAATATATAGAGAAACTTGTCTTTCTAAACTTTCTCCCGCCAATAAAAAATATGTAGAGAAACTTGTCTTTCTAAACTTTCTCCCGCCAATAAAAAATATGTAGAGAAACTTGTCTTTCTAAACTTTCTCCCGCCAATAAAAAATATGTAGAGAAACTTGTCTTTCTAAACTTTCTCCCGCCAATAAAAAATATGTAGAGAAACTTGTCTTTCTAAACTTTCTCCCGCCAATAAAAAATATGTACAGAAACTTGTCTTTCTAAACTTTCTCCCGCCAATAAAAAATATGTAGAGAAACTTGTCTTTCTAAACTTTCTCCCGCCAATAAAAAATATCAACAGAGGAAGGTCAGTCACGTCCGTGTAGAAAAAATAAACAACAATTAAAACAGTATCAGTCTACATCACTTGACACATGTTAAATTATCAGTCACATCTACATCACTTGACACATGTTAAATTGTCAGAGTCACATCTACATCACTTGACACATGTTAAATTGTCAGAGTCACATTTACATCACTTGACACATGTTAAATTGTCTGAGTCACATTTACATCACTTGACACATGTTAAATTGTTTGAGTCACATTTACATCACTCGATACATGTTTAAAAATGTGCCATAGTCACATTTACATCACTTGACACGTGCGGACTAGAAGTATGATGATTACAACTGTATGGCATGACAAATGTCCGAATTGTGCTGATAACTTCTGACAATAGAGAGTAAACATTGTCAAGATGGCTGGTAAGACAGCTGACAAAAACTATGTAACTCTTTAAATACTGACACAGAAAATCTCTGGGTAAGATCAGACAATATATCTTTGAAGTTATATGTAATTGCGACATTCCTGACCTAAACTGTTTAGTTGTCACACTAGTGACATAAAATATTTACTTGTGACATTAATAGCTGATGGGGGAAACTATGCAAGAAGTCATCAATACCTGCATACACCTGAGAGATGTAGCACTAAAAGTGGGCTTGACCGTTAACCAAGATAAGACAGAGTATATGAAGATATCAAGAGACCAGAGGCAGAGTGGTCCAGATTATATAAATGTTGGAGAGATGATTATTAGGAAACCAGAAACATACAAATATCTAGGCACAACATTCAACAGAAGCAACACAGTAAGCGAGGAGATTAAAAGCAGAGTACAGACAGGGAATAAAATATACTTTGCCTTGCAACACCTGTTAAAATCCAAAATCCTGTCCCAAAACACCAAAATAACAATCTACAAAACTATAATAAGACCAACCATCATGTATGGATCAGAAACGTGAGTACAGCAAAGAAAGATGAACAACAATTGCAGATCTTTGAGAACAAGATCCTAAGAAGAATCTGTGGGCCGATAAAGGATACCAACAGTGGAGAATGGAGAGCTAGAAAGAACACTGAACTGAACAGCTTATTTAAATCCCAACGAATTATAAATGTCTTGAAACTGAACAGATAACGCTGGCTGGGGCATGTAGAAGAATGAAAGAAAACAGACAAACGAAAATGATGTATGCAGAAGAGATGAGGGAAACAAGACCAAGGGGTAGGCCAAGATAGAGATGAAAAGACAACATAGAAGAGGATATAAAAGAAATTGATGTCACCAACTGGAGAGAGAAGATTAGGAATAGAGAGGAATGGAGGAGAACTTTATCTGTAGCAATGAGACTTAATGGCTCGGAAAGCTGAAGAAGAAGAAGATATTAACAGCATAAAATATTTACTTGTGATATTAATGACATAAAATATTTACTTGTGATATTAACAACACAAAATGTTTACTTGTGAATTTGGTGTCCTAAAATATGAAACTTGACAATAACTATGATCTAACTTTAGACTGTACAGCATTACATCTTTCATTTAACTTTAGACTGTACTATAATAAATCTTTCATCTAACTTTAGACTGTACTATAATAAATCTTTCATCTAACTTTAGACTGTACTATAATAAATCTTTCATCTAACTTTAGACTGTACTATAATAAATCTTTCATCTAACTTTAGACTGTACTATAATAAATCTTTCATCTAACTTTAGACTGTACTATAATAAATCTTTCATCTAACTTTAGACTGTACTATAATAAATCTTTCATCTAACTTCAGACTGTACTATAATAAATCTTTCATCTAACTTTAGACTGTACTATAATAAATCTTTCATCTAACTTCAGACTGTACTATAATAAATCTTTCATCTAACTTTAGACTGTACTATAATAAATCTTTCATCTAACTTTAGACAGTACTATAATAAATCTTTCATCTAACTTTAGACTGTACTATAATAAATCGTTCATCTAACTTTAGACTGTACTATAATAAATCTTTCATCTAACTTTAGACTGTACTATAATAAATCTTTCATCTAACTTCAGACTGTACTATAATAAATCTTTCATCTAACTTTAGACTGTACTATAATAAATCTTTCATCTAACTTCAGACTGTACTATAATAAATCGTTCATCTAACTTTAGACTGTACTATAATAAATCTTTCATCTAACTTTAGACTGTACTATAATAAATCTTTCATCTAACTTTAGACTGTACTATAATAAATCTTTCATCTAACTTCAGACTGTACTATAATAAATCGTTCATCTAACTTTAGACTGCGTACTATAATAAGTCTTTCATTTAACTCCAGACTGTACTGTAATAAGTGTATTTCTTTTCTTCCATCCAAATCTTATTCTACTTTTTATTGTATATAGGTTCTCCTTTCTTGTGTTTAACTCTTTAATACTGGTTGTATGTCTCTGAACATCAGTTAACCCTCATGCGATTTTTTTTATACATCTTTTAAAAAAAAATATTTATGAATAAGAAAACGGAACAAAGCAGTGTCGACAATAAACAAGTCAATAATTTTCTTCAATACTGACTTTCTTTTATTACCCCCTGACACAACAGCAAACAAAAAAAAAAAAAGAGAGAGAGAGAGAGAAACCAGTTAAACCATGGAAGGGCCGCTTATTTACGACCGCGGACCGCACGAAGAATGTTGATGAACTTGGTAACACTGACCTGGACTCTGTCGTGGGTTGGGTTAGGGGTTTTACGTGAAAAATAGAAAATCCTAATAGCCAGGATTGTTCAGAATTTATGGGCCAATTTGTCTAGCAACATGTGGGAAAATGGCTTCAGCTATTATCTGTACACAGCGTATTCAAATATCTCATGATCCCAACAGATCAATGTGACAGATAACAGACATGTTGTGACAAATCACAGAGATGTTGTGACAGATCATATACTAATGCTGGTGGTTTGTGTGCACAGATGTTGTATATTCGTTACAAATCACAATTCATAGAACTAGAACCAAACATTTTATAGAACTAGAACAAAACAAACTTTATAGAACAAGACAAAACTGAAGCATTTTTTGGCGTCTAGGGTCTTCATAAATAATGATATAAGCATATTCTGATCGCAAATTCGATGCAAGCATAAACTGATTACTGATTTACTACAAACACAGACAGATCACAGACTTGATACAAACACATTCTGATCATAAACTTGATACACAATCTGATCACAAACTTAATACAAACACATTCTGATCACAAACTTGATACGAACACATTTCTGATCACAGACTTGCCAGGTGGGCTACATATGAGGCAAACGTCTAGATTTTGGCTGCTCATGACGGAACATAAGCCTCATGGAAGCTGACAAGACTTTGCGGTTTAAAGTTAGCAGAGCACTAGCATACGAAAAGAAAAGGCCACGTGGAACTGAAACATCTTGAGAGTTTAACGTGATATTCCCTGAGATGGACACTCAATGAGGAAGGAGATTAGGTATCCAAACTGATACACGGGTCTGTGGTGAAGGTAGAACCAAGAAGATTATTTGAACCGTTCTATTCTGTGCTGTAAGGGGGTGGAGCTACCACAGAGAAAAGTCAGTTGATGTGTTGGACTATGAAGACTTCAAGAAGAAATATCACACAATAAAATGCAAGGCCGCATTAGAATCATGGGCACATGAACAGTGTAGAGTAACACAACATGGATACAAGAGATATGTATCAACCTATAAATGCTTGGTAGAAAAGTTCGACATAAGACAGGGTGAGTAACATCAAAGACGGGTGATAAGATAATACTGGAGAAACAAATAACAGTGGCAAGATGGACTGAATATACTTTTGATCTGTATGAACAGGAAAGACCAACTAGTTAGTAGTACTGAGCTAGAAGATATGAACTAGTTTGTAGTACTGAGCTAGAAGATATGAACTAGTTTGTAGTACTGAGCTAGAAGATATGAACTAGTTTGTAGTACTGATCTAGAAGACCTGAACTAGGTAGCTATACTGAGCTAGAAGATATGAACTAGTTTGTAGTACTGATCTAGAAGACCTGAAGTAGGTAGCTATACTGAGCTAGAAGATATGAACTAGTTTGTAGTACTGATCTAGAAGAACTGAACTAGCTAGCTATACTGAGCTAGAAGATATGAACTAGTTTGTAGTACTGAGCTAGAAGAACTGAACTAGGTAGCTATACTGAGCTAGAAGATATGAACTAGTTTGTAGTACTGAGCTAGACAGACCACCAACACTAGAAGAAGAGGTTGTGTATGCAATCGACAGCATGAAGAAAGGTAAAGCAGCTAATCCTGATAATATTAGAACTGAAGAAACAGAAGCTCTTGGAGACTTTGAAATAAAAATCGCCATCACAATACTACATAACGTATGCAATAGTGGAGAAATAGCGGATGATGTGGTTAAATCTATAATTATAACTCTACCTAAAAAAAAAAACAATGATCCAAGGATTGTGAAGATTACAGAACTATTAGCATATCCTGTCACATTACAGAACTATTAGCATATCCTGTCACATTACAGAACTATTAGCATATCCTGTCACATTACAGAACTATTAGCATATCCTGTCACATTAAAGAACTATTAGCATATCCTGTCACATTACAGAACTATTAGCATATCCTATCACATTACAGAACTATTAGCATATCCTGTTACATTAAAGAACTATTAGCATATCCTGTCACATTACAGAACTATTAGCATATCCCGTTACATTACAAAAATACTGCTAAGGATCATAATGAAAAGGACCAGACATAAAATAAAAGTGGAAGTTGCTGATAATCAGCGTGGATTTGTTGAAGGGAAAGGAACAAGCAAAGCTTTATACGGGGATCATACCGCAAGTGGTTTTTTTTTAAAAATCAGAATTTATAGAAAGAGAAAATATAAATGTGTCACCTAAATCTGCATCCTTTTCTTCACTTTTCAACATAATCTCCATTTCTCTACACACATTTTCCCCATCGGTCTGCAAGTTTGAAAATACCCTCCGGGTAGAATTCCGTTCCAGCTGACCAGAGGCACAGACGCACTGCTTTCTGGACGTTCTCTCACGTGGGACCCATCTGGAATAGATGCACTGCTTTCTGTACGTTCTCTCACGTGGGACCCATCTGGAATAGATACACTGCTTTCTGTACGTTCTCTCACGTGGGACCCATCTGGAATAGATGCACTGCTTTCTGTACGTTCTCTCACGTGGGACCCATCTGGAATAGATGCACTGCTTTCTGTACGTTCTCTCACGTGGGACCCATCTGGAATAGATGCACTGCTTTCTGTACGTTCTCTCATGTGGGACCCATCTGGAATAGATGCACTGCTTTCTGTACGTTCTCTCATGTGGGACCCATCTGGAATAGATGCACTGCTTTCTGTACGTTCTCTCATGTGGGACCCATCTGGAATAGATGCACTGCTTTATGTACGTTCTCTCATGTGGGACCCATCTGGAATAGATGCACAGCTTTCTGTACGTTCTCTCATGTGGGACCCATCTGGAATAGATGCACTGCTTTCTGTACGTTCTTTCATGTGGGACCCATCTGGAATAAACTTTTCTATAGCCTAGGGTTTCAGTTATTTCCTGTACTGCATTGTGTCCTATTCCAAGATTTACAGCGATTTCAGATACTGTAACACGTCTGTCTTATTTAATGATGTCTTCAACCCTTTCCTTCTTGCATTCAGTGGAGGCAGTTCAAGGGCGACCGCTGCGAGGCATATCTTGGATGTTCGTGTTTCCATTTTTGAAATGTTTCACCAACCTCCTAACACTGCTAGCACCCATACACACATCTCCATAAGCAAGTTGAAGTCTTTGGTGAATTTCAGCAGCCCTCAATAACAGCACGTTGACTAAACGAAACTTCAGCATCCGCCATTTTGTTTATGCTCCGCCTGGTCACGTGACACATGATGGTGATGTTATACGACCTCTTCATGAAGTGCAAAGTATGCAGGTTAAGAGGATACACTTATATTTTCTCTATCTATAAATTCTGATTTTTAAAAACAATTTTTGCCCACGACTTTCTGCATGACCCTCGTAGATGATAAGAACATTAATAGAAAGAGCACTAGAAGTACAGAAAGATCTGTGTTTGTGCTTTATAGACTACACACTAAGCCATTCCGGTGTGACGTGCAAGATGGCGGACTTTTTTTTTTAACGCTCTCGCCGGCATGCAGAAATCAGCGGAATTCCGCTTGTTCTGTTACATATCATGTACCGGGAGTTGGGCATAAGGCTAACAACCTTATCCTGGGACCTATCTAGAGGCGACTCCAGATAGGAAAAAAAGATATCGTTACGGAAACTCGCACAGAAACCAACCAAGCATCAGGGATGCCAACTCCGCTCCGAACAGCTCATTCGTCGGCCCCAAACATGTGACAAAGATTGGATTCTGAAATGTGAGAACGATGGCAGCACCTACAAAAACTATTCAGGTCATCAGAGAAATGGAGACATACCACCTAGACGTACTGGGCATCAATGAAATGCTATGGCCAGAAGCAGGTAAAAGATAGGCGGAAAACGGTAAGTTGATAATACATTCAGGCAGAAACGACGGTAAACATTGAGAAGGCGTAGGTATTATTATATCAAATGTAGCAGCAAAGAGCCTTGTAAATTGGGAAACCAGCGAACAGTCGTATAATAAGAACACGATACAACCTAAGACACGGAAAATGACAATAATACAGTGTTATGCACCCACGAATGATGCAGATGATGAGGTAGAAGACGATATTTCTATCACCAACTGCAACAAATCATCAACAAAGTCCCTAAACATCGCATCCTAATTGCTATGGGGGACTTCAACTTTAAGGTAGGGAAAGATAACACCGACGTTGAAAAAGTAATGGGGAAAGAAGGAATTGACATGGTTAATCAGAATGGAGAAAGATTAATTGAAATATGTCTAACAGAGGGCACGGTCATTGGAGGCACAGTATTTCCACACAAAGAGATACATAAAACAACGTGGATATCTATAGATGATAGAATTAGAAACCAGATAGATCATTTTTGTATTAGAAAGCAATACAGGACATCTCTCATAGATGTAAGGGCTTATAGGGGTGCAGATGTTAACGGTGATCACAACCTGTGCATAGGGAAAATAAAACTAAAACTGAAAAGCCAACACAAGAAATCAGTACACAGAAAGATAAACAGCCACAGCCTACAAGAAGAAAATACTAACATTAATTTTAATCAGGAACTTGCCAATCATTCCAGAAGTTGAGGAGATAGATATAGATGCATTATGGAATTCTTACAGCACCCATAATCACAGCAGCAAAAGCAAGCGCTGGACTGATAAAACCAAATAGAAAAGCGTGGATATCAGATAAAACATCAAGTATATACATGAAAGATTAGCAGACATATTAGACATGTTGAATGCAAAAACAGATCATGAAAGAGATTTGGCAAAAGCAAAATACAAAGAAATAGACAAGAAAGTAAAAAGTTCAGCTAGAAGGGATAAAAGAGAATACATAGACAATATGGCGAAAGAGGCAGAGAAAGCAACAAAAACAGGAGACAGCAAAACTTTATATTACATACAAAAGAGGCTAACATGTACTAATACATCTAAAGAAAAACCAATCCTTAGCAAAACTGGAACCCTATTAACATCAAGTAAAGACCAAAAGCAAAGATGGGCTGATCACTTCCAAGAAATACTTAATCGACCACACCCAAAAGAAGTGATAAACCTTGAAACCGACTTACCAGCCCCACAACTAAATGTTAACCTAGATGAAATTACATTGTTTGAAACTGAAACAGCAGTGAATTTAATGGCTAACAACAAAGCTGCAGGTGAAGATGAAATAACAGCCGAAATGCTAAAAGCTATCAATAGTGACAACATGAGACAACTACAGAGAATGTTTAACAATATTTGGAAAGAAGAAAAGGTCCCTTCTAATTGGAAGAAAGGAATCATTGTTAAAATACCAAAAAAGGCAACCTTAGTGACTGTAACAATTGTAGAGGAGTAACCTTAATATCATTTGTGTCAAAAGTATTTTGCAAGGTCATTTTGAATAGACTCAAAGATATAGTGGATACTGCAATGAGAGAAGAACAAGCAGGATTTCGAAAAGGGAGAAGCTGTCTCGACCAGATCTTTACTCTCAGAATAATACTTGAAGAACATATTGAAAAGCAGAAACCATTAATAATGAACTTCATAGATTTTAAAAAGGCATTTGATAGCACACACAGAGATTCTTTATGGAGAATTTTATGTCTATATGGAGTACCATCTAAAATTGTCAACATCATTAAGGACTTCTACAATGGATATGTTTGTGCAGTCAAGACAGAAGAAGGGATGAGCGATAGACTTCATAACGAAAAAATGCTGCACAGGTAACACAGGTATTGACTGGGTGCATGAGACCCAACTAGAAGATCTTGATTTTGCAGATGACATAGCTCTTATCAGTAATAATGTGAATTCCATGCAAGAAAAAAAAGATAGCCTGTTTTCACTGGCTAGCAAAATAGGGCTTGAAATTAACAAGGACAAAACAAAAATAATGAAAATTCCCATTAATCAAAATGGAAAAATATACGCAGAAGGGACAGATGTTGAAGAAGTCAATCGATTTGCATACCTTGGTAGCTACATAGACCAAGATGGTGACACCAGAAAGAAAGTTAGAATTAGAATTGCAAAAACGGTATCGATGTTCAAGAATCTTGAGAATATATGGAATTCAAAAGTTATAAGTACAAAAACCAAGTTAAGACTATTGATTCAAATGAATATCCACCCTCGTTTATGCATGTGAAAACTGGAAAACAACTAAATAAATAAACAAGAAAATAGACTCTTTTGAAAACAAATGACTAAGGAAAATACTCGGCATCAAGTGGAACGAACTCAAGAACAATGCAGAGATAAGACAGATGACTGAACAACAACCAGTCTCATGGGTGATCAGGAAAAGAAGATGGACATATGTTGGTCAGGTGATGAGAAGAAACAGTCAGAGAATCCCAAAACAAGCTATAAAATGGAACACAACAGGTCGAAGAAAAAGAGGCAGACTGCGTGGAACTCTGAAGAGGACATTGTTAAGAGAGGCCAAATTAACAGGCATAAAATCCCTTGATGAAGTTGAATGACTCACCGAAGACAGGAAAAATCGGCGAACTACTTTGCGAGCCCTATGTGACGTTTAACGGCAAGGGAAGGATATAAGATATAAGAAGGCATTCAATAAACTGAGACAGCAGGACGTGTTATTAGAATGTTGGAAGAGATAAATGTTAGCAGCAAAGGTATCAGAATAATTAAAAATATATACTGGAGACAGATGTCAGCAGTTAAAAGTAGAGAATAGATAGAGAGTAGATATCAAGCAATCAAGCCGGGAGTTAGACAAGGATGTGTTGTCTGGTCTGTTCTCTCTTTATGGTGAAAACACCAAGAGATCAAAAATAGGCATTCCAGACTAAAAGTGGGAGGATATCATTTTAAAAACTTGAGTTAGGAGGATGACACAATATTAGTAGGAGAAAATGAGAAAGATCTGCAGGACACGTTGAATGCTGTAGCAGCAGAAAGTAAAAAGACAGGACTTAGTCTGAACATGAAGAAAATGGAGACATTGGTTATATACAAAAAAGTGCCCACCAGTCTGTAACATGAACATCAGACTTTCAGAGCACAGAGAAGACATGGCAGAAATCTACTGAGAGTAAAGAAAAGAGCCTCCCTGCGGGCTAATAAAACAGGCAGACCAGAACGAGGAAGCAGAGAAACTGACGGTTAACATGATAATCTCATAGCTGTGCTAGGAGGCCGTGTCGGATGAGGAGCATGCTGTCACAACCGAAGACATTCCCTCAACTCTCATAAGATCGTGCGACACCGCCCTAGGCCTCGATGACATCCGATATGAGGACATAGATAACCTGTCAGACGATGACATCCGATATGAGGACATAGATAACCTGTCAGACGATGACATCCGATATGAGGACATAGATAACCTGTCAGACGATGACATCCGATATGAGGATATAGATAACCTGTCAGACGATGACATCCGATATGAGGACATAGACAACCTGTCAGACGATGACATCCGATATGAGGACATAGATAACCTGTCAGACGATGACATCCGATATGATGACACAGACAGCCTGTCAGACGATGACATTCGATATGAGGACATAACCTGTCAGACGATGGCATCCGATATGAGGACATAGACAGCATATGACCTAGTTACATGCTACCTTTGCCAGAGTGGCCAGATCAAAGAGGAATGGCTACATAGTTACATGCTACCTCTGCCAAAGCCAAACAAAGACCATTCCCAGATCATGGCCTACAGAATCATCACGACGCAGAAAACTGCTGGCAAGCTACTGGAGGAATGTGTTGCACGTAAACTAGCTTGTGACTTGTTCCCCTCTCCCTCCAGACACTTGAATGGTTTAAGAGTAACAAAGAGACATGGCTCAATGTTGCAGTATCTGCTCAAGATGTCTTCGAAGATTTTCAGGGCCGAGTAAAGACATGTGCGCCCGCAAAAGACTTAGAAGATGTGTACAACACCGTACTTTGAAGATGTGTATAACACAGTACTTTGAAGATGTGTACAACACAGTACTTTGAAGATGTGTACAACACAGTACTTTGAAGATGTGTACAACACAGTACTTTGAAGATGCGTACAACACAGTACTTTGAAGATGTGTACAACACAGTACTTTGAAGATGTGTACAACACAGTACTTTGAAGATGTGTACAACACAGTACTTTGAAGATGTGTACAACACAGTACTTTGAAGATGTGTACAACACAGTACTTTGAAGATGCGTACAACACATTACTGTGAAGATGCGTACAACACAGTACTTTGAAGATGCGTACAACACAGTACTTTGAAGATGCGTACAACACAGTACTTTGAAGATGTGTACAACACAGTACTTTGAAGATGTGTACAACACAGTACTTTGAAGATGTGTATAACACAGTAATTAGAAAATGCGTACAATACAGTACTTTGAAGATGCGTACAACACAGTACTTTGAAGATGTGTATAACACAGTACTTTGAAGATGCTTACAACACAGTACTTTGAAGATGCGTACAACACAGTACTTTGAATATGTGTACAACACAGTACTTTGAAGATGCGTACAACACAGTACTTTGAAGATGCGTACAACACAGTACTTTGAAGATGTGTACAACACAGTAATTAGAAAATGCGTACAACACAGTACTTTGAAGATGCGTACAACACAGTACCGTTCAAGTACCTAATGCGCATGCTTCTTAGATTGAAGGTACGCCCTCACCTCGTCAGATGGATAGCTGCAGTTCTGATCCAGAGAAAGGTCTATTTCCGATGTGACAGTTAGTCTTCGGGGCTGATAACAATATGTCCAGGTTTACAGATGTGGCAGTTAGTCTTCAGAGCTGATAACAATATGTCCAGGTTTACAGATGTGGCAGCTGGTCTTCGGGGCTGATAACAATATGTCCAGGTTTACAGATGTGGCAGCTGGTCTTCGGGGCTGATAACAATATGTCCAGGTTTACAGATGTGACAGTTAGTCTTCGGGGCTGATAACAATATGTCCAGGTTTACAGATGTGGCAGCTTGTCTTCGGGGCTGATAACAATATGTCCAGGTTTACAAATGTGGCAGCTGGTCTTCGGGGCTGATAACAATATGTCCAGGTTTACAGATGTGGCAGCTGGTCTTCGGGGCTGATAACAATATGTCCAGGTTTACAGATGTGGCAGCTGGTCTTCGGGGCTGATAACAATATGTCCAGGTTTACAGATGTGACAGTTGGTCTTCATGGCTGATAACAATACGTCCAGGTTTACAGATGTGACAGTTGGTCTTCGGGGCTGATAACAATATGTCCAGGTTTACAGATGTGACAGTTGGTCTTCGGGGCTGATAACAATATGTCCAGGTTTACAGATGTGGCAGCTGGTCTTCGGGGCTGATAACAATATGTCCAGGTTTACAGATGTGACAGTTGGTCTTCGGGGCTGATAACAATATGTCCAGGTTTACAGATGTGGCAGCTGGTCTTCAGAGCTGATAACAATATGTCCAGGTTTACAGATGTGGCAGCTGGTCTTCGGGGCTGATAACAATATGTCCAGGTTTAAAAATGTGGCAGTTGGTCTTCAGAGCTGATAACAATATGTCCAGGTTTTAAAATGTGGCAGCTGGTCTTCAGAGCTGATAACAATATGTCTAGGTTTTAAAATGTGGCAGCTGGTCTTCAGAGCTGATAACAGTATGTCCAGGTTTGCCGCATAGTGTCTCTGTTATCGCCAGTTTTATTCAATGTGTATACGGCGACAATCACAAAAGAACAACTTATTGGGAGGGGAAGGACTCTGTTATTTGTTGATGATATTCTAATATATCAACAGAAAAGAGACAGGAGACTGCCAACACAGTGCAAAGAGAACTTGATCGTATTCCCTCATGGTGTGACGTAACTGATGTTCTGGCCAACCCTACAAAAGTGTCAGCGACAAGGTTCTCACTGAACAACCATGACACGGTTCTCACCTAACAACCATGACAAGGTTCTCACCTAACAACCATGACAAGGTTCTCACTGAACAACCATGACAAGGTTCTCACTGAACAACCATGACAAGGTTCTCACTGAACAACCATGACAAGGTTCTCACTGAACAACCATGACAAGGTTCTCACGGAACAACCATGACACGGTTCTCACTGAACAACCATATTGTTAACACTGTTGTGAGATTGGGTTGACAGTATGTGACCAGAACTAACATGATGACATACTTGGGAGTGAAGTTTGATCGTAGTCTGCTTCAAGGAATATATTGACCACGTGATAACAAAAGCTCCCAAAGGTCTATCGGCAATGAAGGTCATAGCAGCTGCCAACATTGAACAGAGGTTGCTAATAGTTCTGTACCAAGGGCTGGTCCTTGCACTCATCGAGTACGCCCCAGCCAACCTCACTGTCAGCCCTGCTCAGATCGAAAAACTCGAAATGGTGAAATGAAGCCATGCGAATTATCTCGGGGTGTACGAGAGAAACTTCCTGTGTGGCGATGAGATACCTCCATGGTCTCCCAACCATGAATCACAGGATCAAGATCTGGAGGGTGCGTGCTTACCTCAAGATAAGTGCAGATAAGGAACACCTATTGCATCAACAGGTTCTCAAATAAAAAAATTACAGGCTAAAGAGCGGCAAATCATGAACGGGTCATGCAGAAGATGTCATCAAACAGGTCTGTGAACTTAATAACATCAGCCCCAGCAAGGAATGGGTACCTGTGCCTCCAGCTTTCAGGGGCAGCTTCTCTTGCATTGTCAGGTCTGACAAAGATGAGCAGGGAGCTGAACCCACTTGCGATGAATGCTGAGGTCAAACGCCCTCATCAGCGCAAACTCCAGCGAGGCAGTTGCTGTTTGCACAGTCGGATCTGTTGTACGACATCAAAGGAGTGCATGGGCACTCACAGCACTTTCGGCGAGCAGAACAACCCAGGAAGCCAGCGGTGCCTTCGATATGACCACAAGCTGTATGACGACGGAGGTGATGGCGGTAATGAAAGCATTCGTCTGACTGGAGTGACAAGACTGCACCCGGGTCTGTTTACTAAGTGATTCAATGAGCGTGATCCAGAAGGTCAAGGCAGGTTCTGTAGGAAGGCAGTGGCTCGAGTCATTGCAGAGATCTTGAGTCATTGCAGAGATCTCGAGTCATTGCAGAGACCTCGAGTCATTGTAGAGATCTCGAGTCATTGCAGAGATCTCGAGTCATTGCAGAGATCTCGAGTCATTGCAGAGAGCTTGAGTCATTGCAGAGATCTCGAGTCATTGCAGAGAGCTTGAGTCATTGCAGAGATCTCGAGTCATTGCGGAGATCTTGAGTCATTGCAGAGATCAACGATTCACATAATCACCTTCATCTATGTTCCTGAACATACAGGCGTCCAGGGAAATGAAAAAGCTGATAGGTTATTTTTTTCTGCCATCATCGCAGATAGACAACCACTGGATCAAGCTGATATTATAAATGCGCTTAGAGAGAAGGCAGAGTGGAGGACTTTGTGAGGCAGGCAGAGTGGAGGACTTTGAGAGAAGAGAATCTACGTCCCTGCTTAGACTGAGGGAGCTTGGAGTACAGGCTGGCACGGCCAGGAATGTGACGCATACAGGACGCGTCACTTGTCAACCAACACAGGACGGGCACTATCTGACGTAGGATGTTGACTGATGGAGAGAAGGGGGGGGGGGGTCTGAGCATCTTTGGACATGCCCGGAATACAATGAGATGCTTGAGACCATAAACCATAAACATGAATATCAGTGAGATGCTTCAGACCATAAACCATAAACATGAATATCAGTGAGATGCTTCAGACCATAAACCATAAACATGAATATCAGTGAGATGCTTCAGACCATAAACCATAAACATGAATATCAGTGAGATGCTTCAGACCATAAACCATAAACATGAATATCAGTGAGATGCTTCAGACCATAAACCATAAACATGAATATCAGTGAGATGCTTCAGACCATAAACCATAAACATGAATATCAGTGAGATGCTTCAGACCATAAACCAAACATGAATATCAGTGAGATGCTTCAGACCATAAACCATAAACATGAATATCAGTGAGATGCTTCAGACCATAAACCATAAACATGAATATCAGTGAGATGCTTCAGACCATAAACCATAAACATGAATATCAGTGAGATGCTTCAGACCATAAACCATAAACATGAATATCAGTGAGATGCTTCAGACCATAAACCAAACATGAATATCAGTGAGATGCTTCAGACCATAAACCATAAACATGAATATCAGTGAGATGCTTCAGACCATAAACCATAAACATGAATATCAGTGAGATGCTTCAGACCATAAACCATAAACATGAATATCAGTGAGATGCTTCAGACCATAAACCATAAACATGAATATCAGTGAGATGCTTCAGACCATAAACCATAAACATGAATATCAGTGAGATGCTTCAGACCATAAACCAAACATGAATATCAGTGAGATGCTTCAGACCATAAACCATAAACATGAATATCAGTGAGATGCTTCAGACCATAACCATAAACATGAATATCAGTGAGATGCTTCAGACCATAAACCATAAACATGAATATCAGTGAGATGCTTCAGACCATAAACCATAAACATGAATATCAGTGAGATGCTTCAGACCATAAACCATAAACATGAATATCAATGAAACAACAAGTGAGCAATTTGAAATACCTGGGATCAGTGATAACAGCTGATGGAAGATGTGTCACAGAAATTAAAATATGGCAGGCTAAAGCAACATTTATGAAAGTGAAAACCATATTATGCAGTAAGTCATTATCATTGATTGTGAGAAAGAAATTATTACAATGATATACTGAATTTTTTTTTTTTTGCTACACGTACGTGAACCATGCACTACTAACAGGAAAGTAAGTAAATCATTGGAGACACCAGAGTTGTGGTTCCTGAGAAGAATGTTGATGATGGCACATATGACAGCCACGATGATCAGTGTTTGGAAGAAACAGATGTTACAAAGGCCTGACAATGTGGCATAGAAGAAGATAAGAGGGAACAGATGTTAGAAGGCCTGACAATGTGGCATAGGGGATGACCGAGGGAACAGATGCTAGAAGGCCTGACATTGTGGCATAGAAGAAGATAAGAGGGAACAGCTGTTAGAAGGCTTGACATTGTGGTGTGTAGGACGACAGAGGGAACAGATGTTAGAAGGCTTGACACTGTGTCATAGAAGAAGATAAGAGGGAACAGATGTTAGAAGGCCTGACACTGTGTCATAGAAGAAGATAAGAGGGAACACAGATGTTAGAAGGCCTGACACTGTGGCATAGAAGAAGATAAGAGGGAACAGATGTTAGAAGGCCTGACATTGTGTCATAGAAGAAGATAAGAGGGAACAGATGTTAGAAGGCCTGACATTGTGTCATAGAAGAAGATAAGAGGGAACAGATGTTAGAAGGCCTGACAATGTGGCATAGAAGAAGATAAGAGGGAACAGATGTTAGAAGGCCTGACAATGTGGCATAGGGGATGACCGAGGGAACAGATGCTAGAAGGCCTGACATTGTGGCATAGAAGAAGATAAGAGGGAACAGCTGTTAGAAGGCTTGACATTGTGGTGTGTAGGACGACAGAGGGAACAGATGTTAGAAGGCTTGACACTGTGTCATAGAAGAAGATAAGAGGGAACAGATGTTAGAAGGCCTGACACTGTGTCATAGAAGAAGATAAGAGGGAACACAGATGTTAGAAGGCCTGACACTGTGGCATAGAAGAAGATAAGAGGGAACAGATGTTAGAAGGCCTGACATTGTGTCATAGAAGAAGATAAGAGGGAACAGATGTTAGAAGGCCTGACATTGTGTCATAGAAGAAGATAAGAGGGAACAGATGTTAGAAGGCCTGACACTGTGGCATAGAAGAAGATAAGAGGGAACAGATGTTAGAAGGCCTGACATTGTGTCATAGGGGATGACCGAGGGAACAGATGCTAGAAGGCCTGACATTGTGTCATAGGGGACGACCGAGGGAATAGATGCTAGAAGGCCTGATATTGTGTCATAGAGGACGACCGAGGGAACAGATGCTAGAAGGCCTGACATTGTGGTATAGAGGACGACCGAGGGAACAGATGCTAGAAAGCCTGACATTGTGTCATAGAGGACGACCGAGGAAATAGATGTTAGAAATCCTGACATTGTGTAATAGAGGACTACAGAGGGAACAGATATTAGAAAGCCTGACATTGTGGCATAGAGGATGACCGAGGGAATAGATGTTAGAAAGCCTGACATTGTGGTGTGTAGGACGACAGAAGGAACAGATATTAGAAAACCTGACATTGTGTCATAGAGAACGACCGAGGGAACCGATGTTAGAAATCCTGACATTGTGTAATAGAGGACTACCGAGGGAACAGATATTAGAAAGCCTGACATTGTGGCATAGAGGACGACCGAGGGAATAGATGTTAGAAGGCTTGACATTGTGTCATAGAGGACGACCGAGGGAACAGATATTAGAAAGTCTGACATTGTGCTGTGTAGGACGATCGAAGGAACAGATATTAGAAATCCTGACATTGTGTCATAGAGGACGACCGAGGGAACAGATATTGGAAAGCCTGAATTTGTGAAATAGATGACGACCGAGGGAACAGATATTGGAAAGCCTGACATTGAACGAAGAAACAGAGAGACTATAAAGTATACATTCAGATGAATGCTGTTTAAAAAATCATATAAAATGTCCTTCTTACATGTTATAGCTAAGCGCTATTTTAACATAATTTTGATGTGAATTTATATCTTATCTCTTTTGTATGATTAAGACTCACGCCGAAACGTTACAACTTTGTACTCATTAAGTAATAAAGCTGTTCCTACTTGTTTCCTAGTTTATACATCTCATAAAATATCTGTTCATATTTGTGATATTATTCACCCGTCAATGTCAATGTCATTCTAATTTTGTGTCATCAATTGTCTACTTTTGCTTCAGTTGCAAGATCAACGCAGTGACGTTTTAAGTTGATCACATAATTTTTTAGGTCTGATCACACGGTGTTTAAAGTCTGGTCACGTGATGTTTAAAGTCTGAACACGTGATGCTTGAACCTGATCACGTCGTGTTTGAAGTCTGATCACGTGATGTTTGAAGTCTGATGGTGTCTGAAGGCTGATCACGTGATGTTTGACGTCTGATGGTGTCTAAAATCTGATCACGTGATGTTTGAAGTATGATGGTGTCTGAAATCTGATCACGTAATGTTTGAAGTCTGATCACGTGGTGTGTTCTTTCAGCGTTTTAGTCACAAGATTTGTCTTAATTATTCGTACTTGTCGGACACGGAGTGAGATGAGGGAGCTGATAACAGCCAGGTCAGGGTCTTTACCTCCTTGTCACAGGGCTCAAATGAAAATAAGACAAAGCACACAACCGTGTAAGAACCAGCTGCCAAGGATACACAGAACAATGTAAGATCAAGCTGCCAAAGATAAACAGAACAATATAAGAACCAGCTGCCAAGGATACACAGAACAATGTAAGAACAAGCTGCCAAGGACACACAGAACAATTTAAGAACCAGCTGCCAAGGATACACAGAACAATTTAAGAACCAGCTGCCAAGGATACACAGAACAACATAAGAACTAACTGCCAAGAACACACAAAACAATGTAAGAACAAGCTGCCAAGGATACACAGAACAATGTAAGAACCAGCTGCCAAGGACACGCTGCAAAATGTAAGAAAAAACTGTGAAGGAACAATGTAAGAATTAACTGTCAAGAAAGATAAAGTTTCATTGCCAGGTCTTAAGTGGAGACAAGAAAGATAATCTGGCATTGACAGTTCTTGAGTGGGGACAGGAAAGATAATCTGACATTGACAGTTCTTGAATGGGGACAGGAAAGATAATCTGACATTGACAGTTCTTGAATGGGGACAGGAAAGATAATCTGACATTGACAGTTCTTGAACGGGGACAGGAAAGATAATCTGACATTGACAGTTCTTGAATGGGGACAGGAAAGAAAGGTTTCCGGTGCAGGGCTTGTTGCTGTTTCACCAAAATATTTTTTGTTCTCACTTTCTACAGGTTAAAAATGAGACATTGACACATGACATCTGTACGAGTATTTACACCAAGACAATGAGACATTGACACTTTACGTCTGTACGTATATTTACACCAAGGCAATGAGACATTGATACGTGACGTCTGTACGTATATTTACACCAAAGCAATGAGACATTGACACGTGACATCTGTAAGTGTATTTACACCAAGGCAGTGAGACATTGACACTTGACGTCCCTACGTTTATTTACACCAAGGCAGTGAGACATTGACACTTGACGTCTCTACGTTTATTTACACCAAGGCAGTGAGACATTGACACTTGACGTCTCTACGTTTATTTACACCAAGGCAGTGAGACACTGACACTTGACGTCTCTACGTTTATTTACACCAAGGCAGTGAGACATTGACACTTGACGTCTCTACGTTTATTTACACCAAGGCAGTGAGACACTGAAACTTGACGTCTCTACGTTTATTTACACCAAGGCAGTGAGACATTGACACTTGACGTCTCTACGTTTATTTACACCAAGGCAGTGAGACATTGACACTTGACGTCTCTACGTTTATTTACACCAAGGCAGTGAGACATTGACACTTGACGTCTCTACGTTTATTTACACCAAGGAAGTGAGACATTGACACTTGACGTCTCTACGTTTATTTACACCAAGGCAGTGAGACGTTGACACTTGACGTCTCTACGTTTATTTACACCAAGGCAGTGAGACATTGACACTTGACGTCTCTACGTTTATTTACACCAAGGCAGTGAGACATTGACACGTGACGTCTGTATTTCCACCAAGGCAATAAAACATTCTTTACTTTTCACAGGTTAAGGTTTCCTTGTTATGTTAGCCCGGAGAAACGCCAAGGTCAAGGCCATAGTTTACTGAACTTTCAGTGGGTGGATACTTTGTCAGAGTTTGTGTCAGAGAATGACATTGATTGAGTGACTGATTGATTGATCTTTATTTCCAAAGGATTAAGAACTGGGCACTCGGACCCGTCTGACATTCTACCCTTTATCATACAACTTTCACTCTTTTCCAGACATTCTACAAATATTCTGCTCATATAACCAGCATAACTAACATTCTAAATCTGAGAGACATTAAATAAAATTAAAGTATAACATTCCATTTCACTCTTATCCATGCACTCAATACAGAAAGTAACTAACTACATATATAAATGACTACAGAAAGTAACTACGTACATATATAAATGACTACAGAAAGTAACTACATACATATATAAATGAGTATCGACCAAACAGAAAATTGGTACTCTTTATAATAAACAATTGACCGAGTTCGGTGTCTGTAAGAGCAGTCTACATAATTTCTGACAAGTCTGTTATATGTGACTGTTTTATCCCAAGACTCCTTATGCTACTTTCTCTACACAAAGACGACGAAAAAATAACACAAGTCTCGAGAACACAAAAGACTTTAGTAATGAAGTAGTCTCTGTTTATAAGTTTTCCTATATGTTTCATGTTTTTCTCTCTGTTTATATGTTTCCCTATATGTTTATATGTTTTCTTATATGTTTATATGTTTTCTTATCTGTTTATATGTTTCCTCTCTGTTTAGGTGTTTTCCTATCTGTTTATATGTTTTCATATTTGTTTACATGTTTTCCTCTCTGTTTATATGTTTCTTCTCTGTTTGTATCTTTCCTCTCTGTTTATATATTTCCTATCTGTTTATATGTTCACCTTTCTTTTTGTTTCCTCTCTGTTTATATGTTTCCTATCTGTTTTATATCTTTTCCTCTCTGTTTATATGTTTCCTCTCTGTTTAGTTTCATGGATGTCCTCTTCAATAAAATGTCTAGCTTAACAAAGTATCATCATCATCATCATGTGCCGTGCCGACTGGCGTTGGCTATTATGCTTCTCCAGAGTACCCGATCCTTCATGCAGGCCATCAGTTCAGTTGGTGATCTCCTCTCACACCATCTCGTCAGACTGTCCAGTATCATTTCTCTTGGTCTTCCTCTTGATCTTCTTCCTTCTATTTTTCCTGTTGTTATAATATTTTCAATGCCCCCTCTTCTCATTGCATGTCCTATGAAAGTACATTGTCTCTCTCTTATCTTTTTGAAAAGGTTTTTTGTCTGTCCAGCTCTTCTCCTACATTCTTCATTAGTTATTTTTGCTGTCCAGGGGATTCGCAACATTCTTCTAATAAACCACATTTCTGCTGCTTCCATTGATTTTTGTGCAGACTTGCCTATTGTCCATGATTCACTTCCATATAACAAGATAGGTTCAATATAACATTTTAGGACTCGTTTTCTAACATTCATTAATAAGGATGTGTTAGCTAATATGTTTCTCATTCTCTGAAATGCAGTCTTTGCTTGGCCTATTCTGTTCCTAATTTCTGTTCTGCATTTCCCATCTGAAGTTATTACTGCTCCAAGGTATTTGAATTTCTGCACCTGCTTTAGAATAGTTCCGTTTAATTTTATACTGCATGCTGGTGGATTCTGTTTCTTAGATATAACCATAGTCTCTGTCTTTTTGATGTTCAAAGTAAGGCCTTGCTGTTCACTTTCTTTGGCCACTTTATCCAAGAGATTTTGCAGGTCATGTTGGTTCTCAGCTATCAGTACTGTGTCGTCAGCATACCGAAGGTTGTTAATATTGTATCCTCCAATTTTTATGCCTGGTTCTGTGATGATTGTTCTTAGAATATTCTCGCTATACAGAGAAAAAAGGTCTGGAGATAGTACACATACATAACACAGTAGCAAGGTCAGTAGTCAGAGACTGTCTCGTTTAGGTTAGTAACAAGGTCAATAGTCTGTCTCGTGGAGGTTAGTAACAAGGTCAAAAGTCTGTCTCGTAGAGGTTAGTAACAAGGTCAGTAGTCAGATACTGTCTCGAGGAGGTTAGTAACAAGGTCAGTCGTCAGAGACTGTCTCGTGTGTCATAGAGACTGTGTACTTAGTTTACCGTATATCATAAAAACTGTGTACTTAACTTAGAATATATCATAAAGACTGTGTACCTAGCTTACCGTGTATCATAAAGACTGTGTACCTAGCTTACCGTGTATCATAAAGACTGTGTACCCAGCTTACTGTATATCATAACCACTGTGTACCCAGCTTACTGTATATCATAACCACAGTGTACCCAGCTTACTGTATATCATAACCACAGTGTACCCAGCTTACTGTATATCATAACCACAGTGTACCCAGCTTACTGTATATAAAAAAAACTGTTTATCCAGCTTACTGTATATCATACCCACTGTGTACCCAGCTTACTGTATATCATAAAAACTGTTTATCCAGCTTACTGTATATCATAAAAACTGTTTATCCAGCTTACTGTATATCATAAAAACTGTTTTTCCAGCTTACTGTATATCATAAAAACTGTTTATCCAGATTACTGTATATCATAAAGACTGTGTACCCAGCTTACTGTATATCATTAAAAACTATTTATCCAGATTACTGTATATCATAAAGACTGTGTACCCAGCTTACTGTATATCATAACCACTGTGTACCCAGCTTACTGTATATCATAACCACTGTGTACCCAGCTTACTGTATATCATAACCACTGTGTACCCAGCTTACTGTATATCATAACCACTGTGTACCCAGCTTACTGTATATCATAACCACTGTGTACCCAGCTTACTGTATATCATAACCACTGTGTACCCAGCTTACTGTATACCATAACCACTGTGTACCCAGCTTACTGTATATCATAAAGACTGTGTACCCAGCTTACTGTATATCATAAAGACTGTGTACCCAGCTTACTGTATATCATAAAGACTGTGTACCCAGCTTACTGTATATCATAAAGACTGTGTACCCAGCTTACTGTATATCACAACCACTGTGTACCCAGCTTACTGTATATCATAACCACTGTGTACCCAGCTTACTGTATATCATAAAGACTGTGTACCCAGCTTACTGTATATCATAAAGACTGTGTACCCAGCTTACTGTATATCATAAAGACTGTGTACCCAGCTTACTGTATATCATAAAGACTGTGTACCCAGCTTACTGTATATCATAACCACTGTGTACCCAGCTTACTGTATATCATAAAGACTGTGTACCCAGCTTACTGTATATCATAACCACTGTGTACCCAGCTTACTGTATATCATAAAGACTGTGTACCCATTTTACCATATATCATAAATACTCTGTATCTAACTTACCGTGTATCATAATGAAAACTCGTCTATTCCTAGCATGATGAGAGAAGATAAGAAATGATATTCTTGATATGATGGGAGAAGATAAGAAATGATAAACCTGGCGTGGAGGAAATATATAAGAAATAATATCCGAGTCCACAATGAACATTCGCAGAGCAGCATTTTCAAGTCTGCATGCAGACTTACTGTTTTGCCGGCATATTTTGGGTGATAATGTCGGAGTTTTCCAGCATTTAAATAATCTGGTTTAAAATCTTTGCTTGATTTTATTTCTATGAGGCTTGTAGATTTTCTCTTTCGCTAATTTCATCTTTTAAATGACAATACAATTTTAAGGTCGCAGCTGAGGAGATGTTGCTAAAGAGTTTTAGTATTCTAGCGTTCTTGAGTTTTAGAGTTTTAGTATTCTAGCGTTCTTGAGTTTTAGAGTTTTAGAAAGTAGTGAAACTCAGCTACAGGCACAAATATAAAATATATCAGTGACTGCTGATCTCATGTAGTGACTGCTGATACTAATATCTCATGTGGTGAGTGCTGATATTAATATCTCATGTAGTGACTGCTGATACTAATATCTCATGTGGTGAGTGCTGATACTAATATCTCATGTGGTGAGTGCTGATATTAATATCTCATGTGGTGAGTGCTGATATTAATATCTCATGTAATGACTGCTGATACTAATATCTCATGTGGTGAGTGCTGATATTAATATCTCATGTAATGACTGCTGATACTAATATCTCATGTGGTGAGTGCTGATACTAATATCTCATGTAGTGACTGCTGATACTAATATCTCATGTGGTGAGTGCTGATATTAATATCTCATGTAATGACTGCTGATACTAATATCTCATGCAGTGAGTGCTGAAACTATTAACTCATCTAATGAATGCACACACCAGACTCTAAATAAAGTCACAAACAAATCAACTTGCTAAAGTTAACGTTACATGGATGTCAGTTACGAAAATCAGTTGTAATTGTTGAGCAAAAAATTGCACATTAACTTAACAATCATCATCAAAAATTAGTCACATCAAATAACCTAAGACAGATGTACAAACAAGGAATAAAACTGATTACAAACTTGAAATCATCGGCTGAGGCGAATGAAAAGTCTCTTCCGCTCCAGAAATTTAAGTGAAGACAACCATAATTAAATACTGAAATGTAAACTCAGCAGCAAAGTGAATGCTGGCACACACAATAATTATAAACCAATCACTGAATCTTCGAACTTACAAGTTGATTAGCTACATAACACTGCACTGTCTAAACTTGTAGACAGCCTCTCTTCGCCAGCGGGCCTCGGTACGCGCCTCTCGTTGCTAGCGGGCCACACGTGGTAATTTTCCGCATTTCTGGATCTTGCTGGAGGCCCGCCGCACCCAAGATACCTCAGCAAACTCACGCGCGCCCGCACACACACGCACTTCAAAAATATGGCCGGCTACATCATGGGGATCATTATGAACAAATACATATGTGCGTGTGATTGTGTGTACACGAAGGCTACTGTGTGACTGCATGTGTGTACACATACATAACTATGTGTGACTGCATGTGTGTACACATACATAACTATGTGTGACTGCATGTGTGTACACATACATAACTGTGTGAGTGCTTGTGTGTACACATACATAACTATGTGTGACTGCATGTGTGTACACATACATAACTATGTGTGACTGCATGTGTGTACACATACATAACTATGTGTGACTGCATGTGTGTACACATACATAACTGTGTGAGTGCTTGTGTGTACACATACATAACTATGTGTGACTGCATGTGTGTACACATACATAACTATGTGTGACTGCATGTGTGTACGCATACATAACTGTGTGAGTGCTTGTGTGTACACATACATAACTATGTGTGACTGCATGTGTGTACACATACATAACTGTGTGAGTGCTTGTGTGTACACATACATAACTATGTGTGACTGCATGTGTGTACACATACATAACTGTGTGAGTGCTTGTGTGTACACATACATAACTATGTGTGACTGCATGTGTGTACACATACATAACTATGTGTGACTGCATGTGTGTACGCATACATAACTGTGTGAGTGCTTGTGTACACATACATAACTATGTGTGACTGCATGTGTGTACACATACATAACTGTGTGAGTGCTTGTGTGTACACATACATAACTATGTGTGACTGCATGTGTGTACACATACATAACTGTGTGAGTGCTTGTGTGTACACATACATAACTATGTGTGACTGCATGTGTGTACACATACATAACTATGTGTGACTGCATGTGTGTACACATACATAACTATGTGTGACTGCATGTGTGTACACATACATAACTATGTGTGAGTGAGTGCATGTGTCAGTGGGTGTATGCAGAAAAACAGAGTGAATAAAGATCAGAGTAAGTAAAGATCAGAGTAAGTAAAGATCAGAGTAAGTAAAGATCAGAGTAAGTAAAGATCAGAGTAAGATCCAAAACCTGGACCGTTTATTTCACAGAAAAACAAATGTCACGTGATTAAAACATGAAACAACAGCCAGACGTGGATACCTCAAAAGTTCCTACAAAAATTATCATGTCGCTGTATGCGTATCGCTACATGACCCATCTGTATTTTTCATATGAAAATGTAACTACTTATTATTATATAGTACAGAACAAGTATAGTTACTGCCTATTGTTAGTAGTGCTGATATTGTTACTATCTATTGTTAGTAGTGCAGATATTGTTACTATCTATTGTTAGTAGTGCAGATATTGTTACTTTCTATTGTTAGTAGTGCTGATATTGTTACTATCTATTGTTAGTAGTGCAGATATTGTTACTATCTATTGTTAGTAGTGCAGATATTGTTACTATCTATTGTTAGTAGTGCAGATATTGTTACTATCTATTGTTAGTAGTGCAGATATTGTTACTTTCTATTGTTAGTAGTGATGATATTGTTACTATCTATTGTTAGTAGTGCAGATATTGTTACTATCTATTGTTAGTAGTGCAGATATTGTTACTTTCTATTGTTAGTAGTGCAGATATTGTTACTATCTATTGTTAGTAGTGCAGATATTGTTACTATCTATTGTTAGTAGTGCAGATATTGTTACTTTCTATTGTTAGTAGTGCAGATATTGTTACTATCTATTGTTAGTAGTGCAGATATTGTTACTTTCTATTGTTAGTAGTGCAGATATTGTTACTTTCTATTGTTAGTAGTGCAGATATTGTTACTATCTATTGTTAGTAGTGCAGATATTGTTACTTTCTATTGTTAGTAGTGCAGATATTGTTACTATCTATTGTTAGTAGTGCAGATATTGTTACTATCTATTGTTAGTAGTGCAGATATTGTTACTATCTATTGTTAGTAGTGCAGATATTGTTAATTTCTATTGTTAGTAGTGCAGATATTGTTACTTTCTATTGTTAGTAGTGCAGATATTGTTACTTTCTATTGTTAGTAGTGCAGATATTGTTACTTTCTATTGTTAGTAGTGCAGATATTGTTACTTTCTATTGTTAGTAGTGCAGATATGTTACTTTCTATTGTTAGTAGTGCAGATATTGTACTTTCTATTGTTAGTAGTGCAGATATTGTTACTTTCTATTGTTAGTAGTGCAGATATTGTTACTTTCTATTGTTAGTAGTGCAGATATTGTTACTTTCTATTGTTAGTAGTGCAGATATTGTTAATTTCTATTGTTAGTAATGCAGATATTGTTACTTTCTATTGTTAGTAGTGCAGATATTGTTACTATCTATTGTTAGTAGTGCAGATATTGTTAATTTCTATTGTTAGTAATGCAGATATTGTTACTATCTATTGTTAGTAGTGCAGATATTGTTACTTTCTACTGTCAGTTTTAAAACATTCCCGTTTTCGTGCCATTAAGGCCCACATTTCCCCGACCTTCGGCGCCTGAAAGTCTGATGTTGCCAGTATCACGCCTGACCTCATTTACCTTCCCAGATTTCTCTGGTACCCATTTTAAATTGTTTGGTAGACCCTGGGGCAGTTTTGGTGGCACTAGGAAAACAAAATCGCACTGCTGGGACTTGAACCCGTACCAGCAGATGAGTAGGCCGAGCACCTAATCACTCAACAACCCGGGACTTAGTAATTACTTACTGTCAGTATTACACAAAAATATTCTAGTGAAAGTTGAAATCATTCATGTGAGATTTTCCACAATGAGGTACATGGCCTGGGGATGAGGAGACTCTTTATATATACCAGCTCTTATAATGCTGCTGGCCTCATAAATGTTGGTCCTGGTCAGTTTTTTAATGTCAGACTTCACCTTGATACAGCAATGATTGACACATGTAAAATCCTGAAAACAAATGTAAATGTAGTCCAGCTTGCCTGGGCCTGCACGTATCCTAGCTACAACCGGCATAAACTAACTAAACGTATCCTAGCTAGAACCGGCATAAACTAACTAAACGTATCCTAGCTACAACCGGCATAAACTAACTAAACGTATCCTAGCTAGAACCGGCATAAACTAACTAAACGTATCCTAGCTACAACCGGCATAAACTAACTAAACGTATCCTAGCTACAACCGGCATAAACTAACTAAACGTATCCTAGCTACAACCGGCATAAACTAACTAAACGTATCCTAGCTACAACCGGCATAAACTAACTAAACGTATCCTAGCTAGAACCGGCATAAACTGACTAAACATATCCCAGTTAGAACCGGCATAAACTAACTAAACATATCCCAGTTAGAACCGGCATAAACTGACTAAACATATCCCAGTTAGAACCGGCATAAACTAACTTACCGCTACAAGCACAGTTACTATCTTTGTCTAGATCTCCAGGGCGTAACATCTCTGTTTTCACAGTCAACATCTATGTACATCTAGCAATTTCTAGAATCCGGAAAAGTCCTAGATATGATATCCAGCAGGTTACACCGAGACAGACATAGATCTGTCAGACTTAGGAGCAGTCTGAAGGTTAGATTAAACATTACAATAGACAGCGTGACACTGTCTCAAAGTAAAATTACAATACTCGAGAAATATTACAGTCCACAGAATAGTCTAGTCTTAGAATAGGATTAAACATTACAATGTAATGATTACAGTACATAGAATGGACTAGTCTTAGAATAGGCTTAAATATTACAATGTAATAATTACAGGCTTAAATATTACAATGTAATGATTACAGTACATAGAATGGACTAGTCTTAGAATAGGCTTAAATATTACAATGTAATGATTACAATAAATAGAATGACATGGTTTTAGACAGAGGATAGAGAGATTTTTTCAGTTTTGGGAGCTTTTTTTAATTATACAAAAATATGAAGAATCAGAATGGTAAATTTTGTTACAGAATGAACTAGTAAAGACTGAAGGTTGTTGTGTAAATATGCTCGCATTTGTATTTGTTATTACAAATATTCAGAGAACAGGATTTAATACAGAAAAAAATCCTTCTTGTTTATCCAGTTAGTTTTATGGAAAATTGCGGTAAAGTGTGTATGTCCTGTTCATCGGGCGAGATTTTAATGTGAGACTGGTGTAGACTTAATGTAGCGCAAGATTCTCTCTAAGCTGTCTTCGCTGTTCTGGCTTTCAATGATCAGTTCAAGAGATAAGACAATATACGAGCGCTAGTCGAGACAGTTCAAGCAAAGCTTGTTAGATGTTCTTTCCTCCGTCACAAATCCTTCACGTGTTTATGACTATCCACCCATCCGTCCGTCCGTCCTTCCTTCTGTCCGTCCATCTGTCTATCTATCTATCTATCTATCTATCTATCTATCTATCTATCTATCTATCTATCTATCTATCTATCTATCTATCTATCTATCTATCTATACCTTTTAAGTTTAGCAATCACTATACATGCTTAAATAACTACAGAAGATCTGGTTTGAAGAGATCTGTCAGAAAGGTTTTGTTCTATGTTGTGGAAGTGTGCAATGTCGGAGACTACGTGCAGAAAGGCATTGTTCTATGCTGTGTAAGTGTGCAAGTCGGAGTCTACGTGCAGAAAGATTTTGTTCTATGTTGTGTGTGCGTGTCGGAGTCTATGTGCAGTATTATTCTATTTTATGTAAAGATTTTGTTCTATGTTGTATGTGAGTGTCGGAGTCTACGTGCAGTATTGTTCTATTTTATTGTAAGTGTGCAATATCGAGTCTACGTGCCGAAAGGTATTGTTCTGTGTTGTGTAAGTGTGCTTACGCAATGACAGGAGTAATGTTTCAATTTGGACGTTGAGGACAAATAACTGTATATATATATATATATATATATATATATATATATATATATATATCACAAAAAATTTACCCTCATGTGACGCGTAAGTTTATTGTATAAAACAGTGTGAGAATTACCCTCATGTGACGTGTAAGTTTACTGTATAAAACAGAGTGAGAATTACACTGTGTAAAACAGTGTGAGATTTACCCTCATGTGACATGTAAGTTTACTGTATAAAACAGTGTGAGAATTACACTGTGTAAAACAGTGTGAGATTTACCCTCATGTGACGCGTAAGTTTACTGTATAAAACTGTGTGAGAATTACCCTCATGTGACGCGTAAGTTTACTGTATAAAACTGTGTGAGAATTACCCTCATGTGACGCGTAAGTTTACTGTATAAAACTGTGTGAGAATTACCCTCATGTGACGTGTAAGTTTACTGTATAAAACTGTGTGAGAATTACCCTCATGTGACGCGTAAGTTTACTGTATAAAACTGTGTGAGAATTACCCTCATGTGACGCGTAATGTACTGTATAAAACAGTGTGAGAATTACCCTCATGTGACATGTAAGTTTACTGTATAAAACAGTGTGAGAATTACCCTCATGTGACGCGTATGTTTACTGTATAAAACAGTGTGAGAATTACCCTCATGTGATGCGTAAGTTTACTGTATAAAACAGTGTGAGAATTACCCTCATGTGACGTGTAAACTCTGACAGGTCTGCATGACTTAAGATGTTTGATGGTTACCTCAGTGACCTGGTCAGATTGTAGAGTCGATGCTGCAGCTTGTAAACATTTCTCTGGCAGCTGTTATTTCTTGTCTACGGTGTCAGATTTCACGTCTTAGTAAACTGCTACAGTTTTTTATTTCTTCTGTTCTGAGAGGGAAAGACAGAATGATTGGTGCAAATCGAAGGAAAGCAAAACTTTGCCAAATTTCAACAAGAAAGCACAACATCTTAGACACAGAAAACACGTCGTCCTAGAACAGAAAACACAACATCCTAGACACAGAAAATACAACGTCCTAGAACAGAAAACACAACATCCTAGAACAGAAAACACAACATCCTAGAACAGAAAACACAACATCCTAGACACAGAAAATACAACGTCCTAGAACAGAAAACACAACATCCTAGACACAGAAAACACAACATCCTAGACACAGAAAACACAACGTCCTAGACACACAAAATACAACATCCTAGAACAGAAAACACAACGTCCTAGACACAGAAAATACAACGTCCTAGAACAGAAAACACAACATCCTAGACACAGAAAACACAACGTCCTAGACATAGAAAACACAACATCCTAGAACAGAAAACACAACGTCCTAGACATAGAAAACACAACATCCTAGAACAGAAAACACAACGTCCTAGAACAGAAAACACAACATCCTAGAACAGAAAACACAACGTCCTAGACATAGAAACACAACATCCTAGAACAGAAAACACAACGTCCTAGAACAGAAAACACAACATCCTAGACATAGAAATACAACATCCTAGAACAGAAAACACAACATCCTAGACACAGAAAATACAACGTCCCATACACAAAAAACACAACGTCCCGTACACAGAAACACAACGTCCCATACACAGAAAACATAACGTCCCATACACAGAAAACATAACGTCCCGTACACAGAAAACATAACGTCCCATACACAGAAAACATAACGTCCCATACACAGAAAACATAACGTCCCGTACACAGAAAACATAACGTCCCATACACAGAAAACACAACGTCCTAGACACAAAAACTACACCATCATAGACACAGAAAATACAACATCATGGACGTAGAAAATACATTATCCTAGACACAGAAAAAACACAACTTAGACATAAAATACACCAACTTAGACACACAGATCAGAACAACTTAGACGTACAAAACACAACAACTTTATACATACAAAACACAACAACTTTATACATACAAAACACAACAACTTAGACACACAAAACACAACATCCCAGACCCCCAGGAAACAAAGTGGTACCCTCCTATCAAAGCCCCAGGCTAGCACACAACAGTGGATCTTACAAAGTCCAGCAGGACATTACAGACTTTCATAACAGACGTTTTATGGTGGAAGGAGCAAGTCAGATGAGAAATCGAAAACCATTTTCTCGTTCACGATTTACTTTCACGATTCTTCGTATCTTTCATTTAGCCCGCATTTCCGGATTTTGCTGTCTCCGGGGAGATGTCTGATAGGTTATATTTGACGCTGACTGGCGTCTGGTTATATCTGACACTGACAGTGTCTGGTTATATTTGACGCTGACTGGCGTCTGGTTATATTTAACGCTGACTGGCGTCTGGTTATATTTGACACCAAATGGCGTCTGATTATATTTGACACTGACTGGTGTCTGGTTATATTTGACACGGACTGGCATCTGATTATATTTGACACTGACTGGTGTCTGATTATATTTGACACTGACTGGTGTCTGGTTACATTTAACGCTGACTGGCGTCTGGTTATATTTGGCACTGACTGGCGTCTGGTTATATTTGACACGGACTGGCGTCTGGATTATATCTGACACTGACTGGTGTCTGGTTACATTTGACATTGACTAGTGACAGATTATATAGTATTTGAAATTGACTTGTTATATTAATTTTGTAGGCAAATCCTGTAGCATAAGAAAAGCAACGAAGAGATGCAACAAAAATATCAACTGAAGAAAAGAGATGAACAACAGAAAGAAACCTATCAACAGAAGAAAAGAGATGAACAACAGAAAGAAACCTATCAACAGAAGAAAAGAGATGAACAACAGAAAGAAACCTATCAACAGAAGAAAAGAGATGAACAACAGAAAGAAACCTATCAACAGAAGAAAAGAGATGAACAACAGAAAGAAACCTATCAACAGAGGAAAAGAGACGAAGAGTTGTAACAAAACATCAACAGAAGAAAAGAAAAGAAGAGATGTAACAAAGCCATAAGCAGAGGAAAACAGCAGCAAAATATCAACAAAACCATCAACAGAAGAAAAGAAAAGAAGAGATGTAACAAAGCCATAAACAAAGGAAAATAGCAGCAAAACATCAACAAAACCATCAACAGAAGAAAAGAAGAGATATAACAAAGCTATAAACAGAGGAAAATAGCAAAAAAGATAGAAGACGCAGAACATGAACAAAATGATCAGCAGAAAAAAAGAGATGTAGAACATGAACAAAACTATCAATAGAAGAAAGGAGATGAAGAATATCAAAAGAAAAAAAGAGACACAGAACATTAATAAAACAATTATCAGAAGAAAAGAGACTCAGCACATCAACAAAACTATCAACAGAGGAAAAGAGATGCAGAACATCAACAAAACTATGAACATGAGAAAAGATACGTAGTAAATCAACAAAACTATCAACAGAAGAAAAGAGACACAGAACATCAACAAAACTATCAACAGAAGAAATGAGACGCAGAACATCAACAACACTATCAACAGAGAAAAACAGACGCAGAACATCAACAAAAATAACAACAGAAGAAAAGAGACGCAGAACATCAACAAAAACTATCAAAAGAACAAAAATAAATGAATAGCTGCAACAAAACTACCAATAGAAGAAAACAGATGAAAAGTTCCAACAAAACTATCAACACAAGAAAAGAACTTCAAGAAAATTATCAAAAGGAGACAACAGACGCAGAACATCAACAAAACGATCAACAGAAAAAAAGAGATGAACTTCAAACAAACTACCAAATAGATGAAGAGCTGCAACACAACTATAAACAGAGGAAAAGAGATGAAGACCAGCAACAAACTACCAATAAAAAAGAAACGTACTACATCAACAAAACTATCAAGAGAAGAAAAGAGACGTAAATAATAAAGAAAACTATTAATAGAAGAAAAGAGACACAGAACATCATCAAAATTATTAATAGAGGAAATGGAAACGAATAGCTGTAACAAAACTATCAACAGAAGAAAGGAGACAGAGAACATCATAATAGCAATCAACAGAATAAAAGAAAGTGCAGAATATCCATACAACTATCAACAGAAAAAAGTGATGAAGAACATCAACAGAAGAAAAGAGATGCATAAAATAAAAAAAAACAACCATTAGAAGAAAAGAGACACAGAACATCAACAAAACTATCAACAGAAGAAAAGATATGACAAACATCAACAAAATTATCAACAGAAGAAAAGAGACGAAAAACTGCAACAAAACTATCAACAGAAGAAAAGAGACGAAAAACTGCAACAAAACTATCAACAAAAAAAAAAGATACAAAGAGCAGTAACAAAACCATCAACAAAAGAAAAGAAACAGAGAGATGCAAGAAAATTATCAACATAAGAAAAGAGCCGCTAAACATCAACAAAACTAGCAACATGAGAAAACAGACACAGAACATCAACAAAACTATCAACAAAAGGAAAGAGATGCAGAACATCAGGAAAACTATCAAAAGAAGAAAAGAGACGAAGAGCTACAAGACAACTATCAAAAGAATAAAATAGAAACAGAACTGCAACAAAACTATCAACAGAAGAAATGAGATGAAGAACTGGAACAAAACTATCAGCAGAAGAAAACAGATGAAGAACTGTAGCAAAATTATCAACAGAAGAAAAGAGATGAAGAACAGTAACAAAACTATCAACAGAAGAAAATGAGATGAAGAACTGCAACAAAACTATCAACAGAAGAAAAGAGATGGAGATCTGCAACAAAACTATCAGCAGAAGATAACAGATGAAGAGCTGAAACAAAAGTACCAACAAAAGAAAAGAAAAAAAGGACGTCCACAAAACTATTAACAGAAGAAAATAGATAAAGAACTGCAACAAAACTATCAACAGAATATAAGAGACGACCTGCATCAAAATTATTAACAGAAGAATGGAGACGAGGAGCTGAAACACAACTATCAACAAAATAAAATACATGAAGAACTGCAACAAAACTATCAACAGAAAAAATAGAGATGACAACCTGCAACAAAACTATCAACAGAAAAAAAGAGATGAAGACCTGCAACAAAACTATCACAGAAGAAAAGAAATGAGGAATAGGAACAAAACTATCAACAAAATTAAACTGGGTGAAGGACTGCAACAAAACTATCAACAGAAGAAAACAGACGATGAACTTCCAATAAACTATCAATAGAAGGAAAAAGAAGAAGAACATCCACAAAACTACCAACAGAATAAAAGAGACGAAAAAGCTGCAAAAATGATTTATCAACAGAATAAAAGAGATGAAGAGCTGCAACAAAACTATATACAGAAGAAAAGAGATGAAAAACTTTAACAAAACTATCAAGAGACGAAACGAAATGAAGAGCTGCAACAAACATATAAAATAACGAAAAGAGATGAATAAATGTAACAAAACTATCAACAGAAGGTAACAGATGAAGAAAAGCAATAAAACAGTCAACAGCATATAGGAGATGAATAACTGCAACATAACTATCAATAGAAGAAAAGAGATGAAGAACTGAGACTAAACTATCAGCAGAATTTAAGAGACGTAGAACATCAATAAAACATATCAACAGAAGAAAAGAGATGTAGAACATAAAAAAACTATCAATAGAAGAAAGGAGATGAAGAACATCAAAAGAAAAAAAAAAGAGACGCAGAACATTAACAAAACCATCATTCATTCATTCATTCATTTGCATGTCCCTTGCGGAACTTTGCCTCCCAAACAGCACTCCTGTAGGCCTCTCGGTTGTGAGCAAGATGGCCTGCTGCTGTTGCATCCATTTCCAGATCATCAACGATGTCTTGCAGCCATCTTCGTCTTGGTCTTCCTCTTTTTCTTTTTCCCATTATGTATCCTTCCAATACGGTCTTCTCGAAATTATCATGACGTTTAATGTGTCCAAAATATTTCAGTTTTCTCTCTTTAATCCTCTTCACTAGCCAACAAAACCATCAACAGAAGAAAATAGACTCAGTTCATCAACAAAACTATCAAAATAAGAAAAGAGATGCAGAACATCAACAAAACTATGAACATGAGAAAAGATACATAGTAAATCAACAAAACTATCAACAGAAGAAAAGAGATACAGACCATCAACAAAACTATCAACAGAGAAAAACAGATGCAGAACATCAACAAAAATAACAACAGAGGAAAAAGAGATAAAGGAGTACAACAAATCTATAAAAGAAGAAAAGAAAAGAACTACTCCAATAAAACTATCAACAGAAGAAAAGAGATGCAGAACATCAACAAAACTATTAACAGTAGAAAAGAGATGCAGAACATCAACAAAAGCTATCAAAAGAACAAAAATAAATGAATAGCTGCATCAAAACTATCAATAGAAGAAAACAGATGAAAAGCTGCAACAAAATTCTCAACACAAGAAAAGGAAAGAACTTCAAGAAAATTATCAAAAGAAGACAAGAGATGCAGAACATCAACAAAATGATCAACAGAAAAAAAGAGATGATCTTCAAGCAAACTACCAAATAGATGAAGAGCTGCAACAAAACTATAAACAGAGGAAAAGAGATGAAGAGCAGCAACAAAACTATCAATAAAAAGGAAACATACTACATCAACAAAACTATCAAGAGAAGAAAAGAGACGTAGATCATAAAGAAAACTATTAACAGAAGAAAAGAGATGCAGAACATCATCAAAATTATCAATAGAGGAAAAGGAAATGAATAGCTGTAACAACACTATCAACAGAAGAAAGGAGACAGAGAACATCATAATAGCAATCAACAGAATAAAAGACATTGCAGAACATAAACACAACTATCAACAGAAAAAAGAGATGAAGAACATCAAAAGAAGAAAAGAGATGCATAAAATCAACAAAACAACCATTAGAAGAAAAGAGACACAGAACATCAAAAAAACTACCAACAGAAGAAAATAGATGAAGAGCTGCAACAAAACTATCAATAGAAGAAAAGGAAAGAACTTCAAGAAAACTATGAAAAGAAGACAAGAGACACAGAACATCAACACAACTATCACCAGAAAAAAGAGGAACTTCACAAAAACTACCAAATAGATGAAAAGGTACAACAAATCTATAAACAGACAAAAAGAGATGAAGACCTGCAACAAAACTATCAATAAAAAAGGAACAGATCTATCAACAGAAGAAAAGAGACGTAGAACATAAATAAAACTATCAACAGAAGAAAAGAGACGCAGAACATCAATAAAATTATCAAGAGAGGAAAAGAAGAGCTGCAACAAAACTATCAAAAGGTGAAAGCAGAAGGTGAACATCAACACAACTATCAACAGAAAAAAAGAGACGAAGAACATCAACAGAAGAAAAGAGATGCAGAAAATCAGCAAAACTACCATTAGAAGAAAAGAGATGAAGAACATCAACAAAACTTCCAACAGAAGAAAAGATACGCTAAACATCAACAGAAGAAAAGAGATGCAAAACATCAACAAAACTATCAACAGAAGAAAAGAGATGCAGAATATCAATAAAACTATCAATGGAAGAAAAGAGACAGAGAACATCACCAGAACTGTCAACAGAAGAAAACAAATGTTGAGCATAAAAAAAGTATCAACAGAAGAAAAGAGATGTAGAACATTAACAAAACTATCAACAGAAGGAAAGTGATGAAGAACATAAACACAACTATCAAAAGAAGAAACAAGACATAGAACATCAACAAAACTATCAACAGAAGAAAAGAGGTGCAGAACATCCACAAAACTATCAACAGAAAACATAGATGAAGAACTGCAACAAAACTATCAGCAAAAGAAAAAAGATGAATAACAGGAGCAAAGCTATCAACAAAAGAGATGAAGAACTATAACAAAAAAAAAGATGAAAAACTGCAACAAAACTAACAGAAGAAAAGATATGAAGAGCTGCAATAAAACTAACAGAAGAAAAGAGATGAAAAACAGCAACATAACTAACAGAAGAAAAGAGATGAAAAACTGCAACAAAACTACCAGAAGAAAAGAGATGAAAAACTACAACAAAACTATCAGAAGAAAAGAGATGAAAAACTGCAACAAAACTAACAGAAGAAAAGAGATGAAAAACTACAACAAAACTATCAGAAGAAAAGAGATGAAAAACTGCAACAAAACTAACAGAAGAAAAGAGATGAAAAACTACAACAAAACTAACAGAAGAAAAGAGATGAAAAACTGCAACAAAACTAACAGAAGAAAAGAGATGAAAAACTGCAAGAAAACTACCATAAGAAAAGAGATGAAAAACTGCAACAAAACTAACAGAAGAAAAGAGATGAAAAACTGCAACAAAACTAACAGAAGAAAAGAGATGAAAAACTACAACAAAACTACCAAAAGAAAAGAGATGAAAAACTGCAACAAAACTTTCAGAAGAAAGGAGAAGAAGAGCTGCAACAAAAAAACAACCAGAAGAAAAGAGATGAAAAACTGCAACAAAACTAACAGAAGGAAAGAGACAAAGAATTGTAACACAACTAACAGCAGAAGAACACCAATGAAGAATTTTAACAAAACTAACAACATAATAAAAGATACGAAGAACTACAACAAAAAATGACAAACGAAAAGTGTTTACAAATGCAATTTAATGACGGGTAATTAAAAATAGAACTAATGTTAGACAGTTTTTACGAAACAACTCGGATGAAAAAAATGAAGTCTTTGTGGCTGCTTTGAAAATCCATTTTCTTGCATTTAGAAAAAAAAAAATTATATTGACGACTTTGAATTTTTTCTTCATCAAACTTTATTCCGCACATGCGCACAAACATCCTTGTAACGAGGTTAAATTTGAAAGAAATACATAGAAAATTATTCATCTTTAGCTAAATATCAACCATCAAAGGGGCTGCAGGAAAGACTTATGGCGAGAAACTTCCAAATCAAAACAAAACAACCAGCTCTGTAAACGCATGGAGATGAAAGACACCGCTTGTAAGGTGTGCATCAAAAACATGGCTGCATGTTAGCATTAAAACAATTCCTTTGTTTCATCATCACAGACATCAGTCATCATTTCTGAACAGTTTTACACAATACAGCTTTCCACTCAAACACATATCACGCATTCATGTTTTGTCCCCTTCTATTGCAATTTTCATTCGCCCAAGAAATTTTAAAATACAACGTTCAACGACACAAATCTTTTTTTCTTTAAACTTGTTATTTCTTCCATTCACAAAACTATCTTCCAGAATCTCAGAGTTCACTCATGTCCACAAACCAGTAGCAGTATACGTAACATCAGAAATCTTGCTCAAATATGAGAAAATACATACCTCAGGACTTGTATGCATTCATTTAAACAAGAGAAGAGAACATGTGGCTCTAACAGCACAGAAAATACGTGTCCACAGTTCAACACATCACCAAAAACACAATACGGCATCATATTTAAGCTACACATGCCACATCTTATCTCATTTTAAAACATGTTAAGACACGTTTTTAAAAAAGGTTATCTTACTCAGCTGCCCACCTTTGGAATGCCCTACCAACTCATATACAACATATTAAGTAATATTCCTTCTTATAACTTCAAACTTTATCAAAATCTGTTTGATGTGGACTATATGCCTTCCTAAAATGTATTTCTATTTATGTATATTTGTAGAAATGTATTAATATGTGTAAGTATGTATTTGTATATGCATGAATGTCTATATATGTTTGCATATGTATGTGTATATGTATGTATGTGCATTATATATGTATGTGCATTATATATGTACATGTATTACAAAATATATGTATATGGATGTATGTGTGTACATACACATATGTGTATATATGTATTTTATATGTATGTATGTGTACATATGTGACAGCATGCTTATGTGTGTACATAAATATGTGTATATATGTATTTTATATCTATGTATGTGTACGTATGTTACAGCATGTTTATGAAGTATACGTATGTGTGTATATATGTATATGTGTGCATGAATTTGTATATTTGTGGTATGTACTTGAATTTGTGTGTGAATATATGTATCTTCATGTACTTGCGTATATGAAAAGTATAGGTGTGTATGATATGTTATCACAGTCTAAATTAGTTTAAAGTATGGCTTGATTCTTGTATTTTTTTATACTGCTTTTCTATAAATTTCTTAGTTTTGAATGAATTAAGAATGTAAGTTTATTTCACGTTGTTACATAAATTAGAGTGTGGAGTGTATGGACAAGAGATAGTTTATTATTTATTTATGTAATCATTTACTTGTTTCTTCATGATTATTATGCTCATTAACAAATGCTGAATGGCTGTGACTGAGTGAAAGTTGTATGATGAAGGGCAGAATGTTAGACAGACTGTGACTGAGTGAAAGTTGTATGATGAAGGGCAGAATGTTAGACAGACTGTGATTGAGTGAAAGTTGTATGATGAAGGGCAGAATGTTAGACAGACTGTGATTGAGTGAAAGTTGTATGATGAAGGGCAGAATGTTAGACAGACTGTGATTGAGTGAAAGTTGTATGATGAAGGGCAGAATGTTAGACAGACTGTGACTGAGTGAAAGTTGTATGATGAAGGGCAGAATGTTAGACAGGCTGTGACTGAGTGAAAGTTGTATGATGAAGGGCAGAATGTTAGACAGACTGTGACTGAGTGAAAGTTGTATGAAGGGCAGAATGTTAGACAGACTGTGATTGAGTGAAAGTTGTATGATGAAGGGCAGAATGTTAGACAGACTGTGATTGAGTGAAAGTTGTATGATGAAGGGCAGAATGTTAGACAGACTGTGACTGAGTGAAAGTTGTATGATGAAGGCAGAATGTTAGACAGGCTGTGACTGAGTGAAAGTTGTATGATGAAGGGCAGAATGTTAGACAGACTGTGACTGAGTGAAAGTTGTATGATGAAGGGCAGAATGTTAGACAGACTGTGACTGAGTGAAAGTTATATGATGAAGGGCAGAATGTTAGACAGGCTGTGACTGAGTGAAAGTTGTATGATGAAGGGCAGAATGTTAGACAGGCTGTGACTGAGTGAAAGTTGTATGATGAAGGGCAGAATGTTAGACAGACTGTGACTGAGTGAAAGTTGTATGATGAAGGGCAGAATGTTAGACAGACTGTGACTGAGTGAAAGTTGTATGATGAAGGGCAGAATGTTAGACAGACTGTGACTGAGTGAAAGTTGTATGATGAAGGGCAGAATGTTAGACAGACTGTGACTGAGTGAAAGTTGTATGATGAAGGGCAGAATGTTAGACAGGCTGTGACTGAGTGAAAGTTGTATGATGAAGGGCAGAATGTTAGACAGGCTTGCATGCTGAATTCCTAACCCTTTGAAAATAAAGTTTGTTTATTCATTCAGTCACATTTTTCATATTCAACATTTCAAGTGCACTTACACTCTTATTTAAGCTGAATATACAGTATCATGTTGAAGCAAGATATTTAATGTTTTATTACACACATACTTAAGCTGAATATACAGTATCATATTAAAGCAAGATATTCAATGTTTTATTACATACATACCTAAGCTGAATATACATATTAACTGAAACCATTTTACATGGCAATACTCCCACCATACGTTCACCCACACCACACATTCACCCACACCACACTTTCACCCACCCCACATGTTCACCCACACCACATGTTCACTCACACCACACTTTCACCCACAACACACTTTCACCCACACCATACTTTCACCCACACAACACTTTCACCCACACCACACTTTCACCCACACCACACTTTCACACACACCACACTTTCATCCACACCACACTTTCACCCACACCACACTTTCACACACACCACACTTTCACCCACACCACACTCACCCACACAACACTTTCACCCACACCACACTTTCACCCACACCACACTTTCACCCACACCACACTTGCACATGCTTTCTTTTTTTTAACTCATTTCCAGAGACACCATCGGAATGAAAACATTTCCCCAGCACTTTAAGTGTACAGTCAATTTACTGTAAACTTTCTCTCAAGATTTTCCCCAGCACTTTAAGTGTACAGTCAATTTACTGTAAACTTTCTCTCAAGATTTTCCCCAGCACTTTAAGTGTACAGTCAATTTACTGTAAACTTTCTCTCAAGACTTTGGAACAGCAAGGAGACGAGGATGTTACCTTGTCAGAGTCTGGACAACAGACTCCATAAACCTTCTGTTCTGAGTTAACAACTTTCCTGAGTCTCCTTATCCAAAAACCACATTTCATTACTCAACTGATGCCAAGAACCATCTTCTCTGATGCCATGAACCATCTTCTCTGATCCCATGAACCATCTTCTCTGATCCCACGAACCATCTTCTCTGATCCCATGAACCATCTTCTCTGATCCCATGAACCATCTTCTCTGATGCCATGAACCATCTTCTCTGATCCCATGAACCATCTTCTCTGATGCCATGAAACATCTTCTCTGATCCCATGAACTATCTTCTCTGACGCCATGAACCATCTTCTCTGATGCCATGAACCATCTTCTCTGACACCATGAACCATCTTCTCTTACACCATGAAACATCTTCTTTGACACCATGAAACATCTTCTCTGACACCATGAAACATCTTCTCTGACACCATGAAACATCTTCTCTGCCTGCAACTTCAGATAAACACCTTTTTTTTTAAACAACAGACACCACACAGCAACTTTTCTGATTCACTACACAGCAAAACAATTGTAAGCTCAACAGCCTGTTAAAATTCATCAATGACAAGATCTCCCAGCCCCTGGGGCCCACCCTCCCTCCACACCCCACAGCCCTCCTACCTGATGGTGGCTATTTCACAGACATGAGATTTATCTACCTGTGCTCCTGCCATCAACAAGTTAACATTTACCACAAGTGGGTTGCTTTAACTTACACAAAATACTTTCAATCGCCCTAGGCAACATGAATCTTGTCCCTGACCTCATTTAAATATCATACTCAGCCTTGACCTCCCTTTCCCTCTCACCTTCACAGACTTTCTGAGGCTGCCTGACTAAGTAGAAGCTTCCAATCTGTACCTTGTCTGACGCCATATTGAACCACTCACTGTTTCTGACTCTGTTAAGAGTGTATCTTGAGCTAGGGACGTAGGCCAGCATTCCAACCACAAGTTCCTTCAGCTGTAATCACATACCGTCATACACTTTGGTAATCACATACAGTCATACACTTTGGTAATCACACAAAATCATAAACATCAGACAATTATGTAAATCAAAGAATTTGAAAGCCATGTAAGAAAAAAGACATAGAGTAACAACAGAAATCTTAGATGTTCAATAATCACATACAATTGTAGATGTTAGATAATCACAAGAAATCACACATGTTAGTTAAAACTTAGGTAACTACATGCAGTCATATACAATCATATTCTTCAATAACCAACCCCAATCCCAACTGCTTGCAACTTCCTCTAAGACAACTGCTTGCAACTTCATCTATAACAACTGCTTGCAACTTTCTCTATGACAACTGCTTGCAACTTCCTCTATGACAACTGCTTGCAACTTCCTCTATGACAACTGCTTGCAACTTCCTCTATGACAACTGCTTGCAACTTCCTCTATGGCAACTGCTTGCAACTTCCTCTATGACAACTGCTTGCAACTTCCTCTATGGCAACTGCTTGCAACTTCCTCTATGACAACTGCTTGCAACTTCCTCTATGACAACTGCTTGCAACTTCCTCTATGACAACTGCTTGCAACTTCCTCTATGACAACTGCTTGCAACTTCCTCTATGACAACTGCTTGCAACTTCCTCTATGACAACTGCTTGCAACTTCCTCTATGACAACTGCTTGCAACTTCCTCTATGGCAACTGCTTGCAACTTCCTCTATGACAACTGCTCTGCTCTTTCATTCCCCCTGACATATGCATGGTGGTGCACAAATGAAGATCAGTGGATGGGTCTGTGACAGGTATAGAGATCTGAACCACTTTAACATGCTCATAAGACGCACGCTTGCCTGTAGTAATGTGACCTGAGCCAGCTTAAGACAACGCACCTAACTGAACTTGACTTTAGGTCTGAACTTGACTTTAGGTCTGAACTTGACTTTAGGTCTGAACTTGACTATGCATCTTTGTTGAAGCATAAATAGCCAATAAACAGGATGATCAAAGTGAAATTTGGAGAAAATGTTCGGTATATGTTATATTTTTATTCTGAGTAATGTTTGAGGAAAACTGAAACTGATATTTTTATGTAAGAAATAATTCTCTCTCTCTCTCTGAACCTTAAGTGCCCAGGGCACATGGGGCTTCTGCAAGGGTTTTCCACAAATGCCTGTCCTTCGCCTTTTTTTCTCTTCTTGCCCAGGTGAGCCCTCTATTGCTCAACATCCTTTCTGTTGTTCTTCTCCATGTCTCTTTTGGTCTACCCTTACTTCTGCTCCCCTGTGGTGTCCATCTTAGTGCTATTTTTGGTAGTGAGTTGTCAGTCATTCGGAGCACATGTCCCAACCATCGCCAGCGTCTTTCCTCAGTAATTGTTGTCAGTGGTTTCATCTGCATTTCTGCTAATAAGATGTTATTTCTTATGGTGTTTGGCCAAAATATTTTTCTAATTCTTCGTAAACATTTAGTCTGGAAAGAATTCAACTTGTTTTCTATGGTTTTGGTGATTTTCCAGCATTCACTTCCATAGAGTAGTACAGTTAGAACATTACTCTTAAATATCCTGATTTTCATATTTATGCTTAGTTTTTTTATTTCCATATAGTCTGCAGCATTGCAAAAGCCTGGTTTGCTCTAGTAAGTCTGCTGTTGATGTCCTCTGTGCTGTCTCCATTTTCTACTACTCTGCTGCCAAGGTATACAAATTCGTTGACCTCCTCCACTAACTTGTTATCTACTCTGAGTACATTTCTGCTGTTCACATTTTGCTTCATTAACTTTGTCTTTCCTACGTTGATCTTTAGTCCTATGTTGTTTGCATTCTGAGTTAGCTTGTTTATTTTATCTTGCATATCTTTGTGACTGCTTGATAATAGACAAATGTCGTCCGCAAAGTCAAGGTCCTCCAGCACTGTGTCAAGGGTCCATTGTAATCCTCTGCGTTTGTCTGATGTTGCCTCCTTCATTAACCAGTCTACTGCCAAGATAAATAATGTTGGTGATAGTACACATCCCTGTTTCACTCCTGTTTGTACCCTAAAGCTGCTGGAGGTATGTTCTCCACAGATAACTTTGCACTGAAAACCCTCGTATAGGGCTTTAATTATATTAATTATTTTATGGGGGAGGCCATGCCATCTTAGGATTTTCCACAGTGCATCTCTGTTGACACTGTCAAAGGCTTTCTCAAAATCTATGAATAATGCATATGTTGTGCTATGCCAGTCATTTGCCTGTTCTAATATTTGTCTAAGTACAAATGTGTGGTCTATGCATGATCTTCCTTTCCTAAATCCTGCCTGCTCTTTCTGAAGTTTTTCCTCAAGTGTTGGTACAATTCTGTTGATGATTATTCTGCAAAATACTTTACTGGTGAGTGGCAGTAGGGTAATGCCTCTCCAGTTCCCGCCATCTCTGAGGTCACCCTTCTTTGGTAGTTTTACTATAAGCCCAGTTTTCCACTCCTCTGGGGCTTTTTCTAGATCCCAAATTTGTTGTAATATCCGGCAAAGTTGTTTTGGTGTTTCTGTTTCTTCTGCTTTCAACATCTCAGCAGTCACTTCATCTTCACCTGGTGCCCTGTCTGATTTTAGCTTCTTTATCGCCTCCTTTGCTTCATTTATTGTTATTGGTCCTGTATTGATGTTTAGTTCCGTTTTTGCTTCAGGTATGTCTATTGTTTGTGCTGCTTGTGTTCTGTTTAGTAGGGTGTTAAAGTGTTCCCTCCATCTTTCAATTTTTTCTCTTTCTCCACTGACCAGTTGTCCATTTTTTGTTCTTACTGCACTTTCACATCTTGTGTTGAAGTTATCTGTTATCTGCTTTGTGATTTTATATATGGTTCTCATGTCATTTGTATATGCTGCTTTCTCTGCTGTTTCTGCTAAGTTGTCATAGTATTGACGTTTATCTTGACGGCATGATTCCTTCACTTCTTTGTCTTTTCGTGCATAATTACTTAAAACTCGTTCTTTAAGCCGTTGTGATTTGGTGTTCAGTAATTTTTTCTTGATTTCTTTTCTTTGCTCTATCTTTTCCCATGTGGTCTCGCTTATCCATTCCTCTTTTCTCCTTTTCTGATATCCGAGCACCTCTTTTGCTGTTTCCTGTAGTGTTTTATTGAACTCTAATATGGACATTTCTGCTTCGTCTTGTAGGACACTGAAGCGGTTCTTAAGTACTATTGAGAATTCATTTCTTGTTTGCTGGTCTATCAGTTTTCTTGTATCAAAATGTATCTTTCTGTGTTCTCCGATATTACTCAGAAATAATTATATAATTAATAATGTCAGGACAAACAGAAAATAATCATGAAACTCTGCACAATTTTTAATCCTCAGCCACTTCAGATAAACTTATGATATTTTAAATACTTATTTACATGTACAGTGTGTATGGTGTGACCTTCTATCACTTTCCTAACAGGAAAACATTTGTTATAAATTTATCAAAATCAGTTAAAAACTTTGAGTAATACTCATGCACTCATTACATTACAAAACTGAATATTCCACACTTCTAAAAGATCAAGGGACACACACTGGAGATACTGCATACATCAGTTTTTGTGCCAAATTTCAAGTCAGTAGGTTCATATTTGTAGAAATTTTCATGTATAAAGTGAGAAACAGTGAACATTTTTGACAGTTTTTATGTGACAAAAATCCTACAACACTCTCTGGCCAAATAGGGGTGACTCTCTGGTAGCTTCTTCTTGATGTATTCCTAGTCCTTTGTGTCTTCTTTCTTGTCTTCTTTATCTATTCCTAGTCCTTTGTGTCTTCTTTCTTGTCTTCTTTATCTATTCCTAGTCCTTTGTGTCTTCTTTCTTGTCTTCTTTATCTATTCCTAGTCCTTTGTGTCTTCTTTCTTGTCTTCTTTATCTATTCCTAGTCCTTTGTGTCTTCTTTCTTGTCTTCTTTATCTATTCCTAGTCCTTTGTGTCTTCTTTCTTGTCTTCTTTATCTATTCCTAGTCCTTTGTGTCTTCTTTCTTGTCTTCTTTATCTATTCCTAGTCCTTTGTGTCTTCTTTCTTGTCTTCTTTATCTATTCCTAGTCCTTTGTGTCTTCTTTCTTGTTCTTTATCTATTCCTAGTCCTTTGTGTCTTCTTTCTTGTCTTCTTTATCTATTCCTAGTCCTTTGTGTCTTCTTTCTTGTCTTCTTTATCTATTCCTAGTCCTTTGTGTCTTCTTTCTTGTCTTCTTTATCTATTCCTAGTCCTTTGTGTCTTCTTTCTTGTCTTCTTTATCTATTCCTAGTCTTTTGTGTCTTCTTTCTTGTCTTCTTTATCTATTCCTAGTCCTTTGTGTCTTATTTCTTGTCTTCTTTATCTATTCCTAGTCCTTTGTGTCTTCTTTCTTGTCTTCTTTATCTATTCCTAGTCCATTGTGTCTTCTTTCTTGTCTTCTTTATCTATTTCTAGTCCTTTGTGTCTTCTTTCTTGTCTTCTTTATCTATTCCTAGTCCTTTGTGTCTTCTTGCTTGTCTTCTATATCTATTTCTAGTCCTTTGCATCTTCTTGCTTGTCTTCTTTATCTATTCCTAGCCCTTTGCATCTTCTTGCTTGTCTTCTATATCTATTTCTAGTCCTTTGCATCTTCTTGCTTGTCTTCTTTATTATCTATTCCTAGCCCTTTGCATCTTCTTGCTTGTCTTCTTTATCTATTCCTAGCCCTTTGCATCTTCTTGTTTGTATTCTTTATCTATTCCTAGTCCTTTGCATCTTCTTGTTTGTATTCTTGCAGTATCTGTCTTTCAGCTTTTTTAAAAGTTTGCAACAATCTGCGTCGGACCAAAATTCATAATATATAGAACTTTCCGTTTTCTGCAGCATTGCTAATATGCATCATTAAAAATTGAAAACAACTGGTCAGTGGAGAAAAAAAAAAATTGAAAGATGGAGGGAACACTTTAACACCCTACTAAACAGAACACAAGCAGCACAAACAATAGACATACCTGAAGCAAAAACGGAACTAAACATCAATACAGGACCAATAACAATAAATGAAGTAAAGGAAGCGATAAAGAAGCTAAAATCAGACAGGGCACCAGGTGAAGATGAAGTGACTGCTGAGATGTTGAAAGCAGAAGAAACAGAAACACCAAAACAACTTTGCCGGATATTACAACAAATTTGGGATTTAGAAAAAGCCCCAGAGGAGTGGAAAACTGGTCTTATAGTAAAACTACCAAAGATGGGTGACCTCAGAGATTGCGGGAACTGGAGAGGCATTACCCTACTGCCACTCACCAGTAAAGTATTTTGCAGAATAATCATCAACAGAATTGTACCAACACTTGAGGAAAAACTTCAGAAAGAGCAGGCAGGATTTAGGAAAGGAAGATCATGCATAGACCACACATTTGTACTTAGACAAATATTAGAACAGGCAAATGACTGGCATAGCACAACATATGCATTATTCATAGATTTTGAGAAAGCCTTTGACAGTGTCAACAGAGATGCACTGTGGAAAATCCTAAGATAGCATGGCCTCCCCCATAAAATAGTTAATGTAATCAAAGCCCTATACGAGGGTTTTCAGTGCAAAGTTATCTGTGGAGAACATACCTCCAGCAGCTTTAGGGTACAAACAGGAGTGAAACAGGGATGTGTACTATCACCAACATTATTTATCTTGGCAGTAGACTGGTTAATGAAGGAGGCAACATCAGACAAACGCAGAGGATTACAATGGACCCTTGACACAGTGCTGGAGGACCTTGACTTTGCGGACGACATTTGTCTATTATCAAGCAGTCACAAAGATATGCAAGATAAAATAAACAAGCTAACTCAGAATGCAAACAACATAGGACTAAAGATCAACGTAGGAAAGACAAAGTTAATGAAGCAAAATGTGAACAACAGAAATGTACTCAGAGTAGATAACAAGTTAGTGGAGGAGGTCAACGAATTTGTATACCTTGGCAGCAGAGTAGTAGAAAATGGAGACAGCACAGAGGACATCAACAGCAGACTTACTAGAGCAAACCAGGCTTTTGCAATGCTGCAGACTATATGGAAATAAAAAAACTAAGCATAAATATGAAAATCAGGATATTTAAGAGTAATGTTCTAACTGTACTACTCTATGGAAGTGAATGCTGGAAAATCACCAAAACCATAGAAAACAAGTTGAATTCTTTCCAGACTAAATGTTTACGAAGAATTAGAAAAATATTTTGGCCAAACACCATAAGAAATAACATCTTATTAGCAGAAATGCAGATGAAACCACTGACAACAATTATTGAGGAAAGACGCTGGCGATGGTTGGGACATGTGCTCCGAATGACTGACAACTCACTACCAAAAATAGCACTAAGATGGACACCACAGGGGAGCAGAAGTAAGGGTAGACCAAAAGAGACATGGAGAAGAACAACAGAAAGGATGTTGAGCAATAGAGGGCTCACCTGGGCAAGAAGAGAAAAAAAGGCGAAGGACAGGCATTTGTGGAAAACCCTTGCAGAAGCCCCATGTGCCCTGGGCACTCAAGGTTCAGAGAGAGAGAGAGAGAGAGAGAAAAACTGAAAAAGCCACAGAAACTACATCTTCAATACTAGTGCAATGATTACAATTCTGTTTGTATTGAAAGACAAACTTGCTAGCTGAGCCATTTCTTTCAGTTTCAACACTAGTGCAATGATTATAATTCTGTTCATACTGAAAGACAAATTTGCTAGCTAAGCCATTTCTTTAAGTGTCAATATTAGTGCAATGGTTATATTTCTGTTCATATGGAAAGACACACGTGCTAGCTAAGCCATTTCTATCAGTTTGACATTAGTGGAATGATTACAATTCTCTTCATATGGAAAGACAAACTTACTAGCTAAGCCACTTCTTTCAGTTTCAACACTAGTACAATGATTAGAATTCTGTTCATATCGAAAGACAAACTTGCTACCTAAACCATTCCTTTCAGTGTCAACATTAGTGTAACGATAACAATTTTTTTTATATTGAAAGACAAACTAGCTAGCTAAGTCATTTGTTTCAGCTTCAACATTAATACAATGATTAAAATTCTGTTCAGACTAAAAGAAAAATTTGCTTGCTAAGCCATTTCTTTCAGCTTCAACATTACTGCAATGATTACAATTCTGTTCATATTGAAAGACAAACTTGTTAGCAAAGCAATTTCTTTTAGATTCAGCACTAGTGCAATGATTACAGTTCTGTTCATAATGAAAGACAAACTTACTAGCTAAGCCATTTCTTTAAGCTTCAACACTAGTGCAATGAATACAATTCTGTTCATAGTGAAAGACAAAATATGCTAACTAAGCCATTTCTTTCATCTTCAATTTTACTGCAATGATTACAATTTTGTTCATATTGAAATACAAACTTGCTACCTAAGCCATTTCTTTCAGCTTCACCAATAGTGCAATGATTATAATTCTGTTCATATTAAAACACAAAGTTGCTGGCTAAGCCATTTCTTTTGGCTTAAACACTAGTATAATGTTTACAATTCTGTTTGCAATGAAAGTCAAACTTGCTAGCTAAGCCATTTCTTTCAGCTTCAACACTAGTGGAATGACTACAGTTACGTTCAGATTGAAAGACTGATTTGCTAGCTAAGCCATTTCTTTCAGCTTCAACACTAGCACAATGATTACAATTCTGTTGATATTGAAAGACAAACTTACTAGCTAAGCCATTTCTTTCAACTTCAATAAGCTCCAGAGATGAGTAACAACACTGGCATACTAAACTAGAAAAAAAATGCAGTCATTGAAAAGTTCTGTATTGGTTATTCTACTAACTGGAGTTTTTCCTGTGCATCACATTCACATGATTCTTATCATCAATGCTAGTAACAGTATGAGAAGAATCAAGATCACAGTCAACAACACCAAAGGAATGCAGATCTCTAGCCCACACATAGAAAGGGGTGTGGCAACACACGGCAGTTCCATAAGAAAATGTCTTGTCTTGGGAGTTCCATAAGAAAATGTCTTGTCTTGGGAGTTCCATAAGAAAATGTCTTGTCTTGGGAGTTCCATAAGAAAATGTCTTGTCTTGGGAGTTCCATAAGAAACTGTCTTGTCTTGGGAGTTCCATAAGAAACTGTCTTGTCTTGTAAACAAACATCGTTGTCTGATGTTGAAATACACGTGCTGGTGCCAGTATTGCTCCATTTTGTAAACCCATTACCAGTAAACTTTCGCCTTTTTTTGCCTCATAGGCCCATACCTTCGATCTGATCTTGACATGCTGTAAAAAATGACAATCTCTCACAACAAATCAGTCAAATGTCAAATATCTTTCAAATTCACAAACTTGTCGCTGTCATATAGGTATATGGGGAGTAATCATTATAATTTATTTTACTAGGGAGTGATTATATGTTGGAATGGCAGAAAGAAAACCGACAAAATTTGTTCCTCATATATGAACTTCACACCTAACTCAGAAAAGAGCTGATATATCCAGAAATATTTATATTTGTGCAGAGAAAGTTTTGATCAGTAAGACAAATGTCTACTAATCACAACAAACCCAAATTCAAGTATGTTTATGAAAAGACGTTTCTCCCCCCTAAGTTTCAGGTAGGTGTGGCGTCTCAGAGCTTGTTGTCATAGTTTCCAATGTCAGAACAAAAGACATGCCACTGGCTTCCTTCAATGTTTTGACATTTGAGTTGACTGTAAAGGCCCAGGCACTCTTGCCTGGAACCACCGATCCATGCGAGTAAATAACAACTTCGCAAACTCTATCAAGTACATCAAGATAACATTAATAACATCACAACAATATCGCCTCACATTACTCAATATTCTACCTATTTAAGCACATCTTATCACTGTCAATATTATCTCACTTATCAAAGTTACCTTGTTCTCAATAATCATTCACAACCCAACACACCACATAGTAGCATCATTATTTCTCATCTGAGTACTAAGCACCATTACTTCTCACAGAGTACTAAGCACCATTATTTCTCACCTGAATACTAAGCACCATTATTTCTCACCTGAGTACTAAGCACCATTATTTCTCACCTGAGTACTAAGCACCATTATTTCTCACCTGAGTACTAAGCACCATTATTTCTCACCTGAGTACTAAGCACCATTATTTCTCACCTGAGTACTAAGCACCATTATTTCTCACCTGAGTACTAAGCACCATTATTTCTCACCTGAGTACTAAGCACCATTATTTCTCACCTGAGTACTAAGCACCATTACTTCTCACCTGAGTACTAAGCACCATTATTCTCACTGAGTACTAAGCACCATTATTTCTCACTTGAGTACTAAGCACCATTATTTCTCACCTGAGTACTAAGCACCATTACTTCTCACCTGAGTACTAAGCACCATTATTTCTCACTTGAGTACTAAGCACCATTATTTCTCACCTGAGTACTAAGCACCATTATTTCTCACCTGAGTACTAAGCACCATTATTTCTCACCTGAGTACTAAGCACCATTATTTCTCACATGTGTATTAAGCATCATTAATTCTCACCCGAGTACTAAGCACCAATATTTCTCACCTGAGTATTTATATCTTATATCCTTCCTGTGCCGTTAAATGTCACATAGGGCTCGCAAAGTAGTTCGCCAATTTTTCCTGTCTTCGGCGAGTCTTTCAACCTCATCAAGGGATTTTATGCCTGTTAATTTGGCCTCTCTTAATAATGTCCTCTTTAGAGTTTCACACGGTCTGCCTCTTTTTCTTCAGCCTGTTGTGTTCCACTTGATAGCTTGTTTTGGGATTATCTGATCATTTCTTCTCATCACATGACCAACATATGTCCATCTCCTTTTCCTGATCACCCATGAGACTGGTTGTTGTTCAGTCATCTGTCTTATCTCTGCATTGCTCTTGAATTCATTCCACTTGATGCCAAGTATTTTCCTTAGGCATTTGTTTTCAAAAGAGTCTAATTTCTTGTCTGTTTCTTTAGTTGTTTTCTAGCTTTCGCATGCATAAATGAGGGTGGATATTACATTTGAATTGAATAGTCTTAACTTGGTTTTTGTGCTTATAACTTTTGAATTCCATATGTTCTCAAGATTCTTGAAGATTGATGCTGCTTTTGCAATTCTGATTCTAACTTCCTTTCTAGTGTCACCATCCTGGTCTATGTAGCTGCCAAGGTATGCAAATTGATTGACTTCTTCAATATCTGTCCCTTCTATGTGTATTTTTCCATTTTGATTGAGAGGAATTTTCATTATTTTTGTTTTGTCCTTGTTAACTTCAAGTCCTATTTTGCTAGCCATTGAAGACAGGCTATCTGTTTTTTCTTTCATGAAATTCACATTACTACTGATAAGAGTTATGTCATCAGCAAAATCAAGACCTTCTAGTTGGGTCCCATGTACCCAGTCAATACCTGTGTTACCTGTGCAGCATTTTTTCATTATGAAGTCTATTGTAATCCCAAAAAGTAAAGGAGACAGTATACATCCTTGTTTCACACCTGTTTCAATCTGGAACCATTCACTCATCCCTTCTTCTGTCTTGACTGCACAAACATATCCATTGTATATCTGAGTACTACACCTGAGTACTAAGCACTATTATTTCTCACCTGAGTACTAAGCACCATTATTTCTCACTTGAGTACTAAGCACCATTATTTCTCACTTGAGTACTAAGCACTATTATTTCTCACTTGAGTACTAAGCACCATTATTTCTCACTTGAGTACTAAGCACCATTATTTCTCACTTGAGTACTAAGCACCATTATATCTCACCTGAGTACTAAGCACCATTATTTCTCACCTGAGTACTAAGCACCATTATTTCTCACCTGAGTACTCAGGACCATTATTTTTCACCTGAGTACTTAGCACCATTATTTCTCACCTGAGTACTAAGCACCATGATGGATGATGGGGGAAGAACTAAAGGCTTGAGGGCTCTAGCTTCTTCATCTGTTTTGATCCTCCCATAGGGAAGTCTACCCACGACCATGTTGTAAAGAACAGCGCCCAGACTCCACATGTCAGTCTGCCTGGGATCGTATGCTTGCTTCAGTAACATCTCTGGGGCCTGCCACCAGAATAACACAAGATATTGTAGACACACACAACATCTCTTGAGACTTGCCATCAGAATAAAACAAGATATCATAAACATACAACATCTCTGGGGTCTGGCACCAGAATAAAACAAGATATTGTAGACATACACAACATGTCTGGTGTCTGTCAACAACATAAAACAAGGTATTGTAGACATACACAACATCTCTGGTGTCTGTCAACAACATAAAACAAGATATTTTAGACATACACAACATCTCTGGTGTCTGGCAACAACATAAAACAAGATATTGTAGACATACACAACATCTCTGGTGTCTGTCACCAACATAAAACAAGATATTGTAGACAAACAACATCTTGAAGGCCTGCTATCAGAATAAAACAAGATATTGTAAACATACAACATCTTGAAGGCCTGCCATCAGAATAAAACAAGATATTGTAAACATACAACATCTCTGATGCCTGATATCAGAATAAAACAAGATATTGTAGACATGAAAAGAATGGGGATACACATTTTGGGAATCTGCAAACATCGATGGAAAGGATCAGGACACTTCAAGAGTGAGAATGATAATATCTTTATATACTTTGGTGGAGAATTTGGAGGAAACAATGGACTGGCTTTTTACTTGGACAAATCAACATCAAAAGCATTACTAGGCTACAATCCACTAAGTGATAGAATCCACACAATCAGATTTAAGAGCACTTCCAAAAATGTAACAATCATCCAGATATATGCACCTTCATAAGCACCAGGAGAAGAGGAAGTAGAAGACTTTTATAACACACTGCAAACGATGATAGACCAGGTACGGAAAAATGATACTGTATTAATAATGAGGAATTTTAATGCAAAAATTGGTACAGAAAGAGCAGAAGATGAAGGATATGTTGTAGGGAAATTTAGCTTAGGACAAAGAAATGAGGCAGGTGACAATCTAATGGTGTTTTGCATGGAAAATGAGCTAATGATCGCTAACACACTTTTTAAACAACATGGACATCACCTGATGGGAAAACCAAGAATAAAATAGATTACATTTTAGTGCAAAGAAGGTGGAGATAAAGTATAACATCAGCAAAAACTTTACCAGGTGTCGATTGTGACACATATCATGAGTTATTAATAGCAGACATGAAGATAAAGATAAAAAAGACAGTTACGGGATCAAGACCACTCTGCTTTGATCTTATAAAAATACCAGAACAATACGGTACAGAAGTGAAGAACCATTTCGAAATCCTGATGGATGTACAGAAGGAGATGACACCAGATGAATTGGCTATGCAGGCCAGAGATATCTTAATAACAACAGCTAAAGACATGGTTCCAGTAAAGAAAACACAAATGAATGGATGAATTACACCAGGCACACTAGAACTGATAAAACAACGTAGAGAAATAAAGACACAATGGAAAGTGACAAACAACAACAAAGAGGAATATAAATCTTTAATGAAAGAACTACGAAGAAAGATAAGAAAAGACAAAAAACAATACATACAAGATTGTTGTGAAAGAATAGAAGAACATCAGAAGTGTGGAATAGATAGTGAAAAGTTTAAAGAAATGAAGACATTGATGAGAAATGACACACCTAAGCTAAATGTAATTTGTGATGAGATGGAGAATACTTTGACAGAGACAGAAGAAATTCTAGAAAGATGGAAGGAATATTGCAGAGGAATGTATGAAACAACTAACTGTGGCAGCAGAAATCAACAGTGTGAATTATTATTTGAGGAGAAAGAACCCGAACCGACAATAGAAGAAGTTTTATGGGCAATAAAGAATCTGAAAAATGGTAAATCACCAGGATGTGATAAGATAACACTTGAACTTATTAAAGCAGGAGGAAAGGAATGTGCAACAATCTATCATGCACTATGTAAAAAGATATGGCATTCAGGTATTTGGCCAAAAGAATGGAAAAGAACTATATTCATGCCACTGCCAAAAAAGGGTAACCTGAAATTATGCACAAACTACAGAACTGTTGCCCTGATTAGTCATTCCTGTAAAATTCTGTTAAAAATCATAATGGGTAGATTTCATAAAAAAATAGAAGAAGAAGTCAATACAATTCAAGCTGGTTTCAGGCAAGGAAGAAGATTAAGAGATCATATATTCAATCTAAGATTAATAATAGAGAAATGCAGAGAGTTTAATGTGAATCTATATTTATCCTTTATAGACTACTCAAAGGCATTTGATTATGTACAACACCAGAAACTTTGGGAAATAATGGGAAAAAATGGGATTTCCAACACATTTGATACAATTAACATCACTGCTTTATCTAGACCAACAAGCAGCAGTAAGAATAAATGGTGAAACAACAACTTGGTTTGACATAAAACAAGGGGTCCATAAGAGGTGCATATTGTCACCTTACTTATTTAACTTTTTTACTGAAAATATAATGAAGTATTTTAGAGAAGATGTAAACAAAGAATATTACGATGCCATAACAATTGGAGGTTATGATATATCAGAAATTAGATATGCTGATGACACAGTATTACTGTCCACAACACAAAAAGGAATGGAAAAACTCATTATGTCAGTCCGTAAGAACAGTGAAGAGCAGAACCTCTATCTTAATGCAAAGAAAACTAAATTGATGACAAATGACAAAACAAACAAGGCAGCTGAAATATGTATCAATGAGGAAAAACTGGAAGAAGTGGAGAGTTTTGAATATCTTGGATCACTACTAACTAATAATGGAGATACAATGAGGGAAATTAAAAGGAGGACATCTATCGCTCTTCAGAAAGTAAAACAACTAAAGAATATGTAGAGAGGAACAGACAGAACCACAGAAACAAGATTTTTAAGGGCATGCATCTTTCCCATCGCAACATATGCCTGTGAGACCTGGACACTTAACAAAACATCTGAGAATCACATAAATGCCTTTGAATGTAAATGCTACAGAAGAGTTCTTCAAATATCATGGACAGAGAAAAGAACAAATATATCCATACTACAAGAACTTAAAATTGAAGAAGGCTGGCTAGTAAAGAGGATTAAAGAGAGAAAGCTTAAATATTTTGGACACATTAAACGTCATGATAATTTAGAGAAGACCGTATTGGAAGAGTACTTATTGGGAAAAAGAAAAAGAGGAAGACCAAGGTGAAGATGGCTGCAAGACATTGTTGATGATCTGCAAATGGATGCATTAGAAGCAGGCCATCTTGATCACAATCAAGAGGCCTACAGAAGTGCTGTTAGGAAGGCAAAGTTCTGCAAGGGACAGGCAAATGAATGAATGAATAAACACCATATCTGGAGCCAGGAATCAGAATAAAACATGATATTGTAGACATACAAAACATCTCTGGAGCCTGCCTCCCAGCTCCATGTAACTGGTAATTTTATTTGAACGACAGATGGCAGAGAAAGTACACAGCTCTATGTAACTGTTAATTTCGTTTGAACGGCACGGCAGAGAAAGTACACAGCTCCATGTAACTGGTAATTTTGTTTGAAAAACTCGACAGAGAAAGTACACAGCTCCATGTAACTGTTAATTTTCTTTGAACAGCACGACAGAGAATGTACAAAGCTCTATGTAACTGTTAATTTTGTTTGAACGACACATAGCAGAGAATGTACACAGCTCCATGTAAATGTTATTGACTCAATCATCAAACATAACATGTGACGTCATAAAAATGGCACCGCCTCTATTGACTGAGCAGAAATCTCCAGTTGTGGAATGGTTTCTGCAAATAATGAAAGTAGGAGGAGGTATATGGTTCAGTTTTAGAATAAGATAGAAAGAATGAGGAAAGTGGGCAGAAACAAGAATGGCAGAAAGCAAGATGAGGACACACAAATGAAGAACGTATTTTGATAAAAACCTTTTTCTGGGATCACATATAAGAACAACACAACAGATACAAACACGAAAAATAGATGAAAAATAGACTTTGCTTTTTGGTCTCCTCCTACTAAGAAAGGTTGAGCATAAAACGCGCCCAGATAGATGAAGTACATCACAACATTAAAACTAGCTACTGTGTGAAAAAAATATTTTAAAGCGGTTATAGCAAAGGGTACCATATGGTAAACAACATGGTGTTATGCTAAAAACAGTCACAGCTTGTATTCATATGGCCCAAACAAACTTGCCCCGATTGCGTAGAAAATACAAGAATGAGAAGACATAATGAGGAGGGGTGGATGAAGAAAGGTTCAGAAGAACAGAGAACATTATGAGGACAAGACTGCCTGTAAGCACGTCTAGAACATTATGAGGACAAGACTGCCTGTAAGCACGTCTAGAACATTATGAGGACAAGATTGCCTGTAAGCACTTCTAGAACATTATGAGGACAAGACTGCCTGTAAGCACGTCTAGAACATTATGAGGACAAGACTGCCTGTAAGCACGTCTAGACAAGGGATCTCTTAAAGCATACAAGAGAGAAAGGATAGAAAGGGCTTGAAAATAAAACATAAATCGCCTCCGACAAGAATGAGGAAATGCAGCGAATGACCGGGGTTAATACAAGAAAGTTGGGTATGTGTATCGGAAGTAGAAGGAGGTAGCAACAAGGCGGAAATATAGTATAAAGAAAACTAAGTTTACTGTTCATTCCAACTAGAGGGAGACGGTCAACCTGGAAAATAGTAACGCTATGTTGTTTCCAATATGGTAGCCTTTGTGATCATTTCTCAGCCAATCATTGGCTTTCACTTCTTGCTCTATTTCGTCTATCTGGGCGCATTTTGTGTCCAACTTTCTTATTAAGAGAAGGCCAAAAAGCTGAGTATATTTTTCATCCATTTTTCGAATTTTTATCTACTGTGTTGAGATCTTTGAAAAAAGGCTTTTGCCGAAATATTGGATTGTCATACGTTCTTCATTTATATGTATTCATCTTAAATATATGCCATTCTTGTTTCTGTCAGCTTTCCTTCTTCTTCTTCTTCGTTCACTTCTACCACCAAAAACCGCACTGTGAACCTACTGAATTCATGCCTGTGGTCCTCGTTAGGTCCCGTGGTCCCCTGTTTGGTCCAAAATAGACCACACGAGATCCACGAGAGGACCACAAGGGGTTCAGAGTATCACAGTGCTTTAGCCTGTATTCTTGGTGGGTCTCGGAAGCGGGATTGCGTGACACCGTGGTTTTCATTGCACCAGTTTAGTCTAGGGTTGGACTTTCTCACCGGAAGACCTCGACGTGTTTAGGATATCAGTGCATCCCCGCTGGGTGAGAGGCGGTAGCCCACCCAGGCCAGAGTTGGACTTTCTCACCGGAAAACCTCGACGTGTTTTGAGATACCCGTGTATCACCGCCGGGTGAGAGGTGGTTGCCCATCCAGTCCAGGGTTGGACTTTCTCACCGGAAAACCTCAGCGTGATTAGGATACACAAACATCCCCGCCGGGTGAGAGGTGGCTGCCTATCTAGACTTCCCTGGTCCAGTGTCTCCGACTTCAGCATTTTGTGGTCGTGGCCGCTACCCTTCCTAGTTGTGACCAGGATGGAGCTTTTGTCCAGGAGGACGAATCCTCGCCACTAGTGACTTCTACCCCTGGGTTGAGCTGGTTTAGGCATTATCCCAGTATGGGCGTGTTTGGGACGGGACCGACCTCTAGGGCAGAGGTACTGTGACATGCTTAGCCTTCAAGATTCACCCCTGGTATGAGCCAGTTTAGGCAAAATTCACCAGTATGGGTGTTTATCAGGCGTTACCGACCTCTAGAGCGGAGGTGGCATGACATGTCTAGCCATCAAGTTCCACCCCTGGTGTGTGCCGGTTTAGGCATATTTCACCAGTGTAGGTGTATTTCGGATGTGGCCGGCCTCTAGAGCAGAGGTGCCGTGGTATAGCTCTCGTAGCGATACTACTGGATATACCGGTTAAACTTCACTTTCCACCACCTTTTCCCATCGGCGCCGCACAGCAACCTTTATTTCTTTTCCGCATTTACTTCCTTAACCGGGAGGAGCTTCACTCCACGAGCGGCATTTGAAGAGTCTCGCCGCAGTGTCTTAACCTCTGGGACAAGCCGGTTCATGCATTTCACCCGATATGACTGCACTCAGGACGTGGCCGACCTCCAGACCAGAGGTGCCGTGATTTGACTGTTTGCTTCGCTTTATCCTTTCTACCACCTTTTCCGCAGTGATGCTGCGCGGCAACCTCATTTGCAAATTTCTTCATTGGCCGGGAGGAGCACCGCTCCACGCACGGCAGCTGAAGATCTCGCCAACAGCGAGTCAGCTTTCCTCATTCTTTATATCTTTTTGTAAAACTGAACCATACCCCCATCTATTTTCATTACTAGAACCATTTTATTGCATTTCTCATCTCTTTTATTTCTGCAAACAAAAACTGTTGTCACAGTCCAACAAAGGTTTAAAAACCAGCACAAGTGCAAGGAAGCACCAGCAAGGAAGAACTAGCAAGGAAGAACTAGCAAAGAAGAACTAACAATGAGTACCATGAACATGTTGGTAAAGCAGTTTCGTGAAGGTGGGAGTGTAACAGGCAAGAAAATAGATTGGAGCAAGTCACGTGTTGGCTGGCACGAAACTGTTGAGGACAGGCATGGGGGCGTGGTCTCACCTCCTACACGGAAGTCTGTGTCACAGCCTCAACAGCATGGACCAAACTTCCAACCAGTTTACGCATGCATGTCTTCCAGTCTCTGGCAACTGTGTGCTGAAAAAAAGATTTGTGGAGGAATTCAGAAATCACTTTCTGGAGCACATCTAGTTTAGTGATGAGACCTACGTTCACTTCGAGGGAGGCATTAACAGACACGACATGCATCTCTGGGACACTCAGCACCCACATAATATTTGTGAATCCACTCTGCATGCCAGAAAATCTTGGTGTAGTGTGTGACTTCCACAGTGGCGTGACTGGGCCTTTCCTGTTTGATGATTCATTCACTGGAGATACTCACAGCACTCTAGAGGTTCCTACAGGCTGGGGCTAGACCTCACAGCACTCTAGAGGTTCCTACAGGCTGGGGCTAGACCTCACAGCACTCTAGAGGTTCCTACAGGCTGGCGCTAGACCTCACAGCACTCTAGAAGTTCCTACAGGCTGGCGCTAGACCTCACAGCACTCTAGAGGTTCATACAGGCTGGGGCTAGACCTCACAGCACTCTAGAGGTCCTGAAATTCCTGCACTCCAAGTTGCAGCATCGCATTGTGTCCAGTCATTTCCCACAGAAATTCCAGTGCGTATTCTCTTGGCCACAATGCAGTCCAGATTTAAATCTGCAGTTACTTCCCCTTGGGTTATCCGAAGGACAAAGTGTGCAGCTGTGCTCCCCAAAATCTGACTGAACTGAAGGAGAGGATCACAGACAGATGTGAGCAGGTCACAAGAGGAATGCTCACCCGTACTGTACACAACTTCAAGCTGCTCGAGAGTAGCAGGAGGACTCATATCGATCATGTCATCCAAAGTTACCCAAGCGTGATATTCTAACACCTGCTTCTTACTTTCACACTGTTTTCATATAAATAAATTCGCTTTGGCTAATGTACTGTTAAGCTTAAACTGACAATAAGTTTTTCTTCTTCTTCGTTCGCTTCTGTCACCAAGACCGCCCTGTGATCCTACTGAATTTATGCCTGTGGTCCTCGTTAAGTCCCGTGGTCCCTGAAAGGACCACACGAGATCCCTGAGAGGACCACAAGAGGTTCAGAGTATCGCATGGCTTGAGCCTGTACTCTTGGTGGGTCTCAGAAGCAGGATTGCGTGACACTATGGTTTTCATTGCACCAGTTTAGTCTAGAGTTGAACTTTTTCACCGGAAAACCTCGACGTGTTTTGAGATACCCGTGTATCACCGCCGGGTGAGAGGTGGTTGCCCGTCCAGTCCAGTGTTGGACTTTCTCACCGGAAAACCTCAGCGAGATCAGGATACGCATACATCCCCGCCGGGTGAGAGGTGGTTGCCCATCTAGACTGCACTGGTCCAGTGTCTCCGACTTCAGCGTTTTGTGGTCGTGGCCGCTACCCTTGCCACTAGTGACTTCCACCCCTGGGTTGAGCCGGTTTAGGCATATTATCCCAATATGGGCGTGTTTGGGACGTGACCGACCTCTTGAGCAGAGGTACTGTGACATGCATAGCCTTCAAGATTCACCCCTGGTGTGAGCCGGTTTAGGCAAAATTCACCAGTATGGGTGTATATCAGGCGTGACCGACCTCTAGAGCGGAGGTGGTATGACATGTCTGGCCATCAAGTTCCACCCCTGGTGTGTGCCGGTTTAGGCATATTTCACCAGTGTAGGTGTATTTTGGACGTGGCCGGCCTCTAGAGCAGAGGCGCCGTGGTATGTGTAGCTCTCGTAGCGATACTACTGGACATACCGATTAAACTTCACTTTATACTTTCCTTCACCTTTTCACATCGGCACCACACAGCAACCCTTACTTCTTTTCGCAGTTTCTTCCTTGACCGGGAGGAGCTTCACTCCACGCGCGGCATCTGAAGAGTCTTGCCAGCAGTGTCTTAACCTCTGGGACAAGCCGGTTCATGCATTTCACCCGATATGAGTGCACTTAGGACATGGCTGACCTCTAGACCAGAGGTGCCGTGATTTGACTGTTTGTTTCGCTTTATCCTTTCTACCACTTTTTCCGCAGTGGCGCCGCGCGGCAACCCCATTTCTACCTTTCTTCATTGGCCGGGAGGAGCACCGCTCCACGCAAGGCAGCTGAAGATCTCGCCAGCAGCGGTAGATGAGCTACCAAACGTGCCTCTCATCTATCCTAAGTATCTGGTTTTCAGGCGCCAGATATTCGCCTTCGCTCCTTCTCCTGTGAGTTTAAACAGTTCTGCCACGAGAAGGCCAGGAGCTGGACTTGACTGCCTGAGGCTATCTGAGGCGCAAGCCGTTGGAGCGGAGAGCGAATTCTCCACCCCACCTCTGGCAATAACAGTCCTTAAAACCACAATAATTGGTTGAAATGCTCTATATTTCTTACACTGTTTTACTACTACAAAGTTTTTATATTATACTGAAAGTGAGAATGTAATATAACGTTACTGCATGTAGCTACATACAAGGGGTGATTGATAAGTTCTCGGCCTAATGTACAACGGATTATTTGTTGACAACGTTTTTGGGTTATTTCTCAACATAGTCCCCTTGCAAGTTTATGCACTTAGTCCAGCAAATCTCACAGCATACGGATCCCTTCTTTGTAAAAGTCAGCATCTTGTGCCGGTAGAAAGTGGTCTACAGCATGAATGACGTCATCATCTGAAGCAAATTTGCGACCACTGAGCTCCTTTTTTGACTTTGGTAAACAGGTAATAGTCTGAAGGGGCTAAATCTGGGGAATAAGGAGGATGTTCAAGAAGCTGGAAGCCGCATTCATGAATGGCAGCCATTGCCACCGCCAACTTGTGAACTGGAGAATTGTCTTGATGAAAGATGACTCCTCTCGTCAATTTCCCTCGACTCTTTTTCTTCAGTTTGACCCGCAGTTGCTTCACAAGATTTGTGTAATAGGCCCCGGTGACCGTTATGCTCTTTTGAAGACAGTCTACCAAGAGCACATCTTCTGAATCCCAAAATCTGGAAGCCATCACTTTGTCTGCAGACAGAACCACACTTGCTTTCTTTGGAGGTGGGGATTCATGATGTTTCCACTGCTTTGACTGTTATTTGGTTTCTGGTTGAAAATTATGAACCCAAGTCTCATCCATAGTCACAAATTGCTGAAAAAACTTTTCAGGATCGCAGAAAAATGGTCAATATTGTCTCTTGATATGTCGAGACGCTATCATTTGTGATCAGCTCCAAGAAATTTCGGGACCCATCGAGCAGAGACCTTTGTCATTTGAAGATCATTGTGAATAATGGCATGAACACGTTCCTGGGAGATGTCCAACTCAGTAGCAATGTACCGCTCAGTTAGTCGTCGATCCTCCATTATCATGTCATGGATTCTGCCGGTGGTTTCATCGGTGGTTACCGTTCTTGGTCTTCCTGGACAGGGATCATCTTCCAGACTCTCTCTTCCATGTTTGAATTGAGCTGCCCATTTCTTCACTGTGCTATAAGAAGGGGCACTCTCCCCTAGAGTCTCCACCATATCCTCATGGATCTCCTTCGATGATAAGCTCTTGATGCAGAGGTAGCGAATGACTGATCGATAAGAAATGTTATCCATTTTCTCAATTTCTGCCACCGCTTACCACTTCAGTAGCCTGTAAAAAAAATGGGTTGCAGTTAATTTCTTGAAACTTGGTGTTAATCTTACATTCACCTGATCTACACATGAACCTAATATGACAAATAAAAGGGATGGCGACTGCAGTCAAACTGGTTTAAATAATAACGTTAGATGGAGGTGTATGGTGTAGTTTTACAAAGTGGCAGAGGGAGTGAGTAAAGTGAGAAAAAAAGAATAGAAAGTATGAGAATGTATAAATGAAAAACATACAACATCCGATATCTCTGTGACACGATAAACGAACTCATCCACAAGACTGGTCTTTCTCCCTCGGCTACACATCTTCACATCCGAGACAGCTGCTTAGGGAAGCCATCCTTTTATCTACTCCCTAAGATTCACAAACCAGGCAACCCAGGAAGTCCCATAGTGTCCGCTTGTTCCTGCCCTACGGAACAAATCTCTGACTTTCTTGACAGCATCTTTCAACCTCTGGTTACTAGTCTGCCCACTTATCTTAAGGACACGAATCATGCTTTCGTTGCTTTTGAGACCCTTACACTCCTGCCTGGGCACACCTGCCGTATCTTCACCCTTGATGTAGTATCCTTATACACATCCATCCCGCATGATCAGGGACTTCAGGCCGTCAAGTTCTTTCTGAACAAAAGACGCAATCCCTCTATTCCTACGTCTACTATTCTGTGCCTTACACGACTTGTCCTCCAGCTTAATTATTTTGAATTATATGGCCTTTACTTCGACCAGATTAGTGATGTAGCCATGGGTACCAAAATGGACCCCAGCTACGCGTCTCTTCATGGGTCACTTCGAACACAAGGTTCTTAGACCCTTTAGAGGCCCATTTCCCGCCTTCTATAGACGCTACATAGATGACTGCATTGGGGTCACATCAAAGCCAGAGGAAGATCTTAACAACTTTATCAGTTTTGTTAAGGAGTACAATCCTGTCATTTATTTCACCTCCCATGTCTCTGCTACTTCCGCTAACTTTCTCGACATTGCTGTTACTATCGGCCCTTCCGGACTTACTACTTCTGTCCACTCTAAACCTACAGACTCTCACAGCTACCTTTTGTACTCTTCCTCCCATCCCAGATCATGTAAGGACTCTATTCCTTTTCCCCAGCTTCTTAGGTTGCGACGTTTGTGTAAGGAGGATTTGGATTTCCAGGATCAAGGCCATCAAATGCTAGATTTCTTCCGTCAAAGCGGCTATCTAGAACATGTTCTCTCGTCATATTGGAACCACATCAGCCTCATTCCTAAACCGCCCTGTAGCTCGGACAGAGTTAAACTGGTACTCACGCACCACCCTCATAGCTTGGAAGTTAAAAACATACTGTTTCGCCATCTCCATCTCCATCTCCTCCAGACCGAGCCTGATACACGTGAACTTTTTGGGGAACCTCCATTGGTGGCCTACAGAGGGGACAAGAACCTCAGGGACCTTTTAATTCGTGGTCACCTTAAGACAGATAACACTTTTTATGGTACCAGACGTTGGGGACGCCGTAGATGCAACACTTGTCCGTTTGTTGTCGAGGCCAGCCAGATCTCCTTCCCTAAGTCCACGTTATCAGTTCAGGAGGGTTTCAACTGTACTTCACGCAATGTTATTTATGCTATTATGTGCAAACGTTATGGTATGAAGTACATAGGGGAGACTGGTTTACGTTTAGGAGATCGATTTCGCCAGCATCTCAATGATATTTCTAAGAGGGCCTGGACACCTGTGGCTAAACATTTTTGCCTTAGCAACCACAGGGGAAAACAGGACATTTTTGTTAGTGCGATCCGCTCTTGTTCTCTGATGTACGATCTCGGAGGGTCCTAGAACAGCGCCTTATTTTCCAGACTGGCTGTCTCCACCCAGAGCTGGAATTAACAATGTCTTCAGCTTCCTTTAACTTCTTTAGTTTTTTTTTTTTTACTCTACTTTCTTTCTCCTAGCTACCCCTCCCTACCGCCACCCTCTTTTCTTCTCTGGCAACATACTGGTGTTTATAGGGTCTTGGCCTAATTCACCAGTTTCACATTTTCTCCCTGCAGGTGTTTATCTTCTTCAATCCCCCTTTTCCTTCCTCCCCCCCCCCGATACCTCCTCTAGCGGCTATCATGTTTCAATTGTCTTCCCCCCACCCCCTTCTACCACTCCTCCTCTCTCTCTCTCTCCATCTCTTCTTTACGATTGGCTCTATCGGCGTATCCTCTGTGTGGCCCGCGTGGTCACTATGCATCTTCTAATCGACACGAAAATGTCTGTTTCCTATTTCTGGAGGAGGCCATATTAAGATAATTTCTCCGTTTAGTTGTTTTTGTCTCGTTGTGCATGTAATCCTCGAATAAGGCTCACGCCGAAATATCGGATGTTGTATGTTTTTCATTTATTCATTCTCATACTTTCTACTCTTTTTTTCTCACTTTACTCACTCCCTCTGCCACTTGGTAAAACTACACCATACACCTCAGTCTAACTTTATTATGCACCTAATATCGAGTATTTCAAGTATGTGTAGTTTATGCTGAAAACTTACCAATCACCCCCTCGTAAATAAGAATGTGTAGTGTATGCCGAGAACTTATCAATCAGCCCTCGTAGATCACAATGTGAAGTGTATGCCGAGAACTTATCAATCACCCCCTCGTAAATCAGAATGTGGAGTGTATGCCGAGAACTTATCAATCAGCCCTCGTAAATCAGAATGTGGAGTGTATGCCGAGAACTTATCAATCACCCCCTCGTAAATCAGAATGTGGAGTGTATGCCGAGAACTTACTTATCAATCACCCCCTCGTAAATCAGAATGTGGAGTGTATGCCGAGAACTTATCAATCAGCCCTCGTAGATCAGAATGTGGAGTGTATGGGCAGTGGATATTATTTTTTTATTCTTCATGCTTATGATATTCACAAACTAATGAGAGATGACTGTGACAGAGTGAAAGTTGTTTAATGCAGGCAAAATGTCAGGCGGGCCTGCCTGCCTAATTCTTAATTTTCTGAAAATAAAATGTCCTTGTTTACTCGCTTCTTCTGCTGTATTCATCTATCTAAACTCCGATTTCCATTCTTTTCTCTCAAGAACTCACGCAAGGGTTTTGTGCTGGCCAGTCAGCATGTGTGACTGTCAGACACCACAGGAAACAGATCTTCAAGGTCATGTGACTCTCTGTCACGTCAGTCTTATCGCATGCTCTGTTATCATGGGTCTACAGTGACTGATACAAAGAATGATGATGATGATTTTATTGTGAACAATAGCATTGAAGTTATCACGATTATTGCATGAATTATCACAAGATACGACTGTATCATCATATAGTACAAACAAGAAAACAAACTGATAACAAAACAACAGAACGGTTCCGCTGATAACAAAACAACAGAACGGTTCCGCTGATAACGAAACAACAGAACAGTTCCGCTGATAACAAAACAACAGAACAGTTCCACTGATAACAAAACAGCAGAACAGTTCCGCTGATAACAAAACAACAGAACAGTTCCGCTGATAACAAAACAACAAAACAGTTCCGCTGATAACAAAACAGAACGGTTCCGCTGATAACAAAACAACAAAACAGGTCCGCTGATAACAAAACAACAGAACGGTTCCGCTGATAACAAAACAACAGAACAGTTCCGCTGATAACAAAACAACAAAACAGTTCCGCTGATAACAAAACAACAGAACAGTTCCGCTGATAACAAAACAGTTCCGCTGATAACAAAACAACAGAACGGTTCCGCTGATAACAAAACAACAAAACAGTTCCGCTGATAACAAAACAACAGAACGGTTGTGTAGCATTACACATAAGCTGTCCTCTTCACCTGCCTGATAGCCCACAGTCCCAACGAGTTCAGTACACAGAGCATCTCCGGGAGAGTAGAACGAGGCGTGGCTGAAGTCTGCTACTTTCACCGTGTTGTCGTTGGTAACAAGGATATTCTGAAGACACAGATTACGATGTGCGACCCCAGACAGGTGCATGTACTCCACAGCGCTGCCAATTTGGGTTAAACTTTAATTGTAGTTGTGTCGACGCGTAGATCAAAATAACTATAAATAAGATGAATAAGCAACAGGTGCTGTTGTTTGCTGCATTACAAAATGTCTGCCATGTTGAGCCAAGAACTGTCATGTGATTTCCTACGCTAGTAAGCAGATTCCAAAAGACGTGCACTTAAAAATGTGACACACAAGAATCAGTGTATAAGTATACAACTATACACGAAGCACTGCAGTTAAGCTGTGATACCAGAATGTATAAACTAGGAAAAAACTAGGAGCAGCTTTATTACTTAACGATTACAAAGTTGTGACGTTTCAGAGTGAGCCTTAATCATACAAAAATATACAGGACGAAGAAATAGAGAGAGGAGATAAAGTATAGATTCATATGAATACTGCTTTAAAAAAATAGAGTGCTTAGCTGTAAATTGTAAGGTGTGGCTTGTCCGGCGGTATGTGACAGGAATGGATTTAGTAGAACGTGGAGACTGTTTAATGGAGACCTGTGATATGTGGTCAGTGGGTTGTAACTGGGGGTGGTGGATGGGGAACCGGGGAGGGGAGAGAGAGTGATACAATGTTGACCTAGCCAGGAGAAGTTGAAATAGATGATTAGGGAAGAAGGGTTGCAAAGTGATGATGTGAGGAGGTTTGACAAGTAAGAAGGAGTGGAGCTTAGTGGAGAGGTACTATAATGGTTGAAGAGAATGTTAAGTGTATATGAACTGCGAGTTTAACCCATGTGGCTCCAACGTCTCATAATTTTGAATGCAGCGGTTCTCAAGCGCCTGGCGGCTTGTGTCATCTGCGTGACATTGTTTGATGGCTGTTACCAGAAAATCAGATTTGCCTCTGTGGTTGGGGCCATTGAAATGATTTGGGACTGGTTTCGAAGCATGATAGGCGATGTCGTACAGATATTTTTGCATGCGGTCCCCTAATCTGAGGCCAGTCTCACCAATATACGTTATCCTGCATCTTTTGCAAACAATGACATATATCACATTACGGGACTCGCATGTGAATCCCTCATGGAGAGTGAGGATAGTTTTGGGAAAGGTGATCGTTTTCGTTTCCCAGACTACCGGGCAAGTAACGCAGCGGGGGCGGTTACATTTTCTGGTGCCAATATATGTAAGGCTCCGCTTCAAGTGGCTGTGGACAAGGTGTCCTTAAGGTTTGGCTCACGTTTGTATGCCAACAGAGGTGGATCAGAAAAATGTCGCGAGTGTCGGGGTCGAGTTGGATTAGCGGCAGATAACCATAAAGAATTTTCTTAATCATCTGACCGTGCGGGTGGAAAGGCAGTACTAACTTAACTCTGTCAGATGGAGTAACAGGATTTTTCCTGAATACTTCTTTGCGGCTCACTAGTTGGATACGGTTGAAGGCTTCATGAAGGACCTTTTCTGGGTAGTGGCGATGACGGAAAAATTCTAATAACTTGTTGGACTGATCTATAAAGTCCAAATTATCCTGACATATACGGCGGATACGGAGGAGTTGGGAATATGGGATGGAGTTCTTACAGGCTTCAGGATGGGAGGAGGTGTAAAGTAAATACGTGTGGCTGTCGGTGGGCTTGTAAAATACAGAGGTGACAAGCCTGTTTGTGTCAATAGAAATTTTAATGTCTAAAAAATTAACAGACTTGTCAGAGATTTCATAAGTGAATTTTATGTTGTTATTGAGTGTATTAGCGAATTCAATAAATTTTTTTAGGTCTTCCTGTGGCTTACTTGTGATTCCATGCCATCATCGATGTACCTTTTATAGAATTCTGGAAGTCTGCCAGTGTAGGTTTCCCATAATTTGACTTCCAGAAAGCCCATAAATAGACATACATAACTGGGACCCATGTTCGATCCCATGGCAACACCACTGATTTGCTCGAAGTATTCGCCGCTGAATTCGAAAGAATTTAGGTTTAGTACTAGCCGTGTAAGTCTGATTATGTATAACACTTAGGAGTTCTATTTTGTTGTTCAAGAAGATGTTCTTGGTCCTATCTTATTATTCAGTACGTTTCTCTTTAATCGTCACATCACACACTGATGTTTCACAACATATTACATCATTCGCTGGACCAGAGAAGTCCGATAAAAAGTTCACTGCATAACTTTTATTTTGATAAATATGATCCAGACATATAATGGATAACGTCACTTGGCTTACATTTCGTTGTTTTCATCTTTGTAGTATATAATCTCAAAATATCACAATATCATACTTCTCATATTCTAAAACCAGTATTTAAGCAGCGTTCTCTGCTTCACAATATTCAATACTTCATACTTTAATACAAAAGCTCGTGGTAAAAATTACTGCACAATCTCTTGCTACACCAGTTCAGTCTAACACTATGTCTCTATCTCTACATCTCTCTTGCTGAATCCTTCTCTCTCTACCTGCAGCTGAGTCCTAATCTGTCTACCTGCAGCTGCCTGCACCTCCCCCTGCCTCCTGAATCCTCATCTGCTCTTTTCTTCCAGAATCTCTTTCTTCCTGCCTTATATTCGTAAGTTCTAACTGGCCGCAACTAGCGTCTTCGTGTTAGTCGCTTTCATCTCCGTCGGTCCAATTGTTACCTCCAATTAAACAAGTCCCCCATCTCTTTCATGTTATCTGCTTCGAGACCTAGTCCGTTCTCTGTTCAGTCGTTTGATCTACTGGTCAATTGTTCCCCCTCGGCTACTGCATGTGTGCGTGAAGTCGCAATGTTAGTACTGGACCATTCTTACGATCTATCGGCGTACCCATGTCGATTCGGTTTACCTTTGATCAGGTCTTTGAAGTACCGAGTATCCGTTCTTCGTCCTTCTAACTATCCCTTCTCTGTCGGCGTTTGATCTACTATCCTGCCCCCCAATACATTCTTAACTATATTCCTGATCATGTCACTACTACTACTACTACTACTACTACTACTAATAATAATAATAATAATAATAATAACTATAATCATTACTTACAAGGCTATGCTACATATGGTGTCAGTGCTAGTGGTTGGGTGAGGGTCTTTGTCGAGAAAATAGCGGAGTGCGAAGAGTCCATCCTTAGGGGGGATAGAAATTTATAGGGAGCAGACATCAATGAGAAAGATATGATAGGTGTGGTGTTGAGAGAGTGTGATGGTATCAAAAGTTGTTAAGGCGTGGTTGGTATCTTTCAAAAAGGAGGGTAGTTTGTGTACTAGCGGCTGGAAAATGCTGTCCAAAAAGTCAGAAATGTGCTCAGTGGGGCATGAACACGCTGATACAATGGGACGTCCAGGGTTACCTGGTTTGTGGATTTTAGGAAGAAGATAGAAGGTCGGTGTGCCTAAACAGCATTTCTTAATGTAAAGAGACACAGCTTGGGATGGGAAGACACCTTCTGTAATCAGATCCACGAGTTAGAAGAACAACTAGAACAACACAGACAACATAAGTACCAGGGCGTAATGCTCAGAACAAAACTACAATCTGTGACACAAGAAACCCCAAGTAGACACTATCTAGCAGCAGAACAAAACTACAATCCGTGACACAAGAAACCCCAAGTAGACACTATCTAGCAGAAGAACAAAACTACAGTCTGTGACACAAGAAACCCCAAGTAGACACTATCTAGCAGAAGAACAAAACTACAATCCATGACACAAGAAACCCCAAGTAGACACTATCTAGCAGCAGAACAAAACTACAATCCGTGACACAAGAAACCCCAAGTAGACACTATCTAGCAGAAGAACAAAACATACAGCTCAGCAAGCACATATACAAGATTACTGATAGTCAGGGGCAAGAACACACAGAGAACAGTCAAATATGTGAGGCCTTCCACGAGTTCTACAGCGAGCTCTACACGTGTGAGGACCGGTCAACATCTACACGAGATAAATTCATACACTACACTAAACATTTTTCTGAAGGGACAAACAAGTCTTAGACCAACCACTAACACTAGGAAACTTAGAAGATGAAATAAGACGACAAACAAGTCTTAGACCAACCACTAACACTAGGAAACGTAGAAGATGCACTAAGACGACAAACAAGTCTTAGACCAACCACTAACACTAGGAAACTTAGAAGATGAAATAAGACGACAAACAAGTCTTAGACCAACCACTAACATTAGGAAACGTAGAAGATGAAATAAGACGACAAACAAGTCTTAGACCAACCACTAACACTAGGAAACTTAGAAGATGCACTAAGACGACAAACAAGTCTTAGACCAACCACTAACACTAGGAAACTTAGAAGATGAAATAAGACGACAAACAAGTCTTAGACCAACCACTAACACTAGGAAACGTAGAAGATGCACTAAGACGACAAACAAGTCTTAGACCAACCACTAACACTAGGAAACTTAGAAGATGAAATAAGACGACAAACAAATCTTAGACCAACCACTAACACTAGGAAACTTAGAAGATGAACTAAGACGACAAACAAGTCTTAGACCAACCACTAACACTAGGAAACTTAGAAGATGAAATAAGACGACAAACAAGTCTTAGACCAACCACTAACACTAGGAAACGTAGAAGATGAAATAAGACGACAAACAAGTCTTAGACCAACCACTAACACTAGGAAACTTAGAAGATAAACTAAGACGACAAACAAGTCTTAGACCAGCCACTAACACTAGGAAACGTAGAAGATGAAATAAGACGACAAACAAGTCTTAGACCAACCACTAACACTAGGAAACGTAGAAGATGAAATAAGACGACAAACAAGTCTTAGACCAACCACTAACACTAGGAAACGTAGAAGATGAAATAAGACGACAAACAAGTCTTAGACCAACCACTAACACTAGGAAACTTAGAAGATGCACTAAGACGACAAACAAGTCTTAGACCAACCACTAACACTAGGAAACTTAGAAGATGCACTAAGACGACAAACAAATCTTAGACCAACCACTAACACTAGGAAACGTAGAAGATGAAATAAGACGACAAACAAGTCTTAGACCAACCACTAACACTAGGAAACTTAGAAGATGAAATAAGACGACAAACAAGTCTTAGACCAACCACTAACACTAGGAAACTTAGAAGATGCACTAAGACGACAAACAAATCTTAGACCAACCACTAACACTAGGAAACTTAGAAGATGCACTAAGACGACAAACAAATCTTAGACCAACCACTAACACTAGGAAACTTAGAAGATGCACTAAGACGACAAACAAATCTTAGACCAACCACTAACACTAGGAAACTTAGAAGATGAAATAAGACGACAAACAAGTCTTAGACCAACCACTAACACTAGGAAACTTAGAAGATGAAATAAGACGACAAACAAGTCTTAGACCAACCACTAACACTAGGAAACTTAGAAGATGAAATAAGACGACAAACAAGTCTTAGACCAACCACTAACACTAGGAAACTTAGAAGATGAAATAAGACGACAAACAAGTCTTAGACCAACCACTAACACTAGGAAACTTAGAAGATGAAATAAGACGACAAACAAGTCTTAGACCAACCACTAACACTAGGAAACTTAGAAGATGCTTTAAGCACCTTCCAAAAAAAAAAAAAAATCCCCAGGACCGGACGGACTTACTGCCGAGTTTGTCCAGAAAATCTCCCAACTACTGGGACCTTTACTATTAAAAGTTCTGGAGGAAGCCTTTGATAGAAAAGAACTTCCTCCCAGTCTCAGCCTTTCTTACATAACCCTCCTAGCAAAAAGTGAATCCGACAAAACTGACAGCAAACTACAGACCCATCTCACTACTAAATGTCCACTACAGCACTAAGAATAAAACTAAAACCCTTCATGCACACATTGATACACGAAGACCAACAATGCAGCGTTAACAACAGAAACATTAGAGCGCACGCACGCACACGCACGCACGCACGAACGCACGCACGCACACACTTTCTCAGAGATTTCACTGAGTACGCCCTTGACAAGCACAGCCAAACAGCAACCCTTGTCCTTGGACCAGGAAAAAAACCTTTGACAGAGTGTCTCACTCCTTCCTCCACAAAACCCTCCTTAGTAACAATGTGGGGAGCTACTTCAGAGACTGGATTAAAATTACATACACCTCACCACAAAGTCAGATCCTGGTCAAGCACGCTCTAACAGACAAAATAAATCTAACAAGATCTGTCCGACAGGGGATGACCACATTCCCCGCTTCTGTAAGTGTTAACTTTGGAGCAACTCTTTCCCCGCTTCTGTAAGTGTTAACTTTGGAGCAACTCTTTCCCCGCTTCTGTAAGTGTTAACTTTGGAGCAACTCTTTCCCCGCTTCTGTAAGTGTTACATTTGGAGCAACTCTTTCCCCGCTTCTGTAAGTGTTAACTTTGGAGCCACTCTTTCCCCGCTTCTGTAAGTGTTAACTTTGGAGCAACTCTTTCCCCGCTTCTGTAAGTGTTAACTTTGGAGCCACTCTTTCCCCGCTTCTGTAAGTGTTAACTTTGGAGCAACTCTTTCCCCGCTTCTGTAAGTGTTAACTTTGGAGCCACTCTTTCCCCGCTTCTGTAAGTGTTAACATTGGAGCAACTCTTTCCCCGCTTCTGTACGTGTTAACTTTGGAGCCACTCTTTCCCCGCTTCTGTAAGTGTTAACTTTGGAGCAACTCTTTCCCCGCTTCTGTAAGTGTTAACTTTGGAGCAACTCTTTCCCCGCTTCTGTAAGTGTTAACTTTGGAGCAACTCTTTCCCCGCTTCTGTAAGTGTTAACTTTGGAGCCACTCTTTCCCCGCTTCTGTAAGTGTTAATATTGTAGCAACTCTTTCCCCGCTTCTGTAAGTGTTAACTTTGGAGCAACTCTTTCCCCGCTTCTGTAAGTGTTAAATTTGGAGCCACTCTTTCCCCGCTTCTGTAAGTGTTAACTTTGGAGCAACTCTTTCCCCGCTTCTGTAAGTGTTAACTTTGGAGCCACTCTTTCCCCGCTTCTGTAAGTGTTAACATTGGAGCAACTCTTTCCCCGCTTCTGTAAGTGTTAACTTTGGAGCCACTCTTTCCCCGCTTCTGTAAGTGTTAACATTGGAGCAACTCTTTCCCCGCTTCTGTAAGTGTTAACTTTGGAGCAACTCTTTCCCCGCTTCTGTAAGTGGTAACTTTGGAGCCACTCTTTCCCCGCTTCTGTAAGTGTTAACTTTGGAGCCACTCTTTCCCCGCTTCTGTAAGTGTTAACTTTGGAGCAACTCTTTCCCCGCTTCTGTAAGTGTTAACTTTGGAGCCACTCTTTCCCCGCTTCTGTAAGTGTTAACTTTGGAGCAACTCTTTCCCCGCTTCTGTAAGTGTTAACTTTGGAGCCACTCTTTCCCCGCTTCTGTACGTGTTAACTTTGGAGCCACTCTTTCCCCGCTTCTGTACGTGTTAACTTTGGAGTCACTCTTGGAAAAGATCAGACATGACAACCTTATCAAGGGAACTTTCATCCCTGGGGCAGGAGAGAAGAGGTTGATCGATTACGCGGACGACAGTTTTCTTTCCTACAAACATCTCCCTAATGCGGCACATTTTAGACACTTTCAACGAATTTGGAGAAGACAGTGGCGCTAAAATAAACAGTAAAACTGACAGATCATGCGTCTAGGGAAATGGACCAATAAGTCAGATTTCCCTTTCGACCTAACACACGTTACAGCATGAACATATATTGAATACTCTACACAGTAATTTCATAACAAGCAAACATAACTCAATGGAGAAACATACCACAGGAAATTAAAAACAATTTCGATTTATACATATACAAAACAATAACAATCTTCGGTAGAAGCGAAATAACCAACAGCTTCGTCACACCTAAACTGATCTACACAGCAAACATCTTCCATCTTCCTGCAATAGTCAACAGCTTCGTCACACCTAAACTGATCTACACAGCAAACATCTTCCTGCAATAGTCAACAGCTTCGTCACACCTAAACTGATCTATACAGCAAACATCTTCCTGCAATAGTCAACAGCTTCGTCACACCTAAACTGATCTACACAGCAAACATCTTCCTGCAATAGTCAACAGCTTCGTCACACCTAAACTGATCTACACAGCAAACATCTTCCTGCAATAGTCAACAGCTTCGTCACACCTAAACTGATCTATACAGCAAACATCTTCCCTCTTCTTGCAATAGTCAACAGCTTCGTCACACCTAAACTGATCTACACAGCAAACATCTTCCCCCACAAAAATACAAGAACTAAGAATTGAATACATAGAAAGCATTATCAAAGAGCAACAAAAGCACGCACTAGCGCACTATTATGTAGGAATTAGATTATCCGACGTTTGTAGAATCACAAATATATAACCTCACCATTCTTGAACTCTACCCCTCTTCTACAAAGAATGCATACAAAACTTAACAAAACATGAATACTTACTGCCCAAAAAAACTTCAGATATTTACAAGCAACTAGTCAGAGAACAAGAACCGTCATTACACTTTAGAATTAAAATAGGATACAACTATCTCATCACAAACCACACCCAAACATTCCAAAACCTAAAGAGATAACATACAGACTACTGTTTAACATGACACAAATAGCAACAACAAAAATTACAAATAAACAACACAGATGTAAGTTATGTTGGGAAAACAAACAAGAAACTGAAGACCATATTTATTTTAGATGCAAAACAGTATCACAAGCACTAAAACTTATTACAAGTAGAAAAGACATAGAAACTAACCAGAAAGCAGACATATACAGAGCAATCTTGCTAAACACAGCCCTCAAAACTACAAAAGACACACATGAGAAATTGATCAATTTGCTGTCTGAATTTAGATGCCTTGTATGGGCGTGTAGAAACAGAGCAAAATACGGCGGAAGAATATTTAATTGTGACAGTTTTCAGTACATTTTCAAACATAAGACGAAGACACTGTACCCCAGAAACCATCTTTAGGATAAATGATTTCAAGCATCCCTTTATCGGAGTATCAGTCATGAAAATTTACGGTCGTCGCTTAAAGTGACATGTTAAAAATCCTTGTGCAAAAAATAGGGTACAGCTCTGTGTTTGCGTGTGTGTGTGTGTGTGTGTGTGTGAGACAGAGAGAGAAGAGAGAGAGAGAGAGAGAGAGAGATGGAGAGAGAGATGAAACTTGAGTAACTCCATTTCTGTCAACAAGTTCAATTTCGATGTATCTATATTACACTTTCTATATCACTCGTCACAATCTTCTCATGATTTGTAAACATCCACCATTGCATTGTTTCATCTCATGGCAATCATCCCCATTTCATCTCATGTCACAAGATTTCTAACTGTTACTTGTTCAACACAAATAAACTTGAAACAAAATGTTTTTTTAACAATTCAATTTCCAGCTAAGTACTCTATTTAAAAAAAAAATAGTATTCATGTGAATCTATAATTTATCTCCTCTCTCTATTTCTTCGGCCTGTATGTTTTTGTATGATTAAGGCTCACGCTGAAACGTCACAACTTTGTAATCGTTAAGTAATAAAGCTGCTCCTACTTTTTTTCCTAGTTTATACATTCTGCATTTACAAATGTTGATGTCTGTGAAATGTTGAGAGGAAGGTGTAAGATTGTACATGTTGCTGTATGTTAAATGTTGAGAGGAAGGTGTACAATTGTAAATGTTGCTGTCTGTGAAATGTTGAGAGAAAGGTGTACAATTGTAAATGTTGCTGTATGTTAAATGTTGAGAGGAAGGTGTACAATTGTAAATGTTGCTGTCTGTGAAATGTTGAGAGGAAGGTGTACAATTGTAAATGGTGCTGTCTGTGAAATGTTGAGAGGAAGGTGTAAGATTGTAATTGTTGCTGTATGTTAAATGTTGAGAGGAAGGTGTAAGATTGTAAATGTTGCTGTCTGTTAAAAGTTGAGAGGAAGGTGTAAGATTGTAAATGTTGCTGTCTGTGAAATGTTGAGGTGAAGGAGTACGCCTGTAAATTCTTGTGTCTATGAAATGTTGAGGAGAAATTTAACACTTAGAAATGTTGCTGTTTGTGACATGTTGAGGGAAGGTGCATGCTTAGAAATGTTGCTCTCCGTGACTTCTTGAAAGAAAGATGTACGCTTGTAAATGCGGCTGTCTGTGAAATGTTGAGGGAATGATGTACGCTTGTAAATGCGGCTGTCTGTGAAATGTTGAGGGAATGGTGTACGCTTGTAAATGTGGCTGTCTGTGAAATGTTGAGGGAATGGCGTACGCTTGTAAATGTTGCTGTCTGTGAAATGTTGAGGGAATGGTGTACGCTTGTAAATGTTGATGTCTGTGAAATGTTGAGGGAATGGTGTACGCTTGTAAATGTTGACGTCTGTGAAATGTTGAGGGAATGGTGTAGGCTTGTAAATGCGGCTGTCTGTTAAATGTTGAGGGAATGGTGTACACTTGTAAATGTTGCTGTCTGTGAAATGTTGAGGGAATGGTGTACGCTTATAAATGTTGCTGTCTGTGAAATGTTGAGGGAATGGTGTACGCTTGTAAATGTTGATGTTTGTGAAATGTTGAGCGAATGGTGTACGCTTGTAAATGTTGATGTCTGTGAAATGGTGAGGGAATGGTGTACGCTTGTAAATGTTGATGTCTGTGAAATGTTGAGGGAATGGTGTACGCTTGTAAATGTTGCTGTCTGTGAAATGTTGAGGGAATGGTGTACACTTGTAAATGTTGATGTCTGTTAAATGTTGAGGGAATGGTGTAGGCTTGAAAATGTTGATGTCTGTGAAATGTTGTTGGGAATGGTGTAGGCTTGAAAATGTTGATGTCTGTGAAATGTTGAGGGAATGGTGTACGCTTGTAAATGCGGATATCTGTGAAATGTTGAGCGAATGGTGTACGCTTGAAAATGTTGATGTCTGTGAAACGTTGAGGGAATGGTGTATGCTTGAAAATGTTGATGTCTGTGAAATGTTGTTGGAAATGGTATAGGCTTGAAAATTTTTATGTCTGTGAAATGTTGAGGGAATGGTGTAGGCTTGAAAATGTTGATGTCTGTGAAATGTTGTTGGGAATGGTGTAGGCTTGAAATCGTTTATGTCTGTGAAATACTGAGTGGAAGGTGTACGCTTGTAAATGTTGATGTCTGTGAAATGTCTATGGGAAGGTGTACGCTTGTAAATGTTGCTGTCTGTGAAATGTCTAGGGGAAGGTGTACGCTTGTAAATGTTGCTGTCTGTGAAATGTCTATGGGAAGGTGTACGCTTGTAAATGTTGCTGTCTGTGAAATGTCTATGGGAAGGTGTACGCTTGTAAATGTTGCTGTCTGTGAAATTTCTAGGGGAAGGTGTACACTTGTAAATGTTGCTGTCTGTGGAGCGCTGAAAGGAAGAAAATGTTTGTCTTTTTTTAAAGGAGAGAGAAAATAAACAGAGAAAAAAATCAGTACAGGAAAACAGTTCCAACAAATGAATATGTACAGAAGAAGATGTACAGATGAAGATGTACAGAAAAAGAAAGAACTTCATATTGCAGTTGAGGAAGAAAAGGAATTTTAAAAAAAAAGAGTGTTGTGAAATGTGTAAAACTTATACCTTTAATTTACCTGTGTAACTGGCGCAGGTACCTGCGAGCCACAGGTTCGCTGACAAATCGGGCGTCGTGCGCGCGCAGCAACATCTCAAGATTACCACTTTCACAGAACTCCATCACCAGACCCGTACGACCTGTCAACCAGCAATCTTTATAGTTTCAATCTTCAAACAATCTTTATATGCTCAGTCTGCAAACAATCTTACGTTTGTACTTGCAAGCAAACAATCTTTTTTTTTATCTTAGTGATCATAGAAGATGGCTGCCACTTAAGTAAATAAAGAAGTAAACACAAAACTGGTGGAGCTCACTAAGCAACCTGATGTATTTTACTGACTGGATGTAGGACAGAAGTGAGAAGAGAGTCATGATAGTCTGTCTTGTGTTATGAGCGAGAATTTGACTCTCGTTCCCCACGCTCTGTCTTCTTGTATGAGCAAGAATTTGACCCTCGTTTCCCATTCTGTCTTGTGTTATGAGCGAGAATTTGACTCTCGTTTCCCAATCTGTCTTGTATGAGCAAGAATTTGACCCTCGTTTCCCATTCTGTCTTGTATGAGCAAGAATTTGACCCTCGTTTCCCATTATGTCTTGTATGAGCAAGAATTTGACCCTCGTTTCCCATTCTGTCTTGTGTTATGAGCGAGAATTTGACTCTCGTTTCCCATTCTGTCTTGTATGAGCAAGAATTTGACCCTCGTTTCCCATTCTGTCTTGTATGAGCAAGAATTTGACCCTTGTTCCCCATTCTGTCTTGTATGAGCAAGAATTTGACCCTAGATTCTCATTAGTTTTGTATGAGCAAGAATTTGACCCTCGTTCCCCATTCTCTGTCTTGTTTGAGCGAGAATTTGACCCTCGTTTCCCATTCTCTGTCTTGTATGAGCGAGAATTTGACCTTCGGTCCCGATTCTCTGTCTTGTTTGAGCGAGAATTTGACCCTCGTTCCCCATTCTCTGTCTTGTTTGAGCGAGAATTTGACCCTCGTTCCCCACTCTCTAGACTGGTAGTTGTGTGTACGAGGACTCGACACTTTCTGTTGAGGAAAATTGTTTCCGATTTTGGAATAAATCTACCTACAAGTCATGGTACACGATAATATATACAGACACATACACATTCAGAAGTACATATACATATGTACACTCATAAACGAATACATACACCCATAAACACATACGCACATATACATATGCACACTATGTCTTTGCCCTGTCTGTATGTCAGAATGTCGAAATTTATGTGCACATATCAAGCTGGTGCAGCACCTCTAGGACAATGGCTAACCCTGCAAAGATTTCTCTGACATCTCTCTCTCTCTCTCTCTACTGTGACATCCCTCTCTCTCTCTCTACTCTGACATCTCTCTCTCTCTCTACTCTGACATCTCTCTCTCTCTCTCTACTCTGACATCTCTCTCTATACTGTGACATCTCTCTCTACTGTGACATCTCTCTCTCTATTGTGACATCTCTCTCTCTCTCTACTCTGACATCTCTCTCTCTCTCTCTACTCTGACATCTCTCTCTCTATTCTGACATCTCTCTCTCTCTCTCTCTCTCTCTCTCTCTCTCTACTGTGACGTGGTTCTCCCTAAATAACGATCTTTGCCAACAAACCAGTGCTGTGATGATCTTCTGTGGGGACACTACTAAAAGAACTCAAAGTAAATGGGAGTAAGGTTAGAACACAGCCTGGGATTAAAATATCATACATACCACATCACAACTAAAGGTTAGATCACAGCCTGGGATTAAAATATCATACAGACCACATCAAAATTAAAGGTTAGATCACAGCCTGAGATTAAAATATCATACAGACCACATCAAAACTAAAGCCAGGACAGGATTAGCTTTCACAGATAACACACACATATACATGACACACACATATACATGACATACACATATGCGCACATACTTACACACTAAAATTTCTCTCTCCTTCATTGCTTATCTAAAATTCGATTCATATTCTCTAAAACTGAAATTAGATGTGAAGGCTAAGTGATCACTTTCTCACCCTGGTAGTAGATTGTGTTGATCAAGGTCACTATGTTCTGATGCTGGAGGCGTTTATGAATGAGGACCTCGTCGCTAAGCAACTCCCGCTTCAGGCCATCTTCTGCTCTGCTTGAAGGAACAAATATCCCAGACGTGAATTGTATCAAACTTCCAACATTGCAGAAATAAAAAGATGATGAGGAAAAAAACACAGTCTGAAATGAGGATCAATTCCTTTCAAGTCAACGTTTAAGTCAAAGTTTAAGTCCAAATTAAGTCAAATTAAATGTCAAAGTATAGGTCACAGTATAAGTCAAATTTAAGTCAAAGTATAAAAAATATTTAAGTTAAAGTTAAGTCAAAGTACATGAGACAGTTTAGTCACAGCATAGGCCAAAGTTAAGTCAAAGTTAAGTCAAAGTATAAGTCACAGTTAAGTCAAAGTATAAGCCAAAGTTAAGTCAAAGTATAAGCCAAAGTTAAGTCAAAGTATAAGTCACAATTAAGTCAAAGTATAAGCCACAGTTAAGTCAAAGTATAAGCCAAAGTTATGTCAAAGTATAAGCCACAATTAAGTCAAAGTATAAGCCAAACTTTATGCCAAAGGACAAAGAAAAGTTTCAATAAGAATTGGGGGCAGGTAGATAATATTGGCTCCTACATTTCTCACCTGGAAATTGAAATAGGTTATTCTGTACAACCAGAAAGCAACTTTATACCTCAGCCTTTTAAAAACATTACTTCTCCACACACTTCTCTCTCTCTCCCTCTCTCTCTCTTTCTCTCTCTCTCTCTCTCTCTCTCTCTCTCTCTCTCTCTATCTGGTTTTATTACTTTATACATTTACTTCTCCATACAATGTTCTCTCTCCCTCACTCTCTCTCTCACTCTCTCTTTCTCCCTCTGTATCTGGTTAGTACAGTTTTGTCACTGTTTCACTAGTTTTGTGATACTGTTGCAGGATAGTATTGTTGTAGATGATGGATGAACGACAATACCATCTCTGTGTTCACAGCACTGTCTGAATCCTGATGACGTCATCTCTGGAAATGTTCCATGAGTTCGTGTAGATGTTCCATGGGTTTGTGTAGATGTTTCATGAGTTTGTGTTGATGTTCCATGAGTTTGTGTAGATGTTCCATGAGTTTGTATAGATGTTCCATCAGTGTGTGTTGATATTATCTACATGAGTTTGTGTTGATGTTCCATGAGTTTGTGTAGATGTTCCATGAGTTTGTTCAAAGCATGGAAGAAGAAAGAGTCAGGTTAGAGCTGTTAGCTGCTGGATTCAACACACTTAAATAAGATTATATCAGTTCCCGAAGTTGTTCTCTAGTTAGTGTATGGTCGAAAGTTGATGTATGGTTGAAAGTTGATGTATGGTGAAAAGTCGATGTATGGTCGAAAGTTGATGAATGGTCAAAAGTTGATGTATGGTAAAAAAAATGATATATGGTCAAAAATTGATGTGTGGTCGAAAGTCGATGTATGGTTGAAAGTTGATGTATAGTCAAAAATTGATGTATGGTTGAAAGTTGATGTATGGTCAAAAGTTGATAAATGGTCAGTTGTTTTCATGTTGAAGTGTAGGCTACACTTAATGAAGTCTCTTCTGTTCTTTCTATTTCTAGCACTTGAAACTCGACAAACAACTAAAAAAACTGTGGGTATGACTTTTCTCCTGGTGCTGTATTTCTGTTTTTGTGCTATCCTGACCTGTGACAGAAACTGTGCTCTCGGAAGTTTGCTCAATCACTACAAAAACTTCACTTTTACATTCACAGCTGAGTGGTACTTTTCACTAATTTCAGCTGGCCTATGGCTTCACTCTGGATTGATCAGTCATTGTTCTCACAACGTGACCATCTCTCCGTACAAGTATATGCTAGCCCAGGAAAAATGTCATATTTCTCTATAAGGTCTTGTCGAGAGATCCCACAATTCTCTCGTGTATACTCATCAACGCAATCAAAATGAGCCACACCACGAGATCTTCCAGTTTGTGGTTTGTCACACAAGTGTCAGAGTGGTCAGACAAACGGGTAAATAAATCACACATTATCAAAATTAACCACGTTCACATCACACATTATCAAAAGTAACCACGTTCACATCACACATTATCAAAATTAACCAGGTTCACATCTCCCCCCACCCCAACCTTCTCTCCTCAGTTCACATCTACACTTACTAGTTTGTGCTCTCTTTTCTCCTCCCCCCCCCCCCAACATTCTCTCATCAGTTCACATCTACACTTACTAGTTTGTGCTCTCTTTTCTCCCCCCCCCCCCCAACTTCTCTCATCAGTTCACATCTACACTTACTAGTTTGTGCTCTCCTTTCTCCTCGCCCCCCCCAACCTTCTCTCCTCAGTTCACATCTACACTTACTAGTTTGTGCTCTCCTTTCTCCTCCCCCCCCCAACCTTCTCTCATCAGTTCACATCTACACTTACTAGTTTGTGCTCTCTTTTCTCCTCCCCCCCCCCCAACATTCTCTCCTCAGTTCACATCTGCACTTACTAGTTTGTGCTCTCCTTTCTCCTCCCCCCCCCAACATTCTCTCCTCAGTTCACATCTACACTTACTAGTTTGTGCTCTCCTTTCTCCTCCCCCCCAACCTTCTCTCCTCAGTTCACATCTACACTTACTAGTTTGTGCTCTCCTTTCTCCCCCCCCCCAACCTTCTCTCATCAGTTCACATCTACACCTACTAGTTTGTGCTCTCTTTTCTCCTCCCCCCCCAACCTTCTCTCCCTAGTTCACATCTACACTTACTAGTTTGTGCTCTCTTTTCTCCTCCCCCCCAACCTTCTCTCCCTAGTTCACATCTACACTTACTAGTTTATGCTCTCTTTTCTCCTCCCCCCCCAACCTTCTCTCCCTAGTTCACATCTACACTTACTAGTTTATGCTCTCTTTTCTCCTCCCCCCCCCAACCTTCTCTCCCTAGTTCACATCTACACGTACTAGTTTGTGCTCTCCTTTCTCCTCCCCCCCACCTTCTCTCCCTAGTTCACATCTACACTTACTAGTTTGTGCTCTCTTTTCTCCTCCCCCCCAACCTTCTCTCCCTAGTTCATATCTACACTTACTAGTTTGTGCTCTCCTTTCTCCTCCCCCCCAACCTTCTCTCCCTAGTTCACATCTACACTTACAGACACTGAATACAATTAATTGTTTTCTGAATAGTCCCGAAAATTTTGTTTAGTAGATAGTCATTTATGTATGTAGTTACTTCTGTACTGAGTGAATGTTTAAGAGTGAAATGTAAATGTTATATTTTATTTTATGTCTCTCAGCTTCAATGTTAATTATGTTTGTTACATGAACAGCATATTTGTAGAATGTCTGGAATAGAGTGAAAGATGTATGATAAAGGCCAGAATGTCAGACTGGCCTGCGCGCCCAATTCTTAACCCTTTTGAAATAAAGATCAATCAATCAATCCCCAGTTCACATCTATACTTACCAGTTTGTGCTCTGCTTTCTCCCTGTCTCTCCTTCTCTAGCTACCAATTACTTAGAAATTGAGTTCAATACTTAAACTTAATTAGTCAAAAAAAAGAGAAATTACTTTAGGAACCTAGTTTAGAATAAATCAGACAGTAAGTCTGTCTGGAAAGCAATTAACATTCTAGGAAACAAGAGAAAACAGTCTGACCTGCAGAGTTATAATCATGTGTCCACTTGTGAAGAGTTCAGCAATCACTTCAGAGAAGAAGCTGACATCTTAAAGTCTTCACTACCAACCCCTATTTTTGACTTGTGCGAGTTAAATAAATTTATAGGAAGCACATGTACAAATCTAAAGCAGCCCAGTATTCCTTTCATGTCAGTTAGCAAAGTTTATAATTATCTTTCATCTTTAAAGAACAACAACACAGCAGGACTTGATGAAAGCAGCAACGAGGTATTATGCTACTCTACCCCAGTAATTACAGATACACTAACATACATTTACAATCAGTGCATTGCACATTGTCATTTTCCTCAGGCTTTTAAAATTGCAAAAATATATCCCCTTTTTAAATCTGGTTCGGAGAAAAATCCCTCAAGCTATAGACCAATTTCCATTCTAGTGAGTTTGTCAAAACCCCTAGAAAAACACATACATAAAACAATCTTACAACACATGCAAGAAAATGATTTGATTGTTGACTGTCAGTCAGGTTTTAGTCCAAAACATTCCTGCCACACAGCTCTCACAAAAATGACAGAATGTTGGTTATCTAATATAAGCGATGATAAATTATGTGGTGCTGTCTTTGCTGACTTTAAAAAAGTATTTGACATGATTGATCATGAAATCCTAGTTAGAAAGCTTGAGGCTTATAGATTACACCCTGACTTGACAAAATTTATTATATCTTTTCTCTCCAACAGACAGCAGGTAGTTTTTCTAAAAAAACCTAAGTCAAATTCATCTGTGGTTGATAATGGTGTTCCACAGGGATCTATTCTTGGTCCTCTCCTGTTTACCATCTACATCAATAATCTTCTACTTCATCTAAAAAAAATCATCTTGTAACCTCTTTGCTGATGACTGCACAGTTTACACTAGTGACAATGACTGTATTAACCTTGAGTCAACATTTCAAATTGAAATAAACAGTCTAATTAACTGGAGCAACAACAACAGAATGCTAATAAACACCAGCAAAACAAAATTCATTCTCACTACAACAAGACAGAAATTAACAAATTCACCAACAACAACACTACAGCTCCATTCTGGAACTTCACAGATAGAGAATGTTTGTGAACATAAAACTCTAGATATCACGATTGACCACCACCTCAGCTGGAATCATCATGTAGACAATCTAACCAAACTCACTGCACAAAAAGTTTACCAGTTCACTAAAATTAAACATTTTCTTGACATAGACACCAGAAAAATATACTACATATCACAGATACAAACACACTTGGACTACTGCTCCACAGTCTGGGATGGTTGTTCCATGTCAAACATGAAAAGACTTTACTCGCTTCAGAAACGAGCAATAAAGCATATAGATGACAAACATGCAGCACTTACTACAAATAAGGACAAACATCTTTATATTCTACTCCTCAAGAGATTTCTTTTCAACAAGGCCAAGTTAATTCATAAAATTCTATCGCACAATGCCCCACCCTATCTGTGATCATTGTTAAAATCCAACCCAAAACACAGTCAACGCTTAAGCAATTGTATTCTCCCAAAAACCAAGGCTTGACATGTTCAAAAAAAGTTTCTCTTACTCAGCTCCCCACTTTTGGAATGCCCTACCAATTCACATAAAACATATAAGTAATATTTGTTCTTATAACTTTAAACTTTGTCAACATCTGTTTGATATGGACTATATGCCTCCCTAAGCACAGTTTAAAGTAGTTTAAAGTATGGCTTGAGTGTTGTAATTTTTTTTTATACTGCCCTTCTATAAATCTGTTAGTTTTGAATGAATGTATGATGATTAATGTATGCAAGATTATTTCATGTTGTTGTATAAATCAGAGTGTAGAGTGTATGGACATGAGATGAGTTTATTATTTATTTATGTAATCATTTAATGTTTCTTCATGATTATTATACTCATTAACAAATGCTGAATGTGACTGAGTGAAAGCTGTATGATGAAGGGCAGAATGTCAGATGGGCTTGTGTTCCCAATTCTTAACCTTCTGAAAATAAAGTATGTTTGTTTGTTTGTCCGTTCGTTCGTTCCTCAGTTCACATCTACACTTACTAGTTTGTGCTCTGCTTTCTCCCTCCCCCTCAACCTTCTCTCCCTAGTTCACATCTATACTTACGAGTTTGTGCTCTGCTTTCTCTGCTTTCTCCCAGACTGAAGTTTTAAGGCCAGGGGCTGGCACTCAGTCTCTCTCGTGTCGATGCCATCTCTCAGATCCTGAGCCAGGATAATTGTGCCAGATCGACCCTTTTCGATGACCTTGAAGTGAACACAGTGTGAACTGATCAGTGCCTTCCTGTATCACATTTACAAACAAAATGTCGCAGGTACTACGCCAAAAGGCAATAAAGAATTTTTAAAGAATAAAAGAAGTAATACGTTTACAAAATACAGCACTCTATGAAAAATCTTCTATTTGAAAGAAACTACTTGCTGTCTGCCTAAGGGACACTACTTGCTGTCTGCCTAAGGGACACTACTTGCTGTCTGCCTAAGGGACACTACTTGCTGTCTGCCTAAGGGACACTACTTGCTATCTGCCTGAATGAAATAGTTTTAAAACTTGATAGATCAGGACGTGGTATAAAATTTCCAACTTTTAAAGAATTTCGTGATCAACAAATGAAGATAGAGAGAAGTAACAAAACAAAACAAAAAAAAAACAGAGTAAAGTAAACATATAGGTAAAAATAAACAGACAAGTAAGAAAAGAAAACAGAATAAACAGACAAGTAATAAAAAAAAGACTCACAATGCAGTGTTTAAAAAAAATTGTTTTAATACAAGAAAAGACCAGACAAGCAATAAAAAAATAAAAAGAATAAATTAAACAGAATACTAACCAAAGCAGAATAAAGTAAACAGAGAACTAACAAAAAACAGAGTAAAGTGAAGAGGCAAGTAACAAAAACAGAGTAAAGTGAAGAGACAATTAACAAAAATGAAAGAAAAGAATCAGATCACAACTACTGAATTACTGACAAACATGTCTGCTCTATGCAGCAGATGTCCCAGAATTCTCTCTACTGTCATGAAAGCAGCATAGAACCCCAACTCTAGCAGACCATGCAGTCAGACTTTACGCTTTCTAAACTTTTGCAACAATCCACACCACACATCTACCAACTTTCTGAGATGTTTCCTGATTATTTAACAAGGCTAGTCTGTGCTAATATGTTACACCTTGATAACAAGACTAGCAAAATACATTACAACTTGATAACAAGACTAGTAAATACATTACACACTGATAACAAGACTAGGAAATACGTTATGTGGTGATAATAAGGCTAGCAAATGCGTTACACATTAATAACAAGACTAACAAATACATTACACCTTGATAACAAGACTAGCAAATATGTAACACATTGATAACAAGACTAACACATATGTTAGGTAGTGATAACAAGGCTAGCAAATATGTTACACATTGATAAAAAGAATGGCAAATATGTTGGGTAGTGATAACAAGACTAATAAATACATTATACCTTGATAAAAAGAATAGCAAATATGTTAGGTAGTGATAACAAGACTAGCAAATATGTTACACACTGATAACAAGGCTAGCATATAGGTAGTGATAACAAGACCAGCAAATATGTTACACACTGATAACAAGACTAGCACATAGGTAGTGATAACAAGACTAGCAAATACATTACACCTTGATAACAAGAATACATTACACCTTGATAACAAGACTAGCAAATACGTTACCTTGATAAAAATATTAATAAATACGTTACACCTTGATAGCATGAATAGCAAATATGTTACATCCTGATAATAACAATAGCAAATACATTACACCTTGATGACAAGAATAGTAAATATGTTACACCTTGATGACAAGAATAGTAAATACGTTACACCTTGATAACAAGAATAGCAAATATGTTACATCCTGATAATAAGAATAGCAAATACATTACACCATGATGACAAGAATAGTAAATACGTTACACCTTGATAACAAGAATAGCAAATATGTTACACCTTGATAACATGACACAAATACATACCTGGAGTGGTTTGTACCCAATCTTTGGCAACTCTGGCAAGATGGCGTCATAGTTTTTATTTCCTTCAAGTAAGATGATCGGATTAGAGAGCTTACATACATACACACTTACATGATTATGTATCTTATATCTTATATCCTTCCCATGCCATTAAATGTCACATAGGGCTCGCAAAGTAGTTCACCAATTTTTCCTGTCTTCGGCGAGTCTTTCAACCTCATCAAAGGATTTTATGCCTGTTAATTTGGCTTCTCTTAACAATGTCCTCTTTAGAGTTTCACGCGGTCTGACTCTTTTCTTCGGCCTGTTGTGTTCCACTTGATAGCTTGTTCTGGGATTCTCTGATCATTTCTTCTCATTAAGTGACCAACATATGTCCATCTCCTTTTCCTGTTCGCCCATGAGACTGGTTGTTGTTCAGTCATCTGTCTTATCTCTGCATTGTTTTTGAATTCGTTCTACTTGATGCCGAGTATTTTCCTTAGGCATTTGTTTTCAAAAGAGTCTAATTTCTTGTCTATTTCTTTAGTTGTTTTCCTGATATCCATGCTTTTCTATTTGGTTTTTTCAGTCCAGCGCTTGCTTTTGCTGCTGTGATTATGACTGTGCTGTAAGAATTCCATAATTCATCTATACCTATCTCCTCAATTTCACTGGGTGTTTTGGAATGATTGGCAAGTTCCTGATTGAAATTATGATTATGTATGCATGTGTGTGTGCGTATATATATATATATATATATATATATATATCAGGTCTGACAATTAAGTAATGAGACTGTTTATTATGGTCAAAACAAAAATGCCATCTACGAAGCAAAGCATGGAATCCAAAGAGGCAACCTTCATCTATGATCTGGCAACTTTTCATCGCCACCCGATAAGCAGACGACAAACAAGCCGCCATTTTGTTGACCTAGTCAGAGGTGCATTGTTACGCAATCAGCATAGAGCAAAAAGCTAACATTAAATCCTGTTTAAAACTTGGAAAAACTGCCACTGAAACAGCTGAATTGATGCAACAAGTCTATGTGGATAATTGTTTAGATTGTGCACAGATATTCAGGTGGTATTCATGATTCAAAAGTGGTATGGAAAGGATTACAAATGCAACTAGACATGGACTCCCAATTTCTGTTAGTAATGAGGAACTCATGGCAAAAGTCAGAGAACGGATACACGAAGGTCATTGTTTGACTGTGAGGATGATGGCAGATGAATTTGGTGTTAACCAAGAGACCATTAGTAAAATTTTAGTGGAAGATTTTGGCAAGAAAAATGTTGCTTGCCGGTTTGTACCACATTCGTTGTTTAATGACCAAGAACATCAGCAAGTTGAGTATGCAAAAGACATCATCAAAACGTGTCGCAAAAATAAACATTTCTTAAATCTGATTGTTGCAGAGGATGAAACACGGATTTTCCGCTATGATCCCACAGCTAAGCGCCAAAGTGCTCAGTGGAAGTCATCATCATCACCAAAAGGCAAAAAATAATCATCTTCAAAATTCAAAAGTGAAGACAATGTTGGTGTGCCTCTACAACAGTAAAGGAGTTATTCACAAAGAATTTATTCCAGAGGGACAGAAGGTCACTGCCAAAGTTTATTTAAGTATTTTGAAATGCCTACTGAAAAGGCTCCCACACCAAGCATTTACGTGGTCACCAGGGGATAAAAGAAAGCGGGGAAGACCCAAAGACACACTAAGAAGAGTTATCACCAAGGAGAGTTCAACAATACTCATCAGAAACACTGAAGATCTAAAGCAAGTAGCAAGGAACCGCCAGACATGGAGAGCCTTGTCCTCCGCCCTATGCACCACCTTTGGCCCAAGAGGATCAACTAACTAACCAAACTATTAAAAAGGATTCTTTGAATCCGACCCAAGTATTAAAAACCTGGCATGGTTTTATGGTTTTTTTTTCATGAAAATGCACCGGCCTACCTTTGTACAGGAATTTTTGGCCCAAAAACAAGTGCGTGTTCTCAGCCATCCACTCTATTCCCCAGATTTATCTCTCTGTGATTATTTTATATTCCCAAAATTAAAGTTACTATTGAAAGGGTGCTTCTTTGACAATACTGAAGACATCCAAAGGGCCGTAACATCGAGTTTAAGGGCTATACCAACAGAAGAACTGCAGAGGTCGTTCCATTGTTTGTTAGATCATGCCACTCGCTGTATCAATGCACAAGGGGCATGCTTTGAATAAAATGCAGGTTATATCTTCAACTGTTGTTATTTTATTTTGCATGGAATTAGCCTCATTACTTAATTGTCGGACCTTGTGTATATATATGCACACACGCAAAATAGTGATCACGCTAGGATTTTTTTAAACCAGTACAAACATACCTGTAATTCACCTTGCATGAAGTACTTTCTGAAATGCTGGTTTTGTCAATATAATATTTGGTACTTTCTATTTTTTTAAATTTAAAATTAAAAACCGTTTACAAACAGTGGGAATTAAATGTCCATGTGAGGTAGTTTTCTTAGCTTACTTGCGATGAGATTTGATCCTGACAAAATGCTAACATGCTAAATTAAAGTCAAAATGGACTGATTCTCCTTTATGCAAACAGCATCATCAGCCTGCTGGCTTGATTATCCCACAACTGATTTCGCTGGTTGCTTTTTGTTCGGTTTTTGATAATATAAACTGGTTACAGAAACCGTTAACTTTGAAAAGTTTCGGTTTTTCTCATTTTCTACCAGTAATTTACAGGTATTTGCCGGTTAATGGTATCACTGCATAAACACACACATACATACATGCATACATATATATACATACATACATTCACACACATACATACATATGCATGCATACATACACACACATACATACATGCATACATATATACATCCATACACATGCATTCATACATACATGTAATAAACAATCATACATAACTGCATACATATCCAATAGATGCATACATAAATAGCACATAGATACCTACAACAGAAAATATATATAAACATATAACATATGTAAAGACTGTCCTGTTATATGGTTCAGAGACATGGGTTATGACCAAGACAATACAACAGAGGATACAAACATTCATGAACTACTGCTTGAGGAGGATTTTAAACATTAAATGGCAGGACAAGATCAGGAACAAGGTGGTCTGGGAAAGGACAGGACAAGAACCTATGAGCCTATAAATCATGTCTAGGAAGTGGAGGTGGATTGGCCATACCCTGAGAAAACCAAACATCAACATAGCAAGATAAGCACTGACATGGAATCCTGAAGGAAACAGAAAATGAGGAAGATCTAGACTTACTTGGAGAAGAGAAATTATGACAGTGCTCGGAGACAAGGGATACACAAGGAAAGAAGCAGAGAATAATTCCAAGAACAGGGATGACTGGAGACCCTTTATCTGTGGTCTATGCTCTCAAGGGAGTGAAAGGCAATGATGATGGTCATGATGATGATGATGATGACATAACATATACACATAGCACATAAACACATACAACAGAAAATACATATACACATAACACACATACAATACATAAACACATACAACAAAGAACACATACAGAATTTGACTAATGACACCACACATCTCTCTTGACATATTTTCACTTGTCTAAAGTTGACATGTTTCGGATGACTTCATGACAGGTTTGGTTTGACGGAAGGTAAGACCTCGGCATTCAGGGTTGGTGGAGGCTGGTGGAGGTGGGGTTGAAACAGAGAAATGTTGAGTTCAGAGGAGGAAGGGAAGATGATGGAGGGGGAAGGAGAGAGAGAGAGAGAGAGAGTGAGTGAGTGAGTGAGAGAACAAAGAACAAGTGACACGTGACCAGGAAAATATCAAAAGATACTGACAGAATGGGCCGGACTTGAAGTGTGTTTGGTAAACTCAAAATTATGTTATGAAATATGCCCGATAATGGCTGGCACGAACGCACGCAAGTAAGACACACACGCACACACAGATGAGGATGAGACTGGGGTAATACACGTGTTTGATGTGGGTGTTGTTATTATTATTATTATTAATATTATTATTATTATTTTCCTTGCTGAGGAGCTTTGGCGATTTTTCTCTTCTCCATCTTGTGTGGTCCTTGGTGTTTCTGATTACTTCAGATGCCTTATTCCCTGCCACTTGTTCAGTCCACAGAGATAGTTTTCTCTTGGTCTTCCTTTCTTCCTTTTTCTCCTGAATTTTCCAGTCATTACCAGGTTCTCCATCTTATGTCTTCTCACGACATGTCCAAGAAACTTTGATCATCTTTTTATTTTATCATTTTAACTAGCTTTCGTTGTTCTGAAACTTCAAGGACCACATCTTCATTTGTTTTTCTGTCTGACCATGGTATTTGTTGCAACTTTCTCCAAAAACACATCTCTGTTGCTTCCAGTTTCTTTGTCATCATTTTGTTGACCATTCTTGTTTCACAACCATTCAGTAATATTGGTTCTATATATCACTGCAAAACTCTTATCCTAACTTTTAGGGACAAATTCTTATTTGTTAATATCAGCTTAATATCATAAACAGCTGTTTTTGTTTACCTATTAAAGATTTTATTTCATTCGTGCACCTGTAATCAGGTGTTATTGCTGTTCCAAGGTAAGTGGATTTGTTTACTTGTGTCAGTGTCTTCCTGTTTGGAAGGATGTTGTACTTTGGTCTGTTTATTCTTTTCAATATGATCTTCGTTTCTGGCTTGTTGCTGTTTAGCTCTAGGATTCTTTTATTGCTCTCTTCAATAATCTTGTTCAGAAGTTTCTGCTTTTAGAACACTGTCATGCACATATCTCAGGTTACTGATATTATGGCCTGCTATTTTAATTCCTGTCACACTTTTAATGCCTCTCATAATGTTCTCACTGTATAATGAGAATAGATCAGGTGACACTACTCACCCTTGTCTTAGTCCTTGTTTTATATCCTGATACTCACCTATGTCATTGTTCACTCTTTTTGCTGATCTTTTCTTCCAGTACATACTCTTAATAATTCTCATATCTTTAAAATCAATACTAAGATTTTCTAACATTTGTATCTATCTCTGTCAACACACTAATTAGTGTATAAGTATATAAATCTAAATATATAACTATAGGCAAAGTCACTGCAGTAAAGCTGTGATAACAAAATGTATAAACCAGGGAAAAAGTGGAACAGCTACATAAAAGTTAAATATGAATTTACATGAATGCTATATAAATAAATTCTCTCTATTTCTTTGTTTTGCATGTTTTTTTTATGATTAAAGTTCACACCAAAATGTCACAACTGTGTGCTCTTTAAGTAATAAAGCTGTTCCTATCTCTTTTTTGTGCGTGAAATTGGGGTTGGATCCTCAACAAAACTAGAGAGATTGGGATTGGATCTTCTACAAAACTAGAGAGATTGGGATTGGATCTTCTACAAAACTAGAGAAATTAATGAAACTGGAGTACAAACATTTTTATTTTATAAAGGAATGGATTTTAACAAGAAAAAAAAAACTGTGATAAAATAATTTGTAAAATTTTTTTCTTGTTCTCTTGTCATTATTTTACTGGGTTACATCTTTACTTTTATATTTTACTTTCATTGTTGACAGAACTAGAACATACCTGATGAAAAATGTAACCCACTACCTGATGAAATAATGGGGACAATAAGGTGAAAACACCTACCTGTTTTGATGGGTTTTGGTGGGTACTTGCTAAGTGGAAGTGGGTACTTGTGTAACCAGACATCCTCCAGTTCACACGCGTGGGTGTGGATCACAGCAGGGGACCCTTGATTTTCAAGGTCACGAAGCAAGGTCACAAACTCATGACGCATGCTGCCCTATGACAATAAAAATCAGTCAATTCTTCATTACTGAAACTTTTTGTCGACCAACAGTCTAGCAAGTCCACATTAGTACAATCACTGCAATCATCACTTCTGTCAACCACCAACAGTCTAGCAAGTCCACATTAATACAATCACTGCAATCATCACTTCTGTCAACCACCAACAGTCTAGCAAGTCCACATTAATACAATCACTGCAATCATCACTTCTGTCAACCACCAACAGTCTAGCAAGTCCACATTATTACAATCACTTCTGACAACTACCAACAGTCTAGCAAGTCCACATTATTACAATCACTTCTGTCAACCACCAACAGTCTAGCAAGTCCACATTAATACAATCACTTCTGACAACTACCAACAGTCTAGCAAGTCCACATTATTACAATCACTTCTGACAACTACCAACAGTCTAGCAAGTCCACATTATTACAATCACTTCTGACAACTACCAACAGTCTAGCAAGTTCATGTTAGTACAATAATTGCAATCATCACCTATGGAACTTCTGCTGTGGTGAATGATGCTATGACACTTATCATGGCAAATTCTGTGATACTTTGTGATTGCATGCAGAAACATCCATGTGATATCATCCAGCATCGTTTGAAACCAGTCCCTAATTATTTTAACAGCCTCAACCACAGAGGCAAATCTGATTTTCTGGTAACAGCCATCAAACAATGCCACGATGATGACAGAAGCCGCTTAGCGCTTGAGAACTGCTACATTCAGCTATACTGGATGCTGGAACCACATGGTTTGAACTCACAATTCAGTTACACCTAACATTCCCCTCTCCCACAAGCATATTCCTTCTGCACCAAGTTCCACTTCTTTCTCACCTGCTACACATATTTCAAAACCTCTTCACAGCATCATATTACAACCATTCTACCCAAACTGCAACCACCTATTCCACCCTCCCCCTGCTATATTACCAGTGTATCACTCTCTCCCCTTTCTGCGATCCCCCTCACCCCTTTACGATCCATCTAGCACACATTACAAGCTTCCATTTAAACATTCTCAACACTTCACCATGCGCACTTCTGGACACAGCCTCTTACAAGCCACAGCTAAGTGCTCTGTTTGTTTTATTTATTCTATTTTTTTTTCCATTCCTACTTTTTTCATAGCATTCATGTGAATTCATTTTATCTTCGCTCTCTATTTCTTTGTCCTATGTGTTTTTGTATGATTAAGGTTCACACAAAAACATCACAACTGTGTGCTTGTTAATTAATAAAGCTGTTCCTACTTTTTTCCTAGTTATTTTTTTTGTTATCACAGTTTTATTGCAGTGGCTTCATGTATAGTTAGATACTTAGTTGTGTATACTTAAAAACTAATTAATCATGTGTTACTACATCAACTACAATTATTAATAAAAAAAGTTACAGCCCCTGTGACACTGCTACAATTACAGCCAGATATCATTTTGACACTGCTACAATCAAGCTAGATATCACTATAACATTGGTTCTAAGACTGCAAATGCGCCACAAACAGCCTCTGGCAGTCAAGTCCAGCTCCTGGCCTTCCCGTGGCAGAACTGTTTAAACTGACAGAAGAAGGGGCGAGGGCGAATATCTGGTGCCTGAAAACCAGCTACTTAGGGTAGATGAGTGACACGTTTGGTAGCTCATCTGCCGCTGTTGGCGAGATCTTCAGCTGCCATGCGTGGAGCGGTGCTCCTCCTGGCCAATGAAGAAATTTGCAAATGAGGTTGCCGCGCAGCATCACTGCGGAAAAGGTGGTAGAAAGGATAAAGCGAAGCAAACAGTCAAATCACGGCACCTCTGGTCTGGAGGTCGGCCACGTCCTGAGTGCAGTCATATCGGGTGAAATGCATGAACCGGCTTGTCCCAGAGGTTAAGACACTGCTGGCGAGACTCCTCAAATGCTGCGTGTGGAGTGAAGCTCCTCCCGGTTAAGGAAGTAAATGCGGAATAGAAATAAAGATTGCTGTGCGGAGCCGATGGGAAAAGGTGGTGGAAAGTGAAGTTTAACCGGTATGTCCAGTAGTATCGCTACGAGAGCTATACCACGGCAACTCTGCTCTAGAGGCCGCCCACGTCCAAAATACACCTACACTGGTGAAATATGCCTAAACCGGCACACACCAGGGGTGGATCTTGATGGCTAGACATGTCATGCCACCTCCGCTCTAGAGGTCAGTCACACCTGATATACACCCATACTTGTGAATTTTGCCTAAACCGGCTCATACCAGGGGTGAATCTTGAAGGCTATGCATGTCACAGTACCTCTGCCCTAGAGGTCGGTCACGTCCCAAACACGCCCATACTGGGATAATGCCTAAACCGGCTCAACCCAGGGGTAGAAGTCACTAGTGGCGAGGATTCGTCCTCCTGGACAAAAGCTCCATCCTGGTCACAACTAGGAAGGGTAGCGGCCACGACTGCAAAATGCTGAAGTCGGAGACACTGGACCAGGGAAGTCTAGATAGGCAACCACCTCTCACCCGGCGGGGATGTTTGCGTATCCTAATCACGCTGAGGTTTTCCGGTGAGAAAGTCCAACCGTGGACTGGATGGGCAACCACCTCTCACCCGGCGGTGATACACGGGTATCTCAAAACACGTCGAGGTTTTCCGGTGAGAAAGTCCAACTCTGGCCTGGGTGGGCTACCGCCTCTCACCCAGCGGGGATGCACTGATATCCTAAACACGTCGAGGTCTTCCGGTGAGAAAGTCCAACCCTAGACTAAACTGGTGCAATGAAAACCACGGTGTCACGCAATCCCGCTTCCGAGACCCACCAAGAATACAGGCTAAAGCACTATGATACTCTGAACCCCTTGTAGTCCTTTCGTGGATCTCGTGTGGTCTATTTTGGACCACACAGGGGACCACGGGACCTAACGAGCACCGCAGGCGTGAATTCAGTAGGTTCACAGTGCGGTTTTTGGTGGTAGAAGTGAACGAAGAAGAAGAAGACTATAACATTACTACAGTGACACCCAGATATCATTGTGGCATTGTTACAATCACAGCCAGATGTCATTATGACATTTTTGTGACACTGCTACAATCACAGTCAGATATAATTGTGACATTTTATTACTGTGTGCTTGTTAATTAATAAAGTTGTTCCTACTTTTTTCCTAGTTTATACATAGTTGTTGTAGTGTACATGTAGTGTCTGTTTGTTATAGTGTACATGTAGTGTCTGTTTGTTGTAATGTACATGTAGTGTCTGTTTGTTGTAGTGTACATGTAGTGTCTGTCATGAGGCAAATGAATGACAATAAAAAGCTATCACCTCTGGCAAATATGGTGAAGAAGAAAACAAAGATTTTTTGAGAATAACCCATCTAAAGTGGGTCAGATAGTGTCGCCCGGGTAATTCAGACAATGAATAAATAAGGTAGATAGAGGTGTATGGTGCAGTTTTACAAAGTGAGGGAGGAAGTGAGCAAGGTGAGAAAAAACGAATATAAAGTATGAGAATGTATAAATGAAAAACATACAACATCTGATATTTCGGCGTGAGCCTTATTCGAGGATACATACACAACGAAATACAACATATAGAACTTATCTGAAGTGTCTTGCTTCCAGTGAGAAGCTGAAATGTGTGTGGAAGAAGGAGGAGGAAAAAAAAGGAGGAAAAAAAAACCCACGCTGCCTACAGACAAAAGATTCCCGATAGAGCCAATCATAATGAAGAAGCGGAGAGAGAGGAGGAGAACAAGTGGGAGAAAGGGGTTGGGGGAAGGCAATAGAAACATGATAGCCGCTAGAGGTGTCGGGGGCGAGGGGAAGGGAGAGAGGGGAGGGAAAAGGGGACGCGGGGAGATAATGAATGAAGAACTTAAACACCTACAGGGAGAAAATGTGAAACTGGTGAATAGGACAAGACCAATATGCTGGCAGAGAAGGAAATAGGGTGGTGGTAGGGAGGGGTAGCTAGGAGAAAGAAAGTAGAGTAAAAAAAAACTAAAGAAGTTACAGAAGGCTGAAGACATTGTTAATTCCAGCTCTGGGTGGAGACAGCCAGTCTGGAAAATAAGGCGCTGTTCTAGGACCCTTCGAGATCGTACATCTGCGGAACAAGAGTGGATCCCACTAACCGAAATGTCCTGTTTGCCCCTGTGGTTACCAAGGCAAAAATGTTTAGCCACAGGTGTCTAGGCCCTCTTAGAAATATCATTGAGATGCTGGCGAAATCGATCTCCTAACCGTAAGCCAGTTTCCCCTATGTACTTCAAACCGCAACGTTTGCACATGATAACATAAATGACATTTCGTGAAGTACAGGTGAAACCCTCCTGTACTGATAACGTGGATTTAGGGAAAGAGATCTGGCTGGCCTCGACAACAAACGGACAAGTGTTACATCTACGGCGTCCGCAACGTCTGGTACCATAAAAAGTTTCAACTATCTTAAGATGACTACGAATTAAAAGGTCCCTGAGGTTCTTGTCCCGTCTGTAGGCCACCAATGGGGGTTCTCCAAAAAGTTCACGTGTCTCAGGCTCGGTCTGGAGGAGGTGGAGATGGCGAAACAGTATGTTTTTAACTGACAAGCTATGAGGGTGGTACGTGAGTACTAGTTTCACTCTGTCCGAGCTACAGTGCGATTTAAAGGTGAGGGCTTGTTGCCGCGATATATGGCTAATGCGGTTCCAAGATGACGAGAGAACGTGGTCTAGATAGCCGCGTTGACGGAAGAAATCTAGCAATTTGTGGCCTTGATCCTGGAAATCCAAATCCTCCTTACACAAACGTCGCAACCTAAGAAGCTGGAAAAAGGAATAGAGTCCTTACATGATCTGGGATGGGAGGAAGAGTACAGGAGGTAGCTGTGAGAGTCTGTAGGTTTATAGTGGATAGAAGTAGTAAGCCCAGAAGGGCCGATAGTGACGGCAATGTCAAGAAAGTTAGCGGAAGTAGCTAAGTGTTTAAGTTCTTCATTCATTATCTCCCTGTGTCCCCTTTTCCCTCCCCTCTCTCCCTCCCCCCCCCCCCCCCGACACCTCTAGCGGCTATCATGTTTCTATTGCCTTCCCCCAACCCCTTTCTCCCACTTGTTCTCCTCCTCTCTCTCCGCTTCTTCGTTATGATTGTCTCTATCGGGAATCTTTTGTCTTTTTTCCTCCTCCTTTTTTTCCTCCTTCTTCTTCCACACACATTTCAGCTTCTCACTGGAAGCAAGACACTTCAGATAAGTTCTATATGTTGTATTTCGTTGTGTATGTATCCTCGAATAAGGCTCACGCCGAAATATCGGATGTTGTAAGTTTTTCATTTATACATTCTCATACTTTATATTCGTTTTTTTCTCACCTTGCTCACTTCCTCCCTCACTCTGTAAAACTGCACCATACATCTCTATCTACCTTATTTATTTAAACCAGTTTTACTGCAGTCGCCTCCCTTTTATCTGTTACAGACAATGAATAACCCATCTAATGTGGGTCAGACAGTGTCGCCCAGGTAATGCAGACAATGAATAACCCATCTAAAGTGGGTCAGACAGTGTCACCCAGGTAATGCAGACAATGAATAACCCATCTAAAGTGGGTCAGACAGTGTCACCCAGGTAATGCAGACAATGAATAACCCATCTAAAGTGGGTCAGACTTACCTGGGAGTCTCCTGAGGCAGAACCCTGGGCCATACATGGTGTTTTGGCAGAAGAGCAGCAACTCTCTTGGCTACCATGAGTTTTGGAGTTGTCGCCACTGATCAGGGCATCCATTTTGCGTTTTCTATCTCCCTTTGATTGATTCATGACTCATTGTTATCATGTCTGAGGATACAGTTAAGGGAAGACTTTGGCTGATTTATGACTCATTGTTATCATGTCTGAGGATACAGTTAAGGGAAGACTTTGGCTGATTTATGACTCATTGTTATCATGTCTGAGGATACAGTTAAGGGAAGACTTTGGCTGATTTATGACTTATTGTTATCATGTCTGGAAATACACTGTAAGGAAGATTTCTAAAGGAATACTTCTTAAAAATTAATACAACATGAAAATGAAAAGAGAGAGATTGACAATGACAGACATTTCAGTAGAGAAGTTACAAGGGAAACACAAGTTCTTAAGAAAATAATTCACAAGAACAGATATGTTTAAAAAGGAGAACAATTTAATCAAGTATAAAAGTGGAAAAAAGACAAGTTATAAAGAAAACAAGTCACAAGAATATATAAGTTTAGAAAAAAGAACAATTTAATCAGATACATAAGTCAGAAAGAAAGGCAAGTTATAAAGGAAAAAGAAATTAATTTTCTTAATCTTAGTCCAGTTATCTTTTATGAAAACAAATGTGAATGACGACAAATGAAGCAGAAGATAACTTGAAAAGAAAGACATATTAGATGAGAAAACAAGATGAAAGAGAAGGCAAGATCAAAGAGATCACAAGTTTCAAGAGAGGAAATGTTTCAAGAGAAGATAAGTTTAAAAGAAAGGAAAAGTTTAAAGAGAAGACAAGTTTCAAGAGAGGAAAAGTATAAAGAGAGGAAAAGTTTAAAGAGATAAAAAATTTAAAGACTGCACTTAGGAAGAGACATAATAATTTCTGCATCACTAAATGTGTGTTGCTTGCTGTATCACTAAATGTGTTTAGCTCTCTGTATCACTAAATGTGTTTAGCTTGCTTTATCACTAAATGTGTGTAGCTTTCTGTATCACTAAACGTGTGTAGCTTTCTGTATCACTAAACATGTGTAGCTTTCTCTATCACTAAATGTGTGTAGCTTTCTCTATCACTAAATGTGTGTAGCTTTCTCTATCACTAAATGTGTGTAGCTTTCTCTATCACTAAATGTGTGTGGCTTTCCCTATCACTAAATGTGTGTAGCTTTCTCTATCACTAAATGTGTGTAGCTTTCTCTATCACTAAATGTGTGTAGCTTTCTCTATCACTAAATGTGTGTAACTTTCTCTACCACTAAATGTGTGTAGCTTTCTCTATCACTAAATGTGTGTGGCTTTCTCTATCACTAAATGTGTGTAGCTTTCTACAGATGAATAAAACATTATAATATCTGGGGGTGGGATATGGTGAAATAAGCAAAATTTTCAAACTGAACAAAGTGGAGAAAAAATACATGATAACTATGAAAAAAAGGATGACGGAAATACAATAACACTCACTTTTATATATGTTTTGTTTACATGTGGACTCAGAAATGCATTACAGATTATAGGATAGCTGCAACCACTAGAAACAACACAGATTATAGGATAGCTGCAACCACTAGAAACAACACAGATTATAGGATAGCTGCAAACACTAGAAACAATACAGACTATCAGATAGCTGCAACCAGTAGAAACAACACAGATTATAGGATAGCTGCAAACACTAGAAACAATACAGATTATAGGATAGCTGAAACCACTAGAAACAACACAGATTATAGGATAGCTGCAACCACTAGAAACAACACAGATTATAGGATAGTTGAAACCACTAGAAACAACACAGATTATAGGATAGCTGCAACCATTAGACACAACACAGATTATAAGATAGCTGCAACCACTAGAAACAGCACAGATTATAGGATAGCTGCAACCGCTAGACACAACAGAGATTATAGGATAGCTGCAACCTCTACAAACAACACAGATTATAGAATAGTTGCAACCACTAGAGACAATACAGGTTATAGAATAGCTGCAACCACTAGAAACAACACAGATTACAGAATATCTCCAAACACTAGAAACAACACAGATTATAGAATATTTGCAAAAACTAGAGACAAAACAGATTATAGAATAGCTGCAACCACTAGAGACAACACAGATTATAGAATATCTGCAAACACTAGAAACAACACAGATTATAGAATAGTTGCAACAACTAGAGACAATACAGATTATAGAATAGCTGCAACCACTAGAGACAACACAGATTATAGAATATCTGCAAACATTAGAAACAACACAGATTATAGAATAGTTGCAACAACTAAAGACAATACAGATTATAGAATAGCTGCAACCACTAGAGACAACACAGATTATAGAATAGCTGCAACCACTAGAGACAACACAGATTATAGAATAGCTGCAACCACTAGACACAACACAGATTATAGAATAGCTGCAAACACTAGAGACAATACGGATTATAGGATAGCTGCAACCACCAGAGACAATACAGATTATAGAATAGCTGCAACAACTAGAGACAACACAGATTATAGAATAACTGCAACCACTAGAGACAATACAGATTATAAAATAGCTGCAACCACTAGAGACAATACAGATTATAGGATCGCTGCAACTTCTAGAAACAACACAGATTATAGAATAGCTGCAAACACAAGATCAAAACAAATTATAGAATAGCTGCAAACACAAGAAAAAAACAAATTATAGAATAGCTGCAACAACTAGAGACAACATAGATTATAGAATAGCTGCAATCTCTAGAGACAATACAGATTACAGAATAGCTGCAAACACTAGAGACAATACAGATTATAGAATAGCTGCAACCACTAGACACAACACAGATTATAGAATAGATGCAAACACTAGAGACAACACAGATTATAGAATACCTGCAACCACTAGACACAACACAGATTATAGAATAGCTGCAAACACTAGAGACAATACAGATTATAGAACAGCTGCAAACACAAGAACAAAACAAATTATAGAATAGCTGCAACCACTAGAGACAACACAGAAATGTGTGTAGCTTGCTGTATCACTAAATGTGTGTAGCTTTCTGTATCACTAAATGTGAATAGCTGCAAATACTAGAGACAATACAGATTATAAAATAGCTGCAACCACTAGACACAACACAGATTATAGAATAGCTGCAACCACTAGAGACAACACAGATTATAGAATAGCTGCAACCACTAGAGACAACACAGATTATAGAATAGCTGCAACCACTAGAGACAATACGGATTATAGGATAGCTGCAACCACCAGAGACAATACAGATTATAGAATAGCTGCAACAACTAGAGACAACACAGATTATAGAATAACTGCAACCACTAGAGACAATACAGATTATAAAATAGCTGCAACACTAGAGACAATACAGATTATAGGATCGCTGCAACTTCTAGAAACAACACAGATTATAGAATAGCTGCAAACACAAGATCAAAACAAATTATAGAATAGCTGCAAACACAAGAAAAAAACAAATTATAGAATAGCTGCAACAACTAGAGACAACATAGATTATAGAATAGCTGCAATCTCTAGAGACAATACAGATTACAGAATAGCTGCAAACACTAGAGACAATACAGATTATAGAATAGCTGCAACCACTAGACACAACACAGATTATAGAATAGATGCAAACACTAGAGACAACACAGATTATAGAATACCTGCAACCACTAGACACAACACAGATTATAGAATAGCTGCAAACACTAGAGACAATACAGATTATAGAACAGCTGCAAACACAAGAACAAAACAAATTATAGAATAGCTGCAACCACTAGAGACAACACAGAAATGTGTGTAGCTTGCTGTATCACTAAATGTGTGTAGCTTTCTGTATCACTAAATGTGAATAGCTGCAAATACTAGAGACAATACAGATTATAAAATAGCTGCAACCACTAGACACAACACAGATTACAGAATAGCTGCAACCAGTAGAGACAATACAGATTATAAAATAGCTGCAACCACTAGAGACAACACAGATTATAGAATAGCTGCAACCACTAGACATAACACAGATTATAAAATAGCTGCAACCACTAGAGACAATACAGATTATAGAATAGCTGCAACCACTAGACACAACACAGATATTAGAATAGATGCAAACACTAGAGACAATACAGATTATAGAATAGCTGCACCCACTAGACACAACACAGATTATAGAAGAGCTGCAACCACAAGAAACATTACAAATTATAAAATAGCTGCAACCACTACAGACAATATATATTATAAAATAGCTGCAACCACTAGAAACAATACAAATTATAAAATAGCTGCAAAAACTAGAAACAATACAAATTATAAAACAGCTCCAACCACTAGAAACAATACAAATTACAAAATAGCTGCAACCACTAGAGACAATACAAATTATAAAATAGCTGAAACCACTAGAGACAACACAGATTATAAAATAACTGCAACCACTAGAGACAACACAGATTATAGAATAGTTGCAATCTCCAAAGACAACACAGATTATAGAATAGCTGCAATCTCTAAAGACAACACAGATTATAGAATAGCTGCAAACACAAGAACAAAACAAATTATAGAACAGCTGCAACCACTAGACACAACACAGATTATAGAATAGCTGCAATATCTAAAGACAACACAGATTACAGAATAGCTGCAAACACAAGAACAAAACAAATTATAGAACAGCTGCAAACACTAGACACAACACAGATTATAGAATAGCTGCAATCTCTAGAGACAACACAGATTATAGAATAGTTGCAAACACAAGAACAAAACAAATTATAGAATAGCTGCAACCACTATAGACAACACAGATTATAGAATAGCTGCAATCTCTAGAGACAACACAGATTACAGAATAGCTGCAAACATAAGAACAAAACCAATTATAGAATAGCTGCAACCACTAGAGACAACACAGAAATGTGTGTAGCTTGCTGTATCACTAAATGTGTGTAGCTTTCTGTATCACTAAATGCGCAAAATACTAGATCTGCAAATAGAGACAATACAGATTATTGAACAGCTGCAATCACTAGAGACAACACAGATTATAGAATAGATGCAATCACTAGCGACAATACAAACAGATCATAGGATAGCTGTAAGCACTAGAGACAACACAAAATAGATTATACGATAGCTGCAACCATTAGAGACAACACAGATTATAAAATAGCTGCAACCACTAGAAACAACACAGATTATAAAATAGCTGCAACCACTAGAAACAACACAGATTATAAAATAGCTGCAACCACTAGAAACAACACAGATTATAAAATAGCTGTAACCACTAGAAACAACACAGATTATAAAATAGCTATAACCACTAGAAACAACACAGATTATAAAATAGCTGCAACCACTAGAAACAACACAGATTATAAAATAGCTGCAACCACAAGAAACAACACAGATTATAAAATAGCTGCAAACACTAGAAACAACACAGATTATAAAATAGCTGCAACCACAAGGAACAACACAGATTATAAAATAGCTGCAACCACTAGAAACAACACAGATTATAAAATAGCTGCAACCACAAGAAACAACACAGATTATAAAATTGCTGCAACCACTAGAAACAACACAGATTATAAAATAGCTGCAACCACTAGAAACAACACAGATTATAAAATAGCTGCAACTACTAGAAACAACACAGATTATAAAATAGCTGCAACCACTAGAAACAACACTGATTATAAAATAGCTGAAACTACTAGAAACAACATAGATTATAAAATAGCTCCAACCACTAGAGACAACACAGATTATAAAATAACTGCAACCACAAGGGACAACACAGATTATAAAACAGATACAACTACTAGAAAAAAGATAAAATAGATTATAGAATAGCTCCAGTCAATAAAGACAACATAAAATAGATTATAGGATAGCCCCAGTCACTAGACACAACACAAAATAGATTATACAACAGCTGCAATCACTACAGACAACATAAAAACAGATCTTGTAGGTGGTAGCAACCAATAACTTAATCTCAGTTAGGCCTCATTTAGGTCTTCTTTACTTTTAACTAGAGAAGCAGAAAAGGGCAGTAATACATAATAATATAGACCAGTTTACTAAAAGTATATCTCACTGAAGTTAGACCTGATTTACATGTGCTTGTCACTGAAGTTAGACCTGATTTACAACTGCTTGTCACTGAAGTTAGACCTGATTTACAACTGCTTGTCACTGAAGTTAGGCCTGATTTACTAGTGCTTGTCATTGAAGTTAGACCTGATTTACAAGTGCTTGTCATTGAAATTAGGCCTGATTTACTAGTGCTTGTCAACTGCCTGTCACTGAAGTTAGATCTGATTTACTAGTGCTTGTCACTGAAGTTAGACCTAATTTACACACTGAAGTTAGACCTGATTTACAACTGCTTGTCACTGAAGTTAGAACTACTGAAAGAATAACACGCGTTTCTCAGATGTTTCAAACATAAAAAGTGTACTTACTGTGTGTGTAATATGAAGAATGTTTAAACAACCATGAACTGAATCTTGCAATGAAATAACTCAGAAAACTTGACATTTAAAATCTTTGCCTATCATCTATCTCCCAGGTCTGTAATCTCACCTTTGGCAACAAAAGAACTGCCTTCGAATGTGGGCGCTTGGTATCATCTCCATGCTTGTTTATTGACTAGTTCTGATAACAGTTTGTTCGCTCGCTTTATTGCAAAAAGCTCAGTTATGTGTTCCCTACAGGCACAGCTCACATTTTTCCCTGCCAAGTCGGCTTCTGCGTCATAGATTTCTCCCTAGTGCGGCTGACGTCGTCACATCAACTTGTGGCACTTTGGCAGCGAGGATTTCACTGCTCGTTGTGAGCTTAGTATAGAAAAGTGATGGAACTTTGTCATGTCGCCTTCTACAGAACAATGGTAGATCTTCATGACTGTTCTATAGAACAAGCCGGTTCAACATAAAAAGATAGATAGTCACTGCGAGCATGAAGTGACTAAAGTAAGTGAGTGAGTGAAATTTATTCAGAAAGAAAAGAGAACGATATTAAAACTTTACACAAACACTTAAACATTTGCATGTCCCTTGCTGAACTTTGCTCTCCTAACAGCACACATGTAGGCCTCTCGGATGTAAGCAAGATGCCCTGGTGCTGATGTATCCATTCGCAGATTATCAACTTACACAAATCAGATTACACAAACAAGACAATCAAAATGTGTTCATAATCATCATCAGGTGCCGTGCCGGTAGGTGTTGGCAGTTATGTTTCTCCAGAAATCTCGATCTTTTATATTTTCCATCAGCTCGCTTGCTGACTTTCTGTTGTGCCATCATGTTAGACTGTCCATGACTTTTGTTCTCATGTGCTTCTCTTCCCATTTATCTCTCCTGTTGTTATAATGTTTTCAAGCCCCCCCCCCCTCTCATTATATGCCTAATGAATGACGACTGCCTTTCTCTTACGAATTTAATTTCGTTCATATTTATATGTGCTATATTTCCTATCTATATTTGCTATGTCATTTGTAAACCAGGACTACCTTCAGTGAGAAGCAGTTGTAAATCAGTTGTATACTGAAAATATAATGAGGATTGTTAGAGAAGACGTAGACAAAGAATATTACGATGCCATAACAATTGGAGGTTATGAAATACCAGAGATTAGATATACTGTTGACACGGTATTATTGTCCACAACACAAAAAGGAATGGAAAAAGCTAATTATGTCCGTCTGCAAAAATAGTGAAGAGAAGAACATCTATCTTAATGCAAATAAAACTAAATTGATGACAACTGACAAAAAAAATATGGCAGCTGAAATATTTATCAATGAGGAAAAATTGGAAGAAGTGGAGAGTTTTTAATATCTTGGATCAATACTAACTAATAATGGAGATACCACGAGGGAAATTAAAAGGAGGACATCTATCACTCAACAGAAAGTAAAGCAACTAAAGAATCTGTGGAGAGGAACAGACAGAACTTATCTTATATCTTATATCTTTCCCGTGCCGTTAAACGTCACATAGGGCTCGTAAAGTAGTTCGCCAATTTTTCCTGTCTTCGGCGAGTCTTTCAACCTCATCAAAGGATTTTATGCCTGTTAGCTTGGCTTCTCTTAATAATGTCCTCTTCAGAGTTTCACGCGGTCTGCCCCTTTTTCTTCGGCCTGTTGTGTTCCACTTGATAGCTTGTTTTGAGATTCTCTGATCATTTCTTCTCATCAAGTGACCAACATATGTCCATCTCCTTTTCCTGATCACCCATGAGACTGGTTGTTGTTCAGTCATCTGTCTTATCTCTGCATTGTTCTTGAATTCATTCCACTTGATGCCGAGTATTTTCCTTAGGCATTTGTTTTCAAAAGAGTCTAATTTCTTTTCTATTTCTTTAGTTGTTTTCCAGCTTTCGCATGCATAAATGAGGGCGGATATTACATTTGAATTGAATAGTCTTAACTTGGTTTTTGTGCTTATAACTTTTGAATTCCATATGTTCTCAAGATTCTTGAAGATTGATGCTGCTTTTGCAATTCTGATCCTAACTTCCTTTCTAGTGTCACCATCCTGGTCTATGTAGCTGCCAAGGTATGCAAATTGATTGACTTCTTCAATATCTGTCCCTTCTATGTGTATTTTTCCATTCTGATTGATGGGAATTTTCATTATTTTTGTTTTGTCCTTGTTAATTTCAAGTCCTATTTTGCTAGCCATTGAAGACAGGCTATCTGTTTTTTCTTGCATGGAATTCACAACTACAAAAATAATATTTTTAAGGGCATGCATATTTTCCATCGCTACATATGCCTGTGAGACCTGGACACTTAACAAAACAGCTGATAACACATAAATGTTGTGTTAATGTGACTGCTACAGAAGAGTTCTTCAAATATCATGGACACAAAAAAAAGAACAAATATATCCATACTACAAGAACTTAATATTGAAAAAGGCTGGCTAGTAAAGAGAAAACTTAAATATTTTGGACAGTTTAAACGTCATGATAATTTAGAGAAGACCGTCCTGGAAGAAATGATTAGAGATCCCAAAACAAGCTATCAAGTGGAACACAACAGGCCGAAGAAAAAGGGGCAGACCGCGTGAAACTCTGAAGAGGACATTGTTAAGAGAGGCCAAATTAACAGGCATAAAATCCTGTGATGAGGTTGAGGGACTCGCCGAAGACAAGAAAAATTGGCGAACTACTTTGCGAGCCCTATGTGACGTTTAACGGGATGGGAAGGATATAAGATATAAGATCCTGGAAGGGTACATAATGGGAAAAAGAAAGAGAGGAAGACCAAGGCAAAGATGGCTGCAAGACATCGTTGATAATCTGCAAATGGATGCATCAGCAGCAGGCCATCTTGCTCACAACCGCGAGGCTTACAGAAGAGTTGTTAGGAAGGCAAAATTTCACAAGGGATATGCAGTTGACTGACTGAATATATCTGCTTTTGTTAAACATTCCCTGTGTATTCTTAGCGTTTTCTAATAAACATATGTAGTAATCTTTCATCGATCTGTTGATTGTCCATGACTCACTTCCATAAAGTAGGACAGGCTCAATGTAACATTTTATAACTCACTTTCTGATGTTCACCGACAGAGGTGCATTGCATAATATGCCTCTGATTTGGTTGAATGCTAATTTTGGCTAGATAAAAGGGATGGCGACTGCAGTAAAACTGGTTTAAATAATAAAATTAGATAGAGGTGTATAGTGTAGTTTTACAAAGTGGCAGAGGGAGTGAGTAAAGTTAGAGAAAACGAATAGAAAGTATGAGAATGAATAAATGAAAAACATACAACATCCGATATTTCGCCGTGAGACTTTTTGTGGATTACATGCACAACGAGACAAACAAAAAACTAAACGGAGAACTTATCTTAACATGGCCTCCTCTAGAAGTAGGAAATAGAAATGCGTATCTTAGTAAGATGCATAGGGACCACGCGGGCCACACAAAGGATACGTCGATAGAGCCAATCGTAAAGAAGAAGTGGAGAGAGAGGAGGAAAACAAGTGGTAGAAAGGGGTGGAGGGAAAGGCAATAAAAACATGATAGCCGTTAGAGGAGAAGGTGTCGGGGGGGGGGGGAGGAAGGGGACACGGAGAGATAATGAATGAAGAACATAAACACCTGCAGGGAGAAAATGTGAAACTGGTGAATAGGACAAGACCCTATAAACACCAAAGAAAGAGAGGAAGACCAAAACGAAGATGGCTGCAAGACATCTTTGACGATCTGCAAATGGATGCATCAGCGGCAGGCCATCTTGCTCACAACCGAGAGGCCTAGAGGAGTGCTGTTTGGGATGCAAAGTTCCGCAAGGGACATGCAAATGAATGAATGAATAATAAAAAAAAAAGAAACACTCAGCCTAAATAACAAGAAAATAGAAACACTACTTATTTCATGAAAGAAGACCCCACCTAAATGCAATGTTAAGGTACAAGAAACAACCTTGAAACAAGTGCACACACTTAAACATCAGGCCACTCGAGTAACATCAGGTCTGAAGCGCACCTCTGAAGTCAAGACATAATATGCCTAGCCTAAAAATGGAGTTAGATAGAGGTGTATAGTGTAGTTTTACAAAGTGGCAGAGGGAGTGAATAAAGTTAGAAAAAACGAATAGAAAGTATGAGAATGAATAAATGAGAAACATACAACATCCGATATTTCGCCGTGAGCCTTTTTGTGAATTACATGCACAACGAAACAAACAAAAAACTAAATGGAGAACTTATCTTAACATGGCCTACTCCAGAAGTAGGAAATAGAAAATGCGTATCTTAGTAAGATGCATAGGGACCACGCGGGCCACACAAAGGATACGTCGATAGAGCCAATCGTAAAGAAGTGGAGAGAGAGAAGGAAAACAAGTGGTAGAAAGGGGTGGGGGGAAAGACAATAAAAACATGATAGCCGTTAGAGGAGAAGGTGTCGGGGGGGGGGGAGGAGGAAGGGGACGCGGAGAGATAATAAATGAAGAAATAAACACCTGCAGGGAGAAAATGTGAAACTGGTGAATAGGACAAGACCCTATAAACAACAATATGTTGCCAGAGAAGAAAAGAAGATGGCGGTAGGGAGGGGTAGCTAGGAGAAAGAAAGTAGAGTAAAAAAAAAACTAAAGAAGTTACAGAAAGCTGAAGACATTGTTAATTCCAGCTCTGGGTGGAGACAGCCAGCCTGGAAAATAAGTCGCTGTTCTAGGACCTCCGAGATCGTACATCAGCAGAACAAGAGCGGATCGCACTAACAGAAATGTTATGTTTTCCCCTGTGGTTGCTAAGGCAACAATCTTTAGCTACAGGTGTCCAGGCCCTCTTAGAAATATCATTAAGATGCTGGCGAAATCGATCTCCTAACCGTAACCTAGTCTCCCCTATGTACTTCAAACCGCAACGTTTGCACATATAGCATAAATAACGTTGCGTGAAGTACAGGTGATTTGGATTTCAGGATCAAGGCCATAAAATGCTAGATTTCTTCCGTCAACGCAGCTATCTAGAACATGTTCTCTCGTCATCTTGGATCCGCATCAGACATATATCGCGGCAACAAGCCCTCACTCCAAAACCGCACTGTAGCTTGGACAGAGTTGAACTGGCACTCACGTAACACCCTCATAGCTTGGCAGTTCAAATCATACTGTTTTGCCATCTCCATCTCCTCCAGATCGAGCCTGATATACGTGAACCTTTTGGGGAACCCCCATTGGTAGCCTACAGACAGGGACAAGAACCTCAGTAGTCACCTCAAGACAGATGACACTTTTTATGGTACCAGACGTTGGGGACGCTGTAGATGTAACACTTGTCCGTTTGTTGTCGAGGCTAGCCAGATCTCCTTCCCTAAGTCCACGTTATCAGTTCAGGAGAGTTTCACCTGTACTTCACGCAATGTTATTTATGTTATCATGTGTAAACGTTGCGGTTTGAAGTACATAGGGGAGACTGGCTTACGGTTAGGAGATCGATTTCGCCAGCATCTTAATGATATTTCTAAGAGGGCCTGGACACCTGTAGCTAAAGATTGTTGCCTTAGCAACCACAGGGGAAAACATAACATTTCTATTAGTGCGATCCACTCTTGTTCTGCTGATGTACGATCTCGGAGGGTCCTAGAACAGCGACTTATTTTCCAGACTGGCTGTCTCCACCCAGAGCTGGAATTAACAATGTCTTCAGCTTTCTGTAACTTCTTTAGTTTTTTTTAAAATCTACTTTCTTTCTCCTAGCTACCCCTCCCTACCGCCACCCTCTTTTCTTCTCTGGCAACATATTGTTGTTTATAGGGTCTTGTCCTATTCACCAGTTTCACATTTTCTCCCTGCAGGTGTTTATGTTCTTCATTTATTATCTCTCCGCGTCCCCTTCCTCCTCCCCCCCCCGACACCTTCTCCTCTAACGGCTATCATTTTTTTATTGTCTTTCCCCCCACCCCTTTCTACCACTTGTTTTCCTTCTCTCTCTCCACTTCTTTACGATTGGCTCTATCGACGTATCCTTTGTGTGGCCCGCGTGGTCCCTATGCATCTTACTAAGATACGCATTTCTATTTCCTACTTCTGGAGTAGGCCATGTTAAGATAAGTTCTCCATTTAGTTTTTTGTTTGTTTCATTGTGCATGTAATTCACAAAAAGGCTCACAACGAAATATCGGATGTTGTATGTTTCTCATTTATTCATTCTCATACTTTCTATTCGTTTTTTCTAACTTTATTCACTCCCTCTGCCACTTTGTAAAACTACACTATACACCTCTATCTAACTCCATTTTTAGGCTAGGCATATTATGTCTTGATTTCAGAGGTGCACTTCAGACCTGATGTTACTCGAGTGGCCTGATGTTTAAGTGTGTGCACTTGTTTCAAGGTTGTTTCTTGTACCTTAACATTGCATTTAGGTGGGGTCTTCTTTCATGAAATAAGTAGTGTTTCTGTTTTCTTGTTATTTAGGCTGAGTGTTTCTTGCGGAACTTTGCCTCCCAAACAGCACTCCTCTAGGCCTCTCGGTTGTGAGCAAGATGGCCTGCCGCTGATGCATCCATTTGCAGATCGTCAACGATGTCTTGCAGCCATCTTCGTTTTGGTCTTCCTCTCTTTCTTTTTCCCATTATGTACCCTTCCAAGATGGTTTTTCAGTTTTCTTATTATTTAGGCTCTGTTTCTGTTTTCTTGTTACTTAGGCTGAGTGTTTCTGTCTTGTACAACAGGATGCCTGAAATCAAAAGAAGGTAAAATGTTAATGGGAAAAGAAGACATTGTGGACAGGTGAACAGAGTACATTGGTGAGCTGTATGGAGGAGAAGAACCAGAATTAACACCAGATACTGAAAACTGTGATGGACCGCCAATACTTGAAGATGAAATCATAGATGCCGTCAAACACATGAAGAAAGGAAAAGCGACTGGGCCTTATAATATAACAATAGAAGAAATAGAGGCACTAGAGGAGACAGGAATAAAAATAATAACCAAGTTACAGAGTGACATTTACAACAGTGATTATATGCCCAGTGACCTGCTTAAATCCACCTTTATAGCACTACCAAAGAAACCAGGTGCAAAGGAATGTGACGACCACCGGACTATCAGACTCTCATGTCACATAATGAAGCTACTTCTGAGAATTATTTGTGAAGATCAGGGAAAAAGATAACAATGGAAGTAGCAGATGAACAGTTTGGATTTGTTGAAGGAAAGGGAACACACAATGCCATTTATGCTTTACGAACACTAACAGAAAGAACTTTAGAAGTACAGAAAGATATCTACTTATGCTTCATTGATTACACCAAGGCATTCGACAAAGTGAAACATAATGAAATTATTAAAATGCTTGAAGACATCAATATAGATGGCAAAGACCTGAGGATTGTAAAACATCTATACTGGCAGCAAGAAGCAGCAGTTCGAGTTGAAAATAAAACTGGAAAATATGAACCTATAAAACAAGGGGTGCGACAAGGATGTGTACTATCTCCAGACCTTTTTTCTCTGTACAGCAATAATATTCTAAGAATGATCATCACAGAACCAGGCATAAAAATTGGAGGATACAATATTAACAACCTTCGGTATGCTGACGACACAGTACTGATAGCTGAGAACCAACAAGACCTGCAAAATCTCTTGGATAAAGTTGCTAAAGGAAGTGAACAGAAAGGCCTTACTTTGAACATCAAAAAGACAGAGACTATGGTTATATCTAAGAAACAGAATAAACCAACATGCAGTATAAAATTAAACGGAAGTATTCCAAAACAGGTGCAGAAATTCAAATACCTTGGAGCAGTAATAACTTCAGATGGGAAATGCAGAATAGAAATTAGGAACAGAATAGGCCAAGCAAAGACTGCATTTCAGAGAATGAGAAACATATTATCCAACACATCCTTATCAATGAATGTCAGAAAACAAGTCCTAAAATGCTATATTGAACCTATCTTGTTATATGGAAGTGAATCATGGACAATAGGCAAGTCTGCACAAAAATCATTGGAAGCAGCAGAAATGTGGTTTGTTAGAAGAATGTTGCGAATCCCCTGGACAGCAAAAATAACTAATGAAGAATGTATGAGAAGAGATGGAGAGACAAAAAATCTTGTCAAAAAGATAAGAGAGAGACAATGTACTTTCATAGGACATGCAATGAGAAGAGGGGGCATTGAAAATATTATAACAACAGGAAAAATAGAAGGAAGAAGAGCAAGAGGAAGACCAAGAGAAATGATACTGGACAGTCTGACGGGATGGTGTGAGAGGAGATCACCAACTGAGCTGATGACCTGCGTGAAGGATCGGGTGCTCTGGAGAAGCATACTAGCCAAAGCCAATTGGCACAGTACCTGATGATGATAATAATGATGTTTCTGTTCTCCTGCTACTTACACTGAGTTTCTGTTTATTTGCTATATACACTGAGTGTTTCTGTTTTCTTATTATTTAGGCTGAATGTTTCTGTTTTCTTGTTAATTAGACAGAGTATTTCTGTTTTCTTGCTGTTTAGGCTGTTTCTGTTCTCTTATTATTTAGACTGAGTGTTTCTGTTTTCTTGTTATCTGTTTTCTTGTTATTTAGGCTCATTGTTTATGTTTTCTTGTTATTTAGGCCTAGTGTTTTTATTTTCTTGTTATTTCAGTGGAGTATTTCTGTTTTCTTGTTATTTAGACTGAGTGTTTCTGTTCTATTGTTATTTAGACTGAGTGTTTCTGTTCTATTGTTATTTAGGCTGAGTGTTTCTGTTTTCTTGTTATTTAGGCAGAATGCTTTGGTTTTCTTGTTATTTAGGCTGAGTGTTTCTGTTTTCTTGTTATTTAGGCTGAGTGTTTCTGTTGTTTTGTTATTTAGACTGAATGTTTCAATTTTATTGTTATTTAGGTGAGTGTTTCTGTTGTCTTGTTATTTAGGCTGAATGTTTCTGTCTTCCTCTGATTGAGGCTGAGTGTTTTTGTTTTCTTGTTACTTAGGCTGAGTGTTTCTGTTTTCTTATTATTTTTAATTTTTCGATGTTCTTGTTATTTAAGCTGTGTTTCTTTTTTCTTGTTAATTAGGCTGAATATTTCTGTTTTCTTATTATTTAGTTTGAATTTTTCTGTTTTCTTGTTATTTAGGCTGTGCTTCTGTTTTATTGTTAATTAGTCCGAATGTTTCTGTTTTCTTGTTATTTAATCTGAGTGTTTCTGTTTTCTTTTTATTTAGGTAGAGTGTTTCTGTTTTCTTTTTACTTAGGCTGAGTGTTTATGTTTTCTTCTTAGAATGTTTCTGTTTTCTTGCTTCTTAGGCTGAGTGTTTCTGTTTTCTTGTTATTAAGGCTGAGCATTTCTGTTTTTTTTTAAATATTTATTCTATTGCTTCTGTTTTCTTGTTATTTGGGCTGAGTAACTGCTTCTCATTTTCTTTCATTCATCATCATCATCATCATGTGCCGTGCCGACTGGCGTTGGCTATTATGCTTCTCCAGAGTACCCAATCCTTCATGCAGGCCATCAGTTCAGTTGGTGATCTCCTCTTACACCATCCCGTCAGACTGTCCAGTATCATTTCTCTTGGTCTTCTTCTTGATCTTCTTCCTTCTATTTTTCCTGTTGTTATAATATTTTCAATGCCCCCTCTTGCATGTCCTATGAAAGTACATTGTCTCTCTCTTATCTTTCTGACAAGGTTTGTCTCTCCAGCTCTTCTCATACATTCTTCATTAGTTATTTTTGCTGTCCAGGGGATTCGCAACATTCTTCTAATAAACCACATTTCTGCTTCTTCCAATGATTTTTGTGCAGACTTGCCAATTGTCCATGATTCACTTCCATATAACAAGATAGGTTCAATATAGCATTTTAGGACTCGTTTTCTAACATTCATTGATAAGGATGTGTTGGTTAATATGTTTCTCATTCTCTTTCATTACTAAATCTAATATTTTCTGGTGGCTCTTTTCATTTCTGGCTGTTAGTACTGTATCATTTGAACATGTCTCCAATATTTTTATATTCTGAATCATTCTGCCTCTGGTCTCTTGATATCTTCATATACTCTGTCTTATCTTGGTTAAAGGTCAAGCTCACTTTTAGTGCCACATCTCTCAGGTGTATGCAGGAATTGATGAATTTTTGCATAGTTTCCCCCACTAGGTCATTGTCATCAGTGTTCATTCATTCATTCATTTGCATGTCCCTTGCAGAACTTTGCCTCCCTAACAGCACTCCTGTAGGCCTCCCAGTTGTGAGCAAGATGGCCTGCTGGTGATGCATCCATTTGCAGATCCTCAGTGATGTTTTGCAGCCATCTTCACCTTGGTCTTCCTCTCTTTCTTTTTCCCATTATGTACCCTTCCAAGACGGTATTCTCTAGATTATCATGATGTTTAATGTGTCCAAAATATTTAAGTTTTCTCTCTTTAATCCTCTTTACTAGCCAGCCTTCTTCAATATTAAGCTCTTGTAGTATAGATATATTTGTTCTTTTTTGTGTCCATGATATTTGAAGAACTCTTCTGTAGCATTTACATTCAAAGGCATTTATGTGTTTCTCAGCTGTTTTGTTAAGTGTCCAGGTCTCACAGGCATATGTTGCGATAGGAAAGATGCATGCCCTTAAAAATCTTATTTTTGTTGTTCTATCTGTTCCTATCCACAGATTCTTTAGTTGTTTTACTTTCTGAAGAGCGATAGATGTCCTCCTTTTAATTTCCCTCATTGTATCTCCATTATTAGTTAGTATTGATCGAAGATATTCAAAACTCTCCACTTCTTCCAGTTTTTCCTCATTGATACATATTTCAGCTGCCTTGTTTGTTTTGTCATTTGTCATCAATTTAGTTTTCTTTGCTCTAAGATAGAGGTTTTGTTCTTCGCTGTTCTTATGGACTGACATAATTAGTTTTTTCATTCCTTTTTGTGTTGTGGACAGTAATATTGTGTCTTCAGCATATCTAATCTCTGGTATTTCATAACCTCCAATTGTTATGGCACCATAATATTCTTTGTCTACATCTTCTCTAACATTCTTCATTATATTTTCAGTATACAAGTTAAATAAGTAAGGTGACAATATGCACCCCTGACGGAGCCCTTGTTTTATGTCAAACCAAGTTGTTGTTTCACCATTTATTCTTACTGCTGCTTGTTGGTCTAGATACAGTAGTGATGTTAATCATATCAAATGTGTTGGAAATTCCATGTTTTCCATTATTTCCCAAAGTTTCTGGTGTTGTACACAATCAAATGCCTTTGAGTAGTCTATAAAGAATAAATATAGATTCACATTAAACTCTCTGCATATCTCTATTATTAATCTTATATTGACTATATGATCTCTTGATCTTCTTCCTTGCCTGAAACCAGCTTTGACCATATTGACTTCTTCTTCTAATTTCTTTCAAAGTCTACCCATTATAATTTTTAACAGAATTTCACTGGCATGACTAATCAGGGCAATAGTTCTGTAGTTTGTGCTTAATTTCAGGTTACCTTTTTTTGGCAGTGGTATGAATACAGTTCTTTTCCATTCTTTTGGCCAAATACCTGAATGCTGGTGATTTACCATTTTTCATATTCTTTATTGCCCGTAAAACTTCTTCTATTGTTGATTCGGGTTCTTTCTCCTCAAATAATAATTCACACTGTTGATTTCTGCTTCCACAGTCGGTTGTTTCATACATTCCTCTTTAATATTCCTTCCATCTTTCTAGAATTTCCTCTGTCTCTGTAAAGGTATTCCCCATCTCATCACAAATTACATTTAGCTTAGGCTTGACATTTCTCATCAATGTCTCCATTTCTTTAAACATTTCACTATCTCTTCCACACTTCTGATGTTCTTCTATTCTTTCACACCAATCTTGTATGTATTGTTTTTTGTCTTTTTTTATGTTTTTTTGTACTTCTTTTGTTAAAGTTTTATAATCCTCTTTGTTGTTGTTTGTCACTTTCCATTGCGTCTTCATTTCTCTACGTTGTTTTATCAGTTCTAGTGTGCCTGCTGTAATCTATCCATTCTTTTGTGTTTTCTTTACTGGAACCATGTCTTTAGCTGTTGTTATTAAGATATCTTTGGCCTGCATAGCTATTTCATTTGGTGTTATCTCCTCCTGTACATCCGTCAGGATTTCAAAACAGTTCTTCACTTCTATACCGTATTGTTCTGGTATTTTTATAAGATCAAAGCGGCGTAGTCTTGATCCCGTAACTGTCTTTTTTTAATCTTTATCGTCATGTCTGCTATTAATAACTCATGGTGCGTGTCACAATCAGAACCTGGTAAAGTTTTTGCTGATGTTATACCTGACCTCCACCTTCTTTGCACTAAAATGTAATCTATTTGATTCTTGGTTTTCCCATCAGGTAATGTCCATGTGTAAAGTTTTCTTGGATGTTGTTTAAAAGTTTGTTAGAGATTGTTTTCCATGCTTGGTCTACTGTCATTTGCAGTGTGTTATAAAAGTCTTCTACTTCCTCTTCTTCTATTGCTGATGTAGGTCCATATATCTGGATGATTGTTACATTTCTAGGAATGCCTTTAAGTCTGATTGTGAGGATTCTATCACTTACTGGATTGTAGCCTAGTAATGCTTTTGATGTTCATTTGTCCAAATAAAAAGCCATTCCATTCTTTCCTCCTACTTCTCCACCAGAGTATATAAAGATATTATCATTCTCGCTCTTACAGTGTCCTGATCCTTTCCATCAATGTTCGCAGATTCCCAAAATGTGTATCCCCGTTCTTTTCATCTCGTCACTTATCATTTGATATTTTCCCTCATACATACTTCTTATACTCCCATGTTCCTACTTTTATTTTTCTTTTTAGTTTGATGCAGGGGTTTTCCTTGGTAACAATGTCAGGATTTTGTCCGTCATCACAATTACTAGTACTGACCTCTGTCTCACACTCTTCCCTAGTGTTAAAATTAGATCTATCTGGCCTGGGGGCCTCACCACCAGATCTTTTTCCTATTTGACTTTCCATGTTTTGCTGTTTGGGTTTCTTGGTATATTTCCAGAAGATAGTTTACCATTGCTTTCCTTCCGGACAGTGACTGTACTAGTCAGTGATCGTAGCCATTGTCCCTACACTGAGATCATCTGCCTACCATCATAGAATGGTGACCATAACCAACATTATCTGTCGGCTGCTCTCCCATTCCATCTACCACCTGCTCCCATGGCTTCACATCACCCTGAAAGTTGTAATCGTTAAGTACAAACTTAAGTACAACGTTAAGTACAAACTTTGTAATCGTTAAGTAATAAAGCTGGTCCTACTTTTTTCCGATTTTATACATTCTTGTTTTAAACCAGTTCTTATACAGAAGGGTTATGACTTTCTTCCTTTATATATTATTATATTTTGTGCATCTTTCATGCATATTCTGTTGAAATTGATTAATTTATTAAGTATCTCAAATTCTTTCATAATTTTCCATAAGTTGCTCTTATCTATGCTGCCATAAGCTTCCTTGAAGTCAGTGAAGATGTATGCACAAGAGATGAAGGAAACAAGTCCAAAGGGTAGACCAAGACAGAGATGGAAGGACAACATAGAAGAGGATATAAAAAGAAAAATAGAGAGGAATGGAGATGAAATTTATCTGTGGCAACAAGCCGTAATGGCTCATAAAGAAGAAGAAGAAGAAGAAGGAGGAGGAGGAGGAGAAGAAGAAGAAGAAGAAGGTACTGTATCATTTGTATATTATAGATTGTTCACATTATAGTCTTCAGAGTGTTAGTTAATAACACAGTCTACAATAAGGCTGTTAGTTACTAACACAGTCAACAGTTAAACAGATCATTAGTTATTAACACAGTTAACTATTAAACAGAATGTTAGTTATTAACACACAGTCAATAATTAAACAGAGTGTTAGTTATTAACACAGTCAACAATTCAACAGAGTGTTAGTTATTAACACATGGTCAATAATTAAACAGAATGTTAGTTATTAACACACAGTCAATAATTAAACAGAGTGTTAGTTATTAACACACAGTTAATAATTAAACAGAGTGTTAGTTACTAACACAGTCGGCAATAAAGTGGATGTCAGTCATTGAAGATCTGGGCAAATACGAGGGCTGTTGACAAAGTTCTGGGACTGATTTTATTTTTTTTAACTAAATGAGTAGACTTACTGGCTTCTTGGTCTAGTTTCTTTCAAAGTAGTCTCCTTGTGATTGTATACACTTATTCCTGTAGTCCTGCCATTTATGGAAGCACCTCTGGAAGTCACTTTGTGAGATAACCTTCATTTGTCTTGTCGCATTAGTTTAACTTCATTAAATCGGCAACCTTTCACTGTTTTCTTCAGAAATGGGAATAAGAATAAGTCACAGGGAGCAAGATCAGGTGAGCATGGAAGGTGTGGAAGCAATGGAATGTTGTGTTTTGCCAAAAATGTATTTGTTTTGACACACTTGTGTGCAGGGGCATTTTCATAATGAAGGATCCAATTGACTGTATGCCACATCTCATGGCGGTGTCTGCCCGCAGCATCATGGAGGCGTTGTAGAACTGCTATGCAAATTTTGTATTCACAGTCTGCCCTGTAGGTCTGTTAGTTTAGCATGAACGATTTCTTGCACACTTGCCACAGTCTTATTGATTGTGAGGTGTATGGTCTGCCAGGGCAGCAGTCATCTCCAAATGATTGGCATCTACTTATGAAGTGGGAAAACCACTCAAATGCCTTCGATTGACTCAGGCAGGACAGACCAAAAATTGATTGTGGCATTTCATAAGTTTCAGCACCAGTTTTCCAGAGGCGAATGCAGAAACAATTTTTGGTGAAACACACACTTTTGAATTTTCTCCTACATGTTGAAATGAGCTGGAACCTGCAGGTGAGTGGGTTCACTTGGAGACTTGTGTAGTGCAAATAACTGAAGTTCAGATTCTGTATGTACACTTCTTGATGGCACTTTTATGCATATTATAGTTTCCCAAAAATAAATTCAGTCCTAGAACTTTGTGAACAGCCTTCATACAAAATAATGTTCAATGTGTCCAGCCTGACATCTGATGTTGTTGTGTGCATGAAGGATGTTAGGAAGATCAGAGTATACCTACATTCTTTCTTGAGTGATGTTGTGACACTCCTAACCAACCAGATAACTAATAAACTAAACTAATGAATTAAACTAACAAACTAAACTATCTATCTAAACTAATTAATTAACAAATCTAGCTAAATTGTTTGACTAAGCTAAGTAACTACCTTACTAAACTAAGTAACTGAACAAACTAAATAAAATTACCTAACTGAATAAACTAACTAAACAAACTGACTAAGCTAACTAAACTAAATATCTGAAAAAACTAAATGAATAAACCAACTAAATTAACTAACTGAACAAACTAACAAAACTAACTAGCTAAACAAGATAACTAAACTAACTGAATAAACTAACTAATCTAAATGAATAAACAAACTAAACTAAATAACTGAATAAACTAACTAATCTAAATGAATAAACAAACTAAACTAAATAACTGAATAAACTAAATAAACTAACTAACTGAATAAACTAAATAAACAAACTAACTAAACAAACTAACTAAACAAACTAACTGAATAAACTAACTAAACTAACTAAATGAACAAACTAACAAAACTAACTAACTAAACTAAATGAACAGACTAACTAAACTAATTAATTTATCAAATTAACTAAACTAATTGAACAAATAACTAAACTAACTAAACCCAGATAGTTATGAACATTTCTGTCCTTCAGCACAACACAACACAACATTACACAGTACAAAATTACACAGTACAACTCTTCTTCTTCTTCGTTCGCAATAGTACAACTCAGTATTACACAACACAGCTCAACATGACAGAACACAGCAATTTAACAAAGTCTAACACAGCAGCTCAACACAACACAACAACACACCATAACAAATGAATCCAGGACAGCTCAACACAACACACACAACTCAACATGACAGAACATGACTCAACACAGGACAACACAATAACTCAACACAACAAAACAAAACAGGATAACAACCAAAGCCAGCACAACTCTACAAATCACAACTCTACACATCACCACAACTCAACATAACACAACTCAACATAAAACAACACCTCTCTGGTAATGTTGTCCTTTTCTGACCATGTACTCACAAAAGACTGACAAATGTTTTGCCAAGACATTGTTATCAAAGTGTGTTATCTGTCCCCTTGATTATTTTGTCATTCTGTCAAGATCGAAATGTGATCCCTTCTATTCATAAAGCATATATGTTGTAACTCCATGAAAGTTTGATGTGGTTTAGCTTAAAATGAAGAGATAGATGGCCAAGAAATGTCAGAGAAAATAAACTATAACATACTGTAACACACAATAATTAGTGTATAAGTATATAACTATACACGAAGTACTGCAGTAAAGCTATGATACCAAAATGTATAAACTAGAAAAAAATGTAGTAACAGCTTTATTACTTAACGAGTACACAGTTATGACGTTTCGGCATGAACCTTAATCATATAAAACACACAGGATGAAGAAATAGAGAGAAGAGATAAAGTATAAATTCACATGAATGCTGTTTAAAAATAAAACAAAATGAAATAAAATACACTTAGATGTAACTTGTAAGAAGCTGTGGCTTGTCCGATGCAGTGTTAAGAAATGCGCATGGTAGAGAATAGAGAATATTTAAATGGAGACTTGTGATGTGTGATAGGTGAGTCGTAACTGAGTGTGGTGGGTGGGGAAATCATGGAGGGGAGAGAGAGTGATACAATGTTAACCTAGCTGGGAGAAGGTGAAATAGATGATTTTAGTTGGGGTAGAGGGGTTGTAATGTGATGCTGTGATGAGGTTCTGAACTATGTGTAACAAGTGAGAAGGGAGTGGAGCTTAGAGAGATTATGATTGTGGAAGAGGAGAATGTTAGGTGTATAAAAGGATTTCCTTCATGGATTATATGTTATTAATTGTGCCAACACGGAATCAACTATAGGCGTATGCATCTGTGGCAGTACACAGAGAGTCAGACATATTGACTTTCTGTAGACTTTAATTGTATTAGAAAGACTTATGTGTTGTTGTTGCCTGTAAGAGTTAGTAACACTACCAAAAATGCAAACTTGTCACTATTGTATACCCCGAGTGGCACAACAACAATGCCAGGTTCGCAATTGCCACAACAAAAACAACAATGTCATGTAATGAAAACTTATACAGGACTCTTACTCACAAACAGGACTAACAGATAAGAACTCCATGTAGGTAATGAATAGACTAAGTTCCAAGATACACATCAAACATTTGTTGAATGAAAAAATGAATGGTGGAAGATGGAGATGAGGAAGGAAAACAAACTGCCAACATGGCAGGCTGATTTAACAAACAATACAAGAGCTTCCCGGGCGCATAGTCGGTGCCATGGGGAAGAAAAGCCTGACAACAATAAACAAGTAACAACAACTACTTACAATATCGTGAACTTCCACACATCTCCTGAACACACAAATCTTTGTCCTGACAAGGACAGCATTCCTAACATCTACATATCAGTACAAGGTAAAAAACAACATTGTCCTAAAGGACAATATGCTGAGCTAAAACTATTACGTTACTAAAATTGACTTGCAACTACTCCACTGGTAAAATGACCACTCAGCAAAACATTCTACACAAAATCCGATCTAACAAAAGTTGCTCAAGCTTAAATATTCTCTACAAATTTGCTATGAACTTTCTTAAAATTTATTTTTTTTTTTTAAGATCACGAAAACAACAGGCCGTGACCCGGTGGTACTGCAAACCGGGCCCACCCGTAACGAGATGCGGACCTTGCCCCCGGCAGTCAATGTGCAGGGCGGCCTCAAACACCTCGTTGGTTCCAAAATAACAAGGGCAGTATACCTACCAAGAGGACACTTTGAACTCAGCCACTTTGATCTTACCCAAAAGGCTGAGTAAACAAAAAACTCCAAATTTAAATATTCTGTACTAGATTTAGGCTGTCTAGACAATCGAATTCACCAAAAATAAAAAAAAAATCTTGGAAAGCTAACGTATCATAACTGACCTTGAGTTAAAGAAAAACATTCCAAGGTCTAAATTTTCTGTACTAAATTTAACCTGTCTAGACATAATTTTTTTAAAAAATTAATTCTCATGAAGTCAACATGACATAAGTAAGTTTCCTTTGACCCCATTTAAGGGCTTTAAAAACTAAGTCTAAGAACTAAATTTATCTTGGATTACATCCCTTAGATGATAAAAGAGGTGCAGAATACAAAGAATTCTGTTACAGATATCCCCACCCCCTAAAAGTAGATATTTGGTGATCCAAATATCTCCCAAAAACTTTAACAGTTAACTCTCACTAGAAACGAGTTATAAACACTCAAAATCAAAGCTGGCTATGCAGCAACATAAATTTCTGCACTCACAATTTGTGAAAATTATTACGTTCAACAGTTGCGGTGCTAAGTACAACTATACACACACACACACACACACACATACATATATATATATATACAACATTTTAATAATGAACTCTTTGAATTTTGGATTCCACCATTTATTTCTCTGCCAAGATATAGGATACTAGCCACGGATTTACTCTTATTCAAAGACCACCACATAATTAGTGTCTATTGTGTTTTACTAGAAATCTCTATAATTTTCTAACTATACGGTAGGAGGAAGTGCACTTATTATGCCGATCACAACACGTTCTATGAACTGCTTCCTGATATCCAGGTCTTGTGCACGAGCACAGTGTGAAAGTTTTTCATTGAGAACGTTTCTAAGTCCACGGTATCAACTATCTGCCCTGTGGCCACAACGAGCTTACGATCTGAGACGTACAACTGATTAATCTCTGTATCGCAGTCGGCGCTAGGTGAAGTCTCGTCAGGGAAGTAATCTACACTGTGAGGACAAGGTTCCTTCTGAGATAGATAGAAGATATCGTCTCTCCTCTGTTTCTTTCGCATTGGCTGGTGTCGCAAATCATCCACCGACATAGGAACTGCTGAGGCGAAAGCATCCACCTCCATATAGTGGTCTGAGGGGAGAGCCCTAGGGACCACTCTCTGCTGGGTTTCCTTCAGGTGTCATGGCGGGAGCCTGAGAACAAAGCGAGGAGACAGCAGAAGAGAAAAGCTCTGTCTCTTGGGGGCGGCAGGTAAGATCTACAATGATCCTGAACATATTGTCTCTGGAAGGCCCCACTAGGCAATGAAATGTTAATGGCGACATCATGTACCATGGGACACGAGGTGTTTGTCACCCTCTCTACTCTCTCTTTCTGCTGACAAGGACACGGTAAGTCAGTCCGAACTGAGCAATCTACCAAAAGTGGCGGCCCTGCATGTGGATAGGCTTCCACAACGCTCGCTGACCTGACGTCATAGGTCTCAGATCCCTGTGACTGAGGTAGGCCCCTGTCAACAACATGCTCTGGTACTGGTACAGAGGTGTCACCATCAAAACATGTTACGGCTTCCTCCCTCGCACCCGGATGAAACAACATCTGGAAGTCCATGGTGCGGAGGTTAGCAAGCCACCTCTGCAGCTTGACGTCTGATATCTCCTGCTGAATGATGAATGAATCCACCAAGGGTATATGGCCAGAATTCACTACTAAGCGTCTATTCACCAGAAAATATCTCAACTTCTGCGCGGCGTAATGGACAGCTTCTCTCTCAAATGTGGACCACATATTCTGAGAGCATGACAGCTTCTGCGAAAATAATTTTAATGGCTCTTCAAGAGAAAGCCCATCAGAAGCGAAAGCCGTCTGCATTAAACAGGCTACAATCGCAACATTGGAGGCATTTGTGTACATGGTTAGTGGTTTCTGCAAATCAGGATGCGAGAGAAGCGATATCTTCACAAGACGATCCTTCATAAACTCGAACGCCATCTGACAATCTGGAGACCATTTGAATCTATGACCTTTCTTGGTGATGTCTACAATAGGAGCCACGATCTCCGAAAAATGTGGAATGAAACGTCGATAATAACTACTTATCCACAGAAAAGAGCGCACTTTCTTCACACTCAAAGGAGACGGCATTTCGGCAATGGCTCCGACCTTCTCAAAATCAGGAGATATGTCTGACTGACTGAAGACATAACAGATATATTTTATTTCAGAAGCCGCAAAATGGCATTTCGATGGTTTGAGCTTGACCTTGTGCTCGTGTAATCGATTGAATACCGTCTGAATATCGCGAACATGGTTTTCGATCGTTCCATCAGTGAACACCAGTATATCGTCGATGTAGGCTTGTGCAAACTTTCCTAAGCCTTGTAACACTGTGTCCATGAGTGCGATAAAGGTAGATGGTGCCCCCTTTAAACCGAAGCTAATAAAATTAAACTTAAAACAGCCAAGATAGCAGCTAAAATCTGACTTCCCCTGTGCATCTTCGGAAAAGGGAATGCACCAAAAGCCGCATCGAGCATCCAAAGTGCTGAAAAATGTGATTTTTTTCTATCGTGCTGAGAATGTCCTCAATGCGTGGCAGGGGATACAACCATGAACGCGTCACAGCACTGAGTGTACGGTAGTCGCAACAGAAACGATGCGTACCATCTTTCATCAAGACAACTGGTGATGACCACTCTGAGATTGTGCAGGAATTTATTCCATCTCGCAACATATTCTCGACGGCCTTCTCAATCACCTCGCTAACGGAGTACGATAGAGTTTCCTGGAGATTGGCGAATGATCGTCGGTATCAATCACCATCTGTACTGTCGAGGTGTGAGAAATTTCTTAATCAGTCGAGGCGAAGACATCTTTGTTTTGTGTCAACAAACTGGATATAATGTCCTTGTGCTCATCAGGGCACTGAACCTGTCGAACGATAATCTCAAAACGACTTTCATTTGCTGACTCCCTAGTACCAGAATCTTGCTCAACAGAATCCGCTGACTCTGTGAGTCTTGTCAACTTGCTTAAAACGCAACCTTATTTTAGTTTGGTATTTTTGCTCGAATGAGTGATGACTGCCATCACTGGACAGTAAGATGTGTGGATCTCAGAGACAGAATCCACCAACTCAAACTCGGGTTGAGAGAGTAAGAAAGCTGTGTCTATGCTCTGAATTATATAAGAACTTCCAGAGAGAAAATATGATTGAGCTTTCACCTTGAGAGAAATAAGATTGACAGAACGAGGACAAAAAAAGCGAAGAACGCTGGACATGGAGAACAGAAGCAATGTGTGCATCTAACTCTGAAGGAATCTTTTTGTTATGAATGTTTAGTGTATTAGAATTGTAGTACATCCCAGCACCAGCGTGAGAAAGAAAATCACGCCCAAGAATGGTGGAAGGGTTCATGTTACGAACCACATAGAAGCAGTGGGAAGCAGTAACACCAGCAATAGATGTAGGTAGAAAAACTCTGCCAATCACTCTCATGGAAGCTGCAGTGACAGTCTGCAGAGTAATCCTAGCAGGCAAGAGTTTAGGAGCAGAATGTAAGGATCCGCATACAGAATCCTTAAGCAAACAGACACTAGCTCCTGTGTCTAACAAAGTTCTAATTCTACACGGACCAATAGAAACTAGGACAGAAGTAGGTGTAGGAAGATTTGCAACCACCAAAGTAGAGGTGAAGCATGCAAAAAATGAACAGATTTCTTGGCAGGTTTGGATGGTGTAAATATTCGATCTTACGCCCTCGAGTTTACAGTACGTCGACTATTCAGTTTAAACGTGAACTATGGTCTCTGCCACCCTGCCTACAAAATCTGGCTTTATGACCCTGTCTTCCACAAGTAAAACAATATCTAGTTTCACGCGGTAGTGTACTTGGGTGTCTACTCCTTCTGGTATTCGACCTCTGTTGGTCAACCCTACCTTCTACATATTACGTAGCTGACATCTGAGAATTCTCTTGATGAGAGACCAGCTGTACTTTCTGCGAACTCGAATGAGGTCTCTCTCTCTCTCTCTCTCTCTCCTCTCTCTCTCTCTCTCTCTCTCTCTGTGTGTGTGTGTTGACATCTCTTTTGTAACTAGAGAGTTTTAAACAAAACCTTGTCGGTAACTACAACTAATATTCACCGACTTATTAAGAGCATGTTCTTGCAAAGCTACATATATGGCTTTGTCCAAAGTGTCAGGTTTATCCCTCAGTAGTTTGGTCTTAATTCCTCTTGGAATTAATGCGTCAGTGAAGGTCTATACAAGTTGTCTTTGCGCTAGCGGCTGACTATCTCGCAGCAGAGAAAGTTGTCTCTACGCTAGCGGCGTGACTATGTCCGCAGCAGAGAAAGTTGTCTCTACGCTAGCGGCGTGACTATGTCCGCAGCAGAGAAAGTTGTCTCTACGCTAGCGGCGTGACTATGTCCGCAGCAGAGAAAGTTGTCTCTACGCTAGCGGCGTGACTATGTCCGCAGCAGAGAAAGTTGTCTCTGCGCTAGCGGCGTGACTATGTCCGCAGCAGAGAAAGTTGTCTCTAAGCTAGCGGCGTGACTATGTCCGCAGCAGAGAAAGTTGTCTCTACGCTAGCGGCGTGACTATGTCCGCAGCAGAGAAAGTTGTCTCTACGCTAGCGGCGTGACTATCTCCGCAGCAGAGAAAGTTGTCTCTACGCTAGCGGCGTGACTATGTCCGCAGCAGAGAAAGTTGTCTCTACGCTAGCGGCGTGACTATGTCCGCAGCAGAGAAAGTTGTCTCTACGCTAGCGGCGTGACTATGTCCGCAGCAGAGAAAGTTGTCTTTACGCTAGCGGCGTGACTATCTCCGCAGCAGAGAAAGTTGTCTCTACGCTAGCGGCGTGACTATGTCCGCAGCAGAGAAAGTTGTCTCTACGCTAGCGGCGTGACTATGTCCGCAGCAGAGAAAGTTGTCTCTGCGCTAGCGGCGTGACTATGTCCGCAGCAGAGAAAGTTGTCTCTGCGCTAGCGGCGTGACTATGTTCGCAGCAGAGAAAGTTGTCTCTGCGCTAGCGGCGTGACTATGTCCGCAGCAGAGAAAGTTGTCTCTACGCTAGCGGCGGGACTATCTCCGCAGCAGAGAAAGCAACTTTAGCTGCACCGCTGATGTGATCAGCTAAGCCTTGGATGGACACTCCAGGAATCTGTCTCATTGAGGCTAGCGTGTGCCAGGCCCCTTGGGGAGTCTGTAGCACTCAATAGCATGGTAGCAGGACATCCACAAACTCCTCCCATGACTCCAGAAGCTGGGGGCGCTGCTTTGCAAAATCAGACAAAGGACCTGTCGTGCGAAGGTGCACCAAGAGCTTCTTAGAGTACAGGTCCGCAGCCCTTACACCCATCAACTTGTCTATCTTAATACAGGTCCGCAGCCCTTACACCCATCAACTTGTCTGTCTTAATACAGGTCCGCAGCCCTTACATCCATCAGCTTGTCTATCTCAATACAGGTCCGCAGCCCTTACATCCATCAGCTTGTCTGTCTTAATACAGGTCCGCAGCCCTTACACCCATCAACTTGTCTGTCTTAATACAGGTCCGCAGGCCTTACACCCATCAACTTGTCTATCTTAATACAGGTCCGCGGGCCTTACACCCATCAACTTGTCTATCTTAATACAGGTCCGCAGCCCTTACATCCATCAACTTGTCTATCTTAATAAAGGTCCGCAGGCCTTACACCCATCAACTTGTCTATCTTAATACAGGTCCGCAGGCCTTACACCCATCAATTTGTCTATCTTAATACAGGTCCGCAGGCCTTACACCCATCAACTTGTCTGTCTCAGTGAGCCATTGGTTCAACTTAGTGGAGTCTCCATCAAACTTTTCTACAGCTGAAAAGACATGTGTGTATTTGATGTCCTCACTGGTTCTTGACAGAGTGTCTTGAACTACGCCCAACAAGTTCGACGTAGAATGAGATGAAGCATTTTTACCTTCACTGATGTTAGGATCAGAATTGCAAAAGCAGCATCAATCTTCAAGAATCTTGAGAACATATGGAATTCAAAAGTTATAAGCACAAAAACCAAGTTAAGACTATTCAATTCAAATGTAATATCCACCCTCATTTATGCATGCGAAAGCTGGAAAACAACTAAAGAAATAGAAAAGAAATTAGACTCTTTTGAAAACAAATGCCTAAGGAAAATACTCGGCATCAAGTGGAATGAATTCAAGAACAATGCAGAGATAAGACAGATGACTGAACAACAACCAGTCTCACGGGTGATCAGGAAAAGGAGATGGACATATGTTGGCCACTTGATGAGAAGAAATGAGCAGAGAATCCCAAAACAAGCTATCAAGTGGAACATAACAGGCCGAAGAAAAAGGGGCAGACCGCGTGAAACTCTGAAGAGAACATTATTAAGAGAGGCCAAGTTAACAGGCATAAAATCCTTTGTTGAGGTTGAAAGACTCGCCGAAGACAGGAAGTATTGGCAAACTACTATGCGAGCCCTATGTGACGTCTAACGGCACGGGAAGGATATAAGATAAGATAAGATGTTACAAATTCAGTACAAGCAATATATAATGCTGAAAATCAGTTCAATAAATAATATGCAATAACAATTCTAAACAAACAAACACATGTAGATGAAAAATCTTCACAACTAATAATGTCCACAATGATGGAATTCACCACAGTCAATATATGATACGTTGAAATTCCTGCAGACTGAAACACAAACTAATAGTGTCCAAGTTCATAATGTTGATAAATTCACCAGTGTTGAAGATATTAATGTTTCCATATTCCTGGTTAACTATTCTTCTGACAAAGTCTTTCACAAATGATTGTCTCTGGCTGGAACTAGAAGAACTGATTATCACAAACAACAACTGATACCTGTCGTTTTCTGCCATGACTAAAGATGCAAATTATTTCTTACGTATATGATGTCCTCTAACGCAGCAGGTTCGGGATCAACTGGGCCAGGCTGGATCTACAGACAAGCTAAGGCTGGGTAGACTCATTTCACTAGGCAAGGTTGGATCTACAGACAAGTTAAGGCTGGGCAGACTCACTTCACTGGGCAAGGTTGGATCTACAGACAAGGTAAGGCTGAGTAAACTCACTGCACTGGGCAAGGTTGGATCTACAGACAAGTAAGGCTGGGCACACTCACTTCACTGGGCAAGGCTGGATCTACAGACAAGCTAAGGCTGGGCAGACTCACTTTACTGGGCAAGGTTGGATCTACAGACAAGGTAAGGCTGGGCACACTCACTTCACTGGGCAAAGTAAGGATCTACAGACAAGGCAAGGCTGGGTAGACTCACTTCACTGGGCAAGGTTGGATCTACAGACAAGGCGAGGCTGGGTAGACTCACTTCACTGGGCAAGGTTGGATCTACAGACAAAGCAAGGCTGGATAGACTCACTTCACTGGGCAAGGCTGGAACTACAGACAAGCTAAGGCTGGGCAGACTCACTTCACTGGGCAAGGTTGGATCTACAGACAAGGTAAGGCTGGGTAGACTCACTTCACTGGGCAAGGTTGGATCTACAGACAAGGCAAGGCTGGGCAGACTCACTTCACTGGGCAAGGTTGGATCTACAGACAAGGCAAGGCTGGGTAGACTCACTTCACTGGGCAAGGCTGGATCTACAGACAAGGTAAGGCTAGGCAGCCTCACTTCACTAGGCAAGGCTGGATCTACATACAAGGCAAGGCTGGGTAGACTCACTTCACTGGGCAAGGCTGGATCTACAGACAAAGTAAGGCTGGGTAGACTCATTTCACTGGGCAAGGTTGAATCTACAGACAAGGTAAAGTTAGGCAGACTCACTTCACTGGGCAAAGTAAGGATCTACAGACAAGGCAAGGCTGGGTAGACTCACTTCACTGGGCAAGGTTGGATCTACAGACAAGGCAAGGCTGGGTAGACTCAATTCACTGGGCAAGGCTGGATCTACAGACAAGGTAAGGCTAGGCAGACTCACTTTACTGGGCAAGGTTGGATCTACAGACAAGTAAGGCTGGACACACTCACTTCACTGAGCAATATATGCGAGGATGGAACCACTACTTGAAACCAGGGAGCTAGAGGTGCCCTAGACTTCAGGTGGGAATGGTCATCATCGATGTCTTGAAAAACTACTAGACAACACTTCAGATGGGAATGGTCATCATCGATGTCTTGAAAAACTATTAGACAGCACCCCTGAATTGACAATCCACTATTTCTATACCTACTAGACTATCATTTTCCACCAACTCTACGTTGGGGACTCTGACTTAGAGTAGAGGCCAAAATGCGAACATTAACTAATCAACCTTCGAATAAACTTGACTGCCTTATCTAGCTGATACCGAACAACTCCTAAGCTAACTGCATACAACTGGTGAACCTATTCTAACTAATTTACTCTATCCCAAATAACTTCGCTTCCTACTGCTAAACATCCACTTCTTAAATTCACCTTCACATAAATACGTCAGCAGATAAACAGCTACTATAGAAAGTGACAATGGATATGATAGATGGTTTGAACGCCAGTGTAAAGAAAATATATGGAAAAACGTGCCGTGATTGCGAAGCAAGCAAGAAAAACGAGTTGAATTTTGTCATACAAGAAAACATTTGAATGAGATATCAGTTAATGAAAGTAGTTGATATATAAGAAAATTCTAATCAGTAGAACCAACTATAACGTACTCTCATTGTGAAAGATAGTGCCAGTCACGTACAACACTATAAAAGGATTTCCTTCGAGGATGATACAATTGTGCCAACACGGCATCAGCCATAGGCGAATGCCTCCGTGGTGTACACAGAGCCAGAGATATTAACTTTTTGTGAACTTTAATTGTATTAGAAAGACTTACATATCGCTGTTGCCTGTAAGAGTTGTAACACTACTTTACCAAAAAGGCAAAATTGTCACTATGGTATACCCAAGTGGCACAACAACAGTGCCAGGTTCGCAATTGCCACAACAAAAACAACGTCATGTAATGAAAACCTGTACGGGACTTCCCACTCACTCAACAGGACTAACAGATAAGAACTCCATGTAGGTAATGAGTAGACTAAGTTCCAAGATACACATCAAACATTTATTGAATGAAAAATGAATGGTGGAAGATGGAGATGAGGAAGGAAAACAAACTGCCAACGTGGCAGGCTGATTTAACAAACAGTACAAGAGCTTCTCGGGCGTGTAGTCGGTGCCATGGGGAAGAAAAGCCTGATAACAATAAGCAAGTAACAACAACTACTTACAATATAGTGAACTTCCACACATCTCCCGAACACACAAATCTTTGTCCTGACAAGGACAACACTTCTAACATCTACATATCAGTACAAGATAAAACAACATTGTTCTAAAGGACAATATGCTGAGCTAAAACTATTACATTACTAAAACTGACTTGCAACTACTCCACTGGTAAAAATGACCACTCAGCAAAACATTCTACACAAAATCCGATCTAACAAAAGTTGCTCAAGCTTAAATATTCTCTACAAATTTAACTTGAACTTTCTAAAAAAAAACATTTTTTTTAAGATCACGAAAACAACAGGCCGTGACCCGGTGGTAGTGGAAACTGGGTCCACCCGTAACAAGATGTGGACCATGCCCCCGGCATTCAATGTGCAGGGCAAGCCTCGTGCATCTCGTTTATTTAAAAAATAACGACGAGTTTGTTTTAAAAAAAGGGCATGTTGATCAGGGCACTTGCCAAGAGGACACTTTGACCTCAGCCACTTTGATCTTAGCCAAAAGGCTAAAGTGACGTCTGTCTACTGACGTCGGTAATAAAGTGTCAAAGTTAACCTTGAGTAAAAAAATACTCCAAAGTTTACATATTCTGTACTAGATTTAGGCTGTCTAGACAATCAAATTCACCAAAAATAAAAAAATAAAAATATCTTGGAAAGTTAACGTATCATAACTGACCTTGAGTAAAAAAAAAAAAAACAAAACATTCCAATGCCTCAATTTTCTGTACTAAATTTAGTCTGTCTAGACTTAATTTTTAAAAAAAATTCTCATGAAGTCAACATGACATAAGTAAGCTTCCTTTGACCCCATCTAAGGGCTTTAAAAACTAAGTCTAAGAACTAAATGTATCTTGGATTACATCCCTTAGGTAATAAAAGAAGTGCGAATTCTTTTAATTCAGGTGTAGCTGAATAACGAGTTCAAACCATGTGGTTCCAGCTTCCAATATTTCTGAAAATATCGATTCTCAAATGCTATGAAATTTTAGACTATGTGTGACAAGTTAGAAAAGGGTGGAGCTTAGTGGAGAGGTACTATGATGATTGAAGAGAATGTTAAGTGTAGCTGAACAGCGATTTTAACCCGTGTGGGTTCAGCGTCCCATAATTTGGAATGCAGCGGTTCTCAAGTGCCAGGCGGCTTGTGTCATATGCGTGACATTGTTTGATGGCTGTTACCAGAAAATCAGATTTGCCTCTGTGGTTGGGGCCATTGAAATGATTAAGGACTTGTTTTGAAGCATTCTGGGTGCTATCATACAGATGTTTCTGCATGTGGTCCCCTAATCTGAGGCAAGTTTCACCAATACAAGTTTTCCTGCATCTTTTCCACACAGTGAATATATCACAATGCGGGACTCGCATGTGAATCCCTCACAGAGAGTGAGGTTAGTTTTGGGAAATATGATAATTTTCGTTTCCCAGACTACAGTGCATGTAACACAGCGAGGACGGTTACATTTTCTAGTGTCAACAAATGCAAGGTCAAAGTTAAATTAGTACTTCCTTTTCACCCGCACGGTCAAATGATTAAGAAAATTCTGTATCGTTATTTGCCACTAATCCAACTCGAGCCCGACACTCGCGACATCTTCTCTGATCAACCCCTGTTAGCATACAAATATGAACGAAATCTTAAGGACATACTCGTCCATTCATTCATTCATTCATTTGCATGTCCCTTGCTGAACTTTGCCTCCCAAACAGCACTCCTGTAGGCCTCTCGGTTGTGAGCAAGATGGCCTGCTGCTGTTGCATCCATTTCCAGATCGTCAACGATGTCTTGCAGCCATCTTCGTCTTGGTCTTCCTCTTTTTCTTTTTCCCATTATGTATCCTTCCAATACAGTCTTCTCTAAATTATCATGACGTTTAATGTGTCCAAAATATTTCAGTTTTCTCGTCCATACCCACCTGAATTGGAACTTTGCAATGTGATATATGCAAGATAACGTATATTGGTGAAACTGGCCTTAGATTAGAGAACCACATGCAGAAACATCTGTACGACATCACCCAGCATGCTTCGAAACCAGTCCCGAATCATTTCAATGGCCCTAACCACGGAGGAAATTCTGATTTTCTGGTAACAGCTATCAAACAATGTCACGCAGACGACACAAGCCGCCCAGTGTTTGAGAACCGCTACTTTCAGGAATATTTGACTCTGTAACCACATGGTTTGAACTCGTTATTCAGCTACACTTAACATTCTCATCTTCCACAATCATAATCCCTCTCCGTTAAGTTCCACTCCCTTCTCACTTGTTACACATAGTTCAGAACCTCATCACAGCATCACATTATAACCCCTCTACCCTAAGTATAATCACCTATTTCACCTTCTTCCAGCTAGGTTAACATTGTATCACTCTTTCTCCTCTCCACAGTTTCCTCGCCCACCACACTCAGTTACGACCAACCTATCACACATCACAAGTCTCCATTTAAACACTCTCTATAGTCTACCATGCGCATTTCTGAACACTGCGTCGGATAAGCCACAGCTTCTTACAAGTTACAGCTAAGTGCTCTATTAATTTTATTTCATTTTATTTTATTTTTACATAACATTCATGTGAATTTATACTTTATCCCCTCTCTATTTCTTCGTCAAGTGTGTTTTTTTATGATTAAGGCTCACGCCGAAACTGTATACTCGTTAAATAATAAAGCTGTTCCTACTTTTTTCCTAGTTTATACATGCTGTGACATATTACGTGTATGTTCAAAGAAAGATAATCAATACAATCACTGGACAGGTCTGACTTTAAAATCTTGATATCAGATTATCTGCCCTTGAATTGTGACTCTCACTTTGCTTGTGATGTTTGTGTGGAACGATCGGGTGGGCGAGGCAGAAAATTTTGAGTTTTCGACCAATCAGAGTTTGGAAGTGGAGAGAGAGTGTAGTGTTAGATACCGTTCTGTGCTAGTATTGTAGTATACTTAAGTTGTGATAAGAATGTAGGCTTTTGATTTGATTTTGAATTCTCATTGACCCAGTTCCCATGACTGCCAGTTAGATGAAGTGTAGCCGCCGGAAATTTCATCCTTCATCTTGTACAGAATGTTTGTATATGTCACGTGCCATATTTGTGCACAATAGGTTGTGTTTGATCATCGTCATGTTTCAGAAAATAAAACTTCCATATGTATGGAAGAGTTCTGCTTACGTTGCTGCTGTGTCACAGTTAAGTGTTCTTGGGTTATTTTTTGCCTGAACTGTGTACAATGTAATCATTTATATCGGGTTATTTTTTGCCTGAACTGTGCACAGTGTAATCATTTATATCGGGTTATTTTTTGCCTGAACTGTGTACAATGTAATCATTTATATTGGGTTATTTTTTGCCTGAACTGTGTACAATGTAATCATTTATATTGGGTTATTTTTTGCCTGAACTATGTACAATGTAATCATTTATATTGGGTTATTTTTTGCCAGAACTGTGTATAATGTAACCATTTATATCGGGTTATTTTTTGCCTGAACTGTGTACAATGTAATCATTTATATTGGGTTATTTTTTGCCTGAACTGTGTACAATGTAATCATTTATATTGGGTTATTTTTGCCTGAACTGTGTACAATGTAATCATTTATATTGGGTTATTTTTTGCCTGAACTGTGCACAATGTAATCATTTATATTGGGTTATTTTTTGCCTGAACTGTGTATAATATAATCATTTGTGTTGGGTTATTTTTTGCCTGAACTGTGTACAATGTAATCATGAGTATCAACAGTGTTTTCTTATGCTAGTGTTTGTGTATTTTGTTGAATGAATTACATTCTACAACACATGCTACACGCGCCATCCGAATGTTTCATTTACCCTGGTTACATCTGGCTCCGTGACCAAGATTCGAACATCTGAGTACTAAGCACTGTACGATCATGGCCATGAGAATTCAAAATCAAATCAAAAGCTTACATTCTTACCACAACTTAAAGTATACTACAATACTAGCACAGAACGGTATCTAACACTATACTCTCTATCCACATCCAAATCAGAATGATCAAAAATTCAAGATTGTCCGTCTCACCGACCCGATCGTTTTAGACGAACATCCCGAGCAAAGTGAGTTTCAATTCAAGGACAGATAATCTGACAGCGACAGGCTTTCTATCACACATGTCCAGTTATTCATGGGTTATCTATCTTTGAACATAACTGTCACAATCACAAGTTGACCTTCAAGGTTCCAGTGAAGAGGTAGCACATGTAAAACTGACTGATTTACAAAAAAATAGCATCTTAAGTAACTATCCAGTGTAAACTGTGACATCATTCATGATCATAATTTGTTCTTCACTTTTTACAGCCCAAACATCATTGTATGAGAAAGTATACAGTAACCTTCAGGGACGGAAGTTGCAGGCATGTGTGGTAGTTCCTTGGTAATAAATGATAAGACAGTATCTTTCTGTCCTAGGTTAAACCTCTTGTCGTTTTTGTTCTATTTATATGGCATTTTTATACCTGCTTTATGTTACATATCATAACATTCATGTAACTTATATAACAGCAGAGATCGATGAATATTGTTACGTTTTTCCTACCATTTGTAATGTGTTCTAGCCACAACATGAACTTTTTTTAAAAATACAATCCCAACATATCACGTGACCCATGAAAAAATCGTTGGCTAATACATAACACGTGACTGCAATTTACAGAAAAATATTACACATTTTCCCGTGAACGATAACCTTCTATCGTAAAAACACGTTCATTTCATTTGATGTTATCTTATTCCAGGATTCTACATCTTACTTGAAGTAATCAAACCTTCTAAATTCTATTACATTTTCCATGAGAACTCCAAAACACTCTTCCCCTGACTCTACAGAGGACACAGGGTCAAAATGGAGACAGGAAGTGCAATCGAATTGAGCGCAGAAAGAAAGCTCAGCCTTGGTATTTATGAGCAAGATTCTGTACAAGAAAAGATTATACAGTTTTATACATACGATTTTGGTCACTTTTATAGCATTATATAGGTCAAATCAGCAGTATGTAGGTCAAGTCAACATTATGTAGGTCAAATCAGCAACGTATAAGTCAAGTCAGCATTATGTAGGTCAAATCAGCAACGTATAAGTCAAGTCAGCATTATGTAGGTCAAATCAGCAACATATAAGTCAAGTCAGCATTATGTAGGTCAAGTCAGCAACATATAAGTCAAGTCAGCATTATGTAGGCCAAATCAGCATTGTGCAGATCAAGCTAGCATCATTCATATTCTTATTCATCTCATCAACTTTTATATGGACGGCTTTCTGTAACAATATATCTTTTATATGGACGGCTTTCTGTAACAATATATCTTTTATATGGACGGCTTTCTGTAACAATATATCTTTTATATGGACGGCCTTCTGTAACAATATATCTTTTATATGGACGGCCTTCTGTAACAATATATCTTTTACATGGACGGCTTTCTGTAACAATATATCTTTTATATGGACGGCCTTCTGTAACAATATATCTTTTATATGGACGGCCTTCTGTAACAATATATCTTTTATATGGACGGCCTTCTGTAACAATATATCTTTTATATGAACGGCCTTCTGTAACAATATATCTTTTATATGGACGGCCATCTGTAACAATATATCTTTTATATGGACGGCCTTCTGTAACAATATATCTTTTATATGGACGGCCTTCTGTAACAATATATCTTTTATATGGACGGCCTTCTGTAACAATATATCATTTATATTGACAGCCATCTATAACAATATATGTTTTATATGGACAGCCATCTGTAATAATATATCTTTTATATGGACGGCCATCTGTAATAATATATCTTTTATATGGACGGCATCTGTAACAATATATCTTTTATATGGACGGCCATCTGTAATAATATATCTTTTATATGGACGGCATCTGTAACAATATATCTTTTATATGGACGGCCATCTGTAATAATATCTTTTATATGGACGGCCATCTGTAATAATATATCTTTTATATGGACGGCCATCTGTAACAATATATCTTTTATATGGACGGCCATCTGTAATAATATATCTTTTATATGGACGGCCATCTATAACAATATATCTTTAAAGAGGTGGGTGGGAGGGCGGTGACTATGTTGTAGTGATGTCGCAGTAATTATGACTATGCTGTAATGATGTTGCAGTAATTATGACTATGCTGTAATGATGGCACAGTAATTATGACTATGCTGTAGTGATGTCGCAGTAATTATGACTATGCTGTAGTGATGTTGCAGTAATTATGACTATGCTGTAATGATGGCACAGTAATTATGACTATGCTGTAGTGATGTCGCAGGAATTATGACTATGTTGTAGTGATGTCGCAGTAATTATGACTATGCTGTAGTGATGACGCGATAATTATGACTATGTTTTAGTGATATCGCAGGAATTATGACTATGCTGTAGTGATGACGCGATAATTATGACTATGTTGTAATGATGACGCAGGAATTATGACTATGTTGTAGTAATTATGACTATGTTGTAGTGACGTTGCAGTAATTATGACTATGCTGTAGTGATGGTGCAGTAATTATGACTATGTTGTAGTGATGTCACAGTAATTATGACTATGTTGTAGTGATGTCACAGTAATTTTTACTATGTTGTAGTGATGGTGCAGTAATTATGACTATGTTGTAGTGATGGTGCAGGAATTATGACTATGTTGTGGTGATGGCGCAGCAGTTATGACCATCAAGCAAAAGTCGTGGAATAAAACTTTATTTAACAACTTCTTGCCGGCCTCGTACTGCCACAAAGATGAACAGATGAAGGTAATCTACAAAGTGAATGACGCAAACAAAGTGAATAGTTTGATCCTTTTATTAAAGGCAGCTATTATTTGCTCACTTTCTATCCTTTCCCATAATCGAGTTCAAGGTCGTGTACACAGAGCTGACTTCTGTAGTTAAAGTGAGACAGCAAACGATCAGACAGTAAGCATACCAGCCACCCGACCAGGTTCAAAGCTTCAGATTCCGGCATCACTGCACTCAGCCCCGTACATGCTCCGTCATGGCATCCATCCAAGAGTATGTTTGCTGATAGTTCCCGTCAAGTGTTGGTCCTTTACGGCGCGGTTTCTGCCACACAGTTCAGATTTCCTACCATCACCCTTACTTTGCCCTAGCTCCAACAACTGCTTCACAACTACATTATTCCTTCATTCCCGCTCTTCATTTTCGCAGCAGTCTTTCCAATAATTCAATTCAGGTGCCGTGCCGCGTGGCGTAGGCGATCATTTCTCTCCACAATTCCCTGTCTTTAGACTTGATCATGAGATCTGCCGGTGACTTTCTTCCTAGCCACACTGACAGCCTATCCAGTAACTTCTCTCTCTGTGTTTTCCTCTGTCCCTTCTTCCTTTAATTTTGTTTCCAGTTGCCACAGTGTGTTCCAATTTTCCTCTTCTTCGGAAATGTCCTATAAATCTCGCTTGTCTGCCTCTGATCTTTGCTATAATTTGTTTTTTAATTTTTAATTTGCCACTCTTAAGACTTAAAAAAACACTTTCATTAAAAAGATGCTTTTTGGGCATACATAAGAGCTCCTTTTTCTGTGTTATCATGTTAAGATATATCCAGAGTCACGCTGTCTCATTTTGTTAACTACAGGCATATAGTATCACATGCTCTTACTTTGTTAACTACAGGCATATAGTATCACATGCTCTTACTTTGTTAACTACAGGCATATAGTATCACGCCCTCTTATTTTGTTAACTACAGGCATATAGTATCACATGCTCTTAGTTTGTTAACTACAGGCATATAGTATCACGCCCTCTTATTTTGTTAACTACAGCATATAGTATCACATGCTCTTACTTTGTTAACTACAGTCATATATTATCACATGCTCTTACTTTGTTAACTACAGGCATATAGTATCACGCCCTCTTATTTTGTTAACTACAGGCATATAGTATCACATGCTCTTACTTTGTTAACTACAGGCATATAGTATCACATGCTCTTACTTTGTTAACTACAGGCATATAGTATCACATGCTCTTACTTTGTTAACTACAGGCATATAGTATCACATGCTCTTACTTTGTTAACTACAGGCATATAGTATCACATGCTCTTACTTTGTTAACTACGGGCATATAGTATCACATGCTCTTACTTTGTTAACTACAGGCATATAGCATCACGGTTCTAAGGACTGTAACAGCCGGAGCTGGGGTGGAAGATAAATTCTCCAGTCCAATTAAATATCTCCAAGGCGTGCGTCTCAAATAGCCTCTGACAGTCCAAGTCCAGTTCCTCGCCTTCTCGTGGCGGAACTGTTTAAACTGACAGGAGAAGGAGCGAAAGGCGAGTATCTGGCACCTGAAAACCAGACGATTCGGGTAGATGAGACTCGTTTGTCTTGGTTGGTAGCTCATCTAGGAGAAGGAAAACTCTGATTTCAAACCCCCTTCTGCCTTGTAGGGTAGGCTCTAGCCAGAGTCAAAGTCTAGTGGAGTAAATCATAAACAAACCGGTGGAAGGCAAGGGGAAACCAACACTGTACATTCTCACTACACTCTCACGACCACCGGACTATCAGCCTCTCATGTCACATAACGAAGCTACTTCTGAGAATCATTATGAGAAGAACAAGGAAAAAGATAAAAATGGAAACAGCAGATGAACAGTTTGGATTTGTTGAAGGAAAGGGAACACACAATGCCATTTATGCTTTACGAACACTAACAGAAAGAGCTTTAGAAGCAGAGAAAAATCTCTACTTATGCTTCATTGATTACACCAAGGCATTTGACAAGGTGAAACATAATGAAATTATTAAAATGCTTGAAGACATCAGTATAGACGGCAAAGACTTGAGGATTGTAAAACATCCATACTGGCAGCAAGAAGCAGCAGTTCGAGTTGAAAATAGAATTGGAAAATATCAACCTATAAAACAAGGGGTGCGACAAGGATGTGTACTATCTCCAGACCTTTTTTCTCTGTATAGCGAGAATATTCTAAGAACAATCATCACAGAACCAGGCATAAAAATTGGAGTATACAATATTAACAACCTTCGGTATGCTGACGACACAGTACTGATAGCTGAGAACCAACAAGACCTGCAAAATCTATTTGATAAAGTCTCCAAAGAAAGTGAACAGAACGGCCTTACTTTGAACATCAAAAAGACAGAGACTATGGTTATATCTAAGAAACAGAATCCACCAACATGCAGTATTAAATCAAACGGAACCATTCTAAAGCAGGTGCAGAAATTCAAATACCTTGGAGCAGTAATAACTTCAGATGGGAAATGCATAACAGAAATTAGGAACAGAATAGGCCAAGTACAGACTGCATTTCAGAGAATGAGAAACATATTAGCTAACACATCTTTATCAATGAATGTTAGAAAACGAGTCCTAAAATGCTATATTGAACCTATCTTGTTATATGGAAGTGAATCATGGACAATAGGCAAGTCTGCACAAAAATCATTGGAAGCAGCAGAAATGTGGTTTATTAGAAGAATGTTGCGAATCTAATGAAGAATGTATGAGAAGAGCTGGAGAGACAAAAAAAACCTTGTCAAAAAGATAAGAGAGAGACAATGTACTTTCATAGGACATGCAATGAGAAGAGGGGGCATTGAAAATATTATAACAACAGGAAAAATAGAAGAAGAAGATCAAGAGGAAGACCAAGAGAAATGATACTGGACAGTCTGACGGGATGGTGTGAGAGGAGATCACCAACTGAACTGATGGCCTGCATGAAGGATCGGGTACTCTGGAGAAGCATAATAGCCAACGCCAGTCGGCACGGCACATGATGATGATGACATTCTCAAGAGCAGTCATGACAATCCACAATTCTTTGAATCATAACGATGTTAATGGGGGTTACAGTGGAACCACATCGTCCGGTAGGGACTATCACATGGGACAGTGACACCAGATCGTCATCCAACTACTGTACGCAAAGAAAACACAAGTAACACCACAGTAATTGCAACATGGAACATTAGAACACTAACAGAACTTGGAAAACTGGAAAACACCGAACAAGAAATGAAAAGAATGGAAATTAACATCCTTGGTTTATGTGAAATGATATGGACTGGAACAGGAAGCAGAGATCATAAAGAGTTCAAAATAATATATTCTGGAGGAAACCAGTGTAGAAATGGAGTTTGCATAATTTTGGATAAGAAGACAACAAGAACTGTGAAAAGTTTCTGGTGCATATCGGACAGAGTGTTAATGGTTAAATTACAGGGCCACCCAATAGACACAAATCTCATCCAAGTATACGCACCAACTTCAGACAGAGTGTTAATGGTTAAATTACAGGGCCACCCAATAGACACAAATCTCATCCAAGTATACGCACCAACTTCAGAAAGCTCTGATGATGAGATAAAAGAATTTTACAACAATCTGGGCATGGCAATGAAACAGTGCAAACCACGGGAAGTAAACTTTGTGCTGGGTGATTTAAATGTGAAAGTAGGGACTGAACAAGACAGTGAAGCTACTGGCAAGTATGGACTAGGAACCAGAAACAAAAGAGCAGAGATGAGTGGGCAGAAAAGAATAAAATGATAATAGGAAATACTTGGTTTCAACAAAACCCAAGGCGACTATGTACATGGAAAAGCCCAAATAATAACATACGTAACCAGACAGGTTACATTATGATCAACAGAAGATTCAGGAACTCACTAATATCCATGAAAACAAGACCAAGCACAGACTGCAACAGTGACCACATCCTAGTCATAGGAAAAGTGAGAATCAGGCTAAAGAGGTTAAAATTAGCAGCTAAAAACAAAGAACTAGATAGAAAACTGTTACGGAAAGATAAAGCACTACAAGGACCATAGTACATAATAGGTACAATGCTATAGAGAAGATTGAAACGACTGATGAACAATGGAATATGCTTAAAGATTCTATTCAGCAAACATTTATCGAAATCCTACTTCCAAATAAAAGACACGCTAAACAGGGGTGGACGACAGAAGAAATTTTACATCTAATGGATCGGAGAAGAAGTCTTAAGAAAAATAAAGATGAATATGACAAAAAAAACTATAGAAATAAGACACAAATGCAATAATGCTAAGGAAGAGTGGCTAAATAAGAAATATAGTGAAACAGAGACACACCATCATGGAAACACAGGAGATATGTACAAATAAATAAAGGAGTTAACAAACAGAAGAACATACCACAAGACTGGTTGCCTGAAGTTAAAAGAGGGGCATACAATAATGGACAGAGATGAAATAATGGCACGATGGAGCGAAGACATTAGACAACTCTATGAGGACAAATACAAGCGAAATAGATATATGAAATAATATTGAATGGCCTCACATATTAAAAGCAGAAGTGGAAGAAGCCATCAAACACATGAAAAATAACAAAGCACCAGGACCAGATAAAATCACCAAGTAAGAATTAGAAGCATTAGGAGGGCTTGGCATAGAAATAATTACCAGATTGCTGAATGACATCTGTAACAATAACTATGTCCTATCAGACCTTTTGAAGTGAGTTTTCATTGCCCTACCAAAGAGACAAGGTGCAGTTGAATGTGAAGACCATTGAACTATTAGTCTTATGAGCCACTTTACCAAAATCCTACTTCGTATTGTCATGAGAAGAGTCAGGGGCAAAATAAAACCAGAAATCGCTAAAGAACAGTGTGGCTTCGTCGAAGGAAAAGGTACAAGTAACGCCATATATATAATAAGAACATTGATGAAGAGATCAATAGAATTAAAGTCGGACCTATACTTATGCTTCATAGACTACTGTAAAGCATTTGATAAAGTGAGATACACAGAAAATATAAGAATGCTAGAAGACATCAACATAGATGGGAAAGATCTGAAACTTATCAAAAATATATATTGGCACCAATCAGCAGCAATGAGGGTTGAGAACCAAATAGGAGCATTCCAAGACATACAATTGGGGGTGAGACAAGGATGTGTTTTATCTCCTGACCTCTTTTCCTTGTACAGCGAAAACATAATGAGAAATATAGAGAACATGCCAGGAATATCAATTGGCTGGTACAACCTTAACAACTTAAGATATGCAGTTCTGATTGCTAAAAGTGAAAGGGAGCTACAGATTCTTCTCGACATCATGGTTCGTGAAAGTAAAAGTAAAGGTCTCAGCCAGAACAAAAAGAAGACAGAAGTGATGGTCATCTCAAAGAAAAGAATACCACCAAAATGTAGCATTACCATCGATGGCACAAATCTGAAACAAGATGATAGATTCAAGTACTTAGGAACAATTATAACAACTGATGGGAAATGTCACAACGAAATAAAAAGTAGACGTGCTCAGGCCAAGTCAGCATTTCAGAAAATGAGAAACATCTTGTGCAAAAGATCCATATCAATGGAAACAAGATTCCGAGAACTTAAATGTCACGTCCTCTCATTTTGTTAACTGCAGGTATATAGCATCACGCCCTCTTATTTTGTTAACTACAAACATATAGCAATACCCTCTCTTATTTTGTTAACTACAGGTATACAGCATCTCGCCCTCTTATTTTGTTAGGTACAGGCATAAAGCATCACGTCCTCTTATTTTGTTAGGTACAGGCATGTGGTACCATGCTCTCTTATTTTGTTAACTGCAGGTATATAGCATCACGCCCTCTTATTTTGTTAACTACAAACATATAGCAATACCCTCTCTTATTTTGTTAACTACAGGTATACAGCATCTCGCCCTCTTATTTTGTTAGATACAGGCATGTGGCACCATGCTTTCTTATTTTGTTAACTGCAGGCATATAGAACCATACCATTTTATATTTTTAACAACAGGCATATAGCACCACGCCCTCTTATTTTGTTACCTCCAGGCATATAGAAGAACGCCCTCTTATTTTATTTACTGCAGGCATATAACACCACGCCCTCTTATTTTATTTACTGCAGGCATATAACACCACGCCCTCTTATTTTATTTACTGCAGGCATATAGCACCACGCCCTCTTATTTTATTTACTGCAGACATATAGCACCACGCCCTCTTATTTTGTTAGATACAGGCATAAAGCACTAAGCCCTTTTAGTGTGTTAACTGCAGGAATAAAGCACCACGCCCCCTCATTTTGTTAACTACAGGCATATAGCACCGTGCCCTCTTATTTTGTTTAGGTATATAGCACCACGCCCTCTTATTTTATTAATTACGGGCATATAGCGTCACGCCATCTCATTTTGTTAACTGCAAGCATATAGCACCATACTCTCTTATTATGTTAACTACAGACATATAGCACCACCCCCTCTTATTTTGTTAATTACGGGCATATAGCATAATGCCATCTTATTTTGTTAACTACAAGCATATAGCACCACACCCTCTAATTGTTTTAACTACAGGCATGAAGCACTGCGCCCTCTTATTTTGTTATTTCTGCTTAATTGACTTATTACTGTGTTATGATAATTCTGGTGTTGGATTTGCTTTTAGCTGCTAAAATACCAAAATATGGTGCTATAAGCCTGTAGCTAAAATAATAATAAAACATGGTGCTATAAGCCTGTAGCTAACATAATAATAAAACATGGTGCTATAAGCCTGTAGCTAACATAATAATAAAACATGGTGCTATAAGCCTGTAGCTAACATAATAATAAAACATGGTGCTATAAGCCTGTAGCTAACATAATAATAAAACATGGTGCTATAAGTCTGTAACTAGCATAATAAATCTTGATGCCATAAACCTGTGACTAACATAATAAAACATGGTGCTATAAGCCTGTGACTAACATAATAAAACATGGTGCTATAAGCCTGTGACTAACATAATAAAACATGGTGCTATAAGTCTGTAACTAGCATAATAAATCTTGATGCCATAAACCTGTGACTAACATAATAAAACATGGTGCTATAAGCCTGTGACTAACATAATAAAACATGGTGCTATAAGCCTGTGACTAACATAATAAAACATGGTGCTATAAGCCTGTGACTAACATAATAAAACATGGTGCTATAAGCCTGTGACTAACATAATAAAACATGGTGCTATAAGCCTGTGACTAACATAATAAAACATGGTGCTATAAGCCTGTGACTAACATAATAAAACATGGTGCTATAAGCCTGTGACTAACATAATAAAACATGGTGCTATAAGCCTGTGACTAACATAATAAAACATGGTGCTATAAGCCTGTGACTAACATAATAAAACATGGTGCTATAAGCCTGTGACTAACATAATAAAACATGGTGCTATAAATCTGTAAGTAACACCTACACCGATACTGACATAGAGATAGAATAGGAACCATACGGAGAAATATGACAGCCCAGCAGAAATATGTCGAAATTGTGCAATCTCTGCTTTAAATTTCATGGCAAAATATTCTAAAATATATCTCATTTCACATCGGTTTTAAGACGATCTCCCTACTTGAGGACGCTTATAATATCTTATCTTATATCCTTCCCGTGCCGTTAAACGTCACACAGGGCTCACAAAGTAGTTCGCCAATTTTTCCTGTCTTCGGCGAGTCTTTCAACCTCATCAATATAATAGACATGATAATATTATCATCGACCGTGAGAACGCTTATAATAGACACGATAATATTATCATCGACTGAGTTTGCTTAGCAGTTCACACAGTAACCTTCAAGACAAAAATTATCACTTTCTGCATTTTCAGCATTTGTGTGTGTGTGTGCGTGCGTGCGTGCGTGCGTGCGTGCGTGCGTGCGTGCGTGCGTGCGTGCGTGCGTGCGTGCGTGTGTGTGTGTGTGTGTTTTTTTTTTTTTTTTAAACTGCGATTCTCATGAGAATGAACCTTCCACACTGGAAAATCCACGCTACATAAGCAACTTGATTTGAATGAGGCAGATCAAAGATGTAGATAAATCTCAAGAAAAGCTAGTTTTTTTTTTAATTGTAAGAAATTTGGAGGACTTTTTGTGGTTTTTTTTCTTCCTACGTGTAGTGTCTACAGACAAGGAATTCTCATGCAGGAAAAATGCGTGCTCACGCAGTGGCCTTGGTGGAAACAATTCTCAGGCAGGAAGAATGCATGCTCACGCAGTGGCCTTGGTGGAAACAATTCTCAGGCAGGAAGAATGCATGCTCACGCAGTGGCCTTGGTGGAAACAATTCTCAGGCAGGAAGAATGCATGCTCACGCAGTGGCCTTGGTGGAAACAATTCTCAGGCAGGAAGAATGCATGCTCACGCAGTGGCCTTGGTGGAAACAATTCGCGCACGAATATCACAAAAGAACTCTATAAACTGATTCCTTTAAAAAGTTAACTCCAAAATTTCATTTCTGTAAGAAAAAAAAAGCAGAAAAACCTTTTACTCAAAATTAATTTCTTCTTCCTAAACCCAACAAAACTTCCTATAGAAGTTTCAGCATTTCATTAAGTCAAAATAAAACAAAATAAGAATAAATACAGAAATAACACGTAGAGACTTACATTGCAGATAAATTATACACTTTATGATTTAAAAATAGTTAGCAATGTTTTTGTTCACCATTCAAGTGACAGACCATGCTAAATATGAAGATTTATTCAAGTCTATGTTCAAGTGATAGATCATACTAAATCTGGAGACCTGTCGATGTTCATATACTGAGTTGTATTAATTCTGGAATCCTAAATCTGTTCAAGTACTAGGTTATGCTCTGATGACGCGCTTGAGAACCACTGCATTCAGGAATATGGGACGCTGCAATTACATGACTTGAAATTCAGCTACACTTAACTTTTCTTTCTCCACAATCATATTCCCTCTCTACTAAGTTCTTCTCTCTCTTCATCTCTAATTTATATTCCATAACCCACTCACTGCGCCAGATTACAAACTCTCTTCTCCAGCCACATTCATCTATTTCCATCCACCTTCTTCTCGGCTGGACTTCCACTGTATCCCCCCTCCCCCGCCACCACCACTTTACCCTTCTTACTGCCAGTCTGTCACACATCCCAAGTCTCCATTTGAACACTCACAATACTCTACTATCCGCATTCCTGGTTGCAGGTTCTTACAAATCGTAGTTAAGTGCTCTCTTTTTTCTAATGTTTTTCTTTTTTCATTCCTTTTTTTTTTGTTGTACAGCACTCATTTTATCTTCTCTCCCTATTTATTTGTCCTGTATGCTTTTGTAGGTTTAAGGTATAAGCTGGAAAGTTCGTACTTTTATTTCAAACTGTTCTAACATTAGCTTATAATCTCAAATCTCGTCTATGTACAATTGTTCTAACATTAGCTTATAACTCAAATCTCGTCTATGTACAATTGTTCTAACATTAGCTTATAATCTCAAATCTCGTCTATGTACAATTGTTCTAACATTAGTTTATAATCTCAAATCCCGTCTGTGTTCAACTGTTTTAACATTAGCTTATAATCTCAAATCTCGTCTATGTACAATTGTTCTAACATTAGCTTATAATCTCAAATCTCGTCTATGTACAATTGTTCTAACATTAGTTTATAATCTCAAATCCCGTCTGTGTTCAACTATTTTAACATTAGCTTATACTAAATCTCAAATCCCGTCTGTGTTCAACTATTTTAACAATACCTTATACTAAATCTCAAATCCCTTCGGTGTTCAACTATTTTAACATTAGCTTTTACTAAATCTCAAATCCCGTCTTTCTTCAGCTACTTCAACATTAGCTTACACCAAAATCTCAAATTCCGTCTATGTTCAACTGCTTTAGCAATAGCTTATACTATATCTCAAATCCCGTCTTTGTTCAACTGTTTTAACATTAGCTTATACTAAATCTCAAATCCCGTATATATCCAACTGTTTTAAAATTAACTTATAATCTCAAATCCCGTCTATATTCAGCTGTTTTAACATTAGCTTATACTAAATATCAAATTCCCTTTATGTTTAACTGTTTTATCACTATCTTATAATCTCAAATCTCGTCTATATTCAACTGTTTTAACATTAGCTTATACTAAATCTCAAATCCCATATATGTTCAACTGTCTCATAATTAGCTTATGCTTTATCTCAAATCTCGTCTATGTTCAACTATTTTAACATTAGCTTATACTATATCTCAAATCTCGTCTATGTTCAACTATTTTAACATTAGTTTATACTTTATCTCGAATCTCGTCTATGTTCAACTATTTTAACATTAGCTTATACACTCAAATCCCGTCTATGTTCAACTATTTTCACATTAGCTTATACTAAATCTCAAATCCCGTCTATGTTCAACTATTTTAACATTAGCTATACTCTCAAATCTCGTCCATGTTCAACTATTTTAATATTAGCTTATACTCTCAGATCTCGTCCATGTTCATCTATTTTAACATTATCATCATCATCATCAGGTGCCGTGCCGACTGGCGTTGGCTATTATGCTTCTCTATAGTACCCGATCCTTCATGCAGGCCATCAGTTCAGTTGATTATCTCCTCTCACACCATCCCGTCAGACTGTCCAGTATCATTTCTCTTGGTCTTCCTCTTGATCTTCTTCCTTCTATTTTTCCTGTTATAATATTTTCAATGCCCCCTCTTCTCATTGCATGTCCTATGAAAGTACATTGTCTCTCTCTTATCTTTTTGACAAGGTTTTTTATTTTAACATTAGCTTTTACTAAATCTCTAATTCCGTATATGTTCAATTGTTTTAACATTAGGTTATACTAAATCTCTAATTCCGTATATGTTCAATTGTTTTAACATTAGCTTATACTAAATATCTAATTCCGTATATGTTCAGCTATTTTAACATTAGCTTATACTCTCAAATTCCGTCTATGTTCAACTGTTTTAACATTAGCTTATACTAAATCTCTAATTCCGTATATGTTCAAGTGTTTTAATATTAAGTTATACTAAATCTCAAACCCGTCTATGTTCAACTATTTTAACATTACCGTATACTAAATATCAAATCTCGTCTGTGTTCAACTATTTTAACATTAACTTATACTCTGAAATCCCGTCTATGTTCAACTATTTTAACATTAGTTTATACTAAATCTCTAATACCGTATATGTCCAACTTTTTAAACATTTGCTTATACTAAATATCAAATCCCGTATATGTTCAACTATTTTAATATTTACTTATACTAAATATCAAATCCCGTCTATGTTCAATTTGTCAGTTCATCCTATTTTATAAGGACGGTATGATTGACGAAGTTAATTAAGAGTTATCACCCCGATACTGATAGTGTGACTATAGTTTCTAAAACCATGAATGCTCGAAGTTTCAGTTTCGCTGTACTTTTTCAGATTGAATACTCTCTCCCTACCTCTCTCTCTCCCTGCTTCTCTTTTGGTGGGCGGAGAGAGAGAGAGAGAGAGAGAGAGAGAGAGAGAGAGAGAGAGAGATGTGAAAAACGTTGCTAGTTGTTATTGTTATTACATTTAATATTTTTTACGGCCTAAAGGTGCTTGTCAGCTAAAAATGACTGGATTCCACTTTTAGACTAATTCCGATATTTGACCGTGCTCTTATCATCCTTTCTTGTACTGTTCCTCCAGTCTCCTCCTACATATCAGAAACAAAATAAAAACACATCTTTTCTACACTGTTTCCCCGGCGTCCTTCTACATATCAGCAAAAAATATAATCCTTTCTGGTGCATTTTCCCTGACCTTCTCCTAAATATCAACAAAATATATCATCCTTCCTGGTGCAGTTTCCCTGGCCTTCTCCTAAATATCAACAAAATATATCATCCTTCCTGGTTCAGTTTCCTCGGCATCCTACATATCAGCAAAAAAATATCATTCTTTCTAGTGCAGTTTCCCCGGCCCCCTCCTACATATCCCCCCAAAAAATATCATCCCTGTTGATGTAGTCTTTCCGTCTTCCTTCCGCAGACCAGGAGAAGAAAAAACATTCCTTTGACAATCTTTAGAAAACCCTCATAAGTTATCTGAGCAAAAATAGTTCCTTTTTCCCTGCCAGTAAACTCTACCACGAGAATCAAAGTACTAACAACTATTTTACCTTCATAATTACACTGCATTATAGAGCAAATACATGTGTAAATATGGTGAATCCTGCTGTAAGTACAAGTGAAGTGTAAACATGATGGTGAATCCAGCTGTATGTACAAGTGAGAGGGTAAACATGATGGTGAATCCAGCTGTATGTACAAGTGAGAGGGTAAACATGATGGTGAATCCAGTTGTATGTACAAGTGAAGTGTAAACATGATGGTGAATCCAGCTGTATGTACAAGTGGTGATGATGAACTACCGGTAGTGAACCTAGCTCTACAGAGAGGTACCTGAACCCCACCTCGTGTAAGAAGACATGACTCTACAAAGAGGAATATGACCCTCACCTGATGTGAGAAGACATGACTCTACAAAGAGGAATATGACCCTCACCTGATGTGAGAAGATCTAGCTTTACAAAGCGGTACCTGACCTTCATCTGATGTAGGAATAAAACTTAACTCTACAAGTACAAAGAGGTACCTGACCTTCATCTGATGTAGGAATAAAACTTAACTCTACAAGTACAAAGAGGTACATGACCCTCATCTGATGTAGGAATAAAACTTAACTCTACAAGTACAAAGAGGTACCTGACCTTCACCTGATGTAAGAAGAAAGCCTAACTGCAAAAATGTACCTGACCTTCATCTGATGTAAGAAGAAAACCTAAGTCTACAAAGGGGTACCTGACCTTCATCTGATGTGAGAAGATATAACTCTATAAAAGGGTACCTGACCCTCATCTGATGTGAGAAGACATACTTCTATAAAGAGGTACCTGATCCGTCCATTCATTAAGTGTTTTTCTCTGTAAGGACAATGGCACATACACACACACAAGGCACATGTTTACATTCTTGAACTAAACGAGAGTTCCCATTATAAATAAAAACCTCATACTCACGTGACTTAACTCTGATGTTATTTTTTTATATAAGTACAAAGTAGTCCTGAGTAAACTCAAGACAGTTAAAGATATTCTAGTTTCTATAAGAACCCCCAGTAATTTTAACATCTCATCGTTTGATGTTGAGTGTATTGTTTTGTTTACGGAGAATACAATTCATTATTAACGAAAACAAGAAAGTTAACACTTGAAGATACAATGAAGCAGGTATCCCAACATATCTACTTGCTTCTGCACAAAATATTCAACATGGCGGAGTGAGGTTTACGTGGGAGATGTGTGTGAGACGTCGCAGTCTTCCTGCACGCTTCAATAACTGGAAACACTGGCCCACATTAGAGCCAGAGGCAGATTACTTAGCTTGACAAGTGCCGAGCCGGAGAGATGTACATGCGCTTCTGTAATATTGATGTTTCTGAGACACAGCGTGGCGGCAGCAAGTTGGCCTGCAGCAGAGACAAAGCTAGCTTAGTCTGCTAGAAAACGTTAAAAGCACAGCTCGTCTTTCTACAGGTATTCTTTCACTATTATCTGAAGATAACAACGTATGTTTGCGACTGGATTCAATTTTCAGCTTAAAGTGAATGAAAATAAATGCCTTTTTTTTATAAACATGATCATTGCCTGGAAAAGCATAATAAGGTAGGGTCTGTAGGTGTTTTTTTGTTTGTTGTACGACAGGTGATCATGACAACACTGTGCAACAAAAAAAAAATCCCACTTTTTTCTGTTTCCTCTTTAAAATGTGTCAATTTATACAGAAAATGGGATGAGAAAAATTAATATGAGATCAGAAAATTTATTAGCTCTATTTGTCGAGATATGTAAATGTCAAAATTTGTATTAAAAAACACTATTAATATTTATTTAGTAGCCTCGGTGGATGACTATATAAAGAATAAAAACCTTCCTTATTGTTTCCTTTTTCTCTTGTATTCATGTTCTGGGAATCTCTTGTCACATTCCAACAGAAGTCAGCAAGCACAGATGTGTTCCACTTCCCCTGGTACCTTCTTTCTATTGTCTTGGTGGAAACGATCCCCATCTTCATCACTTACTGCACCACGGGGGGGGGGGGGGGGGGCAATCAAGATAAGAATCCAGGTAGTGGATCTTGAGTGACATGTTGCAATCTAATTGTTGGTATGCTGTCAAAAGTTCATTAACAGCCACAAGATAGTTTTTATTTCTTTGTTTTCCAAGAAAATTGTAAACAACAGATCTGCAGGCTTCCCATGATGCTTTCTCATTCTCATGAAGAATGGAATCAAAGTGTTTATTGTTTAACAGTTCCCTAATCTGGGGGCCTACAAAGATTCCTTGCTTTATATTTTCATGAATTGCCATCGTGTAGCAAAACAGCTTTCAAGTTTAACTTTGACGAGTCTGTAAGCAGTTTCCAGTCTGTGGTTTATGTTCTATTTTCAAATTTTCCGAACACCATTAACATCATGGCAGGCAACAATATTGTTCTCCATTTTGATAAATTTTTTTGTACATCCCTAAACATTGACACTTTTACATTTTCCTCCAGGAGGTAAGTTTTTCTGTTGATCCCTAAACATTGACACTTTTACATTTTCCTATAGGAGATTCCACTGCTGAAGCCTTGATGCAAGAAGTTCAGCTTTTCTTTTGGGTAAGTCAAGATCTCGAATTAGATCACTCGGTTCATTTTGGGAAATTCTGTGTAGGTTATCCACTGAACAATTTACAATATATTTTTGTTTATGTATATGCCTGCGTGTGTATGTGTGCGTGAGTGCTATTTTATTAGGTTAATTACTTCTTCTCTTTCACTTTGAATGTAGTAGTTAAATCTTACACTCTTTTGATATGTTTTTTTCCCAATTTAATTTGTATATTTGTACTAAATCAAGTGTGTGGGAAGAATGTAAGATGGAGTGATGAAGGGCAGAATGTAAGACTGGCCTGCGTGCCCAATTTTTTACCCTTTAAAAATAAAGATTATTCACTCATTCATTCATTCAAACCTTTTGGTGTAAATTCAGAATCTTGTTGTACAGGCTCAGCTGATATTTCTCGACTATATTCTTTATCGAGCTCCATAATGTACTGGTCTGGTGGGACAGAAACAGACAGATTGTCTTCATGTGGTACTGGTTGTGTAGCCGATGCAATATTTGGATACTTCAAGGTCCGCTTCTTCTTTTTAGACATTCCATGTTGATAAGGATGCACCAGGAAAAAACAGCAATCACATGATCTCTAGGCTCTCTCAATATCGTGGGAATCGCGAGACCTATTGACTATCCTTTACTATTCATCCAACCACAGAGTTTCACAGCACATTTATTACAGCAAATGTGAGGTGCGCAGGGCTTGTCTATCTGGCAACCGAAATAATAATGATACTCTGCTTTGATTCATTCATTCATTTGCATGTCCCTTGCGGAACTTTGCCTCCCAAACAGCACTCCTGTAGGCCTCTCGGTTGTGAGCAAGATGGCCTGCTGCTGCTGCGTCCATCTGCAGATCGTCAACGATTTCTTGCAGCCATCTTCTGCTTTGATTACAGGTGTAATCTGATTTTTCCGGGATTTAAAAAAAAAGTCACTTCGTCACTCACGTAGCAAAAGTTTTTTGCGCTATTAACGTATTTTCACAGCATCTTCAAATTCAGTCCTCATACAAATGCAGGTTATTATATCACTGCAAAATGTGAAATATATATATACTTCTTGAAAATAATAAACTCTTGTACTAATTTAGACGTGAGATACAAATTTTTTCACATTTGACACATAGCAGTAAAGACAATTTTTGCTTCCGGGTGACGTAAAAGACGGCGGGAGTTTTTAACTCTTTTGCCGCCATACTTTCGTATGAATCTTCTGCGTCGACACATCGTAAAACGGGAGTTGGGCATTGTGCCAACTACCTTATCCTGAGACCCACCTAGATGCAACACTAGGAGGGGGGGGGGCGACCAAATGGTACGGAAACTGGCAATCAATCGAGCATCGGGGATACCAACTCAGAGAAGAAATATAGGGGTTGTTATATATGTATGTTGTGTAGGGGGATGACTTTATATGTGTATATATAAATATATGTAATTCTCGCTCCTATATACATGTCGTTTATATATTCCGTACATATTATATCTGTACTTGCCCCTCTCCTCAACTTAGTGTTGTATGGGACACTGGTTCCTGGGGTCTCTAAGTACTATATCTGGACATGGACATGGGATAACCACTTGTGTGGCCAGGTGAAAATCGCTGTCTTCCCCTTTTTAGTTCACACCCCATCCCTCCAATCCCTTGTGCATACTTATGAAATGGGAGCTCGGCTGTTCTTGGCTGCAGTATCAAAGTTCCACTGCCCGTCCCACTAAATGCTCCAACCCTGGTTCTTTTTTTCTTTTGGACGTTCCTCTTATCTGGGTCCACCACCCTGGGTGATCATATGTATAGTGAAAATAACTGGCCTGATCTAAAATACAGTCTTGTCATTCATCACTAGCAGGCAAAATATAACTCCAACGCCATGTATATAAAAATCCAACACAAACTTTTTAATACTAATAATATTATCTTATCTTATATCTTATATCCTTCCCGTGCCGTTAAACGTCACATAGGGCTCGCAAAGTAGTTCGCCAATTTTTCCTGTCTTCGGCGAGTCTTTCAACCTCATCAAAGGATTTTATGCCTGTTAATTTGGCCTCTCTTAACAATGTCCTCTTCAGACTTTCACGCGGTCTGCCTCTTTTTCTTCAGCCTGTTGTGTTCCACTTGATAGCTTGTTTTGGGATTCTCTGATCATTTCTTCTCATCAAGTGACCAACATATGCCCATCTTCTTTTCCTGATCACCCATGAGACTGGTTGTTGTTCAGTCATCTGTCTTATCTCTGCATTGTTCTTGAATTCATTCCACTTGATGCCGAGTATTTTCCTTGGGCATTTGTTTTCAAAAGAGTCTAATTTCTTTTCTATTTCTTTAGTTGTTTTCCAGCTTTCACATGCATAAATGAGCGTGGATATTACATTTGAATTGAATGGTCTTAACTTGGTTTTTGTGCTTATAACTTTTGAATTCCATATGTTCTCAAGATTCTTGAAGATTGATGCTGCTTTTGCAATTCTGATCCTAACTTCCTTTCTAGTGTCACCATCCTGGTCTATGTAGCTGCCAAGGTATGCAAATTGATTGACTTCTTCAATATCTGTCCCTTCTATGTGTATTTTTCCATTTTGATTGAGAGGAATTTTCATTATTTTTGTTTTGTCCTTGTTAATTTCAAGTCCTATTTTGCTAGCCATTGAAGACAGGGTATCTGTTTTTTCTTGCATGGAATTCACATTATTACTGATAAGAGTTATGTCATCAGCAAAATCAAGATCTTCTAGTTGGGTCCCATTTACCCAGTCAATACCTGTGTTACCTGTGCAGCATTATTTCATTATGAAGTCTATTGTAATTACAAAAAGTAAAGGAGACAGTATACATCCTTGTTTCACGCCTGTTATAAGTCCTTAATGATGTTGACAATTTTAGATGGTACTCCATATAGACATAAAATTCTCCATAATGAATCTCTGTGTATGCTATCAAATGCCTTTTTTAAAACCTATGAAGTTCAGTATTAATAGTTTCTGCTTTTCAATATGTTCTTCAAGTATTATTCTGAGAGTAAAGATCTGGTCGAGACAGCTTCTCCCTTTTCGAAATCCTGCTTGTTCTTCTCTCATTGCGGTATCCACTATATCTTTGAGTCTATTCAAAATGACCTTGCAAAATACTTTTGACACAACTGATATTACGGTTACTCCTCTCCAGTTGTTACAGTCACTAAGGTTGCCCTTTTTTGGTATTTTAACAATGATTCCTTTCTTCCAATTAGAAGGGACCTTGTCTTCTTTCCAAATCTTGTTAAACATTCTCTGTAGCTGTCTCATGTTGTCACTATTGATAGCTTTTAGCATTTCGGCTGTTATTTCATCTTCACCTGCAGCTTTGTTGTTAGCCATTAATATTATATGATCTCAATATTCTGCCAACTCAGATCGTGCACAAGCACATGATATATATTCTAAGTCTTTTCTAACTCTCATAAGAGGTTTGCTCGACAAAGCTTAACATCTCATACAAGAATATAATTTATATTTAAGATACATGACAACTGAACATTTTAAGTGAATTCCTACACATATGCATATATATTCCTAACATATGAGTCTGCTAGCTTTAATTAAACATATACCACTGACGGCTGACACCAAACACTACGTGACCTCTGCTGGACATTACAATAACTGACAAGTATGACGCACAAACGAGGTGGGCATCAGGCGGAAATCCCAGATTTTAAAGCTTACTACTGATTACATACTCACGACCTCTTCATAAATCGAAATACACATTCATTACTATACATAGAAAACCTTCTTCAGATATACACTGTTGCCCAAGCAATGTGCCATGGCGAGACTGCCCTAGTTCAGTTCTCACCGCGTCTCTATTCCAGATTCCTAGGTCTCGTGATATGCCTTCATTTGCATACTGGTGTACGAGTTTAGAACTTGTGAACGGGCCAACTGTCCTGTCGCCATGATTCGGCCGTAATCTCGTCGACAAACCGTTCGGCCATGTTCACACAAGCCCAGACAACAACCAAAAGAACGCACTGATCTGCCCCAAATATGTGACAAAGATCGGGTTCTGGAATGTAAGAGCAATGGCCGCACCATCAGAAACTGCTCTGGTAATCCAAGAAATGGACAGGTGTCCCTCAGACGTCCTGGCCATCAGTTAAATGCGATGACCAGAAGCAGGGAAAAGATTGACCGAAAACCGTAAGTTAATCATACATTCAGGCAGATACGATGGGAAATATCAAGAAGGTGTAGGTATAGTTATGTCAACTGCAGCAGCAAAGTGCCTTACAGAATGTGAACCAGTGAACAGTCGTATATTAAGAGCACTATTCCAAATAAGGCACGGAAGAATGACAATCATACAATGCTATGTACCCACGAAAGATGCAGATGATGAAATAAAAGACAATTTCTATCACCAACTACAACAACTCATTAACAAAGTCTCTAAACACAACATCTTAGTTGTCATGGGGGACTTCAATGCTAAGGTAGGAAAAGATAATACCGAAGTCGAAAAAGTAATGGAGAAAGAAGGGATTGATACGGTAAATCAGAATGGAGAAAGATTAAATGAATCATGTCTAACAGAGGGCATGGTCATTGGAGGAACAATATTTCAACACAAAGAGATACATAAAACAACGTGGACATCTCTAGATGATAGAACCAGAAATTAGATAGATCATTTTTGTATTACAAAGCAATTCAGAACATCTCTGAAGATGTAAGAGCGTATAGGGGTGGAGATGTCAGCAGCGACCACAATCTGTGTATAGGGAAGATAAAACTAAAACTGAAAAGCCAACACAAGAAAGCAATACTCAGAAAGATAAACAGTCTAGAGGATGAAAATACTAAGAGTAATTTTAATCTGGAACTTATCAAACAATTCGCTGCATTCAGTGAGGTATAGGAGACAGATATAGATGACTTATGGTATGATATTCTTACAGCAGAGTCATAATTACAGTAGCTAAAACAAGTGCAGGACTTTAAAAAGCAAGCAGAAAAGCAAGGCTATCAGATAACACACGGAAATCTATACATGAAAGACGAGCAGCCAAATTAGACATATTAAATGTAAAAAAAAACAGATCTTGAAAGAGATTTGGCAAAAGCAACATTCAAAGAACTAGACAATAAAGTAAAAAGCTCAGCTGGAAGAGATAAAAGAGAATACATGGACAATATGGCGAAAGAAGCGAAGAAGGCAGCAAAAACAGGAGACAGCAAAACTTTATATAACATACAAAAGAGGCTACCAGGTACTGTTGCATCCAAAGAAAGACCATAGCAAAACTGAAACAATATTAACATCAAGTAAAGACCAACAGCTAAGATGGGCCGAACACTTCCAAGAAATACTTAATCGATCACGCTCAAAAGAATTTATAGACCTTGAAACTGACTTACCAATCCCACAACTAAATGTCAACCTAGATGAAATTACATTGCATGAAATTGAAACATCAGTGAATCTAATCGCCAACAACAAAGCAAAGCTGCAGGTGAAGATGAAATAACATCCGAAATGTTAAAGGCTATTAACAGTGACAACATGACCCAACTACAGAGAATGTTTAAAAGAAAAGTTCCCTTCTAAATGTAAGAAAGGAATCATTGTTAAAATACAACAAAAAAAGGCAACCTTAGCGATTGCAATAACTGGAAAGGAGTAGCCTTAATATCAGTTGTGTCAAAAGTATTTTGCGAAGTTATTGTCTTTACTCTAAGAATAATACTTGAAGAACATATTGAAAAGCAAAAAACCATTAATCCTGAATTTCATAGACTTTAAAAAGGTATTTGACAGCATACATAGAAATTCATAGTGGAGAACTTTAAGAATATATGGAATACCATCTTAGATTGTCAACATCTTTAGAGACATCTACAATGGATATGTTTGTGCTGTAAACACAGAAGAAGGAATGAGCGAATGGTTCCAGATTGAAACAGACATGAAACAAGGATATATATTATCTCCCTTGCTATTTGGAATTGCCATAGACTTCATAATGAAAAAAAAAATGATGTACAGATAAAACAGGCATTGATTTATTTACATGAGACCCAACTGGAAGATCTTGACTTTGCGGATGACATTACTCTTATCAGCGACAATATGAAATCAATTCAAGTAAAAACAGATACCCTGTCTTCAATGGCTAGTAAAATAGGACTTAAAATTAACAAGGATAAAACAAAAATAATGAAGGTTCTCATTAACGACGTAGGACAAACATACGTAGAAGGAACAGCTGTTGAAGAAGTAAACCATTTTGCATATCTGGGCAGCTATATAGACCACAATGATAATACCAGAAAAGAATTTAGAATTCGAATTGCCAAAGCAGCATTGACGTTCAAGAATCTTGAGAACATATGGCATTCAAAAGTTAGAAGCACAAAAACCAAGTTAAGATTATTCGATTCAAATGTAATATCCACCCTCATTTATGCATGTGAAAGCTGGAAAACTAAACAAATAGAAAAGAAATTAGACTCTTTCGAATCAAATGCCTAAGGAAAATATTCGGTATAAAGTGGAACGAATTCAAGAACAACGCGGAGATAAGACGGATGAGCAAACAATCTGTCTTATGGGTGATCAGATAAAGATGGACATATGTCGGTCATGTGTTGAGAAGAAACAATCAGAGAATCCCAAAACAAGCTATCAAGTTGAACACAACAGACCAAAGAAAAAGAGATCGACCACGTGAAACTCTAAAGAGGATAGTGTTAAAAGAGGCCAGTTCAGTGGGCATAACATCCCTTGATGGGATTGAAAAACTCTCTGAAGACAGGAAATCTTGGCAAGTTACCATGAGGGCCCTATGTGACGTTTAGCGACACGGGAAGGAAGTAAGTAAACAATATGGCTACCATAGATACTATAAGCAGTAGTTCAGCATTGTTAAAATGCATTCATAGTCCAGAAGATTTTGCATCATAAAAATGTTACACTTTCCTCGACACATTAAATAAGCAATATCAGAACAAATAAGAGCCGGTTGAGTGTTTTTAATGTCATCTTCATTTTTCTTAAATCGAAATTAATAACTATAGACTATTTTAAAGTCGGAAACTTTTTTGTGTTATGCAGTGTAATTGTTGTATGATATATGATGATAATTATTTCTTGTATGATAAATGATATCATTTATCAGTTTGATAATTGTTGTTTGTACGAGTGGAAGTCACTAAGTACTCGCAAATTTAAATATTTTATCAGAGGCAGTTATCAGGTAGTATTTAAATATATCCTTAGATAGTACCATCATCCAACTTTATAACAGTTGTATGTAGGGGGCGCTGAGAGTTACGTGCGCATAGCCGTCCTGTTCAGATTACAACAGAAGCGACTGCAACGTGTGACTGAGATTATCAGAGCTGATAGACGAGTAACAATAGACAATGTGTGAATGAGATTATCAGAGCTGATAGACGAGTAACAATAGACAATGTGTGAATGAGATTATCAGAGCTGATAGACGAGTAACAATAGACAATATGTGAATGAGATTATCAGAGCTGATAGACGAGTAACAATAGACAATGTGTGAATGAGATTATCAGAGCTGATAGACGAGTAACAATAGACAATGTGTGAATGAGATTATCAGAGCTGATAGACGAGTAACAATAGACAACGTGTGAATGAGATTATCAGAGCTGATAGACGAGTAACAATAGACAACGTGTGAATGAGATTATCAGAGCTGATAGACGAGTAACAATAGACAGTGTGTGAATGAGATTATCAGAGCTGATAGACGAGTAACAAAAGACAATGTGTGAATGAGATTATCAGAGCTGATAGACGAGTAACAATAGACAATGTGTGAATGAGATTATCAGAGCTGATAGACGAGTAACAATAGACAGTGTGTGAATGAGATTATCAGAGCTGATAGACGAGTAACAATAGACAACGTGTGAATGAGATTATCAGAGCTGATAGACGAGTAACAATAGACAACGTGTGAATGAGATTATCAGAGCTGATAGACGAGTAACAATAGACAGTGTGTGAATGAGATTATCAGAGCTGATAGACGAGTAACAATAGACAGTGTGTGAATGAGATTATCAGAGCTGATAGACGAGTAACAATAGACAGTGTGTGAATGAGATTATCAGAGCTGATAGACGAGTAACAATAGACAGTGTGTGAATGAGATTATCAGAGCTGATAGACGAGTAACAATAGACAGTGTGTGAATGAGATTATCAGAGCTGATAGACGAGTAACAATAGACAGTGTGTGAATGAGATTATCAGAGCTGATAGACGAGTAACAATAGACAGTGTGTGAATGAGATTATCAGAGCTGATAGACGAGTAACAATAGACAGTGTGTGAATGAGATTATCAGAGCTGATAGACGAGTAACAATAGACAGTGTGTGAATGAGATTATCAGAGCTGATAGACGAGTAACAATAGACAGTGTGTGAATGAGATTATCAGAGCTGATAGACGAGTAACAATAGACAGTGTGTGAATGAGATTATCAGAGCTGATAGACGAGTAACAATAGACAGTGTGTGAATGAGATTATCAGAGCTGATAGACGAGTAACAATAGACAGTGTGTGAATGAGATTATCAGAGCTGATAGACGAGTAACAATAGACAGTGTGTGAATGAGATTATCAGAGCTGATAGACGAGTAACAATAGACAATGTGTGAATGAGATTATCAGAGCTGATAGACGAGTAACGACAGACAGTGTAGCAAGTGCAATCGGATGTTCATATGGCTTAGCCTACAGATTAATGCATGAGCAACTGAATTTTCGGAAAGTTTTCTCACGTTGGGACCAAGAGATCTGAATGATGAACACAAATTGAACTGATTTGGTTTGTGCAGCATCTCTGTCATTACGCATATGAAGGTGAAGACATGCTCCAAAGGGTTATTACTGGAGAAGAATCTTGGGTGCACCACTACCAACCCGAATCAAAACGTGCCTCAATGCAATGGAAACACCCGTCATCGCCATGCACAAAAAAAAAAAAAATCAATCAAGATTACGCCTTCTGCGGGGAAGGTTACGCTGACAGTGTTCTGGGATTATCAAGGAGTGTTGTTAACCAAGTTCTAGAAGTATGGTGACAGTGTGAATTCTGTATCATACTGTGAAGTTCTGTCGCTTCTACGGGATGCAATTCGAAGAAAACGTCCTGGTCTGCTAATTAGAAATGTGCTTCTCCTTCATGACAGTGCCAGACCACATACGGCTCGGCTAACCCAAGAGAAAATTAACCAGTTGGGTTGGAAAGTTCTTGAACATCCACTCTATAGTCCTGACTTAGCTCCATGTGATTTTCACCTGTTTAGTCCATTAAAAAACCACCTTGACGGGAGAAGATTCTCAAGTGACGAAGAGGTGGAAACAGAAGTGAAAAAACAATGGTTCAGAAATCGGATTCTCGATTTTTACGCCATGGGTATTGCATGGGGATTACACGATGGGACAAATGTATTAATGTTGGTGGCGATTACGTTGAGAAATAGGGGAATAATGTAGGTTCAAAAATTAAACGTTTAGTTACTTAATGACTTCCCATCTTTTAATAAATGATAATTGCTTGTATGATAAATGATAATTGTTGTTTGTTGTATGATAGATAATAACTGTCGTTATTTTTTGTATGATAGATGGTGATAGTTGTTTGTTATATAAAAACGATGTTGGTTGTTTGTGATATGAAAGATTATGATAGTTATTTTTATCATAAATTATGATAGTTCTTATTTGTTTTGAGAGATGCTGATAGTTGTGTGAGATGTGTTGATTGTTGGTTGTTGTATGAGAGACATGATAGTTGTTTGTTTTATTTTTTTAAAACGATGATACTTATTTGTTGTGTAACATTGATGATGGCTGTTTGTCGTAAAAAAATACGGTTATGGTTGTTAGTTATATGATAGATGATGGTAGCTGTTTAATATATGTGAAATACAGATTTACATTTAGGCTTATTTGTCTGGTGTGTGGATGGTCTTTGTTATACGAGTCTTTGATGACTGATAAAAAACGACTTCTTATTGTGTTAGGTAACAATTATACATTTTCAGAGAGAAAAGTTTACTGCGTGCAGAGATTATTATCGCATAATGAAAACGTTAGTTTTTGGTATGGTAGGATGGCATCAGAATGTTGTGTACATTAACCTCGTGAGATGTGATTAGGACGGAGATGTATAAATTACCAGGTTCGTGTAGAAATTACGAGGTTTGAATAATACCTGCATCCATACGATAGAAAATTTAGACAAATTTGTTAGAAAATATAAAATCACACTTGAAAAGTAGCCAATTATAAATTTCATGGCACCTGAATAGGAAAATCTAAATACCAAGAGATCTGAATGATGAACACAAATTGAACTGATTTGGTTTGTGCAGCATCTCTGTCATTACGCATATGAAGGTGAAGACATGCTCCAAAGGGTTATTACTGGAGAAGAATCTTGGGTGCACCACTACCAACCCGAATCAAAACGTGCCTCAATGCAATGGAAACACCCGTCATCGCCATGCACAAAAAAAAAAAAATCAATCAAGATTACGCCTTCTGCGGGGAAGGTTACGCTGACAGTGTTCTGGGATTATCAAGGAGTGTTGTTAACCAAGTTCTAGAAGTATGGTGACAGTGTGAATTCTGTATCATACTGTGAAGTTCTGTCGCTTCTACGGGATGCAATTCGAAGAAAACGTCCTGGTCTGCTAATTAGAAATGTGCTTCTCCTTCATGACAGTGCCAGACCACATACGGCTCGGCTAACCCAAGAGAAAATTAACCAGTTGGGTTGGAAAGTTCTTGAACATCCACTCTATAGTCCTGACTTAGCTCCATGTGATTTTCACCTGTTTAGTCCATTAAAAAACCACCTTGACGGGAGAAGATTCTCAAGTGACGAAGAGGTGGAAACAGAAGTGAAAAAACAATGGTTCAGAAATCGGATTCTCGATTTTTACGCCATGGGTATTGCATGGGGATTACACGATGGGACAAATGTATTAATGTTGGTGGCGATTACGTTGAGAAATAGGGGAATAATGTAGGTTCAAAAATTAAACGTTTAGTTACTTAATGACTTCCCATCTTTTAATAAATGATAATTGCTTGTATGATAAATGATAATTGTTGTTTGTTGTATGATAGATAATAACTGTCGTTATTTTTTGTATGATAGATGGTGATAGTTGTTTGTTATATAAAAACGATGTTGGTTGTTTGTGATATGAAAGATTATGATAGTTATTTTTATCATAAATTATGATAGTTCTTATTTGTTTTGAGAGATGCTGATAGTTGTGTGAGATGTGTTGATTGTTGGTTGTTGTATGAGAGACATGATAGTTGTTTGTTTTATTTTTTTAAAACGATGATACTTATTTGTTGTGTAACATTGATGATGGCTGTTTGTCGTAAAAAAATACGGTTATGGTTGTTAGTTATATGATAGATGATGGTAGCTGTTTAATATATGTGAAATACAGATTTACATTTAGGCTTATTTGTCTGGTGTGTGGATGGTCTTTGTTATACGAGTCTTTGATGACTGATAAAAAACGACTTCTTATTGTGTTAGGTAACAATTATACATTTTCAGAGAGAAAAGTTTACTGCGTGCAGAGATTATTATCGCATAATGAAAACGTTAGTTTTTGGTATGGTAGGATGGCATCAGAATGTTGTGTACATTAACCTCGTGAGATGTGATTAGGACGGAGATGTATAAATTACCAGGTTCGTGTAGAAATTACGAGGTTTGAATAATACCTGCATCCATACGATAGAAAATTTAGACAAATTTGTTAGAAAATATAAAATCACACTTGAAAAGTAGCCAATTATAAATTTCATGGCACCTGAATAGGAAAATCTAAATACCATGACATTTTTATGGGGAACAAAATCTAAATACTATGATATTTTTAAGGGCAACAAAATCTAAATCCCATGACATTTTAAGGGCAACAAAATCAAAATACCATGACATTTTTAAAGGCAACAAAATCTAAATACCATGATATTTTTAAGGGCAACAAAATCAAATTACCATGACATTTTTAAGGGCAACAAAATCAAAATACCATGATATTTTTAACAGCGGCCAAACGAGAAAATCGCCCACGTGATTACCACGGTCCCAGGGGAGAAGACCACTGCCACCTTCCAGGCATGTCGTAAGAGGTGACACTAAGCAGGTCGGGGGATAGGCCAACGACTTGTCCCCTGTAAAATAGTTACAGAAACACGGAGAGGAAAACCAGAAAACTTTGCAGAACATTGCAGGATGTTAGAATGAAACAAATATAGCATCTGACCGCTACCTACGGATAGCTAAACTGAGATTAAAAATGAAGAAGCACCACAAAACAGATATGTTCCTCCCCAGTTGTTCAGTCTCTATCCAAAGTGTTGGCTCTACTTCACGATGGGCAATGTTTATTCCCAGTTGTTCAGTCTCTATCCAAAGTGTTGGCTATACTTCATTGTGGGAACTGTTCCTCTCCAGTTCTTCAGTCTCTATCCAAAGTGTTGGCTCTACTTCACGATGGGCAATGTTTATCCCCAGTTCTTCAGTCTCTATCCAAAGTGTTGGCTATACTTCATTGTGGGAACTGTTCCTCTCCAGTTCTTCAGTCTCTATCCTTAGTGTTAGATCTACTTCACTGTGGGCTCTGTTCCTCCACAATTTTTCAGTCTCTATCCATAGTGTTAGCTCTACTTTGCTGTGAGCACTGTTCCTACCCTGTTCTTCAATCTCTATCCGTAGTGCTGACTCTACTTCACTTTGGCATTGTTTCTCTCCAGCTCTTCAGCCTCTAGTCTTGCCTCTACTTCACTGTGAGCACTGTTGTTTCCCTGTTTTTCATTCTCTATCCATAGTATTGGCTCTACTTCACTGTGGGCTCTGTTCCTCCCCAGTTCTTCTGTTCCTCCCCAGTTCTTCATTCTCTATCCATAATGTTGCCTCTACTTTACTTTGGTCAGTGTTCCTCCCGAGTTCTTCATTCTCTATCCATAGTATTGGCTATACTTCACTGTGGTCTCTGTTCCTCCCCATTTCTTCCGTTCCTCCCCAGTTCTTCATTCTCTATCCATAATGTTGCCTCTACTTTACTTTGGTCAGTGTTCCTCCCGAGTTCTTCATTCTCTATCCATAGTATTGGCTATACTTCGCTGTGAGCACTGTTCATCCTCAGTTCTTCAGTCTCTTTCTATAATATTGGCTCTACTTCACTGTGGGTACTGTTCCTTACTTGCTCTTCAGTCTTTATCCACAGTGTTAACTCTGCTTCATTTTAGACACTGTTCCTCTATAGCTCTTCAGTCTCTATCCATAGTATTGGCTCTACTTCACTGTGGGCACTGTTCTTCTCCAGTTCTTCAGTTTCTATTGATAATGTTGGCTCTACTTCACTGTGGACTTGTCGTCATCCTTGACATCAGATGTTTACATCCGTGTTCTTGTCACCCGGAGAGGTTTTTGTTGTATGGAAACTAAGTTCTCTGTCTTTCTTTCTTGCGTCACACATGGCATGATAGTAGACAACACTGAAGAAGGAACATTAGTACTTTCTTGTTGGCTGGAGACTTTATTGTGCCTGAACCTTGTCACATTTGGCTTCGTGCTGGAGTTTTACCAAACCTTCGGCCAGATTACTTGGTTTAGCACTCTTCACTGGTTTTACTCAACCTTCGGTCAGATTACCGAGTATGTCAGGCTTCACTGGTTTTACCCAACCTTCGGCCAGATTACCAAGTATGTCAGGCTTCACTGGTTTTACTCAACCTTCGGCCAGATTACCGAGTATGTCAGGCTTCACTGGTTTTACTCAACCTTCGGCCAGATTACCGAGTATGTCAGGCTTCACTGGTTTTACCCAATCTTCGGCCAGATTACCGAGTATGTCAGGCTTCACTGGTTTTACTCAACCTTCGGCCAGATTACCGAGTATGTCGGGCTTCACTGGTTTTACCCAACCTTCGGCCAGATTACCGAGTATGTCAGGCTTCACTGCTTGCGTCGAGGACGGCTTGGGCGGGAGAAGCTATGAAGCATTTTGAGTCCGTCTTGCGCTTGGCTGCCCCAGTAGAACCCCAACAAATTGAGTAACACTGCTAAGTCAGGAAGAAGCTGGTAGCTCATTTCAGCATCAGTTCTCTGGGCAAGAAGACCAAGATGTACAGGCTAGGTGGATTCTTTCATCTGAGCGCCATCAGTTGTCTTCATGCTTTTCTTACACACTTGCCCAAGTTTCATATTCAGTGTGTCAGCTATTTAGCTAAGTTTTAGTACGTGTTAGATGTTGCTATGTCACCTATACAAATACATCGCAGTTTTCATGAACATTTGAGAATAATGTTTCTCTGACACGCATACTCACAACATGGCTGGTAAGAGCGTTGTTTTTTTTTTTAACTTACCAACAGTTCTCTTGCTTTTCATTCCGTCCTTTATCTGCTGGTAGCTGCGTGTATGATGACAGTAGCTGTGTATATATAGTGCTAGTAGCTGCGTAAGTCATACTAGAACCTATGTATATAGTGCTGGCAGCTGCGTATATGATGCTAATAACTGTATGTGATTGTGTGTGATACTACACTGCTAGTAGCTGTATATATAGTGCATGTATGTACTAGGAGATGTGTACATGGTGCTAGTAGCCGTGTATATAGTGCTAGTGGCTGCATATATAGTGCTGGTAGTTGCATGTATGATGCTAGGAGCTGTGTACGAGTCGTATATAATGCTAGCAGCTGTGTATATAGTGCTAGTAGCCATGTATATAATGCTGTTAGCTGCATAAATAGTGTTAGTTGTTACGCATATGGTGCTGGTAGCTGCATGCATGATCTAGTAGCTGTATATTAAGTGCTGGTAGCTGTGTATGATGCTAGTAGCTGTGTATATAGTGTTGGTAGCTGTGTGTATGGTGATACGTATTAGCTGTGTCTGTAGTTCTGATAGCAGCGTGTATGATGCTAGTAGTGCAATCTGTTGCTATTGTGAAACTGTAATCTTACTGATATTGGATTGTTTGTTCGTTGTAATATTTGCTGTTAGTTTAAACAGCCGAGGTGGAAATTGTCTTAAATGTTGGATGATTCTATATCTTATTGTCATTATCTTTCATACATCATTTTATAGTTATAATTTACTTTATTGTCTCTGGTAAAATACGACTGTTCTCATCTCTCTGACTCTAAATTTAGTTGCATGTTCTAGAAAAGAGACCACAAGTACACTGCCAACATACCATCTAGTTGTACATTCCAAAAGAGAGACCACATGTACACTGCTAATATAACATCTAGATGCATGTTACAGAAAAGAAGGTACAAGTAGACTGCTAATATAACATCTGGTTGCATGTTATAGAAGAGAGACCACAAGTAGACTGTTAATATAACATCTAGTTGCATGTTATAGAAGAGAGACCACAAGTAGACTGCTAATATAACATCTAGTTGCATGTTATAGAAGAGAGACCACAAGTAGACTGCTAATATAACATCTAGTTGCATGTTATAGAAGAGAGACCACAAGTAGACTGCTAATATAACATCTAGTTGCATGTTATAGAAGAGAGACCACAAGTAGACTGCTAATACATCATCTAGTTGCATGTTATAGAAGAGAGACCACGCGTAGACTGCTAATACAGCATCTAGTTTCATGTTATAGAAGAGAGACCACAAATAAACTGCTAATATAACATCTGGTTGCATATTATAGAAGAGAGACCACATGTAGACTGCTAATATATCATCTAGTTGCATGTTATAGAAGAGAGACCACATGTAGACTGCTAATATATAATCTAGTTGCATGTTATAGAAGAGAGACAACAAGTAGACTGCTAATATATAATTTAGTTGCATGTTCTAGAAAAGAGACCACAAGTACACTGCCAACATACCATCTAGTTGTACATTCCAAAAGAGAGACCACATGTACACTGCTAATATAACATCTAGATGCATGTTACAGAAAAGAAGGTACAAGTAGACTGCTAATATAACATCTGGTTGCATGTTATAGAAGAGAGACCACAAGTAGACTGTTAATATAACATCTAGTTGCATGTTATAGAAGAGAGACCACAAGTAGACTGCTAATATAACATCTAGTTGCATGTTATAGAAGAGAGACCACAAGTAGACTGCTAATATAACATCTAGTTGCATGTTATAGAAGAGAGACCACAAGTAGACTGCTAATATAACATCTAGTTGCATGTTATAGAAGAGAGACCACAAGTAGACTGCTAATACATCATCTAGTTGCATGTTATAGAAGAGAGACCACGCGTAGACTGCTAATACAGCATCTAGTTTCATGTTATAGAAGAGAGACCACAAATAAACTGCTAATATAACATCTGGTTGCATATTATAGAAGAGAGACCACATGTAGACTGCTAATATATAATCTAGTTGCATGTTATAGAAGAGAGACAACAAGTAGACTGCTAATATATAATCTAGTTGCATGTTATAGAAGAGAGACCACAAGTAGACTGCTAATACAACATCTAGTTGCATGTTCTAGAAGAGAGACCACAAGTAGACTGCTAATATAACATCTAGTTGCATGTTATAGAAAAGAGACCACAAGTAGACTGCTAATAATAACATCGTGTGTGTAGCCGTTTGTCCCGGTGCTGCCACCTGCTGTACGTTCCATTATGTAAGAAGTAACTTAGAAGACGATGAAACGATTCTCAGAATTTCCATCGCAGTTTTAATTTTTTTTTTATCTGAATCAGCGTGGAAGTAACAAGTCAGGGCAGTAACATATTATAGCAGCAGGTCACAACTGTTAACCTAGACAGGGTTGTGCTAACAAATCAGGGCTACAAAAACTACACAGTGTTGTGCTAACAAATCAAGGCTATAAAAACTACACAGTGTTGTGCTAACAAATCAGGGCTACAAAAACTACACAGTGTTGTGCTAACAAATCAGGGCTATAAAAACTTGACAGGTTTGTGCTAACAAATCAGGGCTATAACAATTAGACAGGGTTGTGCTAACAAATCAGGGCTACAAAAACTACACAGTGTTGTGCTAACAAATCAAGGCTATAAAAACTACACAGTGTTGTGCTAACAAATCAGGGCTACAAAAACTACACAGTGTTGTGCTAACAAATCAGGGCTATAAAAACTTGACAGGTTTGTGCTAACAAATCAGGGCTATAACAATTAGACAGGGTTGTGCTAACAAATCAAGGCTATAAAAACTAGACAGGGGTGTGATAACAAATTAAGGCTATAAAAACTAGACAGGGGTGTGTTAACAAATCAGGGGTATAAAAACTAGAAAGGGACGTACTAACAAATCAGTGCTATAAAAACTAGACAGGAGTGTGTTAACAAATCAGTGCTATAAAAACTAGACAGGAGTGTGTTAACAAATCAGTGCTATAAAAACTAGACAGGAGTGTGTTAACAAATCAGTGCTATAAAAACTAGACAGGAGTGTGTTAACAAATCAGTGCTATAAAAACTAGACAGGAGTGTGTTAACAAATCAGTGCTATAAAAACTAGACAGGAGTGTGCTAAAAAATTGCGGCTATAAAAACTAGGCAGGAGTGTGCTAAGAAATTGCAGCTATAAAAACTAGACAGGAGTGTGTTGACAAATCAGTGCTATAAAAACTAGACAGGAGTGTGTTGACAAATCAGTGCTATAAAAACTAGACAGGAGTATGCTAAGAAATCAGTGCTATAAAAACTAGACAGGGGTGTGATAAAAATCAAGGCTTTAAAAACTAGACAGGGGTGTGATAAAAATCAAGGCTTTAAAAACTAGACAGGGGTGTGGTAACAAATCAGAGCTATAAAAACTGGACAGGTATGTGCTAACAAATCAGGGCTATAAAAACTGGACAAGATAGTGGTAACAAATCAGGGCTATAAAAACTAGACTGGATTATAGTAAAGTCAGGACTATAAAATTAGACAGGGTTTTAGTAAAGCCAGTACTGTAAAATTAGACAGAGTTGTAGTAACAAACCAGGTCTATGGAAACTAGAGAGAATTTAAAAAGTCAGGAATGTTAAAAACTAGACAATCTTGTATTACCAGGTCAGAACTGTAAAACTGGACAGGGCTCTAGTAATAAAAAATGGCTGTAGAAACTAGCAGGGCTGTGGTAACAAATCAAGGCTGTAAAAATCAGACAGGATTATCATAATGTCAGGACTGTAAAAAAATTAGAGAGGATTATAGTAAAGTCAGGACTGCAAAAAAAGTAGACAGGATTATAGTAAAGTGAATGATCAAAAGGAATAATTGTAGTAACAATTCAGAACTGTAGAAACTGGAATGATTTTAATAACAAATCAGGGCTGTTGGAATGTGTAAAGTAACTCAAACCAATAAATGTTGAAAATATACCCTGTATCTGTTAGGTGTAAAAATAGTGTCTCGTACATGGCTCTTGTTAATTGTGCTGATGACATACCGTCAGCGTCTGTCAAGTAAAATGACAGTGTGAAAAGAGTGTCTTGTACATGGGTCTTGTCAGTTGTGCTGATGACATACAGTCAGCATCAGTCAAGTAAAATGGCACAGTGTGAAAGCAGCACTTGTTGCAGTGTTTTTAACTTAAACAACTGTAGCTGAGTCAGCAGTTCTGGCTGGATCAATACAGAATTATCAGAGGGATGGTGCTACCTGAGCAGACTCTACAACCCATCTACAAGTATGAGCAGCATTACTATTGATCTGACACTCACTTTGTGCAGCAGCCACCAGGCAAGCTGGAACTTCCTCATCATTTTCTAGCATTCCAACAACAATAACAAACATCTTTTACAAACAATTTGCATCTGATAGAAAAATTTCTGCCTAGCTTGTACAGTAGGGAAATTCTGGTTAGACAAGCATATTGTCACAATAGCTTGTACAGTAGTGAAGTTCTGGTTAGACAAGCATAATGTCACAATAGCTTGTACAGTAGTGAAGTTCTATTTAGACAAGCATATTGCCACAATGGCTTGTACAGTAGTGATGTTCTATTTATACAAGCATATTGTCACAATAGCTTGTACAGTAGTGAAGTTCTATTTAGACAAGTATATTGTCACAATGGCTTGTACAGTAGTGAAGTTCTATTTAGACAAGCATATTGTCACAATAGCTTGTACAGTAGTGAAGTTCTGGTTAGACAAGCATAATGTCACAATAGCTTGTACAGTAGTGAAGTTCTATTTAGACAAGCATACTGTCACAATAGCTTGTACAGTAGTGAAGTTCTATTTAGACAAGCATATTGCCACAATGGCTTGTACAGTAGTGAAGTTCTATTTAGACAAGCATATTCCCACAAAAAATATACCACAGGATGCCTGAAATCGAAAGAAGGTAAAATGTTCATGGGAAAAGAAGACATTGTGGACAGGTGGACAGAGTATATCGGTGAGCTATATGGAGGAGAAAGACCAGAATTAACACCAGATACTGAAAACTGTGATGGACCGCCAATACTTGAAGATGAAATCATAGATGCCATCAAACACATGAAGAAAGGAAAAGCGACTGGGCCTGATAATATAACAATAGAAGAAATAGAGGCACTAGAGGAGACAGGAATAAAAATAATAACCAAGTTACTGAATGATATTTACAACAGTGGTTATATTCCCAGTGACCTGATTAAATCCACGTTTATAGCACTACCAAAGAAACCAGGTGCAAAGGAATGTGACGACCACCGGACTATCAGCCTCTCATGTCACATAACGAAACTACTTCTGAGAATTATTATGAGAAGAACAAGGAAAAAGATAAAAATGGAAATAGCAGATGAACAGTTTGGATTTGTTGAAGGAAAGGGAACACACAATGCCATTTATGCTTTACGAACACTAACAGAAAGAGCTTTAGAAGTACAGAAAGATCTCTACTTATGCTTCATTGATTACACCAAGGCATTTGACAAGGTGAAACATAGTGAAATTATTAAAATGCTTGAAGACATCAATATAGACGGCAAAGACTTGAGGATTGTAAAACATCTATACTGGCAGCAAGAAGCAGCAGTTCGAGTTGAAAATAGAATTGGAAAATACCAACCTATAAAACAAGGGGTGCGACAAGGATGTGTACTATCTCCAGACCTTTTTTCTCTGTACAGCGAGAATATTCTAAGAACAATCATCACAGAACCAGGCATAAAAATTGGAGGATACAATATTAACAACCTTTGGTATGCTGACGACACAGTACTGATAGCTGAGAACCAACAAGACCTGCAAAATCTCTTGGATAAAGTGGCCAAAGAAAGTGAACAGAAAGGCCTTACTTTGAACATCAAAAAGACAGAGACTATGGTTATATCTAAGAAACAGAATCCACCAGCATGCAGTATTAAATTAAACGGAACCATTCTAAAGCAGGTGCAGAAATTCAAATACCTTGGAGCAGTAATAACTTCAGATGGGAAATGCAGAACAGAAATTAGGAACAGAATAGGTCAAGCAAAGACTGCATTTCAGAGAATGAGAAACATATTAGCTAACATATTTTTATCAATGAATGTTAGAAAACGAGTCCTAAAATGCTATATTGAACCTATCTTGTTGTATGGAAGTGAATCATGGACAATAGGCAAGTCTGCACAAAAATCATTGGAAGCAGCAGAAATGTGGTTTATTAGAAGAATGTTGCGAATCCCCTGGACAGCAAAAATAACTAATGAAGAATGTATGAGAAGAGCTGGAGAGACAAAAAAACCTTGTCAGAAAGATAAGAGAGAGACAATGTACTTTCATAGGTCATGCAATGAGAAGAGGGGGCATTGAAAATATTATAACAACAGGAAAAATAGAAGGAAGAAGATCAAGAGGAAGACCAAGAGAAATGATACTGGACAGTCTGACGGGATGGTGTGAGAGGAGATCACCAACTGAACTGATGGCCTGCATGAAGGATCGGGTACTCTGGAGAAGCATAATAGCCAACGCCAGTCGGCACGGCACCTGATGATGATGATGATGATATTGCCACAATGGCTTGTACAGTAGTGAAGTTCTGGTTAGACAAGCATACTGTCACAATGGCTTGTACAGTGGTGAAGTTCTATTTAGACAAGCATACTGTCACAATGGCTTGTACAGTGGTGAAGTTCTATTTAGACAAGTATATTGCCACAATGGCTTGTACAGTAGTGAAGTTCTATTTAGACAAGCATATTGTCACAATAGCTTGTACAGTAGTGAAGTTCTATTTAGACAAGCATATTGTCACAATAGCTTGTACAGTAGTGAAGTTCTGGTTAGACAAGCATAATGTCACAATAGCTTGTACAGTAGTGAAGTTCTATTTAGACAAGCATACTGTCACAATGGCTTGTACAGTAGTGAAGTTCTATTTAGACAAGCATATTGCCACAATGGCTTGTACAGTAGTGAAGTTCTATTTAGACAAGCATATTGCCACAATAGCTTGTACAGTAGTGAAGTTCTGGTTAGACAAGCATAATGTCACAATAGCTTGTACAGTAGTGAAGTTCTGGTTAGACAAGCATAATGTCACAATAGCTTGTACAGTAGTGAAGTTCTATTTAGACAAGCATACTGTCACAATGGCTTGTACAGTAGTGAAGTTCTATTTAGACAAGCATATTGCCACAATGGCTTGTACAGTAGTGAAGTTCTATTTAGACAAGCATATTGCCACAATAGCTTGTACAGTAGTGAAGTTCTGGTTAGACAAGCATAATGTCACAATAGCTTGTACAGTAGTGAAGTTCTATTTAGACATGCATATTGCCACAATAGCTTGTACAGTAGTGAAGTTCTATTTAGACAAGTATATTGCCACAATGGCTTGTACAGTAATGAAGTTCTGGTTAGACAAGCATATTGCCACAATAGCTTGTACAGTGGTGAAGTTTTATTTAGACAAGTATATTGTCACAATAGCTTGTACAGTAGTGAAGTTTTGTTTAAATAAGCATATTGTCACAATAGCTTGTACAGTAGTGAAGTTCTATTTAGACAAGCATATTGCCACAATGGCTTGTACAGTAATGAAGTTCTATTTAGACAAGCATATTGCCACAGTGGCTTGTACAGTAGTGAAGTTCTGGTTAGACAAGCATATTGTCACAATAGCTTGTACAGTAGTGAAGTTCTGGTTAGACAAGCATAATGTCACAATAGCTTGTACAGTAGTGAAGTTCTATTTAGACAAGCATACTGTCACAATGGCTTGTACAGTAGTGAAGTTCTATTTAGACAAGCATATTGCCACAATAGCTTGTACAGTAGTGAAGTTCTATTTAGACAAGCATATTGCCACAATGGCTTGTACAGTAGTGAATTTCTATTTAGACAAGCATATTGTCACAATAGCTTGTACAGTAGTGAAGTTCTGGTTAGTCAAGCATAATGTCACAATAGCTTGTACAGTTGTGAAGTTCTATTTAGACAAGCATATTGCCACAATGGCTTGTACAGTAATGAAGTTCTGGTTAGACAAGCATATTGCCACAATAGCTTGTACAGTGGTGAAGTTTTTTTAGACAAGTATATTGTCACAATAGCTTGTACAGTAGTGAAGTTCTGGTTAGACAAGCATATTGTCACACTAGCTTGTACAGTAGTGAAGTTCTATTTAGACAAGCATATTGTCACAATAGCTTGTACAGTAGTGAAGTTCTATTTAGACAAGCATACTGTCACAATGGCTTGTACAGTAGTGAAGTTCTATTTAGACAAACATAATGTCATAATGGCTTGTACAGTAGTGAAGTTCTATTTAGACAAGCATACTGTCACAATGGCTTGTACAGTAGTGAAGTTCTATTTAGACAAGCATATTGCCACAATGGCTTGTACAGTAGTGAAGTTCTGGTTAGACAAGCATATTGTCACAGTATCTTGCACAGTAGTGAAGTTTAAATGGTAATACAAGGGGTCCGTCAGGGGTGCATATTGTCGCCTTATTTATTTAACTTGTATACTGAAAATATAATGAGGAATGTTAGAGAAGATGTAGACAAAGGTATTACGATGCCATAACAATTGGAGGTTATGATATACCAGAGATTAGTTATGCTGATAACACATTATTACTGTCCACAACACCAAAAGGAATGGAAAAACTAATTATGTCAGTCTGTAAGAATAGTGAAGAGTAAAACTTCTATCTTAATGTGAAAAAAACTAAATTGATGACAAAACAAACAAGGCAGCTGATATATTTATCAATGAGAGAAAATTAGAAGAAGTGTAGAGTTTTGAATATCTTGGATCACTCATTCATTTCATTTCATTCCTTTGCATGTCCCCTGCGGAACTTTGCCTCCCAAACAGCACTCCTGTAGGCCTCTCGGTTGTGAGCAAGATGGCCTGCTGCTGCTGCATCCATTTCCAGATCATCAACGATGTCTTGCAGCCATCTTCGTTTCGGTCTTCCTCTTTTTCTTTTTCCCATTATGTATCCTTCCAATACGGTCTTCTCTAAATTATCATGACGTTTAATGTGGCCAAAATATTTAAGTTTTCTCTCTTTAATTCTCTTTACTAGCCAGCCTTCTCTTGGATCACTACTAACTAATAATGGAGATACAATGAGGGAAATTAAAAGGAGGTCATCTATCGCTCTTCAGAAAGTAAAACAACTAAAGAATCTGTGGAGAGGAACAGACAGAACCACAAAAATAAGATTTTTAAGGGCATGCGTCTTTCCCATCGCAACATATGCCTGTGAGACCTGGACACTTAACAGCTGAGAAACACATAAATGCCTTTGAATGTAAATGTTGTAGAAGAGTCTTTCAAATATCATGGCACAAAATATTTCCATACTACAGTAATTTAATATTGAATAAGGTTGGTTAGTATAGAAGATTAAACAGAGAAAACTTCAATATTTTGGACAAATTAAACATCATTATAATCTAGAGAAGACGGTCTTGGAAGGGTACATAATGGGAAAAAGAAAGAGAGGAAGACCAAGGCGAAGATGGCTGCAAGACATCGTTGATGATCTGCAAATGGATGCATCAGCAGCAGGGCATCTTGCTTACAACTGAGAGGCCTACAGGAGAGCTGTTAGGGAGGCAAAGTTACGAAAGGGATATGCAAATGTCTGACTGAGTATAACAGTGATTCCACTCATGTTTACCAGACTGTAGTATAACAGTGATTTCACTCTTCTTTACCAGACTAGTATAACAAAGATTCCACTCTTGTTGACCAAACTGTAGTATGAAAGATCCAACTCTTGTTGACCAAACTGTAGTATGAAAGATCCAACTCTTGTTGATCAAACTGTAGTATGAAAGATCCAATTCTTGTTGGTCAAACTGTAGTATAACAATGATCTCAGTTATGTTTACTAGACTGTGGTATAACAGTGATCCTAATCATGTTGACCAAACTGTAGTGTAACAATGATCTCAGTTATGTTTACTAGACTGTGGTATAACAGTGATCCTAATCATGTTGACCAAACTGTAGTGTAACAATTATGTCAGTCTGTAAGAATAGTGAAGAGTAAAACTTCTATCTTAATGTGAAAAAAACTAAATTGATGACAAAACAAACAAGGCAGCTGATATATTTATCAATGAGAGAAAATTAGAAGAAGTGTAGAGTTTTGAATATCTTGGATCACTCATTCATTTCATTTCATTCCTTTGCATGTCCCCTGCGGAACTTTGCCTCCCAAACAGCACTCCTGTAGGCCTTTCGGTTGTGAGCAAGATGTCCTGCTGCTGCTGCATCCATTTCCAGATCATCAACGATGTCTTGCAGCCATCTTCGTTTCGGTCTTCCTCTTTTTCTTTTTCCCATTATGTATCCTTCCAATACGGTCTTCTCTAAATTATCATGACGTTTAATGTGGCCAAAATATTTAAGTTTTCTCTCTTTAATTCTCTTTACTAGCCAGCCTTCTCTTGGATCACTACTAACTAATAATGGAGATACAATGTGGGAAATTAAAAGGAGGTCATCTATCGCTCTTCAGAAAGTAAAACAACTAAAGAATCTGTGGAGAGGAACAGACAGAACCACAAAAATAAGATTTTTAAGGGCATGCGTCTTTCCCATCGCAACATATGCCTGTGAGACCTGGACACTTAACAGCTGAGAAACACATAAATGCCTTTGAATGTAAATGTTGTAGAAGAGTCTTTCAAATATCATGGCACAAAATATTTCCATACTACAGTAATTTAATATTGAATAAGGTTGGTTAGTATAGAAGATTAAACAGAGAAAACTTCAATATTTTGGACAAATTAAACATCATTATAATCTAGAGAAGACGGTCTTGGAAGGGTATATAATGGGAAAAAGAAAGAGAGGAAGACCAAGGCGAAGATGGCTGCAAGACATCGTTGATGATCTGCAAATGGATGCATCAGCAGCAGGGCATCTTGCTTACAACTGAGAGGCCTACAGGAGAGCTGTTAGGGAGGCAAAGTTACGAAAGGGATATGCAAATGTCTGACTGAGTATAACAGTGATTCCACTCATGTTTACCAGACTGTAGTATAACAGTGATTTCACTCTTCTTTACCAGACTAGTATAACAAAGATTCCACTCTTGTTGACCAAACTGTAGTATGAAAGATCCAACTCTTGTTGATCAAACTGTAGTATGAAAGATCCAATTCTTGTTGGTCAAACTGTAGTATAACAATGATCTCAGTTATGTTTACTAGACTGTGGTATAACAGTGATCCTAATCATGTTGACCAAACTGTAGTGTAACAATGATCTCAGTTATGTTTACTAGACTGTGGTATAACAGTGATCCTAATCATGTTGACCAAACTGTAGTGTAACAATGATCCTACTCTTGTTGACCAGGTTGTGGTATAACAGTGATCCCACTTATGTTGATCAGACTGTAGTATAGCAGTGATCTCACTCTTGTTGACCAGACTATGATAAAGAAGTGATCCCACTCTTGTTGACCAGACTATGATAAAGAAGTGATCCCACTCTTGTTGACCAGACTATGATAAAGAAGTGATCCCACTCTTGTTGACCAGACTATGATAAAGAAGTGATCCCACTCTTGTTGACCAGATTGATAAAGAAGTGATCCCACTCTTGTTGACCAGATTGATAAAGAAGTGATCCCACTCTTGTTGACCAGACTAGTATAACAGTGATCCCACTCATGTTTACCAGACTATGATAAAGAAGTGATCCCACTCTTGTTGACCATATTGATAAAGAAGTGATCCCACTCTTGTTGACCATATTGATAAAGAAGTGATCCCACTCTTGTTGACCAGATTGATAAAGAAGTGATCCCACTCTTGTTGACCAGAGAAGCACAACAGTGATCCCACTCATGTTGACCAGATTGATAAAGAAGTGATCCCACTCATATTTACCAGACTATGATAAAGAAGTGATCCCACTATTGTTGATCAGACTGCAGAGTAACAGTGATCCCATTCATGTTGACCAGACTAGTATAACAGTGATCCCAGTCATGTTGATGAGACTATGATAAAAAAGTGATCCCACTCATGTTGGGGGGGGGGGTGGCTGCAGAATAACAGTGATCCCAATCATGTTCGCCAGACTAGTATAACAGTGATCCCACTCGTGTTGGTGGGAGTGTGGGTTGATAGAAACATGTCACCAGAAGCATCTCATGCAGATTGTACTTCTTGTCCCTGTGTTACATCATTTACATGTGACAATATAATGTTTTGATTGACAGTATAATGTTTTGAGTGACAATAATATGTTTTGATTGACAGTATAATGTTTTGAGTGACAGTAATATGTTGTGAGTTACAGTATAATGTTTTGAGTGACAGTAATATGTTGTGAGTTACAGAATAATGTTGTGATTGACAGTATAATGTTTTGAGTGACAGTATAATGTTGTGATTGACAGTATAATGTTTTGAGTGACAGTATAATGTTTTGAGTGACAGTATAATGTTGTGATTGACAGTATAATGTTTTGAGTGACAGTATATTTTGTGAGTGGCAGTATAATGTTGTGAATGATATTAAAGAGTTGTATGTGGCAGTAAAGTGTTGCATGTGGCAGTAAAGTGTTGCGTGTGACAGTAAAGTGTTGCGTGTGGCAGTAAAGTGTTGCGTGTGGCAGTAAAGTGTTGCATGTGATAGCAAAGTGTTGCGTGTGGCAGTAAAGTGTTGCGTGTGGCAGTAAAGCGTTGCGTGTGACAGTAAAGTGTTGCGTGTGGCAGTAAAGTGTTGCGTGTGATAGCAAAGTGTTGCATGTGATAGCAAAGTGTTGCGTATGGCAGTAAAGTGTTGCGTGTGGCAGTAAAGTGTTGCATGTGATAGTAAAGAATTATGAGTTAAAAATGAAGCACTTTTTTGTTTTATTTTTGTTTTATTTGACTCAGGAGCTTGTTGTAGAAGCAAAAGTATAGACCAGTATCTGAAGCCTGTGGGATGGAGGATGATGTTGAAACCTCATACACAAGCAGTGCTAGAGTGAAGAACAGTTTCAGTGGAGTTATTGCTGATGAAATTCCCACCAACCATTCTGTATCCTCTGACGTGGAAGAGACTGCTAGCCCAGAACTGTCAGACCATGCTTACACACAAAACATACTGCAAGAAAATGTAGAGGGTCATTCTCAATCAAATACCAACGGACTACCTTCAGATGCTTCATCTCCTGTGTCAGATCCACCAAGTCCATCTCTGTGTACAGTTCCCTCACACCGCATGTCATCTCCTGGCCAGAATCACATAAGCACCGGTGGATACTACCCTCGTCATGCTGGAGCTGTAGTCACCCCCGGGTATTACTTGGCCACAAGTTCCAACAGTTTGGGCTACAGTTGTATGCCTGCTTCACCCGGCAGCTGTGCCTCCCCGCCTGGAAGCTACCCTAGCTCTAATGCTAGTCATTCTGGGGGATCGGGAACTCACTCTAGAGGAGACAGTCCTGGAGATGTAGAGGGTGTTTCTCCAATTGGAGGACAGCATGTAGTCCATGTCCACGTGAACCCAGGTGAGACATTCTCAGTACGTCTGGGGGATCAGATCCAGCACATACAGGGTAAGTATATTCTCTTGTTGTACCACACAGCTTGACTAGCTTCTTCGTGATCTCTTGTTGTACCACATAACTTGACTAGCTTCTTCGTGATCTCTTGTTGTACCACACAACTTGACTAGTTTCTTCATGATCTCTTGTTGTACCACACAACTTGACTAGTTTCTTTGTGATCTCTTGTTGTACCACACAACTTGACTAGTTTCTTCATGATCTCTTGTTGTACCACACAGCTATACTAGCTTCTTCGTGATCTCTTGTTGTACCACATAACTTGACTAGCTTCTTCGTGATCTCTTGTTGTACCACACAACTTGACTAGTTTCTTCGTGATCTCTTGTTGTACCACACAACTTGACTAGTTTCTTCGTGATCTCTTGTTGTGCCACACAGCTTGACTAGTTTTTTCATGATCTCTTGTTGTACCACACAGCTTGACTAGTTTCTTCATGATCTCTTGTTGTACCACACAACTTGGCTAGCTTAATTACGATCTCTTGTTGTACCACACAACTTGACTCGCTTCTTCACGATCTCTTGTTGTTCCAGGCAACCTGACTCGCTTCATTACGATAGTGTTTTGAAGATGCTGATACACAGACAAGAATCAGATAACCAGTGGAGCACTGAGATTGTCCAGAATTGCTGGAGTGGACTTCCGTCAGCACACACATTATATATACGCCATCATGTTTCCACGACCTAAGTTGTCTTTGTAGCATTATATTAGAAGTGGACAGTTAGCGTAATTTCGGTTTGAAAGTGAGAAACTAAGTACAGAGTGATCGGAAAAACCCGTTCCTCTGGTTGTCGCTCGGGTCACCGTGCGGCACTTGAACGGGCGGGGAAAAAAAAAGGAAAGATAGCAGACGACAAGGACTAGCAGACGATAAGATGGAAGAAAAGTGACGGTTAGGACTTAGTATCTAGAGAGAGTTGAAATTTGTATTTCTGTTCGGAAGCTGTAGTTAGTTAGCCTATGGAATGTGTAACTAGTTTGTAATAGCTCATTAGAATAGAATATAGCAAGAGATCCCGTTAGCGTTGAAGTCTTAGGACATTACTAGACGCCGGGAACTTGTTCTATGTGGTTGCCTTTTGCGTCCTGAAATATGTGTCACATTGTCACATCGTCTCATCGTCATCCAGTGTACCATTAAAAATCATTATAACTTATAAGGTCTTGTCTATGCTGCTACTGTGCCACTGAGAGGAAGTGCGAGCCTGGGTAAAATCCGTCGGCAGACGTAGAGTATGTAGACATCAGGGAGAGTACCATGCAAAACTCCAGCACCATCATCAAGGTCATTATAATTTGATAGCTGTTTCTAGCCACCTCAGCCCAGCCCGTCATATGGGTACATGCAGTCGCAGCAACCGGTGAATTTTGAATATTTACTTTTGAATATTTACTATATATTCATTCATTTGCATGTCCCTTGCGGAACTTTGCCTCCCTAACAGCTCTCCTGTGCAGTTGTGAGCAAGATGTCCTGCTGCTGATACATCCATTTGCAGATCATCAATGATGTCTTGCAACCATCTTCGCCTTGGTATTCCTCTCTTTCTTTTTCCAATTATGTACCCTTCCAAGATGGTCTTCTGTAGATTATCATTACGTTTATCTTATCTTATATCTTATATCCTTCCCGTGCCGTTAAACGTCACATAGGGCTCGCAAAGTAGTTCGCCAATTTTTCCTGTCTTCGGCGAGTCTTTCAATCTCATCAAAGGATTTTATGCCTGTTAATTTGTCCTCTCTTAACATTGTCCTCTTCAGGGTTTCACGCGGTCTGCCTCTTTTTCTTAGGCCTGTTGTATTCCACTTGATAGCTTGTTTTGGTATTCTCTGATCATTTCTTCTCATCAGGTGATCAACATATGTCCATCTTCTTTTCCTGATCACCCATGAGACTGGTTGTTGTTCAGTCATCTGTCTTATCTCTGCATTGTTCTTGAATTCATTCCACTTGATGCCGAGTATTTTCCTTAGGCATTTGTTTTCAAAAGAGTCTAATTTCTTTTCTATTTCTTTAGTTGTTTTCCAGCTTTCACATGCATAAATGAGGGTGGATATTACATTTGAATTGAATAGTCTTAACTTGGTTTTTGTGCTTATAACTTTTGAATTCCATATGTTCTCAAGATTCTTGAAGATTGATGCTGCTTTTGCTTTTTCTTCTGATTATAGGTGATTAGTATGTCTGGTTGCTCCATTTCAGTGCCCTCTTTGGCCAGATGGTCAGCTTTCTCATTGCCTGGTATCCCACAGTGGGAGGGAATCCATTGCAAAGTGACTCCATGTTGTCAGCCAATTTTTGACAAGGCATCCTTAAGGTCTGGTAGTTTGTTGCACTGAAGAGCTTCCAGTACTGATCTTGCATCTGTGAGAATTACTACAGGACATGTATCAATTCTGGAATCTGATAGTTTTTCAACTGCAGCAATAATTGCCCTAACTTCTGCATCAAAGTTGTTGCAGTATTTTCCAGTGGGTATGGAAATCTTGTCAGTGGTGTTGTTTGTATATTCAATATGTGCTCCTGCCCCTCCATTCTTTATGGCATTGTGTGCAGATCCATCTGTATACACACGTATCCAGGTGTCACATGGATATTTGTCATCTAGAACACTAAGTGTGGCTGTTGATCTTACAAGGCTGCTTTGCATCTCACCATTCTGCACACCTTTCACTTCAGTCTGAATAGTTATTTGTGTATAATCTGCTTCTTTCCATGGTGTATGCTCTGGTACAGATGATAATGGAGCGACTACAGTTGGAAGGTCAGGTATCAGCTTACGCATACACTTGGCCTGGTGAATGAAGCTGCTTCTTTTAAGCCGTCTTAATGCCAAGTTATTGAATCTCTCCTTCAGGGGATGGCTTACAGAGCTAAGGAATTTCTCTCCCATGGTCATGACCTTTGTATCTCTACGTTCCTTTAGCGCTTGAACACCAACTATTTTCTGCATTTCTAACTGCTTTTGCAATTCTGATCCTAACTTCCTTTCTAGTGTCACCATCCTGGTCTATGTAGCTGCCAAGGTATGCAAATTGATTGACTTCTGTCCCTTCTATGTGTATTTTTCCATTTTGATTGAGAGGAATTTTCATTATTTTTGTTTTGTCCTTGTTAATTTCAAGTCCTATTTTGCTAGCCATTGAAGACAGGCTGTCTGTTTTTTCTTGCATGGAATTCACATTATTACTGATAAGAGTTATGTCATCAGCAAAATCAAGATCTTCTAGTTGGGTCCCATGTACCCAATCAATACCTGTGTTACATGTGCAGAATTTTTTCATTATGAAGTCTATTGTAATCCCAAAAAGTAAAGGAGACAGTATACATCCTTGTTTCACACCTGTTTCAATCTTGAACCATTCACTCATCCCTTCTTCTGTCTTGACTGCACAAACATATCCATTGTATAAGTCCTTAATGATGTTGACAATTTTAGATGGTATTCCATATATACTTAAAATTCTCCATAATGAATCTCTGTGTATGCTATCAAATGCCTTTTTAAAATCTGTGAAGTACATTATTAATGGTTTCTGCTTTTCAATATGTTCTTCAAGTATTATTCTGAGAGTAAAGATCTGGTCGAGACAGCTTCTCCCTTTTCGAAATCCTGCTTGTTCTTCTCTCATTGCAGTATCCACTATATCTTTGAGTCTATTCAAAATGACCTTGCAAAATACTTTTGACACAACTGATATTAAGGTTACTCCTCTCCAGTTGTTACAATCACTAAGGTTGCCCTTTTTTGGTATTTTAACAATGATTCCTTTCTTCCAATTAGAAGGGACCTTTTCTTCTTTCCAAATATTGTTAAACATTCTCTGTAGTTGTCTCATGTTGTCACTATTGATAGCTTTTAGCATTTCGGCTGTTATTTCATCTTCACCTGTGGCTTTGTTGTTAGCCATTAGATTCACTGCTGTTTCAGTTTCATGCAGTGTAATTTCATCTAGGTTGACATTTAGTTGTGGGGCTGGTAAGTCAGTTTCAAGGTTCAACAATTCTTTTGGGTGTGGTCGATTAAGTATTTCTTGGAAGTGTTCAGCCCATCTTTGCTTTTGGTCTTTATTTGATGTTAATAGTGTTCCAGCTTTGCTAAGGATTGGTCTTTCTTGAGATGTAATAGTACCTGTTAGCCTCTTTTGTATGTTGTATAAAGTTTTGTTGTCTCCTGTTTTTGTTGCTTTTTCTGCCTCTTTCGCCATATTGTCTATGTATTCTCTTTTATCCCTTCTAGCTGAACTTTTTACTTTCTTGTCTATTTCTTTGTATTTTGCTTTTGCCAAATCTCTTTCATGATCTGTTTTTGCATTCAACATGTCTAATTTGACTGCTCGTCTTTCGTGTATATACTTCCATGTTTTATCTGATATCCATGCTTTTCTGTTTGGTTTTTCCAGTCCAGTGCTTACTTTTGCTGCTGTGATTATGGCTGTGCTGTAAGAATTCCATAACTCATCTATACCTATCTCCTCAACTTCACTGGGTGTTTTGGAATGATTGGCAAGTTCCTGATTGAAATTAATGTTAGTATTTTCTTCTTGTAGGCTGTGGCTGTTTATCTTTCTGTTTACTGATTTCTTGTGTTGACTTTTCAATTTTAGTTTTATTTTCCCTATGCACAGGTTGTGATCACTGTTGCCATCTGCACCCCTATAAGCCCTTACATCCATGAGAGATGTTCTGTATTGCTTTCTAATACAAAAATGATCTATCTGGTTTCTAGTTCTATCATCTGGAGATATCCACATTGTTTTATGTATCTTTTTGTGTGGGAATATTTGCCTCCAATGACCATGCCCTCTGTTAGACATACTTCAATTAATCTTTCTCCGTTCTGATTAACCATGTCAATTCCTTCTTTCCCCATCACTTTTTCAACGTCGGTGTTATCTTTCCCTACCTTAGCGTTGAAGTCCCCCATAGCAATTAGGATGTCGTGTTTAGGGACTTTGTTGATGATTTGTTGTAGTTGGTGATAGAAGTCGTCTTTCACATCATCATCTGCATCATTCGTGGGTGCATAACACTGTATTATTGTCATTCTTCCGTGTCGTAGGTTGTATCGTGCTCTTATTATATGACTGTTCACCGGTTCCCATTCTACAAGGCTCTTTGCAGCTACATTTGACATAATAATGCCCACCCCGTCCCGGATTTTACCATCATTTCTGCCTGGATGTATTATTAACTTACCGTTTTCCTCCGATCTTTTACCTGCTTCTGGCCATCGCATTTCGCTGATGCCCAGTATGTCAAGATGGTATCTCTCCATTTCTTTGATGACCTGAGTAGTTTTTGTTGGTGCTGCCATCGTTCTCACATTCCAGAATCCAATCCTTATCGTGACATGTTTGGGGCCGATGAATGAGCTCTTCGGAGTTGGCATCCCAGATGCTCGGTTGGTTTCTCTGTGAGTTTCCATAACGATATCTTTTTTCCCATCTGGAGTCGTCTCTAGATAGGTCCCAGGATAAGGTTGTTGGCCTTATGCCCAGCTCCCGGTGCATGATATGTAACAGATCAAGCGGAATTCCGCTGATTTCTGCATACCGGCGTGAACGTTAAAAAAAACGTCCGCCATCTTGCACGTCACCTCTTTCCGTGCGTTAGAAGAAACACGGACGTGTCGTGGTGTGCGGGAGTAAAAACGCGGGTCTTGGTCTGTTAGGGGGTCTAGTTGTAAAATGGAATGGAAAACAGTATTTCCATGTACTTCCGTATACTTAATATGTTTCAAAGTATAGCTAAATGAATGAAAATTTCATAAATGCAGAGTTTTTTAGGAAAAAAGAAGTAATGTGATGTTTTTAGACACTGATTGTGGCCAGCTTACCATTGGCGAGGTCTAGATCTGCCCTACTTACCACTACTTACCATCTGAGATGTGTAGATCTACTTGTCGATCTCGTATTGTGACTCCGTATTGCATTCTCGCTGAATGAATGTCTGAACTAACCTCCTAACTACTCCTAACTACTTCTCGAGTCGTCTAAATATGTCTAGATCTACTTAGAAAACATTAAAGAGCACTGGGGTCGCCATAGGCTATGTCCATACCCCTATCTACATCGTCAAAAATTGAAAAATGTCCATGTTTCTCGTCCTTTATCTCGCTCGGCATCGCTCGTAACTAGGTACTCTTTCGCCATTTTGAAAGTGTCACCGGAATCGCGGACGAAATATGTACAATCTAAATCTTGTTTTATTGAAACAAACAATTGTCACTATAATGACCATACGGTAGCTTAGGGGCACCGGAAGTGTCACTATATCGACCATACACACAGAAAGAGTCCAAAATATTTCAGTTTTCTCTCTTTAATCTTCTTTACTAGCCAGCATTCTTCAGTATTAAGTTCTTGTAGTATGGATATATTTGTTCTTTTTTGTGTCCATGATATTTTAAGTATCTTCTGTAGCATTTACATTCAAAGGTATTTATGTGTTTCTCAGCCGTTTTGTTAAGTGTCTAGGTCTCACAGGCATATGTAGCGATGGGAAAGATGCATGCCCTTAAAAATCTTATTTTTGTAGTTCAGTCTGTTCCTCTCCACAGATTCTTTAGTTGTTTTACTTTCTGAAGAGCGATAGATGTCCTCCTTTTAATTTCCCTCATTGTATCTGCATTATTAGTTAGCAGTGATCCAAGATATGCAAAACTCTCCACTTCTTCTAATTTTTTCTCATTGATACATATATCAGCTGCCTTGTTTATTTTGTCAGTTGTCATCAGTTTAGTTTTCTTCGCATTAAGATAGAGGTTTTGCTCTTCACTATTCTTACGGACTGACATAATTATTTTTTCCATTCCTTTTTGTGTTGTGAACAGTAATACTGTATCATCAGCATATCTAATCTCTGGTATATCATAACCTCCAATTGTTATGGCATCGTAATATTCTTTGTCTACATCTTCTCTAACATTCCTCATTATATTTTCAGTGTACAAGTTAAATAAGTAAGGCGGCAATATGCACCCCTGACGGACCCCTTCTTTTATGTCAAACCAAGTTGTTGTTTCACCATTTATTCTTACTGCTGCTTGTTTGTCTGGATACAGCAGTGATGTTAATTGTATCAAATATGTTGAAAATCCCACTTTTTCCATTATTTCCCAAAGTTTTGATGTTGTACACAGTCAAATGCCTTTGAGTAGTCTTTAAAGGATAAATATAGATTCACACTAAACTCTCCGCTTTTCTCTATTATTAATCTTATATTGAATATATGATCTCTTGATCCTCTTCCTTGCCTGAAACCAGCTTGGCCACAGACAGTAAATAATAGAGACCTAGTACTCCGCTGTTTTCTCGACAAAGACCCTCAGCCCATCATTAACACTGATACCATAATTCCAAATCAAGCTAAAAAGCAGGAGGTGTGCAATGCTTCTTTAGCAGACTCCATCACCATGGGGACTGTGGCGATCCCTGCCCCGTTAGCCAGGCTAGGGCTGTTACTGGGTGTACTACGGAGAGGTGGGACAGGGTCTTGGTCATCTATGGGTCACTGACGCTGACATATCAGCTATGGGTCGCTAATCTTGACGCTGGCATATCAGCTATAGGTCGTTAACCCTGACGCTGACATATCAGCTATGGGTCGCTAACCTTGACGCTGACATATCAGCTATGGGTCGATAACCCTGACGCTGGCATATTAGCTATGGGTCGATAACCCTGACGCTGGCATATTAGCTATGGGTCGTTAACCCTGACGCTGACATATCAGCTATGGGTCGTTAACCCTGACGCTGGCATATCAGCTATGGGTGGCTAACCCTGACGCTGACATATCGGCTATGGGTGGCTAACCCTGACGCTGACATATCGGCTATGGGTAGCTAACCCTGACGCTGACATATCGGCTATGGTTCGCTAACCTTGACGCTGACATATCGGTTATGGGTCGCTAACCCTGACGCTGGCATATCGCCTATTGGTCGCTGATTGCCTCATCGGACAGCGTCTTCACCCACAGATATGTTTATGTTGATGTACTAAGTGAGATAGACATGTTTATGTTAATGTACTAAGTGAGATAGACATGTTTATGTTGATGTACTAAGTGAGATAGACATGTTTATGTTGATGTACTAAGTGTGATAGACATGTTTATATTGATGTACTAAGTGAGATAGACATGTTTATGTTGATGTACTAAGTGAGATAGACATGTTTATGTTGATGTACTAAGTGAGATAGACATGTTTATGTTGATGTACTAAGTGAGATAGACATGTTTATGTTGATGTACTAAGTGAGATAGACATGTTTATGTTGATGTACTAAGTGAGATAGATATGTTTATAGTGATGTACTAAGTGAGATAGATATGTTTATGTTGATTTACCAAGTGAGATAGATATGTTTATGTTGATGTACTAAGTGAGATAGATATGTTTATGTTGATGTACTGCGTGTGATAAATATATTTATGATGATGTACTGAGTGAGACAGATATGTTTATGTTGATATAGTTATCCTGATGACTTTTGTTTATTATATGTATTTTCTATGCTCACTCTACATATGAGATTCCAGTGATATGATAAATATAACCGGACCATGTGTTGGATGTGTATGTAATAATAAATATCATTAGTTTATATCTAAGACTTGTATGTAATAACAAATATAATTAGTTTATATTTAAGATAGGTATGTAATAACAAATATCATTAGTTTATATTTAAGATAGGTATGTAATAACAAATATCATTAGTTTATATCTAAGATAGGTATGTAATAACAAATATCATTAGTTTATATCTAAGACTTGTATGTAATAACAAATATCATTAGTTTATATTTAAGATAGGTATGTAATAACAAATATCATTAGTTTATATCTAAGATAGGTATGTAATAACAAATATCATTAGTTTATATCTAAGATAGGTATGTAATAACAAATATCATTAGTTTATGTCTAAGACTTGTATATAATAGCAAATATTACTAGTTTATATCTAAGACTTGTATGTAATAACAAATATTACTAGTTTATATCTAAACAAACTAAAGGGACAAGACGACTTTGACTTTATCTGCAAACAATTACTGAAGATACAAGTGGTTTGTTGTGAGTATGCCAGAGATAAATCTTGAAGAAAAAAAGCAACTGATTGTTGCTGGCAAGCAGATGTTCAACAACAGAAGGTTAGTGCCAACATAATGGCAGGGAACATTATACTGAGAGTCACTCAGCTGGGTCCTGCGTGGAATTGTTTGTCGATGAGTTGCGAGGCAGCAGCGTTTCCCACTGCCGGCAAACATGCCCCAGCGTTTGTCTATCAGAATAAAAATATACTGGATGTGCGCCTAGTGTCGAGGCTGCTCATACGCCGTCGCACTCTCATACAACTTGTGCTTAGAAGTTCTAGTCCCGTGTATCGTCATCAAGGTCGGGTGGATGTAGATACTGAGATCATGCTTTTCTTTATTTTGTCTAAACACAGAAAATGTTGAATGTGAAAGAACAGCAAAACGCTGCTCATTCGTCAGCAAGTTCTAGCACGTTTGTAGTACTTCTATAACAGTGATCAGCGTACACATCGTATATAACAGCAATCTATCTTTAACTTTCTACAGCAGTAGAATTCTTATTGTATGCTGTCTCTCTGTACTCGCATATGTCATCTAGATCTCTTATTATTGTGTAGAGTCGCATAGTAGACTTTATATTGTTGAATATCTACCTGCAGATGTCTGCTAGATCACTAGTATCCAGGTGTAGATTTCAGCAAAAACTGCTGTTATTGTTTAGTATCCAGGAGTATATGTTGTTAGCGTAACTGTTGGATCAGATGTCATAATGATAATCTTGAAATGAACACCTGGTATCTGTTTGTACAGTATACCCTGTCAGAACGGCATGACCAGCAAGAAGACACAAACTGTAAGAACACAGCTATAGTCATGCCATTAAGTGACAGCATCATAGTCAGCAACCTGTGGTTGCCAAGACAAAATATAGACTGAGCTTACACTTAACACCGACATGCCAGCTACAGTAAGAGGATGTCACTTCCGCCCCACGCGAGGGGCTGTTTCCAGTTTGTGCAGGTCTCCTCTGTCTGACAACACACTGACACACATAGAGCCTCAAGGGAAGACCACAAAAAAAGTGGCATGAGAAACTTTACCATACAGAAAATAAGCCAGTTTATTCTAAACGGAGAGAGAAGTTGTGGCTGTGCAGTGTTCAATACCGGGCGGGCAAGCAACGTTTTGTTTAGTCACGCTGTCTCACACCAGGTCACGGGTCGATACACACGCTGAGAGTAGTTGGCTGGATGCCTCTTACTTCAACATTGTAGAGTCTGGCCTGACCTGTGTCAATCACAGGGCATCAGTTTCCCACATCTTGGCACTGTCCATAGATGATTCTATATTAAAAAAAACAAAAAACATTAAGATATGAGAGAATGGTTCGGTTTGTTGTTGTTGTTGTGTGTATGTGTGTGTGTGTGGGGGGGGGGGAATAAATGAAAAGTACTGAAATGTTTATATATTTAAAGATAAACTTTTGTTTAGTGTTGTTTATTTAGCTTTCGCATGGCAGTAATACACGAACATATCGTGTTATTTACTATTTTTGGTGGACAAAATACATTTGCAGGCTAAGTAATGAGTATTCATAGCATTCACTGATGTTTGCCATTCGCCAGTTTACTGTCAGGGATAGAGAGAGAGAGAGAGATAGAGAGAGAGAGGGGGGGAGAAGAAGGGAGTTCATTTCCTTTGTTTCTTTTGCTTTTTTTTTGTTTAAATTAGCAACAGATAAGAAGTAAGAAAAGTACATCTCTGTTACAAGCTTTGCACTTATCTGTACATCTGTGTGTCTGTCCGGATATATATACATATGTACAGGCATATATTTACTTACCAATAACAGATGCACATATATACACACACATAAGTACAAGGTCCGACAATTAAGTAATGAGACGAATTACATAAAAAATAAAATAAACAGTTGAAGATATAACCTACATTTTATTCAAAGTAAGCCCCTTGTCCACTGATACAGCGATTGGCATGATCCAGCAAACACTGGAACGACCTCTGCAGTTCTTCTGTTGGTATGGCCCTTAAACTGGATGTCATCAGTATCATCAAAGAAGCATCTTTTCAATGGTAACTTTAATTTTGGAAATAGAAAATAACCACAGAGAGACAAATCTGGGGAATAGGGTGGATAGTTGAGAACACACACTTGTTTTTGGGCCAAAAATGTCCGTATAACCACCACCCGGTGCATTATCATGAAGAAGGAAAATCTGCCAGGTGTTGAATTCTCGGGTGGACTGGGAGAATCCTTTTCAATAGGCGTTTCAAAATACTTAAATAAACTTTGGCAGTGACAGTCTGTCCCTCTGGGATAAATTATTTGTGAATAACTCCTTTGCTGTCCTAGAAGCACACCAACATTGTCTTCACTTTCGACCTTTGAAGACGAATTTTTTTTCCCTTTTGGTGATGATGATGACTTCCACTGAGCACTTTGGCGTTTAGTTGTGGGATCATAACGGAAAATCCATGTTTCATCCTCTGCAACAAACACATTTAAGAAATGTTTATTTCTGCGATACGTTTTGATATTGTCTTTTTGCGTACTTAACACGCTGATGTTTTTTTTTTTTTTTGGTCATCCGACAACAAATGTGGTAGAAACTGCCAAGCAACTTTTTTTCCCTCAGATTTCAACTAAAATTTTACGAATGGTCTCTCGGTTAACACCAAATTCATCTGCCATCATCCTCAAACAATGATCTTCTTGTATCCGTTCTCTGACTTTCTTCTCTGCAACACCTCTTCCCCAATCACCTGTTTCAGTTTCTCCTAGCTAGGCCAGTAGTGCGTCACTCTCTCTCCCCTCCCCGGTTCCCCATCCACCACCCCCAGTTACAACCCACCGACCACATGTCACAGGTCTCTATTTAAACAATTTCCACGTCCTACCAGATCCATTCTTGACACACACCGCCGGACAAGCCACACCTTGCAATTTACAGCTAAGTACTCCTTAAAAAAAATTTTTTTTTAAACAGTATTCATGTAAATCTATACTTTATCTCCTCTTCCTATTTCTTCGTCCTGTATGTTTTTGTATGATTAAGGCTCACGCCGAAATGTCACAACTTTGTAATCGTTAAGTAATAAAGCTGCTCCTACTTTTTTCCGATTTTATACATGACTTTTGCAATGAGTTCCTCATTACAAACAGAAATTGGGCGTCCATGTATAGTTGTATTTTTAATCGTTTCCACACCACTTTTGAATCGTGAGTACCACCTGAATATCTGTGCACGGGATAAACAATTATCCCCATAAACTTGTGGCATCAATTCAGCTGTCTCAGTGGCACTTTTTTCGAGTTTAAAACAGAATTTAATGTCAGGTTTCTGCTCCATGCTGATTACATAACAATGCACCTCTGACTAGGTCAACAAAATGGCGGCTTGCTTATCGTCTGCTTGTCGGGCGGCGATGAAAAGTTTGCCAGGTCATAGATGAAGGTTGCCTCTTTGGATTCCATGCTTTGCTTCATAGATGGCATTTTTGTCTTGAACGTAATAAAATCATTCTTATGAGGATATCACTAGGAGAAGTTTTTCCTTTTCTGTTATGTTAATCCTCGAAAAAGGCTCATTCCGAAATATTGGATGTTGTATGTTTTTCATTTATACATTCTCATCTTACTCTCATATCTTTTTTCCTAGCCGAACTACAACCAAAGGATCGGGTTTCCCCGATCGCTCTGTACTTAGTTTCTCCCTTTAAGTCAAAATTTATGCTAACTGTCCACTTCTAATATACTGCTATATCTAACCCGTCTTATAGAAACAGAGGTATTTGACATATTGTCCCTACATGGTCATCTTGTCATGTATGATGTCTTACCCTTTCCCACCTCTCCGTAGCTCGTAGTCACAGGGAGATAGCACAAGACAAGACAAATAATTGTATGTCCCTCTGCAGCCGGAACCAGAAATCATCTCTTGTAGGGACTGGTTTGTCCTAGTCAAATCATTTATCTCAGACTGATATATTTGTTCATTCTTCTGCTAGACCATAATGCATGTCTTCTGATATGAGTTGTGGAATGGGAGGAGTCATCTTGTGAGAAATCTGGCAGGTCATCTGATGGGATTTGTGGGATGGGAGGAGTCAGCATATGGCAGTTATGAGACATGAGAAATCAGGTAGTGAACATAATGATATGTGATGTGTGAGAATCAGGCACTGAACATTATGATATGTGAAGTGTTGAGAATCAGGCAGTGAACATTGTGATATGTGGAGAATCAGGCAGTGAACATAGTGATATGTGGAGAATCAAGCAGTGAACATTGTGATACATGGAGAATCAGGGAGTGATAATAGTGATATGTGGAGAATTGGGCAGTGAACATAGTGGTAAGTGGAGAATCAGGTAGTGAACATTGTGATATGTGGAGAATCAGGCATTGAACATAGTGATATGTAAAGAATCAGGCATTGAACACTGTGATATATGGGTATCAGTTAATGTTGATAGTTGTGAGATGTAGGCAGTGTGATAAGAATTGTTCATATATGATTGTTTTGATCCATTTTTCATTCCTATGGTTTTGGTAGAAAAAGATTGAGATGTCAATTCTCAGCTGTTTGTATTTGCTGCATTGGAACCTTACATGACTTAGGTGTCTGTATTTGCTGTATGGGGACCTAACAGCTCAAACAATGTGTATTTGCTTTATGGGGACATAACAGCTCAAGCAATGTGTATTTGCTGTATGGGGACCTCATATAGCTTAAATTCAGACAGAAAAGCTGATGCAATTAGAAGATCATGCATCTTTTTTCCTTCACTCTCCTTCCTTCTTAGGTCCAGCAACTGTCAGGATGGTATCTAGTAATGGACCCCCAGTTCCATTGCCCATGCAGGTGCCACCAGGCCACATGGTTCAGCAGATCATGGACGAGCATGGAATCCTCACTAATGTTATCTTATCACCACAGCTTCAAGGACCTGGCACACCTATGACAGTAGGACCTTATGTATGTATAATCTTCCATTGCTTCTAGTAGCCATTTTTCCATTTATTTCTTTCACTTATGTCAGTTTATCTTGATTGTTCAAGTCAGATTGCAGACCCACTGTTGGTAAGTGTTATTTATATCTAGTGTTCCAATCGTCTGACATTATCAGCACTTGGCTGTAGTGTTCCAACATCTGACATTATCAGCACATAGGACTAGTGTTTCAATCATCTGACATTACCAGCACTTGAGTCTAGTGTTCCAATCATCTGACATTATCAGCACATAGGCCTAGTGTTCCAATCATCTGACATTATCATAACATAGGACTAGTGTTCCAATCATCTGACATTATCAGCACATAGGCCTAGTGTTCGAAACATCTGACATTATCAGTACTTGGGCTTGTGTTCTAAACATCTAACATTATCAGCAATTGGTTCTAGCGTTCCAATCATCTGAAATCATCAACACGTGAGCCTAGTGTTCCAGTCATCTGACATTATCAGCACTTGGGCCTAGTGTTCCAATCATCTGAAATTATCAGCACTTAGGCCTAATGTTCCAATCATTTGATATTATCAGCACTCTTCCCGTGCTGGATGTCAGACTTCTGACTCTTCCAGTTTATCACGTGGTACTAGGTTTAAAAAATTTGACGTTTGGTTTGTAGCGGTGTAACGTTAATATCGTAAACATTTAGTGCGCACGCTCCGTGACCTTTTCCATCATGGCCGAAGAGTGCCTAGTAACGAGCGATGTCGAGCATCAAAAGGCGAAGTTTTTTTTTTATTGAGAAATTTCAAATTTTGGTGAGTATTGACATGGCCTGTGACCAGACCACTGTTCCTGTATGTATCCCAAGTAGATCTAGACATATTAGGAGACTGGAGAAGCTGTTTTATTTCATACATTATTTTAGCGATAATTCAACATAGAATAACAATACGAGATAGACAGGTAGATTTATGCATCTCAGATGGTACGTAGTGTGGATCTAGACATATCCGATGGTGAGTTGGACACAATCATTATCTGAAAACATCATATTACTTCTTTTTTCCTAAAAAACTCTGCATTTATGAAATCTTCATACATTTCGTTATATTTTGAAATATAATAATTACACGGAAGTACCTGGAAATATTGTGTTTCATTCAGTTTTACAACTATACCCCCCATCCCATACAGATCAAGACCCGCGCTTTTAATCCGGCACCCAACTGAACATCTGCGTTTCTTCCTGCTGCACGGGAAGAGTTTAACACATACCTCTCTCTCTCTCTCTCTCTCTCTCTCTGAACCTTAAGTGCCCAGGGCACATGGGGCTTCCGCAAGGGTTTTCCACAAATGCCTGTCCTTTGCTTCTTTTTCTGCTCTTGCCCAGGTGAGCCCTCTATTGCTCAGCATCCTTTCTGTTGTTCTTCTCCATGTCTCTTTTGGTCTGCCCTTACTTCTGTTCCCCTGTGGTGTCCATCTTAGTGCTATTTTTGGTAGTGAGTTGTCAGTCATTCGGAGCACATGTCCCAACCATCGCCAGCGTCTTTCCTCAATAATTGTTGTCAGTGGCTTCATCTGCATCTCTGCCAACAAGATATTATTTCTTATGGTGTTTGGCCAAAATATTTTTCTAATTCTTCATAAACATTTAGTCTGGAAAGAATTCAACTTGTTTTCTATGGTTTTGGTGATTTTCCAGCATTCAATTCCATGGAGTACCACGCCTAGAACATTACTCTTAATTATCCTGATTTTCGTATTTATGCTTAGTTTTTTAGATTTCCATATAGTCTGCAGCACTGCAAAAGACTGGGTTGCTCTTGTAAGTCTGCATTTTAACACATATGGTCACTATAAAATTCAAATGGTTTGTTCCTGAATAAAATTATAGTTCACCTTTAATATAGTCACTATAAAATTCAGATGGTTTGTTCCTGAATAAAATTATAGTTCACCTTTAATGTTCACCAAACGAAATTCACAAATATCAAATTGTAGCATCTCCGAAAGCGTTTTACACTAAGTTCCAAAAATATCAAATTTGCTTTTTTAAAACAGTACTAGTAATCACCTTGTAACTTGATATCTTCTGTCTGTATTAAACTACTTCTGGCTCTAAACTGCTTCTCTATCTCCTGAATATTTATTTGCTCTTCTTATCCATATGTTCTGTCTATCGCTGCTCTTCTCCTATCCCTTTATTTTCTTCTTTTCTTTATTCTTTTTACAAAACTGCATCCCTGGCTTATATATTGTAAGCCAGTTTTGTCCAGTAGGACACACCTCTAGATCTTTCTGTTGTTCATTTGGTTGACTACATTCTGATTATATTTCGGGATGTGTCACTCCCTTTGGTCATCTTATTGTTCCGCTGGACTATTCATTGTTCAAACTGCGTCCTAATATTAGCAAATATGTCTCACCTGTTAGTAAGTCTTGCGTCACATCTGTCTTTTCAGTTTTCTCGCGCGGTAAACTCTTCTTATCCAGTATCAATGTTTGAGATACCTGTCTGGAATTATTAGTTCAGCTTTGTTTACACGGTGTCCAAATATTTGAGTAAGTCCTCCTCGTGTGTATTCAGCGTCCCTGTATCTAGTATTTCTGAGTATCTGTTTATTTCTATCATAATAATGCTGATACCATGGGGCGGTCCCTCTCTCATCGATTCTCAAATTTTCCATAATTTCTTACTTACATTCTACTTATCAATAATAATCATATCTATAATACAAATGATAATAGTAATGCTAATGGTGTGTTCTCAGCCATCAAATTTATTCCCCAGATTTGTCTCTATGCCATTATTTTCCATTCCCAAAATTAAAGTTACCATTGAAAGGACACTTCTTTAACAATAATGATGACATTCAGAGGGCCGTAGCATCGAGTTTAATTAAGGGCCATACCAACAGAAGAACTGCAGAGGTCGTTCCAGTGTTTGTTAGATCGTGCCACTCGCTGTATCAATGCACAAGGGGCTTAATTAAAATACAGGGTATATCTGCAACTGTTGCTTATTTTATTTTTTTAATGTAATTAGTCTCATTACTTAATTGTCGGACCTTGTAATAATAATACTATCCTAATTTACAAGACTATAATAATACTATAATCATAACATACAAGGCATTATGTTACAATAGGTCTAGTGTTTCAGTCATCTGACATTATCTGAGCATAGATCTAATGTTCCAGTCATCTGATGTTATAACATTATGTACACTTGAATCTAGTGTTTGCTATTTAACACTGTGTACACACAGGCGTCATATGTCTCATCTCTTCACATTATCTAAACATGTCTGTATTATGCCAGTTGGCATTATCAACACACATTTGTTATACAGAAGGGGCACGAATGTAGAGAATGGGCATGGGGGCAGCTGAACTTTGGGCTCAAGATCTCATCCAGCAGAATGTGTCTTCTGACACGGTCATATATACAGATGGCTCAGTTATTCAAAACAGCAGAAGTAGTTTGGATATTGTTGTCTGCTAAAATGGAAGAGTAGTGACACATGATTCAGGAGTCTTTGAAGTCACCACATCAAACATGCGAATGGAAATTGAGGCTGTGTTGTGGCAATGGAATGGTTAGTTGCCCATGATGTAGTTCATTGCGTCATTATGATGGATTCACAGAGTATGCTTCATAAGATTGATAAAAAATTGTGTAGAAAAGAATGGGTTCATCTGTTAAGCCAGTCAACTGTGATGAACCTAACTAACGTGGCTTTATTGTCCAGGGCATATGGGAGTACATGGCAGTGATGTGGCAGATAGGCTTGCTGGAGAGACTAAAATAAATGGCAGGCTGAGAATGGACAAAGGAGACATTACTAAAGCCATATTGGACAGACTGTGGAAAAATGAAGAGTGGGAATGGAAGGAAATGTAACTGTGAAGTGATTGCTGGAGCTAGGACAATTTAAGGATGCTGGTAGGAAATCTGTAAAGACCCAACACTTGACAGGAACTATCAGCAAACATACTCTTGGATGGATGCTTCTGCATGCCCTGGAGAATAAATGGGGAGGTCCTGATTGCAGTGACTCCAGAATCTGATTCTGAACCTTTGTTGCTTGTCATTATCTACACACAGATCTAGAATGTTATGTTATTGCACATTATATACACATACGTCCAGTGACAGATTAACTGTCAGCCAGACATTTAGGCTACATTTACTACAAACCCTCTCTGACAAATATTAAAAGCGTATTCTGTTTCTCTATGATTTACTGAATACTAACGTGCCAGTATGGCACTAGAAAAGATGTATCTGTTGACTTTAAAGGTCCAGAGGAACAACTATGAATAAAAGTTAGTTACTGTCTCTCTCTCTCTCTCTCTCTCTCTCTCTCTCTCTCTCTCTCTCTCTCTGGATCAGATTAGACAGATTGATCTGAGAGGGTACGATTTGTGTTCTGTGATACACTCAGAGAACAATACACCCCGGCACATTCCTTCTTCCACACAAAAATTAGTGTATAAGTATACAACTATACACGAAGCACTGCAGTAAAGCTGTGATACCAAAATGCATAAACTAGGGAAAAAGTAGGAGCAGCTTTATTACTTAACAATTACAAAGTTGTGACATTTCGGCGTGAGCCGTAATCATACAAAACATAGAGGACGAAGAAATAGACAGAGGAGATAAAGTTTAGATTCACATGAATGTTATTAAAAAAAAAAAATTAATAATGAATAGAACACCTGGCTGTAACTGTAAGATGTGGCTTGTCCGACGCTGTGTGTCAGAAATGACCATTGCAGAGCGTAGAGGCCGTTTAAATGGAGATGTGTGATGTGTGATCGGTGGATCATAACTGGGGGTGGTGGGTGGGGAAGCCGTGGAGGGGAGGGAGAGTATTACAATGCTAACCTAGCCAGGAGAAGGTGAAATAAATGATTATAGTTAGGGTAGAGGGGTTGTAATATGATTCTGTGAGGAGGTTCTGAACTATGTGTAACAAGTGAGAAGGGAGTGAAGGTTGGTAGAGAGAGATTATAATTGTTGAATAGCAGAATATTAGGTGTAGCTGAATAGCGAGTTGAACCCGTGTGGTTCCAGCATCCCATAATCCTGAATGTAGCGGTTCTCAAGCGCCAGGCGGCTTGTGTCATCTGCATGACATTGTTTGATGGCTGTTACCAGAAAATCAGATTTACCTTTGTGGTTGGGCCCATTGAAATGATTTGGGACTGGTTTCGAAGCATGCTGGGCGATGTCGTACATATGTTTTTGCATGCGGTCCCCTAATCTGAGGCCAGTCTCACCAATATACATTATCCTGCATATTTTGCAAACAATGACATATATCACATTATGGGACTCGCATGTAAATCCCTCATGGAGAGTGAGGATAGTTTTGAGAAAGGTGATCGTTTTCGTTTCCCAGACTACAGGGCAGGCAAGGTAGCGGGGCTGTTACATTTTCTGGTGCCAACATATGTAAGGCTCTGCTTCAAGTGGCTGTGGACGAGGATGTCCTTAAGGTTTGGCTCACGTTTGTATGCCAACTGGGGTGGATCAGGGAAAATGTCGCGAGTGTCGGGGTCGAGCTGGATTAGTGGCAGATGACGATAAAGAATTTTCTTAACCACCTGACCATGCGGATGGAAAGGCAGTACTAACTTAACTCTATCAGATGGAGTAACAGGCTTCTTCCACTGGACAACAACAGAACATCTGGACTTCATAATTCAACCTTACAACTCAACATTAACTCAGACGTAGGAACAGTCAAGAATGTAGTTCACATTCAACAGACAACACATTTATTGATGCTGAAGATGCGGATGATGGATATAACGATGGAAGAAAAAACTGCTGTCATACAGCAGTGACAAAAAACGAAACATGAAAAACTTCCCGCGCACACAGTCCGTGTCATAAGGAAGAAACATTCTACAAGTAAGCAGTTACAAACCCCCCCCCCCCCCAAAAAAAAAAACAAAAAACAAACAAACAAAAACGCAGTACTTACTAATGTCTGGAATGAATAACAACTTCCAGAATAACAGTCCATCTTCGTGAATAATAAAACACAAACAGTGAGCTCTGGCCCTAGCAAGGATACTACAACATCATTCATATCATACTATTACAAAGAAAACCTTGTCATAAAAAGAACAACATAAGCGCTACTACACTCAACTAGGACATAAATGAATTCACTACAAAACTACTACTGACATGCCTCTATCACACAATCCTCATACTCTGAATACAGTCATCATAATAATCCTTAATAAGCTCCGAGTTCTTTTACATAACACGCATTTACTCCGCCATCCTTCCAGAACTTTCAATCCGTGCAATTCACATTCACGCAAACAAAGATAACTGTTGTGAGCTTCACTAAAACACGAGATTCATAACTCATGCCCTGAACTTTCGTACCTTAAACTTTCGTTCCTAAAACAAACAATTAAAACTCTAAAACTAAATTTAGACTGTTAAGTCAACACAGACTTTGACACTTAAGAAACTTTCCCTTACAAAACTCATAATAATCCCGAGAAATTCCGCTACCTGATCAAAATTACTAGAACCAAGAAACTTTTCTCTCAGAATCCCGTTCAAATAACACTAAATGGTTACAATTTTGTTTGCTGTATACAGACACAGACAGGCTACTACGAATCATGTGCTGAGCTATGTGAACTCGACAAAGGAAATAGTGTATTTAGTTCAGATCTAAGGGACACGTACGTGACTCTATAATAGTTTTTAATTATTTCCCTTAGATCAGCAAAAACAAATCGATCTTAAGTGATCTCATCCAAACAGCACAGTAAATACTGTTACACTATCAGCCAGACATTTAGGCTACACTGACTACAAGCCGTCTCTAATAACTGTCAGCCAAACATTTAGACTACATTTACTACAACCTCTCTCTGGCAACAATTAGCCAAACATTTAGACTACACTTACTACAACCCCTCTCTGACAACTATTAGCCAAACATTTAGACTACACTTACTATAACCCCTCTCTGACAACTATCAGCCAGACATTTAGACTACACTTAATACAATCCCTCTCTGACAACTATCAGCTAGACATTTAGGCTACACTTACTACAACCCCTCTCTGACAACTATCAGCTAGACATTTAGGCTACACTTACTACAACCTCTCTCTGACAACTATCAGCTAGACATTTAGGCTACACTTACTACAAGAGAAGAAGAAGATATTGGATTGTTGTACATTCTTCATTTGTATGTACTGATCTTGTTTTCTGGCATTCTTGTTTCTGCATACTTTCCTCACTCTTTCTATCTTTTTCTAAAACTGAACCATACACCAATCTATTTTCATTACTAGAGCCAGTTTTACCACAGTTGTCTTCTCTTTTAATTATCTGTGTGCCATATTCTGCTGATGGAAACAGTCAGAGCAGAGATAAATAGAGAAAGCCTCAAATATTTGGAAAATAAAAGAGGCAGCATATATTTTGGAAGAACACACAAAAATTGCATTGAAACCTGTATATGTGTGTGATATTACTGGGACACATAGAAAGCATTGAGACATATATGTGTGAGATATGATTGAGGCAGGTTAAAGAAAAGTTGAGATCTTGTGTACCAAAATATGACAGTATAAGAACATTTCCCTCAGATTTCACTCATTGATATACAGTAGTTTGTTTCTTTTCATTATAATCACAGGTCCAACCATTTTTATAGCTTCTACACAAAACAGAAAAACTTACTAGCAGTTGTCTGATATTCCCCACAATTAAAAAAAAGGCAGAATAAAAGTTGACATATCTCCCAGGTTTCTGAGATACTGACTACAAGATGACATACTCATACTTGTAGTCATATCTTAACATTTTACACAATCTAAGTTTAATATCGAATTTTAATAATGTTATATTTACCATCAACCAGTCTCATGGGTGATCAGGAAAAGGAGATGGACATATGTTGTTCACTTGATGAGAAGAAATGATCAGAGAATCCCAAAACAAGCTATCAAGTGGAACACAGCAGGCCAAAGAAAAAGAGGCAGACCGCGTGAAACTCTGAAGAGGACATTGTTAGGAGAGGCCAAATTAACAGGCATAAAATTCCTTGATGAGGTTGAAAGACTCGCCGAAGACAGGAAAAATTGGCGAACTACTTTGCGAGCCCTATGTGACGTTTAATGGCATGGGAAGGATATAAGAAGATATTCATCATATCATCATCATCGTCATCGTCATCATCATCATCATGTGCATGCACATGCTGTTATATAAGCAGCTAGCAAGCCATCTTATGTCATGTACATTTTCTAAAACTAATCAAACTGTGGTCTTACTTTATTGACAGGTTCCTCCAGCAAGCAGAAGCCAGTATTATAGCAGCACTTATGGCAGCTCCCATTATGGCCCAGCTTCACCACATCACACCCACCCTCACCTGGTACATCCACACACTTATGGAGGGATTCCAGCAGCCCGAGGACCGTGTACAAACCACACCTCAGTACAGCCTCAGGAATATGGTAGTCAGCTTTTTGTTTCTCTTACTATACATGTCATTCAGTCATTGATCTCTGTCTATACCAACATGTCATTCAGTCATTGATCTCTGTCTATACCAACGTGTCATTCAGTCATTGATCTCTGTCTATACCAACATGTCATTCAGTCATTGATCTCCATCTAGACCAACATATCATTCACTCATTGATCTCTGTCTAGATCAGCATGTCATTTAGTCATTAATCTCAGTCTAGATCAACATGTCATTCAGTCATTGTTCTCTATCTAGACCACCATGTCATTCGGTCATTGTTCTCTATCTAGATCAATGTGTCATTCAGTCATTGATCTGTATCTAGATCAACATGTTGCTCATTCATTGATTTCTGCCTAGATCAACATGTCATTGATATCTGTCTAGATAAGCATGTCATTTAGTCATTGATATCTGTCTAGATCAGCATATCATTTAGTCATTGATCTCTATCTAGACCAACATGTCATTTAGTCATTCATCTCTGTCCAGATCAATATGTCATTAAGTCATTGATCTCTTCTGTGTCTGGATCATCATGTCATTCAGTCATTGATTTCTTCTAAGTCAAGGTTAACATGCCATTCAGTGGTTGATCTCTTCTATGTCAAGATCAGCATGTCATTCAGTGGTTGATCTCTTCTATGTCAAGATCAGCATGTCATTCAGTGGTTGATCTCTTCTATGTCAAAATCAGCATGTCATTCAGTGTTTGATCTGTTGTTCTTCTACACCAGTATTTGATTTCTTGTTTGTATTACCCATTGTATCATTCAGTATTTCATTACTTGTCTGTATACCAGATGATAACTTTCACAGATAGTCACTAACAACTTACTTTCATTATGTGATGTGTTTCAGCATTCACAATGTCATATAGAACTTTTGTCTTCTGAATTAAGAGTGCTTGATTTTAATTGTCATATTACTTGGTCATGTTGTGTTTTGTTGTTTTAGAACTTGTGCTGGTAATATTCTGCCAGTCAGTTATGATAGAACATCTCCTAGTCTGTAGCATCAATCAAAATCTTCCTCTCATACAGAGCTTAATCCACCACTCACCTCCACAGATGATAGAACATTCAGAACACGTAATAGGGTGCGCAAAAAAGTTCTGAATCGACGCATTAATTTGAATGATGGCTACTACATGAACACATCTCGGCCAATGACAGCAAGACAGAACAGGATGATGATGGGAAGTAAGCTCAGTTTTTTCATATTTTACATGAATAGAAAAGTCATTTTATCAGTTTTATTTGCTGTTTGGTTATATCAGTAATTGAAGTCTTTAGTCGTGTTTGTTCAGTTATATCAATGTTTGTAGTCTTTAGTCGTGTTTAGTAACATGTGAACAAATTAGTGTATAAGTTTATAACTATACACGAAGCACTGCAGTAAAGCTGTGATAACAAAATGTATAAACTAGGAAAAAAGTAGAAACAGCTTTATTAATTAATGAGTACACAGTTGTGATGTTTCAGTGTGAGCCTTAATTATACAAAAACACACAGAACGAAGAAATAGAGAAAGAACATAAAGTATGAATTCTATGTAAAAAATATGAATGGAAAAAAATAGAATAAAATAAAATGAATGTAGCACTTAGCTTTGACTTGTAAGAAGCTGTGGCTTGTAATAGGCTGTGTTCAGAAATACGCATTGTGAAGTGTAGAGAATGTTTAAATGGGGACTTGTGATGTGTGATAGGTGGGTCGTAAATGAGGATGGGAGAGGGAACTGTGGAGAGGGGAAAGATACAATGGTAATCTAGCCAGGACACTGGGATAGGTGATTATAGTAGGATTAGAAGGGTTTTAATGTGATGCTGTGAGGAGTTTCTGAACTGTGTGTTACAAGTGAGAAGGGAGTGGAACATAGTGCAAAGGGACTATGATTGTTCAGTTATATCAATGCTTGGAGTCCTTAGTCTTGTCTGAATCATGAAATCCAAAATGTGTCTATGCTTAAAGTCCTTAGTCATATTTGAATCGTGAAATCCAGAATGTGTCTATGCTTGAAGTAGAGACCTTAGTCATATTTAAATCATGAAATCCAAAATTTGTCTGTGCTTGGAGTCCAGACTTCAGTTTTGTGAAGTATAAGTAATCTGAGTAATTTATGTAGGACATGAAACCATGGCACTACTCTGCAACTATCAGTGAACGTGACATATAAATGATGACTGAGGCAAAACTAATTTTAGTAATTCAGATAGACAAGTGTACTGTTCATTTTACAACAAATAGAAGAAGTGAGGAAAGTTTCAAGAATGAGAGTGGTAGAAATTAAGATGAGCTTGTACAAATGAAGAACATATAACAATGTTTGGCAAATGCCTTAATCAAGAGCCATATACAAAAACAACACAACAAATAAAAACAAAAAAACAAAAACTGAAAAACTAACACTGTAACAAATATTGGCACAAAATGTGCCCATATAGATGTAGGTAAGGACAAAGTAAAAGCAGGTAACTGGCTGAGAAATGAGATAAAGAGGCAGTGACAAAGGATACCTGATGGCAAACAACATGGTGTTATGCCCCTTATGGCCCTGGCTTGTTTCTGTAGGATAACTGAAACAAAAGCCAGTAAAAGTGAGAAAATAATATGGAGAGGGAGTGAAAGAATTAAAGTTCAGACTGAACAGAGATCACTGAAAAGGACAAGACTGCTCAGTTACGATGCCTAGACAAGGAAGCTATCAAAGCCCTCAGGTGCTAGAGAGCAAGGCTGGAAAATTAACCTTAAAATGTCTGCGGCAAGAAAGAGAAAATGCAGGGAAGTGAGTGGGGCCAAGACAAGAAGCTGGCCATCAATAGCAGAAGTACAAAAAGATAACAAACAGGTAGAAATGTAAAGAAGTATAAAGTAGACAGGTATAACACTTTATTGATCAGTTTTGATATTTTCATACCTCACATTATACCCCTGGGAACAGCTGTGTTAAGAACACACTTAAACGTAGTCTTTGTGAAACAAGGAACCTTAGATCTGATTGCTTAAAAAACTGATCTATTCCTGAAATCTGAATAGCCCAGAAATCTGTAGAAACCAACACTATTTGTTATTGTTATAAAATATAATGTCACCCTCTTATAAGGCAGAATTTTTAGGGAACAGAACTTTCTGTAAAAGAAAGAGGGAAAATAGAACTGAGAAATCTAATAGCCTCTTGTTTATTATAGGAGTGTCAGATAACTCAGACAGAATGCTATGTACGCTAAGAAAACCCACTCGACTGTGGGAAAAATGATGAGCACAAATACCCTTCCTTTGATAGAAGGCCCTCCAGCTTCTGACATTGCACACCTGTCAACAGGTGGAGCTGAGATCTTGGCCTGGGACAGCACTTAGCTGTTCGGGATGGTGGATGGATGGGGACACTGAGATCACCTGTAGGATGGGGAAAGTCTGATGGAAATCAGTGAGTCCAGGACGTGACAAGCCTAAGAGGTCTCTACAACAATGGCTATCAGAATGAGGCAAACAAAGCAGACTAAAGGTGGCGGGGAACGGACATTGTTGAAACACCATCAGATCCCTCATCCCAAAGTTGGAATGTCTTTCTGTGAAACTGTCTCAAAGCCATCGGACGGGCTGGTGTTGCACTTGGGGCTTGATCTCAGCTTCTCACTGGAAAGGCCTCCTGGGTATGAAAGAAAATCTTAGGACAAAAACCTCAATATGAATTTTCAGATACAAAAAGAAAACCACTCAAGCCCGGACATTGTTTCGTAAAAGGTCCGTGCCAGGTGGTTCACCCCCCGGCTACCCTAAGTGAAAAATCAGCTTTGAGGGGCACACTAACCATTCTTCAAATCAACATTTCTGGACTTAGGCCAAAGACCTCAGAATTAAGCAGACAGTTGAAAAAAATCCATCATCCATATTGCAATCATACAAGAAAGCCTTCTATATGGAAAAGATCACTCAGTGCTTGGATACACCATGTTCAAATGTGAATGTGGTAAATTCAGGGGTATTGCCACACTCTTGAGAAATGACATCCAAGGAGAAGTTAAAAACAGAAAGTGCAATGAGAATGATATCCAAGAGATAACACTATGGCATGATGGACTGCGGTACACTCTGTATAATGTTTATAGTCCCCCAAATTCTAAAAGTCAGATCAACATACACAGCAGAGACATGGAGAAAACTATAATTGCAGGAGATTTTAATGCACATCTACCATCACTTGGATACAAAGACTGAAACCCTATGGGAAACAACATAAGAGCTGTGCAACACCAGCAACATGATGATATTGCAAGACTCCTCCTCCCCACTAACACTCCTCCACAGAGCCACTGGATGCACATACGGACCTGACCTCACCACTGTCTCAGCAGACATCCACAACGATTGTACTCTGAAAGTGCTTGATGACATAGGAAGCAACCATCGTCCCATTCTTCTACAAATTTCTCACACACAAAACCAAAGACCACACAAACCTCATTGCTGGAATTATAGAAAAGCAGAATGGGAAAAAATTCAGAACATAAACATATGAAAACCTATCAAAATTAAATGACAACACAAACATTTACACACTCAGCACCAACATAATCCAAGCCATACTTGGAGTAGCCTACAAAACAATCCCCCGAGGATGCAGAAAGAAATATAGCCCCTTCTGGACAAAATCTCTGGAAGACTTGGTTAAAAAAAAAAGAAGAGCTGCCAGGAAGAATGCAGAGAAAAACCCTACTCCAGAAAACAGAATAGAGTACAATAAACTAACAGCTAAGGTAAGACTCGAAACTAAAAAAGCAAAGAAACAGAAGTTGTTAAGAACATGCAGCAATCTCAACTTCAAAACTGAAGGAAAGAAGGCTTGGAAACTCTTAGATAACATGTCAGGAAAAAACAAACAAACTAACCCTAAACCAATGCGAATCTCTGGTCGACTCCTCTCAAGTGATTCAGACAAAACCAGTACTTTTAACAAATTCTTTGCTGCCGCCAACAAATCCTCCAACAGGAAAGTATTTGACAAGGTGCTGGGAAAAGTTCTGAGAAGTAAAGAGAAATCTAGCTTGGCAAACATTCCACTTTTTAGGAAAACTTTACCATCCATGAACTCCAGAGTGCTATGGGTAAGCTACAGCTAAGAAAAGCACCAAGACCAGACAGAATATCAAATGAAATGATCCTTCATCTGGGCCCTGTAGGAAAGTCCACATTGCTCAACTTCATTAACAAGACCTGGCAAAGTGGAGTACTACCAAAATCTTGGAAGTCAGCCATAGTTAGACCTATCCTGAAAAAACGAAAGCCAGAAGATGACCTAAAAAGCTTTAGACCAATCTCACTGACTTCCAACATTAGTAAGCTAGCAGAACAAATGCTTAACAATAGGCTGTACTGGTGGTTGGAATCCTCGGTGTCCTTCAATAACTTTCAGGCAGGCTTCCACAAGGGATCAAGAACCAAAGACCAGCTATTTCTCCTCACTCAAAGTGTGAAAGACAGTTTTTTACACAATAGAAACTCTGTAGCTGTCTTTATAGACTTCCAGCAGGCATATGACAGGGTCTGATAAAAAGGCCTACTGTTAAAGATGCAAAACATGGGCATACATGGAGAAATGTATCAGTGGGTTAAAAACTACCTGAGTAACAGGACCATACAAATAGACTGTCAAATATATGCATCCTGGAGGAAGGTCTGCCACAAGGTTCTGCTCTTAGCTGCACCTTTTTCCTAATCTTTATAAATGACCTGCCCGGCCTGTTGAACACCCACAAAGCCATGTTTGCCGATGACCTTGTCATATGAACTAGTGGAGCAGACCTGCAGCTGGCTGCTGAGAGACTTAATAGAGCCCTCCTCACAATATCAGCCTACTGCAATTTCTGGAAGTTGAAGATCAGTGTTAGTAAAACTATATATACAGTCTTCACTCTTAGCAACAAACTAGCAAAGACTGAACTGAAAATAACTCTTGATAGTGCTCAAATCATGAAAGAAAAAAATCCAACATACCTCGATGTGAAACTAGACAGAAAATTGAATTTTAAAGAGTTCATGGATGGACTAACAGAAAAAGCACCCAAAAGACTAAACTTACTCAAGAAACTTGCAAGTACATCATGGGGAGCTGACAAAGCAACACTCAGACAATTTTACACAGGATATGTTAGATCTATAATAGATTATAACCTCCCCCTACAGGTCACAGCATCAAAGAGCATTTGTACACAAGTAGACAGAATCCAGAACCAAGCCATTCATTTCATTTGTAGGGCAATGAGATCAACACCCACAGCTGCATGTGAAATTGATGCAAACATAGAGCCATTAGATATAAGACGTGAAAAGTCAACCACTGAGGCAGCAGAAAAATATAAAATGCATGCCCCCAGACCATCCTAACAGAACAGTGGTTGATAAATGGAAGCAAAATAATAGACTAAAACTGAAAACTCCAATGCACATAGCAGAACAGTTAAATACAAGATACAAACTCCCTGAAGACAGAGAATTTACAAAAGTACCAGACATCCCACCAAACACAAACTACACACTTCCTCAAGCTAACACCAGACTCAAGAGCAAATTAGTGAACAAATCTTCAGATCCCAACACACTAAAGCTGTGTGCACTGGAGACCACAGAATCCTATCCCAAGGACTGGATCCATGCATACACTGATGGGTCAGCATTCAAGGAAACAGACAATGCAGGATATGGGGTACTCATAATGTTTCCAGACAAGACAACAAGCCACATTTCTGCTCCTTGTGGATCTCGCTGCTTCAGTTATGATGTAGAGATGCAGGCAATATTAGCAGCCCTGGCAGCCACCACCACCAAGTACAAAAACAGTGCCTCCCATCCAAAAAACCTTGTTATTTTCTCAGACTCCCAGTCTGCTCTCTAGGCCCTTGAAAACTGGATACTACCAGCTGATCACATTACAACTGACATGCTCAGTGCAATAAACCAACTCGCCTCCTATGACATCAAGACCAACCTACAGTGTATACCAGGGCACATAGATATCAGAGGAAATGAACATGCTGACAGACTGGCAAAGAGTGGAGCCACCATGTCACAGCCCCACATCTCCACCAACATGAGAACAGCTAAACACATTATACACAACAACTGCAAGCACCAGTGGATGGACAGCTGGGCCAGTAATCCAACTGGAAGATCCCTATATACACACATCTGCCAAAGCCTAACCCCGGAGACCACATCAACAGCTTATGTCGTAGAGACCAATGCAGAATTTTCAGGTTGAGAGCAAGACATATCATCCTCAATAAGCACTTAGACAGAATGACCGCTGACCACACACCATACTGCATGCACTGCAACAGACAAGAAGAAGAAACTGTTAAACATCATCTGCTGGACTGCAGTGCATTGAAGGACCTTCAGAAGAACCTGATACCACTAAATTCATCAATCACCAACATTCTTTATGGAGATATAGAACAGCTGAAGAGAACCTATACGTTTCATTTTCTGACACAAAAGATAAAGAGTGAAAATTCGTAAACCCAAGTAGAAAAAGCCACATTCTAAGACCTCACATTATACAGATAAGTATAATACTCAAGTGATCAGTTTTGATAGTTTCATACCTCACACTATACACACAAGTATAAAACTTTAGTGATCAATTTTGATATTTTCATATCTCACATTATACAGATAAGTATAACACCTTTTTCATCACTTTTGGTATTTTCATAGCTCACATTATAAAGATAAATATCACACTTTATTGATCAGTTTTTATATTTTCATCTCTCACATTATACAGAAAATTGTAACACTTCATTGATCAGTTTTGATATTTCATAGCTCAAATTATACAGATAAGAGTAACACTTTATTAATCAGATTTAATATTTTCATAACTCACATTATATGGACAAGTATAACACTTTAGTGATGAGTTTTGATATTTTCAAACCTCACATTATACAGATAAACATAACACTTTATTGATCAGTTTTGATATTTTCATACCTTATATTATACAGATAATTATAACACTTTATTGATAAGTTTTGATATTTTCATATGCCACATTATACAGACAAATATAACAGTATATAGATCAGTTTTGATATTTTCATAGTTCACATTATATGGACAAGTACAACACTGTAGTGATTAGTTTTGATATTTTCATACCTCACATTATGCAGATAAGTATAAAATTTTATTGATCAATTTTCATAATTTCATACCTCACATAATACAATACGTTTAACAATTTAGTGGTCAGTTTTTATATTTTCATAGCTCACATTATACAGTTAAGTATAGCACTTTAGTGATTATTTTGAATCTTTTCATACCTCACATTATACAGATAAGTAAAACACTTTATTGATCAGTTTTCGTATATCATACTTCACAGAAAAAAAAAAAACAGTAATACACTTTAGTGATCAGTTTTGGTATTTTCATACCTCACATTTTATAGCTAATTATAGCACAGTATTGAGCAGTTTTGATATTTTCATACCTCACATTTTACATACAAGAATAACTACTGATTAGTTTTGATGTTCTCATACCTCACATTATACACATAACACTTTACAGATCAAGCATAACACTTAGGTATTTAGTTTTGATATTTTCATACTTCACATTATAGAAATAAGTATAACTCTTTTTTGAGCAGTTTTGATATTTTCAAGTATCACATTATACAGATAGATGTAACACTTTATTGAACAGTTCTTACATTTTCCTAGCTCGCATTACAGAGACAGGTATAACAATTTAGTGATTAGTTTTGATATTTTCATACTTCACATTATACAGATACATATAGCACTTTAATTTCTGTTGTGATATTTTCATGCCTCACACTTTACAAATAAGTATAACACTTTATTGATTAGTTTTGATATTTTAATACTTCACATTACACAGATAAGTATAACGCTTTATTCTTCAGTTTTTGTATTTTTAAAGCTGACATTATACAGATAATTATAACACTTTATTGATCAATTTGATATTTTCATACATCACATTATACAGACAAATATAACACTATATAGATCAATTTTTTATATTTCCATAGTTCACGTTATATGGACAAGTATAACACTTTAGTGATTAGTTTTGATATTTTCATATCTCACATTATACAGATAAGTGTAACATTTTATTGATCAATTTTGAAAATTTCATACCTCACATAATACAATACTTTTAACAATTTAGTGGTCAGTTTTTATATTTTCATAGCCCACATGAACATCTCGGACCGAGTCCTGCTAGCCCAACTGAAAGGACAACCAATAAACATAAATGTTATACAAGTGTACACTCCAACATCTGAAAGCTCTGAAGAAGATTTACAGCTATTTTATAATGACATAGAGACAGCATTAAAACACACAAAGTCACATGAAGTTACCATAGTCATGGGAGATTTTAATGCCAAAGTTGGTAAAGGAAGAACTTCAGACATCGTTGGTGACTATGGACTGGGGGAGAGGAATGACAGAGGTTATAAATTAATTGAATGGGCAAGAATACACAGCATGGTTGTAGGAAACACCTGGTTTAAACAACATCCTCGAAGACTGGCAACGTGGTGCAGTCCAGATAAAAAGACTTTTAACCAGATAGACTACATATTAATCAACAAACGATTCCGGAATGCATTACTGGCAACAAAAACCATGCCAGGAGCTGACTGCAATAGTGACCATGATCCACTCTGTGGAAAAGTTAGAATAAAACTAAAGAAAGCAGGCAGAAAAGTGGGAAACATCAAACTGAATACAGAACTTCTTAAAAATGACCAAGAACTGAGAGAACAATACAAAGTTATTATAACAAATAGATACAATGCAATAGCAAAGATAAATAGTATAGATGAACAATGGGAAATGTTAAGAGATTCTATCCACCAAACTGTTAAGGAGATAATACCACCAAAAAAAGAAGCCCCTAAAAATAAATGGATGACAGACGACATCTTAGGACTGAGGGACAAGAGGAGGAGGAGTAAAAATAACGGGAAAAAATATAACAAGATAAATAAAGAAATAAGACGCAAATGCAGAGAAGCAAAAGAAGTGTGGTTAAATGAGCAGTGCAGACAGATAGAGGACTCTCATATTAAAGACAGCAAAAACATGCACAAGCGAATTAATGAACTCACAGGCAGGAAAACAAAATATACCACAGGATGCCTGAAATCGAAAGAAGGTAAAATGTTAATGGGAAAAGAAGACATTGTGGACAGATGGACAGAGTATATCGGTGAGCTATATGGAGGAGAAAGACCAGAATTAACACCAGATACTGAAAACTGTGAGGGACCACCAATACTTGAAGATGAAATCATAGATGCCATCAAACACATGAAGAAAGGAAAAGCGACTGGGCCTGATAATATAACAATAGAAGAAATAGAGGCACTAGAGGAGACAGGAATAAAATTAATAACCAAGTTACTGAATGATATTTACAACAGTGGTTATATTCCCAGTGACCTGATTAAATCCACGTTTATAGCACTACCAAAGAAACCAGGTGCAAAGGAATGTGACGACCACCGGACTATCAGCCTCTCATGTCACATAACAAAGCTACTTCTGAGAATAATTATGAGAAGAACAAGGAAAAAGATAAAAATGGAAATAGCAGATGAACAGTTTGGATTTGTTGAAGGAAAGGGAACACACAATGCCATTTATGCTTTACGAACACTAACAGAAAGAGCTTTAGAAGTACAGAAAGATCTCTATTTATGCTTCATTGATTACACCAAGGCATTTGACAAGGTGAAACATAATGAAATTATTAAAATGCTTGAAGACATCAATATAGATGGTAAAGACCTGAGGATTGTAAAACATCTATACTGGCAGCAAGAAGCAGCAGTTCGAGTTGAAAATAGAACTGGAAAATATCAACCTATAAAACAAGGGGTGCGACAAGGATGTGTACTATCTCCAGACCTTTTTTCTCTGTATAAGCGAGAATATTCTAAGAACAATCATCACAGAACCAGGCATAAAAATTGGAGTATACAATATTAACAACCTTCGGTATGCTGACGACACAGTACTGATAGCTGAGAACCAACAAGACCTGCAAAATCTCTTGGATAGAGTCGCCAAAGAAAGTGAACAGAAAGGCCTTACTTTGAACATCAAAAAGACAGAGACTATGGTTATATCTAAGAAACATAATCCACCAGCATGCAGTATTAAATTAAACAGAACTGTTCTAAAGCAGGTGCAGAAATTCAAATATCTTGGAGCAGTAATAACTTCAGATGGGAAATGCAGAACAGAAATTAGGAACAGAATAGGCCAAGCAAAGACTGCATTTCAGAGAATGAGAAACATATTGACCAACACATCCTTATCAATGAATGTTAGAAAACGAGTCCTAAAATGCTATATTGAACCTATCTTGTTATATGGAAGTGAATCATGGACAATAGGCAAGTCTGCACAAAAATCATTGGAAGCAGCAGAAATGTAGTTTATTAGAAGAATGTTGCGAATCCCCTGGACAGCAAAAATAACTAATGAAGAATGTAGGAGAAGAGCTGGAGAGACAAAAAACCTTGTCAAGAAGATAAGAGAGAGACAGTGTACTTTCATAGGACATGCAATGAGAAGAGGGGGCATTGAAAATATTATAACAACAGGAAAAATAGAAGGAAGAAGATCAAGAGGAAGACCAAGAGAAATGATATTGGACAGTCTGACGGGATGGTGTGAGAGGAGATCACCAACTGAGCTGATGGCCTGCATGAAGGATCGCGTACTCTGGAGAAGCATAATAGCCAACGCCAGTCGGCACGGCACATGATGATGAGCCCACATTATACAGTTAAGTATAGCACTTTAGTGATTATTTTGAATCTTTTCACACTTAACATTATACAAATTAGTATAACACTGTATTGATAAGTTTTCATATTTCATACTTTACAGTATAAAAAACAGTAATACACTTTAGTGATCAGTTTTGACATTTTCATACCTCACATTATACATACATTTATATCACTTTATGATTAGTTTTGATATTTTCATACCTCACATTATATGTACAAGTAGAACACTATATTGATCAATTTTGATATTTTCATAGTTCACATTGTTTGGAAAAGTGTAACACTTTAATGATTAGTTTTGATATTTTCACACATCACATTATATAACTAAGTAAAACATTTTATTGATCAGTTTTGATATTTTCATACACCACACTATACAGCTATGTAAAACACTTTATTGCTCAGTTTTGATATTTTCATATTTAACACTATTCACAGAAGTAAAACACTTTATTTACCAGTTTTGATATTTTCATTGCTTGCTCACATTACAGAGAGTGGTATAACAATTTAATGAAAAGTTTTGATATTTTCACACTATACAGATAAGTGTAACACTTTAGTGATTAGTTCTGATATTTTCATACCTCACAGTATACAGACAAGTTTAACAATTTAGTGATCAATTTTTATATTTTCATACCTTACATTATACAGTTAAGTATATCATTTTAGTGGTTATTTTTTATCTTTTCATACCTCACATTATACAGAAAAGTATAATGCTTTATTGATCAGTTTTGATATTTCAAATTTCACAGTATACAAATCAGTAATACACTTTAGTGAATAGTTTTGATATTTTCTTACGGCACATTATATAGATAAGTAAAAAACTTTATTCCTAAGTTTTGATATTTTCATATCTGAAATTATAGAGACAGGTTTAACACTTTTGTGATCAGTTATGTTATTTTCATACCTCACATTATATAGATAAGTATAACACTTTAGTTATTAGTTTTGATATTTTCATACCTCACATTATACATACAAGTATAATAGAATATTTATCAGTTTTGATATTTTCTGTGTTTTCATTATATGGTTAAGTATAACACTTAGGTGATTAATTTTGATATTTTCATACCTCACATTATACAGATAATTATAACATTTAATGATCAGTTATGTTATTTTCATACCATTATACATTAAGTATAACACTTCAGTGATCAGTTTTGATATTTTCATACCTCACATTATAGAGATAATTGTAACACTTTATTGATCACTTTTGTTATTTTCATACCTCAAATTATACAGATAAGTATAACACTTTAGTGATCAGTTTTGATATGTTTGTGTAGTCAAAACAGAAGAGGGGATGAGTGAATGGTTCCAGATTGAAACAGGTGTGAAACAAGGATGTATACTGTCTCCATTACTTTTGGGATTACAATAGACTTCATAATGAAAAAATGCTGCACAGATAACACAGGTATTGACTGGGTACATGGGACCCAACTAGAAGAACTTGATTTTGCAGATGACATAACTCTTATCAGTAACAATGTGAACTCCATGCAAGAAAAAACAAATAGCCTGTCCTCACTAGCTAGCAAAATAGGACTTGAAATTAACCAGAACAAAACAAAAATAATGAAAATTCCCATTAATCAAAATGGAAAAATACACATAGAAGGGACATATTTTGAAGAAATCAATCAATTTACATACCTTGGCAGCTACATAGAACAGGATGGTGACACCAGAAAGGAAGTTAGAATTAGAATTGCAAAAGCAGCATCGATCTTCAAGAATATTGAGAACATATGGCATTCAAAAGTTATAAGCATAAAAACTAAGTTAAGACTATTCAATTCAAATGTAATATCCACCCTCATTTATGCATGCGAAAGCTGGAAAACAACCAAAGAAATAGACAAGAAATTAGACTCTTTTGAAAATAAAAGCCTAAGCAAAGTACTCGGCATCAAGTGGAACGAATTCAAGAACAGTGCAGAGAAAAGACAGATGACTGAACAACAACCAGTCTCATGGGTGATCAGAAAAAGGAAATGGACATATGTTGGTTACCTGATGAGAAGAAACAGTCAGAGAATCCCAAAACAAGCTATCAAGTGGAACACAACAGGCCAAAGAAAAAGAGGCAGACCACGTGCAACACTAAAGAGGACATTGTTAAGAGAGGCCAAATTAACAAGCATAAAATCCCTTGATGAGAATGAAAGACTGGCAGAAGACAGGAAAAATTGGTGAACTACCTTGTGAGCCCTATGTGACGTTTAGCAGCGCGAGAAGATTATAAGATATAAGATAAGATTATACAGAAAAATACAACACTTTAGTGATCAGTTTTGATATTTTCATACCTCATATTATACAGATAAGTATAACACTTTAGTGATAATTTTTTATATTTTCATACATCACATTATACAGACAAGTAGAACACTATATTGATCAGTTTTGATATTTTCGTAGTTCACATTGTATGGACAAATATAACACTTTAATGATTAGTTTTGATACTTTCATACATCACATTATATAACTAAGTAAAACGTTTTATTGATTAGTTTTGATATTTTCATACATTACATTATACAGATATGTAAAACACTTTATTGCTCAGTTTTGATATTTTCATGTTTAATGTTATTCACAGAAGTAAAACATTTTATTGATCATTTTGATATTTTCATGGCTCACATTACAGAGACAGGTATAACACTTTAATGAGCAGTTTTGATATTTTCATACCTCACATTATACAGATAAGTGTAACACTTTAGTGATTAGTTGTGATATTTTCATACTTTGCATTATACAGATAAGTATATCACTTTATTCATCAGTTTTGATATTTTCATACCTCATATTATACAAATAAATGTAACATTTTATTGATCAGTTTTGTTATTTCCATAGCTGACATTATATAGACAAGTTTAACACTGTAGTGATCAGTTTTGATATTTTCATACTTACCATTATAAGTGTAACACTTTATTGATCAGTTTTGATATTTTCATACCTCATATTATACAGATAAGTATAACACTTTATTGATCAGTGTTGATATTTTCTCAGCTGACATTATAGAGACAGGTTTAAGACTTCAGTGATTAGTTTTTATATTTTCATACCTCACATTATACAGCTAAGTATGACGCTTTATTGATCAGTTTTGATATTTTCATACCTCACATTATACATATAAGCATTACACAATATTGACCAGTTTTGATATTTTCTTAGTTCATATTATATGGACAAGTATAACATTAATTTTGATATTTTCATACCTCACTTTATACAGAAAAGTGTAACACTTTAGTGATCATTTTTGATATTTTCACACCTCACACTGTACAGACAAGTATAAAATTTTATTGATCAGTTTTGATATTTTCATACCTCACATTATACAGATAAGTATATCATTTTAGTCACACGTTTTTATATTTTCACAGCTCACATTATACAGATAAATATAGCACTTTAGAATTAGAATAAAGAAAGAAAGCATGCAGAAAAGTGAGAAACATCAAACTGAATACAGGACTCCCTAAAAATGACCAAGAACTGCGAGAACAATACAAAGTTATTATAACAAATAGATACAATGCAGTAGCAAAGATAAATAATACAGATGAAGAATGGGCTATATTAACTCTTTGGGTATTTGGACACGCGTCCTGCGTGGTTGTATCCCTATTACGAACTACTTATAGACGCGAGGCGCGATGATGGTTTGTAGCTCTCTAATTTTGAAAATAATCAAAGTATCTTAAAACCAGCAGTTGACTTCCTTCCGGAATTCAGTTGTCCACATTAAGCGCGTGGTTTGAGCAGAAAACAGAGCGATTCTTTGTTCATTTAAAGCGAGTTTTTCAAAGTTTATCGTCGCTAGGCCTTTGTTTATCAACAAATATGGCTTCCAGTGCTAGTTTCTTTCGTCCAGAGCAGCATATTTCTGCATTACAAGCTCATAATTTAATTTAAAATTGTCTAGACTGTGGTGTAGAGAATATAGTAGTAGAAATGGTAAATTTTCGGCCCACGTGGCAGTGATTGAAAGAATTTTTCGTGTTTTTTTTTGGTCCAGCAGCAAAATGTGTTAGAAGGGTAGCTGGTGATACTACTTCTCAGCTTTTTGCTAGTACTAGCTGTAATATCACAACAATTAATGCTGGAGATTGTGTAATTTAAAAAATTAAATGTTGTAGAATGCTTCAAATTTAAAAAAAAAAAAAAAACCAAAACACAATGGCCTGTTTTCTGGTAAATATTAGTCAACGACCGCCCACTTGTTTTCATGTAAATATTACCTACCCACTTGATGTTTTTAGTTTGCTGTGAATGCATAACTAGTGCACATTTTCATGTAAATTTTGTAAGATATGTTAAAGAACAGATGTTTGTGTACATTTTTATTCATTATGGAATTATATAAACAACTACAGTGGATTAACTTGATGGGTAAGTGACAAAAAATTTATTTTATTACTTCATTTTCCATTCTTTCTTCTCAGTTCTTAGCTCTTTTTTTTTGTTGTATACTAACAAAATGTTAAAAATTTTATTTGAAAAACAAAATACATTTTTTCTTCTTCAAAATAAGGTAGAATACTTCATACTACAGATCAGATTATGCCTTTGTCATTCTTTTAAATGTGACAACCATCCCATTTCATATTGTGAAATTTACCCCCCTTGGTCTTTTGAGGGAAACACACCCAGTATACAAAGAGTTAAGAGATTCTATCCACCAAACTGTTAAGGAGATAATACCACCAAAAAAGAAGCCCCTAAAAATAAATGGATGACAGACGACATCTTAGGACTGATGGACAAGAGGAGGAGGAGTAAAAATAACGGGAAAAAATATAACAAGATAAATAAAGAAATAAGACGCAAATGCAGAGAAGCAAAAGAAGTGTGGTTAAATGAGCAGTGCAGACAGATAGAGGACTCTCATATTAAAGACAGCAAAAACATGCACAAGCGAATTAATGAACTCACAGGCAGGAAAACAAAATATACCACAGGATGCCTGAAATCGAAAGAAGGTAAAATGTTAATGGGAAAAGAAGACATTGTGGACAGATGGACAGAGTATATCGGTGAGCTATATGGAGGAGAAAGACCAGAATTAACACCAGATACTGAAAACTGTGATGGACCACCAGTACCTGAAGATGAAATCATAGATGCCATCAAACACATGAAGAAAGGAAAAGCGACGTGGCATGATAATATAACAATAGAAGAAATAGAGGCACTAGAGAAGACAGGAATAAAAATAATAACCAAGTTACTGAATGACATTTACAACAGTGGTTATATGCCCAGTGACCTGCTTAAATCCATGTTTATAGTACTACCAAAGAAACCAGGTGCAAAGGAATGTGATGACCACTGGACTATCAGCCTCTCATGTCACATAATGAAGCTACTTCTGAGAATCATTATGAGAAGAGCAAGGAAAAAGATAAAAATGGAAATAGCAGATGAACAGTTTGGATTTGTTGAAGGAGAGGGAACACACAATGCCATTTATGCTTTATGAACACTAACAGAAAGAGCTTTAGAAGTACAGAAAGATCTCTGCTTATGCTCTATTGATTACACCAGGAAGAAGATCAAGAGGAAGACCAAGAGAAATGATACTGGACAGTCTGACAGGATGGTGTGAGAGGAGATCACCAACTGAACTGATGGCCTGCATGAAGGATCGTGTACTCTGGAGAAGCATAATAGCCAATGCCAGTCAGCACAGCACCTGATGATGATGATGATGATGAAAGCACTTTAGTGATCATTTTTTATCTTTTCATATCTCACATTATACAGATAAGAATAATACAATACTGATCTGTTTCGATATTTTCATACCTCACATTATACAGATAAGTATAACACTTTATCAGTTAGTTTTGATATTTTCATACCCCTCACTTTATACAGATAAGTATAACACTTTATCAGTTAGTTTTGATATTTTCATACCCCTCACTTTATACAGATAAGTATAACACTTTATCAGTTAGTTTTGATATTTTCATACCCCTCACTTTATACAGATAAGTGTAACTCTTTAGTGATCAATTTTGATAATTTCATACCTCACATTACACATACAAGTATATCACTTTAGTTATCAGACAAGTACAGCGTTTTAGTAATCATTTCTGATCTTTTCATACCTCACATTATACAGATAAGTATAATATTTTATAGATCAGTTTTGATATTTTCAAAGCTGACATTATTTAAAATGGTTTAACACTTTAGTGATCAGTTTTGATATTTTCATACCTCATATTATACAGATAAGTATAACACTTTAGTGATCAGTTCTGATATTTTTGTACCTCACATTATAGAGATATTTGTAACACTTTATTGATCAGTTTTGATATTTTAATACCTCACATTATACAGATAAGTATAGCATTTTATTGATCAGTTATGATATTGTCATAGCTGACATTATTCTGACACATGCAGTCATAGATTCAAAGAGTGTGTGTACAAAAAATGACCATGAGCAGTGTGAAAAAATGTTTGTGGGAATTTGTATGATAGCAATTAAATATGTAGCAGAAAGCTGACATTGTAACTTGTCTTCACATTGGTTAAACTGCAGTGACAGTCTTTATATGTTTGAACTTTTATTGTCATGTGTTTGTTTTTGCCATTTGCCAGTGAACAGAGAATCTGGACTTACACGTGAACAGTGTTTTGCTGTAGAGAATGGAGGGTCCATGGATGTAGAAGATGAACACTCTTTGATTATAGCCTGTCTCTCATCAGTGCCTGCCCCGAAGGTGTGTTGGTGTCCCTGATTGTGGACTCAAGTGAACTAGTTATACATACAGTCTTATAGCAGAAAATTTCTGTTGAATCTGTCTCTTCACATGTTGAATACTGATCAGTATTGTAATATATACTTAAATGGTGAATAGTCAGATTTTAATCACACATCTACTATCATAATAAATATCATTTTTTATTCTTCTGGTATTGTCAGTCTTTTCTTATATTCCTGTCACTGTCTTTTTTTATAATATATTGCTGTCACTGTCATTCATTTCTTATATTCATGTCATTGTCAATTTTTTCTAATATTGTATTCTTGTCACAATCAATTCTTTTCTTATATTTATATTCATGTCACTGTCAGTTTTTTCTTAAATTCTTGTCACTATCAAATTTTTCTTATATTCTGTCAATTTTTTCTACATTATATTCCCATCACTGTCAGTCTTTTCTTATGTTATATTCCTGTCAGAGTCAGTCATTTGTTTTATTAATGTCACTGTCAATCATTTCTTACATTATATTCTGTCACTGTCAATTTTTTTCTTATATTCCTGTCACTATCAATTTTTTTCTTCTATTCTTGTCATTGTCAGTCTTTTCTTATGTTATATTCCTGTCACTGTCAATGAATTCTTACATTATATTCTTGTCACTGTCAGTCTTTTCTTATGTTATATTCCTGTCACTGTCAATGAATTCTTACATTATATTCTTGTCACTGTCAGTCATTTCTTATATTTCTGTTAATGTCAGTCATTTCTTACGTTATATTCCTGTCACTGTCAGTCATTTCTTACATTATATTCCTGCCAATGTCAGTCATTTCTTACATTATATTCCTGTCACTGTCAATCATTTCTTACAGTATATTCCTGTCACTGTCAGTAATTTCTTTGATTTTTGTCAATCAATCAATCAATTGCTGTGCCATGTGGTGTAGGTGATAATTTCTCTCCACAATTCCCTGTCATTTGGACTTGATTATGAGATCCACCGGTGACATTCTTCCTAGCCACACTGACAGCCCATCCAGTAACTTCTTTCTCTGTCTTTCTCTGTCTCTTCTTCCTTCAATTTTTCCAGTTGCCAAAGTGTGTTCCAGTTTTCCTCTTCTCAGAAAATGTCCTACAAATCTTGCATGTCTGACTCTGATCTTTGTTGTAATTTGCCTTTTAACTCCACCCTCTCTTAAGACTTCTTCATTGATTTTCTTAGCTGTCCATGGTACCTTCAACATCCTTCTTATGAACCACATTTCCATGGCCTCCATTTCCCATTGTACTCTCTTATTCATGGACCATACTTCACATCCATAAAACAAAATTGGCTCAATGCAACATTTAAGTACTCAGAATCTTGTTTCCATTGATATAGATCTATTGCACAAGATGTTTCTCATTTTCTGGAATGCTGACTTGGCCTGAGCACATCTACTTTTTATCTCGTTGTGACATTTCCCATCGGCTGTTATAATTGTTCCTAAGTACTTAAATCTATCAACATGTTTCAGTTCTGTGCAATTGATAGTAATGCTACATTTTTGTGGTAATCTTTTCTTTGAGATGACCATCACTTCAGTCTTCTTTTTACTTAGGCTGAGACATTTACTTTTACTTTCATGAACCACGATGTCCAGAAGAGCCTGTAGCTCCCCCTCACTTATAGCAATCAGAACTGTGTCATCTGCATATCTTAAGTTGTTAAGGTTGTACCAGCCAGTTGATATTCCTGGCGATCTCTCTACATTTCTCATTATGTTTTTGCTGTACAGGGAAAAGAGGTCAGGAGACAGAGTACATCCCTGTCTCACTCCCAATTTTATGTCTTGGAATGCTACTATTTGGTCTCAGCCTCATTGCTGCTGATTGCTGCCAATATATGTTTTTGATAAGTTTCAGATCTTTCCCATCTATGTTGATGTCTTCCACCACTCTTATAATTTCTGTGTCTCTCACTCTATCGAATGCTTTACAGTAGTCTATGAGGCATAAGTATAGGTCCGTCTTTACTTGTATTGATCTTTCCATCAATGTTCTCAATATATATATGGTATTACTTGTGCCTTTTCCTTCAATGAAGCCACACTTTTCTTCAGCGATTTCTGGTTTTATTGTACCCCTGACTCTTCTCATGACAATATGAAGCAGGATTTTGATAATAAAGGCTCATAAGACTAATGATTCAATGGTCTTCACATTCAAATGCACCTTGTTTCTTTGGTAGGACAATGAAAATTGATTGCAAAAGGTCTGATGGGACATAGTTACTGTTATAGATGTCATTCAGCAGTCTGGTAATATTTCTATGCCAAGCTCTCAAAAGAGGCTAACAGGTACTACTGCATCCAAAGAAGGACCAATCCTTAGCAAAACTGGCAGACTTTTAACATCAAGTAAAGACCAGAAGCAAAGATGAGCCGAACACTTCCAAGAATTACTTATCGACCACATCCAAAAGAACTGATAGACCTTGAAACTGATTTACCATTCCCACAACTAAATGTAAACCTAGATGAAATTACATTGCATGAAATTGAAACAGCAGTGAATCTAATGGTTAACAATAAAGCTGCAGATGAAGATGAAATAACAGCAGAAATGTTAAAAGCTATTAATATAGACAACATGAAACAACTACACTTATTTCTTATATTCCTGTCACTGTCATTTATTTCTTATATTCTTGTCACTGTCAGTTATTTCTAATATTACTGTCACTGTCAGTTATTTCTTATATTACTGTCACTGTCAGTTGTTTCTTATATTCCTGTCACTGTCAGTCATTTCTTATATGCCTGTCACTGTCAGTCATTTCTTATATTCCTGTCACTGTCAGTCATTTCTTAGATGTCTGTCACTATCAGTCATTTCTTAGATGTCTGTCACTGTCAGTCATTTCTTAGATGTATGTCACTGTCAGTCATTTCTTAGATGTCTGTCACTGTCAGTCATTTCTTAGATGTCTGTCACTGTCAGTCATTTCTTAGATTCCTGTCACTATCAGTCATTTCTTAGATGTCTGTCACTGTCATGTCTTACCCTCCTGATATGTTACTATCAGTAAGTCTTACGTGCTTTCTTTTGTTTACTTATGTTAGTTAAGTCTTACATATTTTGCTTTCTTTCATTATATTTGTAGCAGTCTTACATGCATATTGTATGTTTTTACCTGCATGTGACGCATATTGAAGCTTTTAGCTGTCTTATATGTATGGTGTATGTTTTTACCTGCAGGTGACAGATGTTGAAGCTTTTAGCTGTCTTATATGTATGGTGTATGTTTTTACCTGTAGGAGGTGACGCATGTTGAAGCTTTTAGCTGTCTTATATGTGTGGTGTATGTTTTTACCTGCAGGTGACAGATGTTGAAGCTTGTATCAGTCTTACATGCATGTTGTATGTTTTTACCGACAGGTGACGCATGTTGAAGCTTTTAGCTGTCTTATGTGTATGGTGTATGTTTTTACCTGTATGTGACAGATGTTGAAGCTTGTATCAGTCTTACATGCATGTTGTATGTTTTTACCTGGAGGTGACCAGGATGGAGCTTTTGTCCAGGAGGACAAATCCTCACCACTAGTGAGTTTCACCCTAGATTAAGCCAGTTCAGGCGTATTATGGGTGTATGTAGGATGTGCTGGTCTCTAGAGCGGAGGTACCGTGATATGCGTAGCCATCAAGTTTCACCCCTGGGTTAAGCTAGTTTAGGCATATTGCCCCAGTATGGGTGTATATAGGACGTGGTCGGCCACTAGAGCAGAGGTGGCGTGGTATGAGTAGCCCTACCCGCGAGTCTACTGGCCATGCCAATTAAACTTCACTTAATCCTTTCCCTCATCTTTTCCACAGCTGCGTTGGTCGGCAACCCTAATCGCATTTTCTTCATTGACCGGGGGGAATTTCACCCCATGCGTGGCAGCTGAAGAATGTCGCCAGCAGAGTCTTAGTTTAACCCCTGGATTAAGCCGGTTTAGGCATTGAGCCAGCATGGATATATATATATATACTACATGGCAGGCCTGTGGAGCAGAGGTGCCGTGATATGAGTAGCTCTGACCGCGAGACTACTGGCTACTTCACTTAATCCTTTCCATCACCTTTTCCACGGCAGCGCCGTGCGGCATCCCTTATCGTATTTTCTTCATTGGCTGGAAGGAGTTTCACCCCACTCATTGCAGCTGAAGAATCCTGCCAGCAGTGGGTTTGAAATCAGAGTTTTCCTTCTCTTAGATGAGCTACCAACCAAGACTAACGTGTCTCATCTACCGGAAGCATCTGATTTTCAGGCGACAGATATTCGCCTTCACCTCTTCTCCTGTCAGTTTAAACAGTTCCGCCACGAGAAGGCCAGAAGCTGATCTTGGACTTCAGAGGCTATTTGAGACACACGCCACAGAGACATTTAATCAGAGTTTAGAGTGTATCTCCCGCTCCACCTCCGGCTATTACAGTCCTTAGAACCGTGACAGATGTTGAAGTTTCTATCAGTCTTACATGCACGTTGTATGTTTTTACCTGCAGGTGACAGATGTTGAAGCTTGTAGCAGTCTTATATGCATGTTGTATGATTTTACCTGCAGGTGACAGATGTTGAAGCTTGTATCAGTCTTACATGCATTGTTGTATGTTTTTACCTGCAGGTGATAGATGTTGAAGCTTGTATCAGTCTTACATGCATGTTGTATGTTTTTACCTGTGGGTGATAGATGTTGAAGCTTGTATCAGTCTTACATGCATGTTGTATGTTTTTACCTGCAGGTGACAGATGTTGAAGCTTGTAGCAGTCTCATACAGTTGTCTCCACCTGACTATAACTCCAGTGAAGTTGACCTTGACCCATATGAACTCAAATATGAATTGCTGTTGTCAGACAAGGGACGTGATGCTAAATATAAGACAGTGTTTTGGTAGGTCCAGAAACTCATACGACCATTCATCTTTAATTGATATTTCATCTCAGAAGATCTTAAGAGTACACATTCAGAAAATAGAGAACATGATCAGGAGAAAAAACACATTTTTTTTTTTAGTTAGGAATCTTTGTTCCTAAAATATTTTTCCACAGTTTTGTCCCCTTTGCTCATTCTATGTTTGAAGCTTGTTATGTCCTTTTTGCTGTCTATACATGGAGGTTATGTCCCTTTTGCTCAGTCTATACTTGAAGGTTGTTATGTCCCTTTGCTCAATCTATACATGAAAGCTGTTACGTCCCTTTTGCTCAGTCTATACATGAAAGTTGTTATGTCCCTTTTGCTCAGTCTACACATGAAGGCTGTTATGTCCCTTTTGTTCAGTTTTTAAATGAAAGCTGTTATGTCAGTTTTATTCAGTCTGTGTGAAGCTTGTAGTTTTCCTTTGCTCAGTCTCTGCATGAAGGTTGTTATGTCCTTTTTCCTCAGTCAATACATGAAGCTTGTTATGTCCCTTTTGCTTAGTCTGTACATGAAGGCTGTTATGTCCCTTTTGCTCAGTCTATACATGAAGCTTATGTCATTTTTGCTCAGTCTGTGTGAAGCTTGTAATTTCCCTTTGCCCAGTCTATACTTGAATTTTGTTATGTCCTTTTTGCTCAGTCTATACATGAAGCTTGCCTTGTCCCTTAGCTTGGTCTATGCATGAAGGTTGTTATGTCCCCTTTTCTCAGTCTATATATGAAGGCTATGTCCTTTTTGCTCAGTCTATATATGAATGTTGTTATGTCCTTTTTGCTCAGTCTGTACATGAAGGCTGTTATATCACTTTTGCTCAGTCTTTACCAGTGTTTCCCACAGTAGACGATAATGTCCCCATTTGGTCATCAGAAAGGATGGGGTGTGGGAAGGAAGAAAAAGGGTTTATAGGAGGGCAGTGGAAGAAAAGAGGGCAGTGGAAGAAAAGAATGGCAGTGGAAGAAAAGAGGGCAGTGGGTGGTGGGAGGCGCATTGAGGGAAAACAAAGCAGCAAACAGGGGTTGTAATACTGCCCTCTGGTAGTCCAGAGTAAAATGACTGTCCGAGGGAAATCGCCAGAGTCGCTTCTATTTCACTTTTCGACATGGCTGTAGAATTCTTCCAAGAGTCCAGTTTTTTTCTCCATAATAAACTGAGCAGCACCGAGCATCACATTGTTTATATGTCAGATTTATTCACAAAATTCAGCCAAGTTAATTTGTAACTTCAGTGCAGTGTTGTTAACCTTATCAAAGCAAAGTCAGCTGTCTCCAAATTTCTGCCAAAGCTCCACTTATCCAGACGTAACATAGCCTGCTGTCAGCTGTTGCAGTTCCCAAGTCTTTCTGAACTGGACAAAGAGAAACGGATATCAGGCGATGACCATCGGATCTACTGTTCACATCTGGGTCAGTTGCTTAAGGACATGTCTGACAGATTTCAGAATCTACTTTTTCTTCAGATACCAGACTGGGTGATCATTTCATTTCTTGATATTACCAATGAGGAGCTGGGAGTGCTGCAGCCAGAACTGATTTCACTCTAAAATGACAGTAAGTTGAGGCCAGAATTTAAAAAATCATATGAAGCTTTTTGGTTACAGCAAAACTTTTCTAAACGTTACCCTACATTGTGGAACAAAGTTCAGATTTACATTATTGTTTTCCTGACGATATGTTCAGTAGAGTGAGACTTCAGTCATAAAGCTTTTTACCAAACAGAGAAACAGACTGAAAATCACTCAACGCAGAGATCTCAAACTCTTTAGCACTTTTCAACCTTTTTTTAAAAATAAATGTATTTACATTCAACAAGTAACAATTTCAAGTCAATGAAAGGATGTGAGTTGGGCATGACTGCCCGTGAGATAAAAAAAATGAAATAGAGGGCTTTTACAAATCATGAGATGACAGTGATTTCTATGATAAAGGTAATACATTTATACCTGAATTGAACATTCTTGACAACAAAAAGGGTCGAAGTAGTTTTATGGTTACACAGAGGTATAGATAGCTAATATCAGGACATTCTTATGTCTTATATCCTTCCCGTGCCGTTAAACGTCACATAGGGCTCGCAAAGTAGTTCGCCAATTTTTCCTGTCTTCGGCAAGTCTTTCAACCTCATCAAGGATTTTATGCTTGTTAATTTGGTCTCTCTTAACAGTGTCCTCTTCAGAGTTTCATGCGGTCTGCCTCTTTTTCTTTGGCTTGTTGTGTTCCACTTGATAGCTTGTTTTGAGATTCTCTGATCATTTCTGCTCATCACGTGACCAACATGTGTCAATCTCCTTTTCCTGATCACCCATGAGACTGGTTGTTGTTCAGTCATCTGTCTTATCTCTACATTGTTCTTGAATTCATTCCACTTGATCCCCCCTGGGAACTACTGTGTTAAGAGCACACTTATCTTAACATAGTGTTTGTGAGACAGGGAACATAGATCTGTTTGCTTAAAAACTCTGACCTACTTCTTAGCCCAGAAACTTGTAGCAGTCAACACTAATTGTAATTGTTATTTTTGTAAAATGTAATGTCAGGTTGGTGGACGGATGGGGACATGGAGATCTCTGGCGGGGATGAGGGAAGTCTGGTGTGAAACCAATGAATCCAGGATGTGACAAGCCTATAGGTCTTTACAACAATGGCTATCAGAATGATGTAAACAGAACAGAGCCAGCAGACTATAGGTGGCGGGGAATGGATATCGTTGAAGCACTCATCAGATTCCTCATCTCAAAGTCAGAGTGTCTTTGTGGAACTGTCTCCAAATCATCTGACATGGAGAAGGGACTTACATACAGCCACCAGAGGCTGGAAAACAAAGTTTTGGCCAGGCCAGCCACACTGTCTTCATGGCAGTCCAAGCAAGACCACAGTCTGCCCTAGCAAGGAAAGGTGCTGAAGTCGGAGTTACCCAGCCAAAAGGCGCATTGCAAAAATCAGGGTAACACGCATTATCGCTAATGAAATGTCTCTATCTGCAGTATTCAAACATGGCGCTCGCCCTGTGAAGACTAACCAGGCAGGTGCAGTGCCGGGCCCCCTGCCTCGAAAGGGTCCACCAAATGCTACTGGAGGTCCTCTCAGTTCGTCTTGTGGAGTCAGGAGACATGAGAGTAGAGCTACTGGCCAAAAAATACAACGGAAGAAAACAGCCAAAAAGCAAGAACTTAAAATAATGCAGTGGAATGCTGAGGTTATCAGCAGTGTTAGAGATGGCTATAGCAAAAAGGTGGAACTAGAGAAAATACTTTTTGCAGAGCAGGTAAGTATATGCTGCATACAGGAGACACACCTAATCAAAGATGCCGCCTTTAAAATCAGAGGCTACCAGTGTTTTAGATCAGACTGACAGGACAGAAGAAAAGGAGTAGTACTCACACTTGTTAAGAATAACATCAGCGCATGTCAGGTGGGAGTGTACATGGAAGGAGCCGAATATCAGATGATCCATCTAAAAAGTAGTAATACAGATTTCCACCTCCTTAACTATTACTGTTCTAATGACCGCCCACTTGCTTTAGAAACAATCCCACACAAAGAGAGACTGATGGTCTGTGGCAATTTTAACAGCCATTCCCAGAGCTGGGGCTATGACCACATAGACAAGAGAGGAGAGGAAGTTGAGAGCTGGCAGGATGATAATGGACTTCTCCTGATCAACCAGCCAATGGATCCACCAACATTTTACTCAAGGGTTTGGCGTACAACCTCAACACCAGATCTGGCATTCCGCTCTCTAGATCTGAAGTGGAACATTACACGTGAAGTTGGAAAACAACTTGGAGGTAGCGACCAATGTCCAGTCTTCTTGACAATAGAAAATGAACTCCTTAACACCAATAGCCCTCTCCCCAGATGGAACTATAAAAAAGGAAACTGGACAATGTACAGACATTGTACAGGTATCCTGGTGGGACAGCTGTCAATAGAAGGTAAGGATATTAACAGCATAGTGAAGGAATTCAATGCTTGTATCCTTCAGGCCGCTCGTGAAACCATTCCCAGAGGAGCTCGCAGGGACTATAAACCATACTGGTCTAGTGAGCTGGGAAAACTCCATGATGATGTGGAAGCAGCTCAAAAGCAAGCAGAAAATAGACCATGCCAAGAACACCACAATAATTACCAACATTCTAAGGCCAAATTTCAGAGAGCCAAGCTGCAAGCCAGATGGGAAAGTTGGAGAGAGAAAACAGAGTCCCTAAACTTTGAAAAGGATGGAAGGAAACTGTGGAAACTAATCAAACAATTAAACGATGAGAGTACTGGAAGAAGTACAAAGATTACACTAATAGAGGATGGGAAAACTCTTACAGGTAAGCAGGTAGCAGATCACTTTGCTCGCATGTTTGCACAGGACTGCAACATTGATATCCATCCAGAGAAAGAGCGTGCAGTGTGCACTGACCCACAGAAGGAAGAGGAACAAGTCAGAAAAGTGGAGGTCATGGATGCACCAATCACACGCAGTGAGTTAGACCTAGCAGTTAGTAAACTGAAACCAAGGAAATCACCAGGACCAGATGGAGTGTCCAATGAAATGATCAAGAACCTGGGAATGGCAGCAATGGGAAAGCTGTTGGATATTTTCAATATGTGCTGGAACACAGGTAAGTTATCTCAAATCTGGAAGGAAGCAAGCATGGTATCGCTGCTAACGCCAGGGAAAAACAGTGATACTGCCTCCAGCTACAGGCCAATCAGTCTCACTAGCTGCCTATGCAAAACGATGGAACGCATCATTGACCTGAGGCTAAAATGGTACCTAGAAAGTGAAAACCTTCTCGTTCCACAACAAGCAGGATTTAGGCAGTACTACAGTACGGAAGATCAAGTGACCTATCTCTCTCAAGAGATTGAGGATGCATTCCAAGAGAAAAACCTTGTACTAGCAGCATGGATAGACCTAAAGAAAGCCTTTGATAAAGTATGGAAAAAAGGTCTGCTGTGGAAACTAAGAAACTGCAATGTGAATGGAAGACTATACAACTGGATAAAGTCCTATTTACACAATAGAAGAGCTAGAGTAGTAATGGATGGACACAAAAGCCAGAAAGTACTTCTGCGACACGATGTACCACAAGGAGGAGTCCTTTCGCCTACACTATTCCTTGTATTAATTAATGACCTGGTCAAGGAACTTCCCTATGGAATCAAAGCGGCACTGTATGCAGATGATCTGGTCATGTGGTGTACAGATGAATATGCGACAGTTGCTACACAGAGACTCAAAGAGCAGCAGACATCTTAACATCATGGACAAACAAATGGTGTGTAAGTATCAACACAGAGAAATCAAGTACCACTCTGTTCACTCTCTCATCTAAACAGAAAGCAGGTAAGATCTTTGTAAATGAAATATCCTTAAGGATGGACAACCAACCCACTTACTTAGGAGTGACTCTTGACTCAAAACTGACTTGGAAGCAACACATCAACAGTGCAGAAACAAAAGCCAGAAGAAAACTAGCCATATTAAGAAAATTAAGTGGAACCACATGGGGAGCTAGTGAAAGAATCCTCAAGAATGTATATCAGCAAAGTATTCTACCACATTTAGAATATGGCTCAACATCTTGGTGCACAGCATCAAACACTACGCTGCATAATCTAGACAAGGTTCAAAATCAGTCACTACAGATTATCACAGGTGCCATGAGGTCCACACCAATAGCAGAAATGCAGAAACTAGTTGATGTTCAAGCGCTAAAGGAATGTAGAGACACAAAAGTCATGACCATGGGAGAGAAATTCCTTAGCTCTGTAAGCCATCCCCTGAAGGACAGATTCAATAACTTAGTAACACAATAATTGGTGTATAAGTATACAACCACACACCAAGCACCGCAGTAAAGCTGTGATACCAGAATGTATAAAATCGGAAAAAAGTAGGAGCAGCTTTATTACTTAACGATTATAAAGTTGTGACGTTTCGGCGTGAGCCTTAATCATACAAAAACATACAGGACGAAGAAATAGAGAGAGGAGATAAAGTATAGATTCACATGAATACTGTTTAAAAAAAAAAAAAACAAAACATTTTTTAAAGGAGTACTTAGCTGTAAATTGCAAGGTGTGGCTTGTCCGGCGGTGTGTGTCAGGAATGGATCTGGTAGTACGTGGAAATTGTTTAAATAGAGACCTGTGACAAACGTGAGCCAAACCTTAAGGACATCCTCATCCACAGCCACTTGAAGCAGAGCCTTAAGTATGTTGGCACCAGAAAATGTAACCGCCCCTGCTGCGTTACCTGCCCTGTAGTTTGGGAAACGAAAACAATCACCTTTCCCAAAACTATCCTCACTCTTCATGAGGGATTCACATGCGAGTCCCGAAATGTGATATATGTCATCGTTTGCAAAAGATGCAGGATAACATATATCGGTGAGACTGGCCTCAGATTAGGGGACCGCATGCAAAAACATCTGTACGACATCGCCCAGCATGCTTCGAAACCAGTCCCAAATCATTTCAATGGCCCCAACCACAGAGGCAAATCTGATTTTCTGGTAACAGCCATTAAACAATGTCACGCAGATGACACAAGCCGCCTGGCACTTGAGAACCGCTGCATTCAAAATTATGGGACGCTGGAACCACATGGGTTAAACTCGCTGTTTAGTTACACGTAACATCATCTTCTTCAATCATTATAGTACTTCTCCACTAAATCCACCCCTTCTTACTTTTCAAACTTCCTCAAGCATCACTCTGCAACCCCGCTATTTTCTCTGCAACCCCTCTTCTCTGCAACCCCTCTTCCCCAATCACCTGTTTCAAATTCTCCTAGCTAGGCCAGTAGTGCGTCACTCTCTCTCCCCTCCCCGGTTCCTCATCCACCACCCCCAGTTACAACCCACCGACCACATGTCACAGGTCTCTATTTAAACAATTTCCACGTACTACCAGATCCATTCCTGACACACACCGCCAGACAAGCCACACCTTGCAATTTACAGCTAAGTACTCCTTTAAAAAAATGTTTTTTTCTTTTTTTTTTAAACAGTATTCATGTGAATCTATACTTTATCTCCTCTCTCTATTTCTTCGTCCTGTATGTTTTTGTATGATTAAGGCTCACGCCGAAACGTCACAACTTTGTAATCGTTAAGTAATAAAGCTGCTTCTACTTTTTTCCGATTTTATACATTCAAGATTCAATAACTTGGCATTAAGACGGCTTAAAAGAAGCAGCTTCATTCACCAGGCCAAACGTATGTGTAAGCTGATACCTGACCTTCCAACTGTAGTCGCTCCATTATCATCTGTACCAGAGATACACCATGGAAAGAAGCAGATTATACACAAATAACAATTCAGACTGAAGTGAAAGGTGTGCAGAATGGTGAGATGCAAAGCAGCCTTGTAAGATCAACAGCCACACTTAGTGTGCTAGATGACAAATATCCATGTGACACCTGGATACGTGTGTATACAGATGGATCTGCACACAATGCCATAAAGAATGGAGGGGCAGGAGCACATATTGAATATCCAAACAACACCACTGACAAGATTTCCATACCCACTGGAAAATACTGCAACAACTTTGATGCAGAAGTTAGGACAATTATTGCTGCAGTTGAAAAACTATCAGACTCCAGAATTGATACATGTCCTGTAGTAATTCTCACAGATGCAAGATCAGTACTGGAAGCTCTTCAGTGCAACAAACTACTAGACCTCAAGGATGCCTTGTCAAAAATTGGCTTACAACATGGAGTCACTTTGCAATGGATTCCCTCCCACTGTGGGATACCAGGCAATGAGAAAGCTGACCATCTGGCCAAAGAGGGCACTGAAATGAAGCAACCAGACATACCAGTCACCTATAATCAGAAGAAAAGCATGATAAAAACCTACAGGAAGCCACAAACACCACCACATGATGACTATCACATGCTAAACAGAAAGGAACAAGTCACCATCTTCCGTCTCTGAACAGGACACACCCGACTCCGAAGTCATATGTATACAAAGTTTAAGGTTGGTACTACTAATCTATGTACATGTGCCCAGGTGCCCCAAACTGTGGAACATATCCTCCAGAACTGCACCAACTATGAAACACTGAGAAATAATTACTGGCCCAGTGAAACCACTAAAGAAGATAAGCTCTACGGTTCCATACATGAATTACAAAAAACAGTGAAATTTATCCAAGAGACAGGACTGCAGGTATAGACAGACAATGCGAACGAAGAAGAAGAAGAAGATTCCACTTGATGCTGAGTATTTTCCTTAGGCATTTTTTTTTCAAAAGAGTCTAATTTCCTGTCTATTTCTTTAGTTGTTTTCCAGCTTTCGCATGCATAAATGAGGGTGGATATTAAATTTGAATTGAATAGTCTTAACTTGGTTTTTGTGCTTATAACTTTTGAATTCCATATGTTCTCAAGATTCTTGGACATTAGGCATGATAAAATCATAGAAAACCAAATCGATCACATACTAATAAACAACAAGAGGAAATAGTCACTACAAGATGTGAGAGCAAGGAAAGGAGCAGACGTAGAAAGTGATCACAACCTTCTGGTAGCAAAAATAAAACTAAAATTAAGGGAAGCTAAAATCGAAGAACACAGAAAGACATTTTTTGATACAATAAAACTGAAAGACCAGCAAACAAGGAATGAATTCTCAATAGTACTTAAGAACCGCTTCAGTGTCCTACAAGACGAAGCAGAAATGTCCGTACTAGAGTTCAATAAAACACTACAGGAAACAGCAAAAGAGGTGCAGGGATGTCAGAAACAGAGAAAAGAGGAATGCATAAGCAGGTCACATGGGAAAAGATAGAGCAAAGAAAGGAAATCAAGAAAAATTACTGGACATCAAATCACAAAGACTAAAAGAACAAGATTTAAGTAATTATGCACAAAAAGACAAAGAAGTGAAGGAATCATGCTGTCAAGATAAATGTCAGTACTATGACAACTTAGCAGAAGCAGCTGAAAAAGCAGCATATGCAAATGACATGAAATCCATAGACAAAATCACAAAGCAGATGACAGGTAACTTCAGCACAAGATGTTAGAGTGCAGTAAGGACATATAAAGGACAACTGTTTGAAAGTGGAGAAAGATAAAAAAATTGAAAGATGGAGGGAACACTTTAACACCCTACTAAACAGAACACAAGTAGCACAAACAATAGACATACCTGAAGCAAAAACAGAACTAAACTTTAATACAGGACCAATAACAATAAGTGAAGTAAAGGAGGCAATAAAGAAGCTAAAATTAGACAGGGCACCAGGTGAAGATGAAGTGACTGCTGAGATGTTGAAAGCAGAAGAAACAGAAACACCAAAACAAGTCTGCCGGAGGATCAAGAAAAAGCTCCAGAAGGGTGTAAAACTGGCCTTATAGTAAAACTACCAAAGAAGGGTGACCTCAGAGATTGCAGGAACTGGAGAGGCATTCTTCTTATCTTATATCTTATATCCTTCCCGTGCCGTTAAATGTCACATAGGGCTCGCAAAGTAGTTCGCCAATTTTGGAGAGGCATTACCCTGCTGCATATCACCAGTAAAGTATTTTGCAGAATAATCATCAACAGAATTGTACCAGCACTTGATGGAAAACTTCAGAAAGAGCAGCCAGGATTTAGGAAAGGAAAAGATCATGCATAGACCACACATTTGTACTTAGACAAATATTAGGACAGGCAAATGAGTGGCATAGCACAACATATGCATTGTTTATAGATTTTAAGAAAGCCTTTGACAGTGTCAACAGAGATGCACTGTGGAAAATCCTAAGATGGCATGGCCTCCCCCATAAGATAATGAATGTAATCAAAGCCCTATATGAGGGTTTTCAGTGCAAAGTTATCTGTGGAGAACATACCTCCAGCAGCTTTAGGGTACAAATGGGAGTGAAGCAGGGATGTGTACTATCACCAACATTATTTATCTTGGCAGTAGACTGGTTAATGAAGGAGGCAACATCAGACAAACGCAGAGGATTACAGTGGACCCTTGACACAGTGCTGGAGGACCTTGACTTTGCGGACGACATTTGTCTACTATCAAGCAGTCACAAAGACATGCAAGATAAAATAAACAAGCTAACTCAGAATGCAAACAACATAGGACTAAAGATCAGCGTAGGAAAGACAAAGTTAATGAAGCAAAATGTGAACAACAGAAATGTATTTGGAGTAGATAGCAAGTTAGTGGAAGAGGTCAGTGAATTTGTATATCTTGGCAGTAGAGTAGTAGAAAATGGAGACAGCACAGAGGACATCAACAGCAGACTTACTAGAGCAAACCAGTCTTTTGCAGTGCTGCAGATTATATGGAAATAAAAAAAAACTAAGCATGAATAAGAAAATCAGGATATTTAAGGATAATGTTCTAAGTGTACTACTCTATGGAAGTGAATGCAGGAAAATTACCAAAACCATAGAAAACAAATTGAATTCTTTCCAGACTAAATGTTTATGAAGAATTAGAAAAACATCTTGCCAAACACCATAAGAAATAACATCTTATTAGCAGAAATGCAGATGAAGCCAATGACAGCAATTATTGAGGAAAGACGCTGGCAATGGTTGAGACATGTGCTCCGAATGACTGACAACTCGCTACCAAAATTAGCACTAAGATGGACACCACAGGGGAACAGAAGTAAGGGTAGACCAAAAGAGGCATGGAGAAAAACAACAGAGAGGATGTTGAGCAATACAGGGCTCACTTGGGCAAGAACAGAAAAAAAGGCAAAGGACAGGCATTTGTGGAAAACTGTTGTGGAAGCCCCATCTGCCCTGGGAACTTAAGGTTCAGAGAGACAATTGTGAGATAACTGAAATAGTACACATGCAGCAGATAAATATGTTGAAAATATTTCATTCTTCCTGGGGAAAAGGGGAACGGATAAAATTAATCAAGATGTCGTTGGACAATGTTATCTTTATTGTCATGTCACTGTCTGTGTCTGAGTTCTACATGGTTTACCTTCAAACATGGCTTTATGTTATTTTAATCTCCCTCGAGGCTAGAGGTGTCTTCTGGTCAGCTTGTCGTGTCAAGGGTTAATCCTGTCTAATGGTCATCATTGTCTAGTCAGCTTGTTGTGTCAAGGGTTAATCCTGTCTGATGGTCATTGTCTGGTCAGCTTGTCACATCAAGGGTTAATCTTATCTGATGGTCATTGTCTGTTCAGCTTGTCATGTCAAGGGTTAATCCTGGCTGATGGTCATTGTCTAGTCAGCTTGTCGCAAAAGAGTTAATCTTATCTGATGGTCAATGTCTGGTCAGCTTGTCGTGTCAGGGGTTAATCCTGACTGATGGTCATTGTCTGGTCAGCTTGTTGTGTCAAGGGTTAATCCTGGCTTATGGTCATTGTCTGGTCATCTTGTCGTGTCAAGGGTTAATCCTGTCTGATGGTCATTGTCTGGTCATCTTGTCATGTCAAGGGTTAATCCTGTCTGATGGTCATTGTCTAGTGAGCTTGTCGCAAAAGAGTTAATCTTATCTGATGGTCATTGTCTGGTCAGCTTGTCATGTCAAGGGTTAATCCTGACTGATGGTCATTGTCTGGTCAGCTTGTTGTGTCAAGGGTTAATCCTGGCTGATGGTCATTGTCTGGTCATCTTGTTGTGTCAAGGGTTAATCCTGTCTGATGGTCAATGTCTGGTCAGGTTGTCATGTCAAGGGTTAATCCTGTCTGATCAGCTTGTTGCATCATAGGTTAATCTTATCTGATGGTCATTGTCTGGTCAGCTTGTTGCATCAAGGGTTAATCTTATCTGATGGTCATTGTCTGGTCAGCTTGTCGCATCAAGGGTTAATCTTATCTGATGGTCATTGTCTGGTCAGCTTGTCGCATCAAAGGTTAATCTTATCTGATGGTCATTGTCTGGTCAGCTTGTCGCATCAAGGGTTAATCTTATCTGATGGTCATTGTCTGGTCAGCTTGTCGCATCAAGGGTTAATCTTATCTGATGGTCATTGCCTGGTTAGATTGTCGCATCAAAGGTTAATCTTATCTGATGGTCATTGTCTGGTCAGCTTATCGCATCAAGGGTTAATCCTGTCTGATGGTTTTTGTCTGGTCAGTCTGTTGCGTCAAGGGTTAATCCTGTCTGATGATTTTTGTTGCATCATGGGTTAATCCTATCTGATGGTCGTTGTCTGGTCAGTTTGTTGCATCAAGGGTTAATCCTGTCTGATAGTCATTGTCTCGTCAGTTTGTTGCATCAAAGGTTAATCCTATCTGATGGTTGTTGTCTGGTCAGTTTGTTGCATCAAGGGTTAATTCTGTCTGATGGTCATTGTCTCGTCAATTTGTCGTGTCAAGCCTTAATCCTGTCTGATGGTTGTTGTCTGGTCAGTTTGTCATGTCAAGGGTTAACCCTGTCTGATGGTTGTTGTCTTGTCAGTTTGTTGCGTCAAGACTAACCAAAGTCTGGTAACAGTTGTTGAACAATCAAATGTAACATGGTAAACATGTACCTAAAAATTTTACACGGAGTGTATCGTGGTTGTTGCAACAATGACTAAGAAGGAGCAAATATTTTAGACAAGATTAAAAAAATGGTGCTGCTAGATGTTGTACCACGGTGAGATTATGGGGGTTTTTAGTTTAAAATAAATACCTCATAGTGCTGCTAGATGTTGTAGCGTGGTGAGCTGGTGGGGGTTTTTAGTATAAAATAAACATGACATGGTGCTGCTAGATGTTGTACCATGGTGAGATGGTGCTGCTAGATGTTGTACCGTGGTGAGATGGTGCTGCTAGATGTTGTACCACGGTGAGATGGTGCTGCTAGATGTTGCACCACGGTGAGATGGTGGGGGTTTTTAGTTTAAAATTTTAGCCTGTACAGAAGGGGCAACTTGTTGATCATGATACCTTCTGTGCCAGGTATGTTTTTACACTTTACACGTACTCCTTTATATTTGAGAGAATAATGCAGTAGAATAAATGTACTCCTTCATATTGTTAAATATACCAGTTTGCTAGATGAAATTTTTAGCTGTGTAATGTGTATCCTAGTTTAATAAGTCATGGTATGAGTGGGACATTGAGGGGGGGTGGGGGGGGGGTGAAAGGTGTGTTGAGGATGCGGCCTATCAGAAAAGGAGGTGGTAGCCTGAACAAGTCTGGGAAACACTAGTCTATATGTGAAGCTTGTAATGCCCTTTTTGGTCACTCTATATGTGAAGCTTGTTATGCCCCTTCACTCATTCTATGTGTGTATGTTATGTCCCCTTTGTTTTTCTATATGTGTATGTTATGTCCTCTTTGTTCATTCTATATATGTAGGTTGTTATTTCCCCTTTGCCCTTTGCTCGGTCTATATGGGGAACTTACAGTGTCCCCTTTGCTCATTCTATATTTGTATAGTGTCATTTAATTTAATAAAAGCAAACTGTTTAACAGCAAGATTTGGATAACAAAAATTTATCTCTGTAGAAATAGCTAATCATTTACTTGACATCTTTCTCTAGAAATAGCTAGTCATTTACTTGACATCTGTCTTTTGAAACACTAATAAATTATCTCACTCCTCTCTTTAGAAACAATAATCAATTATTTTGCTCCTCTCTTTATAAAAACTAATCAATTATCTCACTTCTCTTTAGAAACACTAATCACTTATCTCACTCCTCTCTTTAGAAACAGCTAGTCAGTTTCCTGATTTCTGTCTGTAGGAGCACTAATGTAGCACTAATGTAGAAGCAATAATGTAGGAGCATTAATATAGGAGCACTAATGTAGGAACATTAATGTAGGAGCACTAATGTAAGAGCACTAATGTAGGAGCACCAGACCTGTCATTGAAGTAGCAAATTTTTCTCTGTAGAAACACTAATAGCCTCCATCTTCTGATAATTGTTTTGACCATCAATTTCTTGGCATGATAAATGAGTGCACAATCTGATCTTTGAGAGCCATGCCATGATTGAGTTCTGGTATCAGGTTTCTACTTTATATAACAAGTCTTATTTAAGAAAGAAAAACCAAAATAAAACAGAATTGTGCATACACTCAGATATTATAACCATTTGTCTGAAGTAGAGAACTGTGACTTACAGTATCAACTTAGGGCTGTTCACAATATGCCATTCTACTGTTACTTATAGCATCAACTTAGGGCTGTTCACAGTATGCCATTCTACTGCGACTTATAGCATCAACTCAGGGCTGTTCACAATATGCCATTCTACTGCGACTTATGGCATCAACTTAGGGCTGTTCACAATATGCCATTCTATTGTGACTTATAGCATCAACTTAGGGCTGTTCACAATATGCCATTCTACTGTGACTTATAGCATCAACTTAGGGCTGTTCATAACATGCCAGTCTTCTGATTATCTCACTGGTGCACAGTCTTCTGTGTCCTCTTACTTATTAATTATAGTTTACTGATATATTTTTATAACAAACAACTATATTGTGAGCCTTTATTCTCGTGCATGTTTTTTGTGGTCAGTGGTGATGCTTCAGAAATTACTTTGAAAGACCTGAGACCAGCCACAGAATATCATCTCAGGTAAGTTGAATGTGATTTCTAGTTTTCAGTAAGATACAAGCAAGTCACATCAAATCTTCACATACTTTTCAGTGAATTTCTTTAATTAGGATGTTTACACTACAAGATATGCTGTATAAAGTTTTACCTAAGCTTGTACTCTCCATGAATAAACAAAATCTTATTAGTAAGCAAAGTCACCTGTGATTGAAATTATCAAAATTGAATTTTCTTATAACATTTTCTACATCCATGATTTTTATGAGCATGATCTTTTTCATTGTGTTTCAAGCTCAAGTAATGACATAGACAGATTTTAGATGTTCGTTTTCATTCTTGTCTGTCTGTGCCATCCAACATAAAGTGTGTTGAAAATACTTGTCTGTCTGTGACATCTAACATAAAGTGTGTTGAAAATACTTGTTTGTCTGTATCATCCAACATAAATCATGCATAAAATACTTTTCTGTCTGTAACATCCAACATAAAATGTGCTGAAGGTATGAGGTGTAATTGATAAGTTCTCAGCATAGGGTACAAATACTTGAAACACACAGATGATATTAGGTGCATTTGTGGATCAGGTTAATGTAAATTAAACACAAATTTTCAGGAAATTAACCGCAACCAATTTTTGTTTACAGGCTACTGAAGTGGTAAGGGGTGGCAGAAATTGAGAAAATGGATAACATTTTTCATTGAGCAGTCATTCGCTACCTCTGCATCAAGGGCTTATCATCGAAAGAGATAGATGATGATATGATAGAGACTTTAGGGGAGAGTGGCCCTTCTCATAGCACAGTGAAGAAATTGGCAGCTCAGTTCAAAGATGGAAGGGAGAGTCTGGAAGATGATCTCCGTCCAGAAAGACCAAGAACAGTAACCACTGATGAAACCACCGGCATAATCCATGACTTGATAATGGAGGATTGATGACTAACTGAGCTGGGTATCTCCCAGGAATATGTTCATGCCATTATTCAAATGATCTTCAAATGACAAAGGTCTCTGCTTGATGGGTCCTGAAACTTCTTGGAGTTGATCACAGATGAAAGCGTTTCAACATGTCAAGAGACAGTCTTGGCCATTTTTCTGCAGATCATGAAAAGTTTCTTCAGCAATTTGTGACTGTGGGTGAGACTTGGGTTCATCATTTTAAACCATAAACCAAAGAACAGTCTAAACCATTATTTGGTTTCTCTTTAATTAGCTGGTGGAATATATTATCATCAGCTGCAAATAGTATTACTGTCTCTCTCTAGAGTGCAGCTACTAGGAGAATACTAGTGTGAAAGATGAGACTGAGTGGTCTGTTGCTACTAAATGTTTGAAAACATCTGTACTGAATTATTACATGTTATTGTTGCCGTAAGCTTGCTACCTGTTGTTAAACCAAGAGACAGATTGTCACATTATTATACACTACGTGACTCAGCAACAAAACCAGGTTCACTAACTTTACGATAACCACAGAGTGTCGCAGTACTTTCCACACACACGACTAGACTCACATTTGAACTCATGAAATAAGCAAGAGTTCAAGTTACAATACAAAGTCAACGTTTATTGAATAAATAGAATGTTGGATGAACTATGTGGATGAGGCAAAACAAAGAGCTGCCGACATGCCATGGTGATCACAAAAAGTACACTGTACCTCCCAGGGAAGGCAATAATAACCAACATCAGAGTAGTTACAAATGAAGACACAACTTACAATTATGTGAAACTCCAAAAAGCATCCACAATACCACACATCCTCAAAAAGGTGAAAACCACTAGAACACTTTTAGTCTAGTCAGTAACAATATTACAACACTGATTACATTCTTGCTAACAAAAGCTTTGTCCTACAGAACAATTACTATAGCAGTGAATCTAAGACATAACTGGAAAACTTCTACTCAACAGCGACTTCTAGAAAAAAAACTCAAACACAACTTCTACACGGCTCTCTAACTTTCGTCATAATCATAATCATTATAATAATCACTTCACTCAGCTCTGAATTCTTTTATATAACAGGCATTTTCTCTGCCATCCTTCCAAACTATCCGTGAAATTCACATTCATGCAAAAAGTAATTGTTATGACCTTCACTATAGCAAGAGATTCCTAACTCCGTGCGAGTTCATAAAACTTGACTCATGCCCTGAACTTCATGAAATCACTTGTTTACAGACCTTGGACTAGTCTTTCAAAAACACAACCTAAATTTAGCTAGCTATAAAAACTTTTCCAGAGAAAGTTCAATAAAAGTCATCAAAATCTCAGAATGTCAAAGTCCAAAAACCACCTTCAATGGAAAACTAACTGGACATTCCAAATTTAACTTTCATAAAACATGTCAGGATAAAGTTCATGATTCCCCGTGATTTTTCAGGGTAGCTTGAACTGTCTTTGACCTGTCTGATGACAATAATCAAATCATCAAAATTTCAAAATTTATCTTGGATTGTATTCCTTAGATAGAATTCTATCACAGTTCAAAGCAGTGGAAACATGGATTCCCACCTCCAAGGAAAGCAAGGATGATTCTGTCTGCAAGCAAAGTGATGGCTTCCATCTTTTGGGATTCAGAAGGTATGCTAAAGGTAGACTATCTTCAAAAGGGCAGAACAGTCACCGGGGAATATTATGCTAATCTTGTGAATCAAGCTGTCCAAACTGAAGGAAAAGCGTCGAGGGAAATTGACGAGAGGAGTCATCTTTCATCAAGATAATGCTCCAGTTCACAAGTTGGCGGTGGCAATGGCTGCCACTCATGAATGCAGCTTCCAGCTTTTTGAACATCCTCCTTATTCCCCAGATTTAGCCCCTTCAGACTATTACCTGTTTACCAAACTCAAAAAGGAGCTCGGTGGCCGGAATTTTGCTTCAGATGATGACGTCATTCATGCTGTAGACCACTTTCTACTGGCACAAGATGCTGACTTCTACAAAGAAGGGATCCATATGCTCCAGTATCGCTGGACTAAGTGCATAAACTTGCAAGGGGACTATGTTTAGAAATAATCCAAAAAATTCTCCACAAATAATCCATTGTACCTTATGCTGAGAACTTATCAATCACCCCTCGTACTTGTCTGTCAGTGACATCCAACATAAATCATGCTGAAAATACTTGTTTGTCTGTGCCATCCAACATAAAGTGTGCTGAAAGTACTAGTCTGTCTGTCAGATCCAACATAAAGTGTTTTGAAAGTACACATCTGTCTGTGACATGTAACCTAAAGTGTGCTAAAAATACTTGTTGATCAGATTTCCATCTGACAGAGTTAAGTTAGTACTCCCTTTCCACCTGTATGGTCAGATGGTTACGAAAATTCTTTATCGTCATCTGCCGCTAATCCAGGTTGACCCCGACACTCGTGACATTTTCTCTGACCCACCCCTGTTGGCATACAAACATGAGCCAAATCTTAAGGACATCCTCGTCCACAGCCACTTGAAGCAGAGCCTTACATATGTTTGTACCAGAGAGTGTAACCCCCCCCCCACCTTTGGGTTACCTGGCCAGTAGTCTGGGAAATGAAAACAATCACCTTTCCCAAAACTATCCTCACTCTCCATGAGGGATTCACATGCGAGTCCCGTAATGTGATATATGTCATCGTATGCAAAAGATGCAGGATAATGTATATTAGTGAGACTGGCCTCAGATTAGGGGACCGCATGCAGAAAAATCTGTATGATATCACCCAGCATGCTTCGAAACCAGTCCCAAATCATTTCAATGGCCCCAACCACAGAGGCAAATCTGATTTTCTGGTAACAACCATCAAACAATGTCACACAGATGACACAAGCTGTTTAGCACTTGAGAACCGTTTCATTCAAGATTGTGGGACGCTGGAACCACACGGGTTAAACTCACTATTCAGCTACACCTAACATTCTCTTCTTCAACAATTATAATCCCACTCCACTAAGATCCACTCCTTTCTCACTCTTTACTCATAGTTCAGAACCACCTCACAGCATCACATTACAACCACTCTACCCTAACTACAATTGTCTATTTCACCTTCTCCTGGGTAGGTTAACATTGTACCACTCTCTCTCCCCTCCATGGTTTCCCCACCCACCACCCCCAGTTATGACCCACTGACCACACATCACAGGTCTCCATTTAAACAGTCTGTACGCCCTACCATGCCCATTTCTGACACACAGCTTCAGACAAGCCACATCCTCTTACAGTTACAGCTAAGTGCTCTATTCATTATTAATTACTTTTTTAAAAATAGCATTAATGTGAATCTATACTTTATCTCCTCTCTCTATTTCTTTGTTCTGTATGTTTTTGTATGATTAAGGCTCATGCCGAAGTGTCACAACTTTGTAATCGTTAAGTAGTAAAGCTGTCCCAACATTTTTCCTAGTTTATACATTTTGGTATCACAGCTTTACTGCAATGGTTTGTGTATAGTTGTATACTTACATTAATTATTGTGTGCTGAAAATACTTGTCTGTCTGTGGTATAAAATGTAAAGTGTATTGAAAATACTTGTCTGTCTGTGACATCCAATATAAAGTATGCTGAAAGTACTTGACTATTTGTGACATTTCATTCATTTGCATGTCCCTTGCAGAACTTTGCCTCCCAAACAGCACTCCTGTAGGCCTCTCTGTTGTGAGCAAGATGGCGTGCTGCTGCTGCATCCATTTGCAGATCGTCAACGATGTCTTGCAGCCATCTTCGTTTTGATCTTCCTCTTTTTCTTTTTCCCATTATGTATCCTTCCATTACGGTCTTCTCTAAATTATCATGACGTTTAATGTGTCCAAAATATTTCAGTTTTTCCTCTTTACTAGCCAGCCTTCTTCAATATTAAGCTCTTGTAGTATAGATATATTTGTTCTTTTTTGTGTCCATTATATTTGGAGAACTCTTCTGTAGCATTTACATTCAAAGGCATTTATGTGTTTCTCAGCTGTTATGTTAAGTGTCCAGGTCTCACAGGCTTATGTTGCCATGGGAAAGATGCATGCCCTTAAAAATCTTATTTTTGTAGTTCTGTCTGCTCCTCTCCACAGATTTTTTATTTGTTTTACTTTTTGAAGAGCGATAGATGTCCTCCTTTTAATTTCCCTCATTGTATCTCCATTATTAGTTAGTAGTGATCCAAGATATTTAAAACTCTCCACTTCTTTCAGTTTTTCCTCATTGATAGAAATATTTTTCTATCTGTGCCATCCAACATAAACTGTGCTGAAAGTACTTGTTTGTCTGTGACATCCAACATAAAGTATGTTTAAAATACTTGTCTGCGACATCCAACAAAAAATGTGTTGAAAATACTTGTCTGTCTCTTATCTAACATAAAGTATGCTGAAAGTACTTGTCATGCCATCCAGTATAAATTATGTTGAAAGTACTTGTCTGTCTGTCACACCCAACATAAATCATGCTGAAAGTACTCATCTATCTGCCACATCCAACATAAAGTATGTCAAAAGTTCTTGTCTGTCTGTCATGTCCAACATAAAGTATGCTGAAATTCTTGTCTGTCTGTCACACCCAACATAAATCATGCTGAAAGTACTCATCTGTCTGCCACATCCAACATAAAGTATGTCAAAAGTTCTTGTCTGTCTGTCATGTCCAACATAAAGTATGCCGAAATTCTTGTCTGTCTGTCACATCTAACATAAATTTGGATACAAGTTTCGTGTGTGGCAAAACTTGTAGAGCTGGTATAGGTCTAGTTGGTCAGGCACGGACACACCTCTCCTTACTTTGACTAAGATGAATTTGTGGTCATCATCAAAGACTATGGATGAACAATAACAACAATACACAAAGTGTGCTCAAAGTATTTGTCTGTCTTTCACATCAGACACAAAATGTCCTGAAAGTACTTGTCTGTCACATCCAACCCATATTCTTCTGGATGTGACTATCAGTAATTTCTGATGTGGTACTTTATGTTTCCATGAATCAAGATTTCCTTATTTTAGGTGGTGGATATTGAGGCATAGAATAAGAAGAAAAGGTTGAAACAACGAGACTTGACTTTAAGATGGGCAAAAACCTTTAGCATGTGACAAAGAGAGTGAATGCTGTAATAAAGAGACCTGAGCTTATAACAGGCACAAAGCTTCAGCAGGTGACAAAGACTGTGAATGCTGTAAATGAGAGGTCTGAGCTTATAACAGGCAAAAACCTTTAGCATGTGACAAAGAGAGTGAATGCTGTAATAAAGAGACCTGAGCTTATAACAGGCAAAAAGCTTCAGCAGGTGACAAAGACTGTGAATGCTGTAAATGGGAGGTCTGAGCTTATAACAGGCAAAAAACTTCAGTAGATGACAAAGAGAGTGGATTCTGTAATAAAGAGATCTGAGCTTATAACAGGCAAAAAACAATCATCAGTAGGTGACAAAGAGAGTTAATGCTGTAATATAGAGACCTGAGCTTATAGCAGGCAAAAAACATCAGAATCTGACAAAAAGCGTGAATGCTGTAATATAAAGACATGAGCTTATAACAAGCAAAAACCTACAGTATGTGACAAAGAGAGTAAATACTGTAGTAAAGAGACCTGAGCTTATAACTGGCAAAAAACTTCAGTATGTGACAAAGGGGGTAAATGCTGTAATAAATAGACCTGAACTTATAATAGGCAAAAAATTCCACTATGTCACAAAGTGAATGTATACTGTAATAAAGAGATCTGAGCTTATAGTAGGCAAAAAATATCAGTAAATGAAGAAGAGATTGAATACTGTAATAAAGAGACCTGAGCCTAAATTAGGCAAAATATATCAGTATGTGAAAAAGAGAGGGTATGCAGTAATAAAGAGACTTTAGCTTAGAACAAGGAAAAGAAATTCAGTATCTGACAAAGAGAGTGAAAGATATAATATAGAGACCTGAGTTTATAATGGAAAAAAAACTTCAGTATGTGACAAAGAGAGTGAATGCTGTAATATAGAGACCTGAACTTATAACGGGCAAAAAACTTCAGTATGTGTGAAAGAGAATGTTTGCTGTAATAAAGAGACCTGAGCCTATAACAGGGAACAAATTTCAGTAGGTGACAGTTTGAATGTTGTAATAAATAGACCTGTGTTTATACCAGGTTAAATAACTTCAGTATGTGACAAAGAGAGTGAATGCTGTAATAAAGAGACTTGAGCTTATAATAGGGAAAAAACTTCAGTATGTGACAAAGAGAGTGAATGGTGTTATAAAGAGACCTGAGCTTATAACAAGCAAAAAAAATGCAGTATGTGACAAAAGAGTGTATGCTATAATAAAGAGACCTGAGCTTATGATAGGCAAAAAACTTCAATATGTAACCAAAAAATTGTATGCTGTAATGGTTCTAAGGACTGTTATAGCCAGAAGTGGGGTTGAGGATACGCTCTCCATTCCAATGGCGTGCATCTCAAATAGCCTCTGACAGTTAAGTCCAGTTCATGGCCTTCTCATGGCAGAACTGTTTAAACTGACAGGAGAAGGGGCGAAGGCGCCTGAAAACCAGACACTTCAGGTAGATGAGAGTCATGTTTGGTAGCTCATCTACCGCTGCTGGCAAGATTCTTCAGCTGCTGTGCATGGAGTGGGGCTCCTCGCGGCCAATGAAGAAAGGTGCAAATGGGGTTGCCGTGCAGTACCACTGTGGAAGAGGTGAAAGAAAGGAATAAGCTAAGTAAACAATAGTCAAATCATGGCACCTCTGGTCTGGAGGGCTGCCACGTCCTAAGTGCACTCATATCGAGCAAAATTCCTGAACCATCTTAACCCACAGGTTAAGACACTACTGGCGAGATTCTTCGGATGTCGCATGTGCAGTGAAGCTCCTCCCGGCCAAACAAGAAAATGCGGAAAAGGGTTGCTGTGTGGCGCTGATGGAAAAAGGTGATGGAAAGGATAAAGTGAAGCTTAATCGGTATGTCCAGTAGTATCGCGGCAAGAGCTACTCATACCACGGCGCCTCTGCTCTAGAGGTCGGCCATGTCTGAAATACACCCATACTGGTAAAATATGCCTAAACTGGCTTACACCAGGGGTGAAACTTGATGGCTACGCATGTCACAATACCTCTGCTCTAAAGGTCGGTCATGTCCTAAATACACCCATACTGGGATAATATGCCTAAACCGGCTCAACCCAGGGGTGGAAGTCACTAGCGGCGAGGATTCATCCTCCTGGACAAAGCTCCGTCCTGGTCACAACTAGGAAGGGTAGCGGCCACGACCGCAAAATGCTGAAGTCGGAGACACTGGACCAGGGCAGTCTAGATAGGCAACCACCTCTCGCTCGGCGGGGATGTATGCATATCCTAATCACACTGAGGTTTTCCGATGAGAAAGTCCAATGCTGGACTAGATGGGCAACCACCTCTCACCCGGCGGTGATACACGGGTATCTCAAAACATGTCAAGGTTTTCCGGTGAGAAAGTCTAACTCTAGCCCGGATGGGCTACCACCTCTCACCCAGTAGGGATATACTGATATCCAAAACACGTCGAGGTTTTCCGGTGAGAAAGTCCAACTCTAGATCAAACTGGTGCAACGAAAACCACGGTGTCATGCAATCCCGCTTCTGAGACCCACCAAGAATACAGGCTCTAGCCATGCGATACTCTGAATCTCTTATGGTCCTCTCGGGGATCTCATGTGGTCATTTTGGGGACCACACAGGGGACCAGGGGACCTATAGAGGATCACAGGTTATTCACTTGAATCACATGGAGGTCTTGGTGGTAGAAGCAAACAAAGAAGAAGAAGTATGCTGTAATAAAGTATGTGACAAAAGAGTGTATGCTGTAATAAAAGAGACCTTAGCTTATGAAAGGCAAAAAAATTTAGTATGTGACAAAGAAAATGTATACTGCAATAAAGAGTCCTGATCTTATAACAGGGAAAAACCTTCAATATGTGACAAAGAGAGTTAATACTGTAAGAAAGAGACCTGAGCTTTTAACAGGCAAAAAACTTCAGTCATCATCATCATGTGCCGTGCCGACTGGCGTTGGTTATTATGCTTCTCCAGAGTACGCGATCCTTCATGCATGCATCAGCTCAGTTGGTGATCTCCTCTCACACCATCCCGTCAGACTGTCCAGTATCATTTCTCTTGGTCTTCCTCTTGATCTTCTTCCGTCTATTTTTCCTGTTGTTATAATATTTTCTATGCTCCCTCTTCTCATTGCATGTCCTATGAAAGTACATTGTCTCTCTCTTATCTTTTTGACAAGGTTTTTTTGTCTCTCCAGCTCTTCTCCTACATTCTTCATTAGTTATTTTTGCTGTCCAGGGGATTCGCAACATTCTTCTAATAAACCACATTTCTGCTGCTTCCAATGATTTTTGTGCAGACTTGCCTATTGTCCATGATTCACTTCCATATAACAAGATAGGTTCAATATAGCATTTTAGTACTCGTTTTCTAACATTCATTGATAAGGATGTGTTGGTCAATATGTTTCTCATTCTTTGCTTGGCAAAAACTTCAGTAAGTGACACAAAAATGTATGCTGTAATAAAGAGACCTCAGTTTATAAAATGGAAAAAAACTTCAGTAATTGACAAAGAGAGTGTGTGCTGTAATAAAGAGACCTGACCTTATGACATCCAAAAAACCTTCAGTATGTGACAAATTGTGGGAAACCTGTAATAAAGAGACTTTAGCTTATTATATCTTATATCCATCCCATGCCGTTAAATGTCACATAGGGCTCGCAGGGTAGTTTGACAATTTTTCCTGTCTTCAGTGAGTCTTTCAACCTCATCAAGGGATTTTATGCCTATTAATTTGGCCTCTCTTAACAATGTCCTCTTCAGAGTTTCACACAGTCTGCTTCTTTTTCTTTGGCCTGTTGTGTTCCACTTGATAGCTTTTTTTGGGATTCTCTGACTGTTTCTTCTCATCATCTGACCAACATATGTCCATCTCCTTTTCCTGATCACCCATGAGACTGGTTGTTGTTCAGTCATCTGTCTTATCTCTGCATTGTTCTTGAATTCATTCCACTTGATGCTGAGTATTTTCCTTAGGCATTTGTTTTCAAAAGAGTCTAATTTCTTTTCTATTTCTTTAGTTGTTTTCCAGCTTTCACATGCATAAATCAGGGTGGATATTACATTTGAATTGAATAGTCTTAACTTGGTTTTTGTGCTTATAACTTTTGAGTGGTATATATACTCAAGATTCTTGAGAGTCGATGCTGCTTTTGCAATTCTAATTCTAACTTCCTTTCTAGTGTCACCATCCTGATCTATGTAGCTGCAGAGGTATGCAAATTGATTGACTTCTTCAACAGCTGTCCTTTCTATGTACATTATTCCTTTTTGGTTAATGGGAAGTTTCATTATTTTTGTTTTGCCCTTGTTAATTTCAATTATTTTTGTTTTGCCCTTGTTAATTTCAAGTCCTATTTTGCTAGCCAGTGAGGACAAGCTATCTGTATTTTTTTTCATGAAATTCACATTGTTACTGATAAGAGTTATGTCATCAGCAAAATCAAGATCTTCTAGTTGGGTCCCATTTACCCAGTCAATACCTGTGTTACCTGTGCAGTATTTTTTTATTATGAAGTCTACTGTAATTCCAAAAAGCAAAAGAGACAGTATACATCCTTGTTTCACGCCTGTTACAATCTGGAACCATTCACTCATGACTTGAGTTTATAACAGGCAAAAAACTTCAGTATGTAACAGAGAGAGTAAATGCTGTAATAAAGAGACCTTAGCTTATGATAAGCAAAAAACTCCACTATATGACAAAGAGAATGTATGCTGTAATAAGATAGATCTCAGCTTGTGATATGTAAGAAACTTCAGTATGTGACAAAAGAGTGTATGCTGTAATAAATAGACTAGAGCTTAGGATAGGCAAAAAACTTCAGTATGTGATAAAGAAAGTGTATGGTGTAGTAAAGAGCGCTGAGCTTATAACAGGGAACTACCTTCATTATGTGACAAAGAGAGTGAATGCTGTAATATTGAGACCTGAGCTTATAACAGGCAAAAAACTTTAGTAGGCCACAGAGTGAATGATGTAATAAAGAGACCTGAGCATATACCAAGCAAAATAAATTCAGGATGTGACAAAGAGAGTGAATGCTGTAATAAAGGGACCTGATCTTATGACAAGCAAAAACCTTCAGTATATAACAAATTACGTGAAAAAGCTTCAGTATGTGACAAAGAGAAATAAAGCTGTAATAAAGAGACATGATCTGATAACAAGCAGAATAGTTCAGTAGGTGACAAAGAAAGTGTACACTGTAATAAAGAGGCTTTAGCTTATACCAGGCAAAATAACTTCAGTACGGGACAAAAAGAGTGTATGCTGTAATAAAGAGACTTCAGCTTATGATAGGCAAAATATTCCACTATGTAATAAAGAGAATGTATGCAGTAATAAAAAGACCTGAGCTTATAACAGGCAAAAAAACTTCAGTATGTGACAAAGAAAATGTATGGTGTAATAAAGAGACCTGAGCTTATAGTAGGCAAAAAACTTCAGTAGGTGATAAAGAGAGTGAATGCTGAAATAAAGAGACCTGAGCTTATGATTGGCAAAAAACTTCAGTATGTGACAAAGAGAGTGTATGGTGTAACAAAGAAACCTAAGCTTATAACAGGGAAAAAAATTCAGTAAGTGGCAATGTGCATGAATGCTGTATTAAAGAGACATGAGCTTATAAAAAAAAAACCTTTAGTACATGACAAAGAGGGTGAATGCAGTAATAAAGAGAACTGAGCCTATAACATGCAAAATACTTCAGTATGTGACAAAGAGAGTAAATAAAGAGACCTGAGCTTATAACTGTGAAAAAAACTTCAGTAATTGACAAAGAAAATGTATGGTGTAATGAAGTGACCTGAGCTTATAGTAGGCAAACAAATTCAGTATGTGAGAAATAATCTCATACCAAGTTACTGAATGACATTTACAATGGTGGTTATATTCCCAGTGACCTGATTAAATCCACATTTATAGCACTACCAAAGAAACTGGGTGCAAAGGAATGTGACGATCACCGAACTATCAGCCTCTCATGTCACATAACAAAGCTACTTCTGAGAATCATTATGAGATGAACAAGGAAAAAGATGAAAATGGAAATAGCAGATGAACAGTTTGGATTTGTTGAAGAAAAGGGAACACACAATGCCATTTATGCTTTATGAACACTAACAGAAAGAGTTTTAGAAGTACAGAAAGATCTCTACTTATGCTTCATTGATTACACCAAGGCATTTGACAAGGTGAAACATAATGAAATTATTAAAATGCTTGAAGATGTCAATATAGACTGCAAAGACCTGAGGATTGTAAAACATCTATACTGGCAGCAAGAAGCAGCAGTTCTAGATGAAAATAGAACTGGAAAATATCAACCTAAAACAAGGAGTGTGACAATGATGTGTGCTATCTCCAGACCTTTTTTCTCTGTACAGCGAGAATATTCTAAGAATGATCATCACAGAATCAGGCATAATTTCGGTATGCTGACGACACAGTACTGATAGCTGAGAACCAACAAGACCTGCAAAATCTCTTGGATAAAGTCACCAAAGAAAGTGAACAGAACGGCCTTACTTTGAACATCAAAAAGACAGAGACTATGGTTATATCTAAGAAACAGAATCCACCAGCATGCAGTATAAAATTAAATGGAACTATTCTAAAGCGGGTGCAGAAATTCAAATATCTTGGAACAGTAATGACTTCAGATGGGAAATGCATAACAGAAATTAGGAACAGAATAGGCCAAGCAAAGACTGCATTTCAGAGAATGGCAAACATATCCAATGCATCGTTATCCATGAATGTTAGAAAACGAGTCCTAAAATGCTATATTGAACCTATCTTGTTATATGGAAGTGAATCATGGACAATAAGCAGGTTTGCACAAAAATCATTGGAAGCAGCAGAAATGTGGTTTATTAGAAGAATGTTGCGAATCCCCTGGACAGCAAAAATAACTAATGAAGAATGTATGAGAAGAACTGGAGAGACAAAAAATATTGTCAAAAAATAAGAGAAAGACAATGTACTTTTATAGGACATGCAATAAGAAGAGGGGGCATTGAAAATATTATAACATCAGGAAAAATAGAAGGAAGAAGATCAAGAGGAAGACCAAGAGAAATGATACTAGACAGTCTGACAAGATGGTGCGAGAGGAGATCACAAACTGAGCTGAAAGCCTGCATGACGTACCATGTACTCTGGAGAAGCATAAAAGCCAGTCGGCATGGCACATGATGATGCTGATGATGTGAGAAAGAGAATATATGCTGCAGTAAAGAGACCTGAGCTTATAACAGGCAAAAAACTTCAATAGGTGACAGAGTGAATCCTGTAATAAAGACACCAGAGTTTATAACAGACAAAATAACTTCAGTATGTGACAAAGAGTTTATGCTGTAATAAAGAGACCTGAGATTATAAGAGAAAAAAACATCAGTAGGTGACAAAGAGAATGTATACTGTAATAAAGAGACCTGAGCTTATACCAGGTAAAAAATGTTAGTATGTGACAATGATAGTGAATGCTGTAATAAACAGACCTGAGCTTATGATATTGAAAAAACTTCAGTAATTGACAAAGAGAATGTATGGTGTAATAAAGAGATCGGAGGCTATGTTATGCAAAAACCTTCAGTATGTCGCAAGGAGAGTGAATACTGTAATAAAGAGACCTGAGCTTATGATAGGCAAAAAACTTCAGTACGTTACAAAGAGAGTGAATGCTGTGATAAAGAGACATGAGCTTATAACATGCAAGTATCTTCAGTATTTAACAAAGTGTATGAATGCTGTAACAGGGGGACCTGAGCTTATAAGAGATAAAAAACTTCAGTATGTGACAAGCAGAATGTATGCTGTAATAAAGAGACCTGAGCCTAAGATAGGCAAAAAACATCAGTATGTGACAAACAGAATGTATGCTGTAATAAAGAGACCTGAGATTATAAGAGGTAAACAACTTCAGTATGTGACAAACAGAATGTATGCTGTAATAAAGAGACCTGAGCTTATAAGAGATAAAAAACATCAGTATGTGACAAAGATAATGTATGCTGTAATAAAGAAACCTGAGCTTACGATAGACAAAAAACATTAGTATGTGACAAAAAACATCAGTATGTGACAAAGATAATGTATGCTGTAATAAAGAAACCTGAGCTTACGATAGACAAAAAACATTAGTATGTGACAAAAAACATCAGTATGTGACAAAGATAATGTATGCTGTAATAAAGAAACCTGAACTTACGATAGACAAAAAACATTAATATGTGACAAACAGAAAGTATGCTGTAATAGAGAGACCTGAGCTTATGATAGGCAAAAAACTTCAGTATGTGACAAAGAGAGTGTATGCTGTAATAACGAGACCTGAGCTGATGATATGTAAAAAACTTCATTATGTGACAAAGAGAGTGTATGCTGTAATAAACTGTCCTGATATTATGATAGGCAATAAACTTCAGTATGTGACAAAGAAAGGTGTATGGTTCCAGAAAGGTATGTTTGAGACAGTTATAGAAAAGGATATTGCCCCATTAAACTTATTTGGCTGTTTATAAAAATCTTGTGATGTGACCACACCCAGGGTATGTGCTGTTCTGTCAGAAGAGCTGAAAGGTGCGCTAACAGAGCCCGTCAGTTTCCAGACCATGCCATGTGAGCCAGAACCACCTCATCCTCCCAAGCTCATGTCCAAGACCAGGACCTCTTTGTTTCTCAAGTGGAATGTGAGTATAGGAAGACACACACATCCGGTAATATCAATCTTATCACAACCAGTAATATCAATCTTATCACAACCTGTAATATCAATCTTATCACAACCTGTAATATCAATCTTATCACAACCTGTAATATCAACCTTATCACAACTAATAATATCAGTCTTATCATAACCAGTAATATCAATCTTATCACAACCTGTAATATCAATCTTATCACAACCTGTAATATCAATCTTATCACAACATGTAATATCAATCTTATCACAACATGTAATATCAATCTTATCACAACCTGTAATATCAATCTTATCACAACCTGTAATATCAACCTTATCACAACTAATAATATCAGTCTTATCATAACCAGTATTATCAGTCTTATCATAACCAGTAATATCAATCTTATCACAGGCAATGTCAGTCTTGTCACTATCATTCATATCAATCTTATCACAACCAGTAATGTCATTTCCATGTCATTTTTCTCGTTATTAATTCTGAATAAACTGCCACCTGATTTGTTATTTCACCTGTCTAGTACATTGTAATTGTTGCACTATTGGAGTACTTTGTGTGTAGCTGTTATGATTGAAAATGAAAGTATGCTTGTAGGAAGATTTAGCTGTTATCATGAGAATTAGTTGCCCTGGTGGAAAATTGTAATCTTTAGCATATTCAGTGAAGGTCATACTAAAATGTCATCTACAGGCTACATGTGACAACGGCTCCAAAATTACAACTTATATACTAGAATGTGACCAAGGTCAAGGTGACGGGAGGTTCTATGAGATTTACTCAGGTTTACAAAGACAATTCCGACTCATTCGTCTCAATGCTTCCACCAGATACATATTACGACTTGCAGCAGTCAACTACTTTGGGAAAAGGTAGGACATTTTCCCACAACTCTTATCACTGTCATTTATCAGCAGTAATGTTTTCTTATCATTGTCATTTGTCAGCAGTAATGTTTTCTTATCACTGTCATTTATCAGCAGTAATGTTTTCTTATCGCTGTCATTTATCAGCAGTAATGTTTTCTTATCACTGTCATTTGTCAGCAGTAATGTTTTCTTATCATTGTCATTTGTCAGTAGTAATGTTTTCTTATCAATGTCATTTGTCAGCAGTAATGTTTTCTTATCACTGTCATTTGTCAGCAGTAATGTTTTCTTATCAATGTCATTTGTCAGCAGTAATGTTTTCTTATCACTGTCATTTGTCAGTAGTAATGTTTTCTTATCAATGTCATTTATCAGCAGTAATTTTTTCTTATCAATGTCATTTGTCAGCAGTAATGCTTTCTTATCACTGTTGTTTGTCAGTAGTAGTGTTCTAACACAACTGTTATCACTCCTATTAGTCATCAGCAGTGTTCTACCACAACTGTTATGACTGTCATTTAGTCAGCAGCAGTTTCTAAAACATCTGCTATCATTGTTATTTAGTTAGCAGCATTGCTCTAATACATCTGTTATCACTGTCATATAGTAATCAACAGTGTTGTAACACATCTGTTATCATTGTTTTTTAGTCATCAGCAGTGTTCTAACGTATCTGTTATCACTGTCATTTAGTCTGCAGCAGTGTTCTGGCATGTCTGTTATTTCTGTTCTTTAGTCAGTAGCTATGTTCTAACACATCTATTATCACTGTCATTTTGCCGACAGCAGTGTTCTAACACATATGTTAACATTGTTATTTAGTCACCAGTAGTATTCACCAAAACCACAGAAAACAAGTTGAATTCTTTCCAGACTAAATGTTTACGAAGAATTAGAAAAATATTTTGGCCAAACACCATAAGAAGTAACATCTTGTTGGCAGAAATGCTGATGAAGCCACTGACAGCAGTTGTTGAGGAAAGTTGTTGGCAATGGTTGGGACATGTGCTTCGAATGACTGACAACTCATTACCAAAAATAGCACCAAGATGGACACCACAGGGGAACAGAAGTAAGGGTAGACCAAAAGAGACATGGAGAAGAACAACAGAAAGGATGTTGAGCAATAGAGGGCTCACCTGGGCAAGAGCAGAAAAAAAGGCAAAGAACAGGCATTTGTGGAAAACCCTTGCGGAAGCCCCATGTGCCCTGGGCACTTAAGGTTCAGAGAGAGAGAGAGAGTATTCCATCACATCTGTTATCCCTGTCATGTAGTCAGCATCAATGTTCAAACACATCTATCATCACTTTCATTTAGTCAGCAGCATTGTTCTAACACATCTGCTACCGTTGTCATATAGTAATCAGCAGTGTTATAAAAGATCTGTTATCACTTCTTGTGGTCATCAGCAGTGTTCTAACACATCTTTTTTCACTGTCATTTAGTCAGCACCAGTGTTCTAACACATCTGTTTTGACTATAATTTAATCGGCAGAAGTGTTTTAACACACCTGTTATCACTGTCATTTAGTCAGCAGCACTGTTGTAACACATCTGTTATCATTGTTTTTTAGTCATCAGCAGTGTTCTAACGTATCTGTTATCACTGTCATTTAGTCTGCAGCAGTGTTCTGGCATGTCTGTTATTTCTGTTCTTTAGTCAGTAGCTATGTTCTAACACATCTATTATCACTGTCATTTTGCCGACAGCAGTGTTCTAACACATATGTTAACATTGTTATTTAGTCACCAGTAGTATTCACCAAAACCACAGAAAACAAGTTGAATTCTTTCCAGACTAAATGTTTACGAAGAATTAGAAAAATATTTTGGCCAAACACCATAAGAAGTAACATCTTGTTGGCAGAAATGCTGATGAAGCCACTGACAGCAGTTGTTGAGGAAAGTTGTTGGCAATGGTTGGGACATGTGCTCCGAATGACTGACAACTCATTACCAAAAATAGCACCAAGATGGACACCACAGGGGAACAGAAGTAAGGGTAGACCAAAAGAGACATGGAGAAGAACAACAGAAAGGATGTTGAGCAATAGAGGGCTCACCTGGGCAAGAGCAGAAAAAAAGGCAAAGAACAGGCATTTGTGGAAAACCCTTGCGGAAGCCCCATGTGCCCTGGGCACTTAAGGTTCAGAGAGAGAGAGAGAGTATTCCATCACATCTGTTATCCCTGTCATGTAGTCAGCATCAATGTTCAAACACATCTATCATCACTTTCATTTAGTCAGCAGCATTGTTCTAACACATCTGCTACCGTTGTCATATAGTAATCAGCAGTGTTATAAAAGATCTGTTATCACTTCTTGTGGTCATCAGCAGTGTTCTAACACATCTTTTTTCACTGTCATTTAGTCAGCACCAGTGTTCTAACACATCTGTTTTGACTATAATTTAATCGGCAGAAGTGTTTTAACACACCTGTTATCACTGTCATTTAGTCAGCAGCACTGTTCTAAAACATCTGTTATCATTGTTATATAGTCAGCATCAGTGTTCTACCATGTCTGTAATCACAGTCAATTAATTAGCAGCAGTTTTCTAACACACCTGTTATTTCTGGCATTTAGTCAGCAGCAATGTTCAAACACATCTGTTATCTCTCTCATTTAGTCAGTAGCAGTGTTCTAAACCATCTATTATCATCTATTATCATCTATTATCCAAGAGACAGGACTGCAGATATAGACAGACAATGTGAACGAAGAAGAAGAAGAAGAAGATCATCTAACCCATCTATTATCATTATCATTTAGTCAACAGAAGTGTTCTAACATATCTGTTTTTACTGTCATTTAGTCAGCAGCAGTGTTCTAACATATCTGTTTTTACTTTCATTTAGTCAGCAGCAGTGTTCTAACATATCTGTTTTTACTTTCATTTAGTCAGCAGCAGTGTTCTAACATATCTGTTTTTACTTTCATTTAGTCAGCAGCAGTGTTCTAACATATCTGTTTTTACTTTCATTTAGTCAGCAGCAGTGTTCTAACATATCTGTTTTTACTTTCATTTAGTCAGCAGCAGTGTTCTAACATATCTGTTTTTACTGTCATTTAGTCAGCAGCAGTGTTCTAACATATCTGTTTTTACTGTCATTTAGTCAGCAGCAGTGTTCTAACATATCTGTTTTTACTGTCATTTAGTCAGCAGCAGTGTTCTAACATCTGTTTTTACTGTCATTTAGTCAGCAGCAGTGTTCTAACATCTGTTTTTACTGTCATTTAGTCAGCAGCAGTGTTCTAACATCTGTTTTTACTGTCATTTAGTCAACAGCAGTGTTCTAACATCTGTTTTTACTGTCATTTAGTCAGCAGCAATGTTCTAACATATCTGTTTTTACTGTCATTTAGTCAACAGCAGTGTTCTAACATCTGTTTTTACTTTCATTTAGCCAGCAGGAGTGTTTTGAGATATCTGTTATCTCTCTCATTTAGCCAGCAGGAGTGTTTTGAGATATCTGTTATCTCTCTCATTTAGCCAGCAGGAGTGTTCTGACATATCTGTTATCTCTCTCATTTAGCCAGCAGGAGTGTTCTAACACATCTGTTATCTTTCTCATTTAGCCAGCAGGAGTGTTCTAATACATCTGTTATCACTGTCAATTAGCCAGCAGGAGTGTTCTAATACATCTGTTATCACTGTCAATTAGCCAGCAGGAGTGTTCTAATACATCTGTTATCACTGTCAATTAGCCAGCAGGAGTGTTCTAATACATCTGTTATCACTGTCAATTAGTCAGCAGGAGTGTTCTAATACATCTGTTATCACTGTCAATTAGTCAGCAGGAGTGTTCTAACACATCTGTTATCACTGTCAATTAGCCAGCAAGAGTGTTCTAATACATCTGTTATCACTGTCAATTAGCCAGCAGAGTGTTCTAATACATCTGTTATCACTGTCAATTAGTCAGCAGAAGTGTTCTAACACATCTGTTATCACTGTCAATTAGTCAGCAGGAGTGTTCTAATACATCTGTTATCACTGTCAATTAGCCAGCAGGAGTGTTCTAACACATCTGTTATCACTGTCAATTAGCCAGCAGGAGTGTTCTAATACATCTGTTATCACTGGCAATTAGTCATCAGGAGTGTTTAACACATCTGTTATCACTGTCAATTAGTCAGCAGGAGTGTTCTAATACATCTGTTATCACTGTCAATTAGCCAGCAGGAGTGTTCTAACACATCTGTTATCACTGTCAATTAGCCAGCAGGAGTGTTCTAACACGTCTGACATCACTGTTATTTAATCAGCAGTAGTGTTCTATCCCCCCGTGTGGTACCCGGGATCTGCAAAGAATAGGACCACTGTACCCTACCACGCAAATATTAGAACAGGCAAATGAGCGGCATAGCACAACATATGCATTATTCATAGATTTTGAGAAAGCTTTTGACAGTGTCAACAGAGATGCACTGTGGAAAATCCTAAGATGGCATGGCCTCCCCCCATAAAATAGTTAATGTAATCAAAGCCCTATACGAGGGTTTTCAGTGCAAAGTTATCTGTGGAGAACAAACCTCCAGCAGCTTTAGGATACAGACAGGAGTGAAGCAAGAATGTGTACTATCACCAACATTATTTATCTTGGCAGTAGACTGGTTAATGAAGGAGGCAACATCAGACAAACGCAGAGGATTACAATTTACCCTTGACACAGTGCTGGAGGACCTTGACTTTGTGGACGACATTTGTCTATTATCAAGCAGTCACAAAGATATGCAAGATAAAATAAACAGGCTAACTCAGAATGCAAACAACATAGGACTAAAGATCAATGTAGGAAAGACAAAGTTAATGAAGCAAAATGTGAACAACAGAAATGTATTTGGAGTAGATAGCAAGTTAGTGGAAGAGGTCAACGAATTTGTATACCTTGGCAGCAGAGTAGTAGAAAATGGAGACAGCACAGAGGACATCAACAGCAGACTTACTAGAGCAAACCAGGCTTTTGCAATGCTGCAGACTATATGGAAATCAAAAAAAAAAACTAAGCATAAATATGAAAATCAGGATATTTAAGAGTAATGTTCTAAGTGTACTACTCTATGGAAGTGAATGCTGGAAAATCGCCAAAACCATAGAAAACAAGTTGAATTCTTTCCAGACTAAATGTTTACGAAGAATTAGAAAATATTTTGGCCAAACACCATAAGAAATAACATCTTATTAGCAGAAATGCAGATGAAACCACTGACATCAATTATTGAGGAAAGACGCTGGCGATGGTTGGGACATGTGCTCCGAATGACTGACAACTCACTACCAAAAATAGCACTAAGATGGACACCACAGGGGAGCAGAAGTAAGGGTAGACCAAAAGAGACATGGAGAAGAACAACAGAAAGGATGTTGAGCAATAGAGGGCTCACTTGGGCAAGAGCAGAAAAAAGGCGAAGAGTGTTCTAACACATCTGTTATCACTGTCAATTAGCCAGCATGAGTGTTCTAATACATCTGTTATCACTGTCAATTAGTCAGCAGGAGTGTTCTAACACATCTGTTATCACTGTCAATTAGTCAGCAGGAGTGTTCTAATACATCTGTTATCACTGTCAATTAGCCAGCAGAAGTGTTCTAACACATCAGTTATCACTGTCAATTAGCCAGCAGGAGTGTTCTAACACATCTGTTATCACTGTCAATTAGCCAGCAGGAGTGTTCTAACACATCTGTTATCACTGTCAATTAGCCAGCAGGAGTGTTCTAACACATCTGTTATCTTTCTCATTTAATCAGCAGGAGTGTTCTAATATATCTGTTATCTTTCTCATTTGGCCAGCAGGAGTTTTCTAATACATCTGTTATCACTGTCAATTAGCCAGCAGGAGTGTTCTAATACATCTGTTATCACTGTCAATTAGCCAGCAGGAGTGTTCTAATACATCTGTTATCACTGTCAATTAGCCAGCAGGAGTGTTCTAATACATCTGTTATCACTGTCAATTAGCCAGCAGGAGTGTTCTAATACATCTGTTATCACTGTCAATTAGTCAGCAGGAGTGTTCTAATACATCTGTTATCACTGTCAATTAGTCAGCAGGAGTGTTCTAACACATCTGTTATCACTGTCAATTAGCCAGCAAGAGTGTTCTAATACATCTGTTATCACTGTCAATTAGCCAGCAGGAGTGTTCTAATACATCTGTTATCACTGTCAATTAGTCAGCAGAAGTGTTCTAACACATCTGTTATCACTGTCAATTAGTCAGCAGGAGTGTTCTAATACATCTGTTATCACTGTCAATTAGCCAGCAGGAGTGTTCTAACACATCTGTTATCACTGTCAATTAGCCAGCAGGAGTGTTCTAATACATCTGTTATCACTGGCAATTAGTCAGCAGGAGTGTTTAACACATCTGTTATCACTGTCAATTAGTCAGCAGGAGTGTTTTAATACATCTGTTATCACTGTCAATTAGCCAGCAGGAGTGTTCTAACACGTCTGACATCACTGTTATTTAATCAGCAGTAGTGTTCTATCCCCCCGTGTGGTACCCGGGATCTGCAAAGAGTAAGACCACTGTACCCTACCACGCAAATATTAGAACAGGCAAATGAGCGGCATAGCACAACATATGCATTATTCATAGATTTTGAGAAAGCTTTTGACAGTGTCAACAGAGATGCACTGTGGAAAATCCTAAGATGGCATGGCCTCCCCCCATAAAATAGTTAATGTAATCAAAGCCCTATACGAGGGTTTTCAGTGCAAAGTTATCTGTGGAGAACAAACCTCCAGCAGCTTTAGGATACAGACAGGAGTGAAGCAAGAATGTGTACTATCACCAGCATTATTTATCTTGGCAGTAGACTGGTTAATGAAGGAGGCAACATCAGACAAACGCAGAGGATTACAATGTACCCTTGACACAGTGCTGGAGGACCTTGACTTTGTGGACGACATTTGTCTATTATCAAGCAGTCACAAAGATATGCAAGATAAAATAAACAGGCTAACTCAGAATGCAAACAACATAGGACTAAAGATCAACGTAGGAAAGACAAAGTTAATGAAGCAAAATGTGAACAACAGAAATGTATTTGGAGTAGATAGCAAGTTAGTGGAAGAGGTCAACGAATTTGTATACCTTGGCAGCAGAGTAGTAGAAAATGGAGACAGCACAGAGGACATCAACAGCAGACTTACTAGAGCAAACCAGGCTTTTGCAATGCTGCAGACTATATGGAAATAAAAAAAAAAACTAAGCATAAATATGAAAATCAGGATATTTAAGAGTAATGTTCTAAGTGTACTACTCTATGGAAGTGAATGCTGGAAAATCGCCAAAACCATAGAAAACAAGTTGAATTCTTTCCAGACTAAATGTTTACGAAGAATTAGAAAAATATTTTGGCCAAACACCATAAGAAATAACATCTTATTAGCAGAAATGCAGATGAAACCACTGACATCAATTATTGAGGAAAGACGCTGGCGATGGTTGGGACATGTGCTCCGAATGACTGACAACTCACTACCAAAAATAGCACTAAGATGGACACCACAGGGGAGCAGAAGTAAGGGTAGACCAAAAGAGACATGGAGAAGAACAACAGAAAGGATGTTGAGCAATAGAGGGCTCACTTGGGCAAGAGCAGAAAAAAAGGCGAAGGACAGGCATTTGTGGAAAACCCTTGCGGAAACCCCATGTGCCCTGGGCACTTAAGGTTCAGAGAGAGAGTGTTCTATCATGGTGTTCTAACAACTCTGTTACCATTATTGTTTAGCCAGCAGCAGTGCTCTAACATATCTATAGTCATTGTTATTTATTCAGCATGAACATTCTAACACATATGTTATCAATATTATTTAGTCAGTAACAGTGTTCTAACACATCTATTATAGTTGCATTTTTCCAGTAAAACACTTCTAACATATATGATATCATTGTTATTTTGTCAGCAGTAGTGTTCTGTCTCATCTGTTCTCTTTGTATTATGAAGCAACAGTATTCTAATTGACCTGTTTTCATTATTATTTATTCAGCAGAAGCATTTTAACACATCTGTTATCACTGTTATTTAGTCCACAGCAACATTCTAACATATCTGTTATCATTGTTATTTAGTCATCAGCTGTGTTCTAACACATCTATAATCATTGCTATTTAGACAGCAACACTGTTCTAACACATCTGTTAACACTATTATTTAATTAGCAGTTGTGTTTGAACACATCAGTTATCACTGTCATTTGGTCAGCAGGAGTGTTCCAGCACAATTGATATCATAGTTATTTAGTCAGAAACAGTGTTCTACCACATCTGTTATCATTCTAATATTGTAAGCAGAAGTGTATTGACGCATCTGTTATCATTCTAATATTGTAAGCAGCAGTGTTCTAACACATCTGTTATCTCTGTCATTTAGTCAGCAGTATTGTTCAAACACATCCCCTGGGAACAACTGTGTTAAGAGCACACTTATCTTAACATAGTGTTTGTGAGACAGGGAACATAGATCTGTTTGCTTAAAAACTCTGACCTACTTCTGTAGCCCAGAAACTTGTAGCAATCAACACTAATTGTAATTGTTATTTTTGCAAAATGTAATGTCAGGTTGGTGGACAGATGGGGACATGGAGATCTCTGGCGGGGATGAGGGAAGTCTGGTGTGAAACCAATGAATCCAGGACGTGACAAGCCTATGGGTCTTTACAACAATGGCTATCAGAATGATGTAAACAAAACAGAGCCAGTAGACTATGGGTGGCGGGGAATGGATATCGTTGAAGCACTCATCAGATTCCTCATCTCAGAGTCAGAGTGTCTTTATGGAACTGTCTCAAAACCATCTGACATGGAGAAGGGGGTTAAGTACAGCCACCAGAGGCTGGAAAACAAAGTTTTGGCCAGGCCAGCCACACTGTCTTCATGGCAGTCCGAGCAAGACCACAGTCTGCCCTAGCAAGGAAAGGTGCTGAAGTCGGAGTTACCCAGCCAAAAGGCGCATCGCAAAAATCAGGGTAACACGCATTATCGCTAATGAAATGTCTCTATCTGCAGTTTTCAAACATGGTGCTCGCCCTGTGAAGACTAACCAGGCAGGTGCAGTGCCGGGCCCCCTGCCTCGAAAGGGTCCACCCAATGCTACTGGAGATCCTCTCAGTTCGTCTTGTGGAGTCAGGAGACATGAGAGTAGAGCTACTGGCCAAAAAATACAACAGAAGAAAACAGCCAAAAAGCAAGAACTTAAAATAATGCAGTGGAATGCTGAGGGTGTCAGCAGTGTTAGAGATGGCTATAGCAAAAAGGCTGAACTAGAGAACATACTTTTTGCAGAGCAGGTAAGTATATGCTGCATACAGGAGACACACCTAACCAAGGATGCCGCATTTAAAATCAGAGGCTACCAGTGTTTTAGATCAGACCGACAGGACAGAAGAAAAGGAGGAGTACTCACACTTGTTAAGAATAACATCAGCGCATGTCAAGTGGGAGTGTACATGGAAGGAGCCGAATACCAGATGATCCATCTAAAAAGTAGTAATACAGATTTCCACCTCCTTAACTATTACTGTCCTAATGACCGCCCACTTGCCTTAGGAACAATCCCACACAAAGAGAGACTGATGGTCTGTGGTGATTTTAACAGTCATTCCCAGAGCTGGGGCTATGACCACATAGACAAGAGAGGAGAGGAAGTTGAGAGCTGGCAGGATGATAATGGACTTCTCCTGATCAACCAGCCAGTGTATGCCCCAACATTTTACTCAAGGGCGTGGCATACAAAATCAACACCAGATCTGGCATTCCACTCTCCAGATCTGAAGTGGAACATTACACGTGAAGTTGGAAAACAACTTAGAGGTAACGACCATCGACCAGTCTTCCTGACAATAGAAAATGAACTCCTTAGCACCAGTAACCCTCTCCCCAGATGGAACTATAAAAAAGCAAACTGGACAATGTACAGACATCGTACAGGTATCCTCGTGGGACAGCTGTCTATAGAAGGTAAGGATATTAACAGCATAGTGAAGGAATTCAATGCTTGTATCCTTCAGGCCGCTCGTGAAACCATTCCCAGAGGAGCTCGCAGGGACTATAAACCATACTGGTCTAGTGAGCTGGGAAAACTCCATGATGACATGGAAGCAGATCGAAAACAAGCAGAAAATAGACCATGCCAAGAACACCACAATAATTACCAACATTCTAAGGCCAAATTTCAGAGAGCAAAGCTGCAAGCCAGACGGGAAAGTTGGAGAGAGAAAACAGAGTCCCTAAACTTTGAAAAGGATGGAAGGAAACTGTGGAAACTAATCAAACAGTTAAATGATGAGAGTACTGGAAGAAGTACAAAGGTTACACTAATAGAGGATGGGAAAACTCTTACAGGTAAGCAGGTAGCAGATCACTTTGCTCGCATGTTTGCACAGGACTGCAACATTGATATCCATCCAGAGAAGGAGCGTACAGTGCGCATCGAGCCACAGAAAGAGGAGGAACAAGTCAGAAAAGTGGAGGTCATGGATGCACCAATCACACGCAGTGAGTTAGACCTAGCAGTTAGTAAACTGAAACCAAGGAAATCACCAGGACCAGATGGAGTGTCCAATGAAATGATCAAGAACCTGGGAATGGCAGCAATGGGAAAGCTGTTGGATATTTTCAATATGTGCTGGAGCACAGGTAAGTTACTTCAAATCTGGAAGGAAGCAAGCATGGTACCACTGCTAAAACCAGGGAAAAACAGTGATACTGCCTCCAGCTACAGGCCAATCAGTCTCACTAGCTGCCTATGCAAAACGATGGAACGCATCATTGACCTGAGGCTAAAATGGTACCTAGAAAGTGAAAACCTTCTCGTTCCACAACAAGCAGGATTTAGGCAGTACTACAGTACGGAAGATCAAGTGACCTATCTCTCTCAAGAGATTGAGGATGCATTCCAAGAGAAAAACCTTGTTCTAGCAGCGTGGATAGACCTGAAGAAAGCCTTTGATAAAGTATGGAAAAAAGGTCTGCTGTGGAAACTAAGAAACTACAATGTGAATGGAAGACTGTACAACTGGATAAAGTCCTATTTACACAATAGAAGAGCTAGAGTAGTAATGGATGGACACAAAAGCCAGAAAGTACTTCTGCGACACGGTGTACCACAAGGAGGAGTCCTTTCGCCTACACTATTCCTTGTATTAATTAATGACCTGGTCAAGGAACTTCCCTATGGAATCAAAGCGGCACTGTATGCAGATGATCTGGTCATGTGGTGTACAGATGAATATGCGACAGTTGCTACACAGAGACTCCAAAGAGCAGCAGACATCTTAACATCATGGACAAACAAATGGTGTGTAAGTATCAACACAGAGAAATCAAGTACCATGTCAAAAATTGGCTTACAACATGGAGTCACTTTGCAATGGATTCCTTCCCACTGTGGGATACCAGGCAATGAGAAAGCTGACCGTCTGGCCAAAGAGGGCACTGAAATGGAGCAACCAGACATACCAATCACTTATAATCAGAAGAAAAGCATGATAAAAACCTACAGGAAGCCACAAACACCACCACATGATGACTATCACATGCTAAACAGAAAGGAACAAGTTACCATCTTCCGTCTCTGAACAGGACACAGCCGACTCCGAAGTCATATGTATACAAAGTTTAAGGTTGGTACTACTAATCTATGTACATGTGCCCAGGTGCCCCAAACTGTGGAACATATCCTCCAGAACTGCATCAACTACGAGACACTGAGAAATAATTACTGGCCCAGTGAAACCACTAAAGAAGATAAGCTCTACGGTTCCATACATGAATTACAAAAAACAGTGAAATTTATCCAAGAGACAGGACTGCAGATATAGACAGACAGTGCGAACGAAGAAGAAGAAGAAGTTCAAACACATTTGTTATCATTGTCATTTAGTCAGCAGCAGTGTTCTAACAAATATATTATCACTATCATTTAGTCACAGGAGATAGGTATAGATGAGTTATGGAATTCTTACAGCACAGCCATAATCACAGCAGCAAAAGCAAGCGCTGGACTGAAAAAACCAAATAGAAAAGTATGGATATCAGATAAAACATGGAAGTAAATACATGAGAGACGAGCAGTCAAATTAGACATGTTGAATGCAAAAACAGATCTTGGAAAAGATCTGGCAAAAGCAACATACAAAGAAATAGACAAGAAAGTAGAAAGTTCAGCTAGAAGGGATAAAAGAGAATACATAGACAATATGACGAAAGAGGCAGAAAAAACAGCAAAAACAGGAGACAGCAAAACTTTATATAACATACAAAAGAGGCTAACAGGTACTATTACATCTAAAGAAAGACCAATCCTTAGCAAAACTGGAACCCTATTAACATCAGGTAAAGACCAAAAGCAAAGATGGGCTGAACACTTCCAAGAAATACTTAATCGACCACACCCAAAAGAATTGTTAAACCTTGAAACTGACTTACCAGCCCCACAACTAAATGTCAACCTAGATGAAATTAAATTGCATGAAATTGAAACAGCAGTGAATTTAATAGCTAACAACAGAGCTGCAGGTGAAGATGAAATAACAGCCAAAATGCTAAAAGCTATCAATAGTGACAACATGAGACAACTACAGAGAATGTTTAACAAGATTTGGAAAGAAGAAAATGTCCCTTGTAATTGGAAAAAAGCAGTCGTTAAAATACCAAAAAAAGGCAACCTTAGTGACTGTAACAACTGGAGAGGAGTGACCTTAATATCAGTTGTGTCAAAAGTATCTTGCAAGGTAATTTTGAATAGACTTAAAGATATAGTGGATACCGCAATGAGAGAAGAACAAGCAGGATTTCGAAAAGGGAGAAGCTGTCTCGACCATATCTTTACTCTAAGAATAATACTTGAAGAACATATTGAAAAGCAGAAACCATTAATACTGAACTTCATAGATTTTAAAAAGGCATTTGATAGCATACACAGAGATTCATTATGGAGAATTTTAAGTCTATATGGAATACCATCTAAAATTGTCAACATCATTAAGGACTTTTACAATGGATATGTTTGTGCAGTCAAGACAGAAGAAGGGATGAGTGAATGGTTCCAGATTGAAACAGGTGTGAAACAAGGATGTATACTGTCTCCTTTACTTTTTGGGATTACAATAGACTTCATAATGAAAAAATGCTGCACAGGTAACACAGATATTGACTGGGTAAATGGGACCCAACTAGAAGACCTTGATTTTGCTGATGACATAACTCTTATCAGTAATAATGTGAATTCCATGCAAGAAAAAACAGATAGCCTGTCTTCAGTGGCTACCACAATAGGACTTGAAATTAACAAGGACAAAACAAAAATAATGAAAATTCCCATTAGTCAAAATGGAAAAATACACATAGAAGGGACAGATATTGAAGAAGTCAATCAATTTGCATACCTTGGCAGCTACATAGACCAGGATGGTGACACTAGAAAGGAAGTTAGGATCAGAATTGCAAAAGCAGCATCAATCTTCAAGAATCTTGAGAACATATGGAACTCAAAAGTTATAAGCACAAAAACCAAGTTAAGACTATTCAATTCAAATGTAATATCCACCCTCATTTATGCATGCGAAAGCTGGAAAACAACTAAAGAAATAGAAAAGAAATTAGACTCTTTTGAAAACAAATGCCTAAGGAAAATACTCGGCATCAAGTGGAATGAATTCAAGAACAATGCAGAGATAATCAGATGACTGAACAACAACCAGTCTCATGGGTGATCAGGAAAAGGAGATGGACATATGTTGGTCAGGTGATGAGAAGAAACAGTCAGAGAATCCCAAAAAAAGCTATCAAGTGGAACACAACAGGCCGAAGAAAAAGAAGCAGACTGTGTGAAACTCTGAAGAGGACATTGTTAAGAGAGGTCAAATTAACAGGCATAAATTCCTTTGATGAGGTTGAAAGACTCGCCGAAGACAGGGAAAATTGGTGAACTACTTTGCGAGCCCTATGTGACGTTTAACGGCACGGGAAGGATATAAGATATATCATTTAGTCAACACCAGTGTTCTAACATATCTGTTATCATTGTCAATTAGTCAGCAGCAGTTTTCAAGCACATCTGTTCATTCATTCATTTGCATGTCCCTTGTGGAACTTTGCCTCCCTAACACCACTCCTGTAGGCCTCTCAGTTGTGAGCAAGATGGCCTGCTGCTGATGCATCATTTGCAGATCATCAATGATGTCTTGCAGCCTTCTTCGCCGTGGTCTTCCTCTCCTTCTTTTTCACATTATGTACCCTTCCAAGACGGTTTTCTCTAGATTATCAAGACATTTAATGTGTCCACATCTGTTATTTCTGGTATTTAGTTAGCCACAGTGTTCTAACACATCTGTTATCTCTCTCATATAGTTCGCAGCAGTGTTCTAACACATCTGTTATCTCTCTCATATAGTTCGCAGCAGTGTTCTAACACATCTGTTATCTCTCTCATATAGTTCGCAGCAGTGTTCTAACACATCTGTTACCACTGTCATTTAGTCAGCAGCAGTGTTCTAACACATCTGTTACCACTGTCATTTGGTCAGCAGTAGTGTTCTAACAGATATGCTCATCATCATCATCATCATCATCAGGTACCATGCCGACTGGCGATGGTTATTATGCTTCTCCAGAGTACACAGTCCTTCGTGCAGGCCATCAGCTCAGTTGGTGATCTCCTCTCACACCATCCTGTCAGACTGTCCAGTATCATTTCTCTTGGTCTTCCTCTTGATCTTCTTCCTTCTATTTTTTCTGTTGTTCTGATATTTTCTATGCCCCCTCTTCTCATTGCATGTTCTATTGAAACAGGTGTGAAACAAGGATGTATACTGTCTCCTTTACTTTTTGGGATTACAATAGACTTCATAATGAAAAAATGCTGCACAGGTAACACAGATATTGACTGGGTAAATGGGACCCAACTAGAAGACCTTGATTTTGCTGATGACATAACTCTTATCAGTAATAATGTGAATTCCATGCAAGAAAAAACAGATAGCCTGTCTTCAGTGGCTACCACAATAGGACTTGAAATTAACAAGGACAAAACAAAAATAATGAAAATTCCCATTAGTCAAAATGGAAAAATACACATAGAAGGGACAGATATTGAAGAAGTCAATCAATTTGCATACCTTGGCAGCTACATAGACCAGGATGGTGACACTAGAAAGGAAGTTAGGATCAGAATTGCAAAAGCAGCATCAATCTTCAAGAATCTTGAGAACATATGGAACTCAAAAGTTATAAGCACAAAAACCAAGTTAAGACTATTCAATTCAAATGTAATATCCACCCTCATTTATGCATGCGAAAGCTGGAAAACAACTAAAGAAATAGAAAAGAAATTAGACTCTTTTGAAAACAAATGCCTAAGGAAAATACTCGGCATCAAGTGGAATGAATTCAAGAACAATGCAGAGATAATCAGATGACTGAACAACAACCAGTCTCATGGGTGATCAGGAAAAGGAGATGGACATATGTTGGTCAGGTGATGAGAAGAAACAGTCAGAGAATCCCAAAAAAAGCTATCAAGTGGAACACAACAGGCCGAAGAAAAAGAAGCAGACTGTGTGAAACTCTGAAGAGGACATTGTTAAGAGAGGTCAAATTAACAGGCATAAATTCCTTTGATGAGGTTGAAAGACTCGCCGAAGACAGGGAAAATTGGTGAACTACTTTGCGAGCCCTATGTGACGTTTAACGGCACGGGAAGGATATAAGATATATCATTTAGTCAACACCAGTGTTCTAACATATCTGTTATCATTGTCAATTAGTCAGCAGCAGTTTTCAAGCACATCTGTTCATTCATTCATTTGCATGTCCCTTGTGGAACTTTGCCTCCCTAACACCACTCCTGTAGGCCTCTCAGTTGTGAGCAAGATGGCCTGCTGCTGATGCATCATTTGCAGATCATCAATGATGTCTTGCAGCCTTCTTCGCCGTGGTCTTCCTCTCCTTCTTTTTCACATTATGTACCCTTCCAAGACGGTTTTCTCTAGATTATCAAGACATTTAATGTGTCCACATCTGTTATTTCTGGTATTTAGTTAGCCACAGTGTTCTAACACATCTGTTATCTCTCTCATATAGTTCGCAGCAGTGTTCTAACACATCTGTTATCTCTCTCATATAGTTCGCAGCAGTGTTCTAACACATCTGTTATCTCTCTCATATAGTTCGCAGCAGTGTTCTAACACATCTGTTACCACTGTCATTTAGTCAGCAGCAGTGTTCTAACACATCTGTTACCACTGTCATTTGGTCAGCAGTAGTGTTCTAACAGATATGCTCATCATCATCATCATCATCATCAGGTACCATGCCGACTGGCGATGGTTATTATGCTTCTCCAGAGTACACAGTCCTTCGTGCAGGCCATCAGCTCAGTTGGTGATCTCCTCTCACACCATCCTGTCAGACTGTCCAGTATCATTTCTCTTGGTCTTCCTCTTGATCTTCTTCCTTCTATTTTTTCTGTTGTTCTGATATTTTCTATGCCCCCTCTTCTCATTGCATGTTCTATGAAAGTACATTGTCTCTCTCTTATCAGATATGCTACCATTGTTATTTCATCAGAGGCAGTGTTCTAACATATCTGCTATCCTTGTCATAAAGTAAGCAGCAGTGTTGTAACACAACTCCTAACATTGCTATTTCATTATCAGCAGTGTTCTAACATATCTTTTATCTATCTCATTTAGTTAGCAGCAGTGCTCTAAAACATCTTTTATCACTGTCAGCAGCAGTGTTCTAACACATCTGTTACCACTGTCATTTATTCAGCAGCAGTGTTCTAACATATCTGTTATCTCTGGCATTTAGTCTGCAGCAGTGTTCTAACACATCTGTTATCACTGTCATTTATTCAGCAGCAGTGTTCTAACATATCTGTTATCTCTGGCATTTAGTCTGCATCAGTGTTCTAACACATCTGTTATCTCTATCATTTATTCATCAGCATTATTCTAACATATCTGTTAACACTGTTATTTGTTCAGCAATAGTGTTCTAACACATCTGTTATCACTATCATTTTGTTATCAACAGTGTTCTAACATATCTGTTATCACTGTCATTTTATCGGCAACAGTGATCTATCACATCTTTTATCACTGTCATTCTGTCGGCAGTAGTGTTCTAACACATCCATTATCATTGTTATTTAGTCAGCAGCATCGTTCTTACACATCTTTTATATCTCTCATTTAGATAGCAACAGTGTTCTAACACATCTGCTACCATTGTTCTTTCGTCAGAAGCAGTGTTCTAACAGATCTGTTATCGGTGTTATTTCATCAGCCGCAGTGTCCTAACACATCTGTTATCACTGTCAATTAGTTAGAAGCCGTGTTCTAACAAATCTGTTATCTCTTGCATTTAGTCAGATGAGTTTTCTGACACATCTGTTATCTCTTGTTTAGTTAGCAGAAGTTGTCTAACACATCTGTTATCATAGTTATTTAGTCAGCAGCAGAGTTCTAACACATCTGTTATCATTGTGAATTAGTCAACAGCAGTTTTCAAACACATCTTTTATCACTTTATTTTAGTCAACAACAATGATCTAATACGTTTATTATCAATATCATTTTCCAACTGCACTGTTCTAACACATCTGTTGTCATTGTTATTTAGTAACTAGCCATATTCTAACACATCCGTTATCATTATTATATTTTCACCAGCAGCATTCTAATACATCTGTTGTCATTGTTATTTAGTCAGCAGCATAAATCTACCATATCTGTTGTCATTGTTATTTAGTCAGCAACAACATTCTAACACATATGTTTTCATTATTATTTAGTCAGTATCAGTGTTCTAACATATCTGTTATCATTGTTATTTAGTCAGTAGTAGTGTTTAACATATCTGTTATCACTGTTGTTTAGTCTGCAGCAGTATTCTAACACATCTGTTACTACTGTCATATAATAAGCAGCAGTGTCCTAACATATCTGTTACCACTGCCATTTTGTCAGCAACGTATTCTAACACAGTGTTCTAACATACCTGTTATCACTGTTATTTTATTAGCAGCAGTGGTCTAACACATCTGTTATCACTCTCATTTAGTTAGTATCAGTGGTCTAACACATCTGTTATCACTCTCATTTTAGTCAACAGTTATAACCACACTCCACATACATTTAGTCTTATAACCACACTCCACATACATTTAGTCATAAACACACTCTACAGACATTTAGTCTTATAACCACACTCTGCAGACATTTAGTCTTATAACCACACTCCACAAACATTTAGTCATAAACACACTCTACAGACATTTAGTCTTATAACTGCACTCTGCAAACATTTAGTCTTATAACCACACTCCACAGACATTTAGTCATAAACACACTCTACAGACATTTAGTCTTATAACTGCACTCTGCAAACATTTAGTCTTATAACCACACTCCACAGACATTTAGTCATAAACACACTCTACAGACATTTAGTCTTATAACCGCACTCTACAAACATTTAGTCTTATAACCACACTCCACAAACATTTAGTCTTAAAACCACACTCCATACAAATTTAGTCTTATAACCACACTCCACAAACATTTAGTCTTATAACCACACTCCACAGACATTTAGTCTTATAACCACACTCCACAAACATTTAGTCTTATAACCACTCCACAGACATTTAGTCTTATAACCACACTCCATACAAATTTAGTCTTATAACCACACTCCACAGACATTTAGTCTCATCATATAACCATTCCATATTCCTTTACTCTTATACATGTCCATCTTTTTATTCTGTCCTTGTAGAACTGACTGATTTTGTTGACATGAAACTTGTACTCAGTTTGACATGTCCATCTTCTTATTCTGTCCTCAGTGCATACAGTGAAGAAATAAGTTTCTTTACAAGTGGAACAGTTCCTTCTCAGCCAGAGCCGCCCATGTTGTCAGAACAGTTTGTCTGTGCTCTCATCATTTCTTGGATACAACGGCCTAGTGATGAGGAGTTCTTGCTGCAGATGGAGGATGAGACAACTGTAAAAATCATGAACTTCCTGATGCTTCATTCACTACCTGCTTTTTTTTTCACTTCCTGCTACTTCATTCACTTCTATACATTTTTTTTGAAAGAATAGAAGCTGTTAGCCAGATGCATATCTCCTAGCTTAGCTCAAATATAGTACTGGTGTAGATCAAATATAGTACTAGCTAGATCAAATATAGTACTAGCTTAGATCAAATATAGTACTGGCTTAGATCAAATATAGTACTAGCTTAGATCAAATATAGTACTGGCTTAGATCAAATATAGTACTAGCTTAGCTCAAATATAGTACTAGCTTAGATCAAATATAGTACTTTCTTAGATCAAATATAGTACTAGCTTAGCTCAAATATAATACTAGCTTAGATCAAATATAGTACTGGCTTTGATCAAATATAATACTAGCTTAGATCAAATATAATTCTAGCTTAGATAAAATATAGTACTAGCTTAGATGAAATATAGTACTGAGACTGAGAGAAATGATACTGGACAGTCTGACGAGATGGTGTGAGAGGAAATCACCAACTGAGCTGATAGCCTGCATGAAGGATCGTGTACTCTGGAGAAGCATAATAGCTAATGCCAGTCAGCACGGCACATGATGATGATGATGATGATGAATTTTAAATTGTCTTTCCAGATCTACAGAGAAACTATTTATTTAAGCCAAAAAAGTTAGATCACCAGCCTTAATGAGAACAGGTCACAAAGTTGGCCATTCAACTCATGCATTAGCCCATTCATTTCCTGGTTATCATCAGAAGACAACATTAACCCATTCATTTCATGATGTATCACAAGAAGAAAATATTAACCCATTCATTTCATGGTGTATCACAAGAAGAAAATATGAACCCATTCATTTCATGATGTATCACAAGAAGAAAATATTAACCCATTCATTTCATGGTGTATCATAAGAAGAAAATATTAACCCATTCATTTCATGGTGTATCATAAGAGTCATGGACAGCCAATTTTTTGTACAGAAATGACACCAAAAACTAGTGATGCTTGATTGAAGAATATTGCCTAGAAAATGTGAAGGAGTATCTTATAAATAAGTACAAACGAGCTGATCTGTTAAAGACAAGAATGATATTTATAGCAAGATGGAGCGAATATATTAAAGAACTCTATGAGGACAGTAGAAGAGAAATAGATATATGAAATAATAATGAAAGACCTCCCATATTAAAAGCAGACATGGAAGAAGCCATCAAACACATGAAGAACAACAAAGCACCAGGAACAGATAAAATCACCAAGGAAGAATTGGAAGCATTAGGAGAGCTTGGCATAGAAATAATTACCAGATTTGCTGAATGACATCTGTAACACAGATTGGTGAATGACATCTATAACAGTAACTATGTCCTATCAGACCTTTTGCAGTCAGTTTTCATTGCCCTACCAAAGAAACAAGGTGCAGTTGAATGTGAAGACCATTGAACCATTAGACTTATGAGCCATGTTACCAAAATCCTGCTTTGTATTGTCATGAGAAGAATCGGGAAAATAAAACCAGAAATCGCTGAAGAACAGTGCGGCTTCATCGAAGGAAAAGGTACAAGGAATCATCATCATCATCAATGCCTTTCACTCCCTTGAGAGCATAGGCCACGGAAAAAGGCTCTCCAGTCATCCTTGTTCTTGGAATTATTCTCTGCTTCCTTCCATGTGTATCCCTTGTCTCTGAGCACTGTCATAATTTCTCTTCTCCAAGTAAGTCTAGGTCTTCCTCATTTTCTATTTCCTTGAAGATTTCATGTCAGCACCTGTCTAGCTATGCTGGTGTTGGGTTTCCTCAGATTGTGGCTAATCCACCTCTGCTTCCTAGACATGATATGTAGGTTCATAGGTTCTTGTCCTGCTGTTTCTCAGACCTCCTTGTTCCTGATCTTGTTCTGCCGTTTAATGTTTAAAATCCTTCTCAAGCAGTAGTTCATAAATGTTTGTGTCCTCTGTTGTATTGTCTTGGTCATAACCAATGTCTCTGGACCATATAGTGGAACAGTCTTTATGTTTGTATTGAAAAAGTACAAGTATGCCACATATATAATGAGAACGTTGATGGAGAGATCAATAGAAGTAAAGATGGACCTATACTTATACATCATAGACTACTGTAAAGCATTTGATAAAGTAGGACAAAGAAATTATAAGAATGCTGGAAGACATCAACATAGAGAGGAAATATCTGAAACATATCAAAAACATATATTGGCAGCAATCAGCAGCAATGAATGTTGAGAACCAAATAGGAGCATTCCAAGACATAGAACTGAGAGTGAGATAAGGATGTGTTTTATCTCCTGACCTCTTCTCCTTGTACAGTGAAAACATAATGAGAAATATAGAGAGCTTGCCAGGAATATCACTTGGCTGGTACAACCTTAACAACTTAAGATATGCAGATGACACAGTTCTGATTGCTAAAAGTGAAGGGGATCTACAGGCTCTTCTGGACATCATGGTTCGTGAAAGTAAAAATAAAGGTCTCAGCCAGAACAAAAAGAAGACTGAAGTGATGGTCATCACAAAGAAAAGAATACCACAAAAATGTAGCATTACTATCGATTACACAGAGCTGAAACAAGTTGATAGATTCAAGTACTTGGGAACAATTATAATAACTGATGGGAAATGTCACAACGAAATAAAAAGAAAATGCTCAGGCCAAGTCAGCATTCCAGAAAATGAGACACATCTTGTGCAGCAGATCCATATCAATGGAAACAAGATTCCGAGTACTTAAATGTTACATCGAGCCAATTTTGTTTTATGAGCGTGAAGTATGGTCCATGAATAAGAGAGTACAATGGGAAATGGAGGCCATGGAAATGTGGTTCATAAGAAGGATGTTGAAGGTACCATGAACAGCCAAGAAAACCAATGAAGAAGTCTTAAGAGAGGCTGAAGTTACAAAGCAAATTGTAGCAAAGATTAGAAGCAGACAAGTGAGATTTATAGGACATTTCATGAGAATATGAAAATTGGAACACACTGTGGCAACTGGAAAAATTGAGGGAAGAAGAGGCAGAGGAAGACAGAGAGAGAAATTACTGGATGGGTTGTCAGTGTGGCTAGGAAGAAAGTAACCAGTAGATCTCATAATCAGCGCATAAGACATGGAATTGTGGAGAGAAATGATCACCTATGCCACGCAGCATGGCACTTAGATTAAATTAGATATTTATAGTGGTGGTGTGTTTTGTGCAAAGAAGAATAATATTTATAGAATGAGTATTTACAATTGTACTGTGTTTTGTAGAAAGAAGAGTGATATTTGTAGTTCTTTTGTGTTATATAGGGGCATGGATTCATTACTGTCTACAGTGGTCCAAATCTGTCATATGTGATTCGAGGTCTACATAGAAACACAGAGTATAGGTTCAGAGTAAGTGATTTTTTTTCCTTGGTCTGTGAAGCACATAAATAATTTTAAGTAATCAAAGCTGAGAATATGATCAACAAAAAAAGTCATTACATGGATATAATAACTTTGTCAGAAAGTTTATAATTATATTTATAATGGGCTAATAGTGAACAAGAATGAAGCATGCTGGGAAATAAAATTGTTTCTTACAGTTTGAAGCAATTTGCCAATTTTCATCTAGCAAGTCCGTAAGAAGAGCTACATTATGAACTTTTGCCACCTAACTGTTCTAGAAAATTTGCCCCTGTAAATAAAGTTATGTGCTGTCGTAATAATAATAGCCCCAATAGATGAGTTGAGGATAAATATGCATAAATAAAATACATATGATGGATAAGAAGTAGAGTCGAAAGCATTTGTGAAATTTATAATATGACAGTGAATCACAGGGTGACCTTCAGTTTTTTAAAAATATTTTAATAAAATGTACAAACATTCAGCATACTACTCACCATGTTCAGTGATGGTCTGCTAGCACTTCATTAAAACCTGGATTCTTCAAGAAAAAAAAAAAATCTTCTGACTAACTGTGTAGTCAGCTATGCATGGCTTCTTTAATCTTTTCCTCTGTACTGAACTTCTTCTCATCTGTCGTCTCCTTGAGGGATCCAAACACATGATAATCGCATGGTGCAAGGTTGGCCAAATATATTGAATTTGGAAGACACCCCAAATGTAGATTTATAATTTGTTGCACTGTTGCAATGCTTTATAAGTCCACATATTATCATGCTGTAACAACACACCAGAATTGAGCAAACTGTGATGTTTTAACTTGATTGCAGAGCAAAGTGGTTCTCAAGCAGATCTTCGCTGTTGATAGTGGTTCCTCTGGGCATATAATGTTCCAGGCTGGGCTTTCCCAGTCCCAGGATAACTGTGATGGTAACTGCTGTAGAACTGGTGCTAGTAAAGTTAGATGGAGTGAATGATGCAGTTTGTTGACAGCAGGCAGGCAGAGAAAGGAAGAAAGACAAGTTAGCAATAAGGAGAAGCAGCAGTAAAGTGGTTATGAAAGAGGACACTAACAACCAAATATTTTGGCAAAATTTACCTTGTCAAGGGAAAACAGTAAAGTCAAAACAAATGTATAAAAACAAGCACACAAACTCATCAGCTCTCTGTGAGGGAACTGGGCAGAATGTGGCTGCTGCAGGTGAAAGAGGAAATATAAGGGGTTAATGATGCTGCCAAGTGTGAAATACAGTCAGCTAGAGCAGCAGGAAATGAAAGAAAAAAGCAAGAGTAGGGGAGGAGTAGTGTTGACCTTTTCTCTCTCACAGAACAGATGAAAAAGTCTATTAAAGTGGAAAATGAGAAATGAACAAGACTGGGATATAGAACCAGTTATAATCAAACAAAGTAAAGAGTTTGTTCAGAGAAAGCTAAACTGAGAATTCAAACCAGCTGGGTTCACACTCATCTTTCATCCAGCATAGAAGATAAGAAACTGTTCAAGAGTTTTATGAATGCACTCATCAGAAGAGCAAGACCGAATGGCAGTGAATGAAATGTCACGTTTGCATTTTTTGTCCCTTTTATTATAATGTTGCGGTTTGTGTGGCTTTTTTTGAGATAACAGTGAGGCGGTGGGGGAAGGGGCGTGGCCAATCTTCAGAGGGGAAAAGTATAGAGAGGGCACATTATCTGAGGACGAATTAAAACTCACCCTCCATAATACTAACAGAATATGCATCTTCTTCCAGCAAGTCCATGAAAAGATCTGGTGTCTAACCCTGACAAAATTGTGCATCTTCTTCCAGCAAGTCCATGAAAAGATCTGCTGTCTAACCCTGACAAAATTGTGCATCTTTATCTAGCAAGTCCATGAAGATAGCTGCTGTCTAACCCTGACAAAATTGTGCATCTTCTTCCAGCAAGTCCATCGAAAGAGCTGCTGTCTAATGCTGATAAAATTGTGCATCTTTATTTAGCAAGTCCATGAAAAGAGCTACTGTCTAACCCTGACAAAATTGTGCATCTTTATTTAGCAAGTCCATGAAAAGAGCTGCTGTCTAACCCTGACAAAATTGTGCATCTTCTTCCAGCAAGTCCATCGAAAGAGCTACTGTCTAACCCTGACAAAATTGTGCATCTTTATTTAGCAAGTCCATGAAAAGAGCTACTGTCTAACCCTGACAAAATTGTGCATCTTTATTTAGCAAGTCCATGAAAAGAGCTACTGTCTAACCCTGACAAAATTGTGCATCTTTATTTAGCAAGTCCATGAAAAGAGCTGCTGTCTAACCCTGACAAAATTGTGCATCTTCTTCCAGCAAGTCCATCGAAAGAGCTACTGTCTAACCCTGACAAAATTGTGCATCTTTATTTAGCAAGTCCATGAAAAGAGCTACTGTCTAACCCTGACAAAATTGTGCATCTTTATTTAGCAAGTCCATGAAAAGAGCTACTGTCTAACCCTGACAAAATTGTGCATCTTTATTTAGCAAGTCCATGAAAAGAGCTGCTGTCTAACCCTGACAAAATTGTGCATCTTCTTCCAGCAAGTCCATGAAAAGAGCTGCTGTCTAACCCTGACAAAATTGTCATCTTTATTGTTGTTTTAGAGCATAACATCACTTTAACGTTACATCTTGTTTCTTTATGTTTTTGACATTTCCCATGCTGTTGCATTCACATCTCACATTTACCTTTTACTTCTTGTGCCATTGAGCTTTTTTTATATAATGTATTTTCAAACATAGGTGTAAGCTATTTCATTCATGTATTTCTCAGCTTAATTCTTTCTTTGATGTTCTTTGAAGGTGATCTCTATTTACAGTTAAACATTGAGCACTTACTTGAAGGTGGTCTTTATCTACAGTTAAACATTGCCAAACAAGCTAATCTTGAGTTTATCTTAATGTGTGAGAAATGGCACACCAGTACAGATGTCATTAAACACCTGATCAATAAGAAAAATCCCATGTAAAGTTTGATTTCAGTTTAAATTTTCAGTGTAAAAAAAAGCACTTAAAATAGACTGAAAAATAAGACAGGCAGAGATAAAGATTGAGAGAAAGTATTGTGATAAGCTGTCATGACAGAAAGCCATTAGTTGAAGTAATGATGATGATGATAATGATGATGTCTGTGTAGAGTGACAAAATGAACATAAATAATTTTCTTTCAGCTTTGTGCCAAAAACCATGAGGGTGCCAGCAAATGGAGTGAGGTTGTGTGTTACAGGACACTGCCTGAACAACCACACCCACCAAATAAACCTCAGATAAAGGGGAAGATTAGTTCACATTCATTCCGCGTTACATGGGGTAAGTGGTATGTCATCTTACATGTATTAAGTAAGTATAATCTTACATGGGATGAGCGGCATATGATCTTGCACATATTAAGTAAGTATAATCTTACATGGGATGAGCGGCATGTGATCTTGCATGTATTAAAGTAAGTATAATCTTACATGAGGTGAGTGGCATGTGATCTTACATGGGGTGAGTGGAATGTGATCTTACATGAAGTGAATGGCATGTGATCTTACATGGGGTGAGTGGAATGTGATCTTACATGGGGTGAGTGGCATGTGATCTTACATGAAGTGAGTGGCATGTGATCTTACATGGGGTGAGTGGCATGTGATCTTACATGAAGTGAGTGGCATGTGATCTTACATGAGGTGAGTGCAATGTGATCTTACATGAGGTGAGTGGAATGTCATCTTACATGGGGTGAGTGGCATGTGATCTTACATGAGGTGAGTGGCATGTGATCTTACATGAGATGAATGGCATGTGATCTTACATGAGGTGAATGGCATGTGATCTTACATGAGGTGAGTGGCATGTGATCTTACATGAGGTGAGTGGCATGTGATCTTACATGAGATGAATGGCATGTGATCTTACATGGGGTGAGTGGCATGTGATCTTACATGAGGTGAGTGGCATGTGATCTTACATGAGGTGAGTGGCATGTGATCTTACATGAGATGAATGGCATGTGATCTTACATGAGGTGAATGGCATGTGATCTTACATGAGGTGAATGGCATGTGATCTTACATGAAGTGAGTGGCATGTGATCTTACATGAGGTGAGTGGCATGTGATCTTACATGAGGTGAGTGGAATGTGATCTTACATGAGGTGAGTGGAATGTCATCTTACATGGGGTGAGTGGCATGTGATCTTACATGAGGTGAGTGGCATGTGATCTTACATGAGATGAATGGCATGTGATCTTACATGAGGTGAATGGCATGTGATCTTACATGAGGTGAGTGGCATGTGATCTTACATGAGGTGAGTGGCATGTGATCTTACATGAGGTGAGTGGCATGTGATCTTACATGAGGTGAGTGGCATGTGATCTTACATGAGATGAATGGCATGTGATCTTACATGGGGTGAGTGGCATGTGATCTTACATGAGGTGAGTGGCATGTGATCTTTCATGAGGTGAGTGGCATGTGATCTTACATGAGATGAATGGCATGTGATCTTACATGAGGTGAATGGCATGTGATCTTACATGAGGTGAATGGCATGTGATCTTACATGAGGTGAGTGGCATGTGATCTTTCATGAGGTGAGTGGCATGTGATCTTTCATGAGGTGAGTGGCATGTGATCTTACATGAGGTGAGTGCAATGTCATCTTACATGAGGTGAGTGGCATGTGATCTTACATGAGGTGAGTGGCGTGTGATCTTACATGAGGTGAGTGGCATTGATCTTACATGAGGTGAGTGGCATGTAATCTTACATGTTTTAAGTAAGTATAATCTTACATGATATGAGATATAAGATCTTACTTGTATTAAGTAGGTACAGTCTTACATGAAATGAGACATATGATCGTACATGTATTAAGTGAGTATAATCTTAATTGAGATGACTGACATGTAATTTCTTGTTTTATACAAGGAGAGAAGTGGTATGTGGAATAATTAAAGGATTAATGTAAGGTTGAAACACTGAAGTGAAATCAAAAGTGTGAAGGAACAAATGTCACCACAAATCACATGCAAATCTTCACAAGTTCCATGTAAATGTTAACCACAAGTCTCATGTAAATGTTCATAACAAATCACATGTAAATGTATGCCAGTAGTTAGATGTAAATGTACAGCACAAGTATAGTCAGCATATTCAGTCAGTCATTTGCATGTCCCTTGTGGAACTTTGCCTCCTAACAGCTCTCATGTAGGGCTCTCAGTTGTAAACAAAATGTATAAACTAGGAAAAAAAGTAGGAACAGCTTTATTACTTCATGACTATAAAGTTGTAACGTTTCGGCGTGAGCCTTAATCATACAAAAACATACAGGATGAAGAAATAGAGAGGAGATAAAGAATAGATTCACATGAATACTAAAAAAAAAAATAAATTAAAAAATTGAAAAAGAGTACTTAGCTGTAAATTGTAAGGTGTGGCTTGTCTGGTGGTGTGTGTCAAGAATGGATTTAGTAGAACGTGGAGACTGTTTAAATGGAGACCTGTGATATGTGGTCAGTGGGTTGTAACTGGGGGTGGTGGATGGGGAACTGGGAAGGTGTGATATAGAGTTACAATGTTGACCTAACCAGAAGAAGTTGAAATAGATGGTTAGGGAAGAGAGGTTGCAAAGTGATGCTGTGAGGAGGTTTGTCAAGTATGAAGGGGTGGAGCTTAGTGGAGAGGTACTATAATGGTTGAAGAGAATGTTAAGTGTAGCTGAACAACGAGTTTAACCCATGTAGCTCCAGCGTCCCATAATTTTGAATGCAGTGGTTCTCAAGCGCCAGGTGACTTGTGTCATCTGCTTGACATTGTTTGATGGCTGTTACCAGAAAATCAGATTTGCCTCTGTGGTTGGGGCATTGAAATGATTTGGGTCTGGTTTTGAAGCATGCTGGGTGATGTCGTACAGATGTTTTTGCATGTGGTCCCCTAATCTGAGGCCAATCTCACCAATATACATTATCCTGCATCTTTTGCAAACGATGACATATTATGGGACTCGCATGTGAATCCCTCATGAAAAGTGATGATAGTTTTGGGAAAGGTGATCGTTTTCATTTCCCAGACTACATGGCAGGTAAGTCAACAGGGACGGTTATATTTTCTGGTGCCAACATACGTAAGGCTCTGCTTCAAGTGGCTGTGGACAAGGTGTCCTTAAGGTTTGGCTCACGTTTGTATGCCAACAGGGGTGGATCAGAAAAAAATGTCGCAAGTGTCGGGGTTGAGTTGGATTATCGGCAGATGACGATAAAGAATTTTCTTAACCATCTTACTGTGTGGGTGGAATGGCAGTACTAATTTAACTCTGTCAGATGGAGTAACAGGCTTTTTCCTGAATACTTCTTTGCGGCTCACTAGTTGGATACGGTTGAAGGATTCATGAAAGATTCTTCCTGGGTAGTGGCGATGACGGAAAAATTCTAATAACTTGTTGGACTGATCTATAAAGTCCAAATTATCCTGACATATGCGCCGAAGACGGAGGAGTTGGGAGTATGGGATGGAGTTCTGGCAGGCTTCAGGATGGAAGGAGGTGTAAAACAAATAGATGTGGGTGTCGGTGATCTTGTAAAATACAGAGGTGACAAGCCTGTTTGTGCCATTAGAAATGTGTATGTCTAAAAAGTTAACAGACTTGTCAGAAATTTCATAAGTGAACTTTATGTTGTTTTTTGAGTGAGTTGGCGAATTCAATACATTTTTTTTAGCTCTTCTTGTGGCATACTTGTGATTCCAATCCCATCATCGATGTACCTTTTGTAGAATTCTGGAAGTCTGCCAATGTAGGTTTCCCATAATTTGACTTCCAGAAAGCCCATAAATAGACATGCATAACTGGGACCCATTTTTGTTCCCATGGCAACACCACTGATTTGCTCAAAGTATTCGCCGTTGAATTCGAAAGAATTTAGGTTTAGTACTAACCATGTAAGTCTGATTATGGTGTCAGTGCTAGTGGTGGGGTGAGGGTCTTTGTCAAGAAAATAGCGGAGTGTTAAAAGTCTATCCTCATCGGGGATAGAAATGTATAGGGAGCAGACGTCAAGGAGAAAGATGTGATAGGTGTGGTGTCGAGAGAGTGTGATCGTATCAAAAGTTGTTAAGGCGTGGTTGGTATCTTTCAAAAAGGAGGGTAGTTTGTGTACTAGCGGCTGGAAAATGCTGTCCAAAAAGTCAGAAATGTGCTCAGTGGGGCATGAACACGCTGATACAATGGGGCATCCAGGGTTACCTGGTTTGTGGATTTTAGGAAGAAGATAGAAGGTCAGTGTGCCTAAACAGCATTTCTTAATGTGAAGAGACACAGCTTGGGATGGGAGGACACCTTCTGTAATCAAGTCTTTAATGGTTGCTTCCACTGTGTCATTATTTGAAAGGTAGTATCGTTTTTACTTGGGACATATAATTTTATATTGCTGAGTTGGGACATTCCTTTCGCAACATATAAATCTTCTTTCCAAACTACGAGATTCGATGTTTTATCTGCTGGTTTTATCACTATGTTTCTCCGATGCCGAAGTTTGGACAAAGCCCTGAACTCTCCCTTATTTATGTTAAAATGTCTAAGTGTTGGTGGTCGGAGGTTAAGGAGCTCACGCCATGTCCAAAGCTTGGGAAGCCCCGGGGGAAGGTGTCCAGTTATATTTATGGTGGTTGTAACGTGCAAGTGGGTTATCGGTGTCTTGTGTAAGTTGGTTGGACTCTTTGTTAGCAAAGTGATATTTAAGTCGTAGTCGGCGGTGGAACTGTTTAACATCACGGAGTAAAAATTAGCGATCACACCGAGGGCGGATAGTAATAAATTTAAAGCCTTTGGCGAGAACTAGTTTTTCATCATCATAAAGGACCAAGTCGTGGGGAATACAGACGACATTAGAGATTGGAGGAGGATGAGAAGGAGAGGGGGGGTATCATCTACGGGTGGGGGGTTCATGTACTTGAATATGCTGTGTAATCTGGGAAGTTTGGTCAGGAGGTATTAAAGGTGTCTGATGGTCAAGTGAGATAGAAGTCTGTTGGTCAGGTGTAGCAGAAATGGGGGGGGGGGGCTGATTGAAAGGTGGTTCACCTCTAGAAGCAAAAGAGACCGGCTGTGGTAGAAGTCGGTTAAGTTTATGTTCTTTGCTAGAGACATAGAACTGGTAAAGCTGGCGATTTGTGACGTATATAATGTGTTTGATAAGAAGAAGGAGAACACCGTTGTCTGATGTGTAGGAGTGAAGGCGGCGTTCAAGGCTGTTTTTGACCCAATCAAAGCTGGACAACTGGCGTCTGTAATTCTGACTGATACAGTCATTCTGAGCCACGAGCAATTTTTCTCGATCTTATCCAGAAGTGTTTGTTCAACCACGTGGAGTGTGCCGGCCGCAGGGTGAAAAGATGACGAGAAACCTTTAGGAATTATTTTGTGGCGCAGACAGTAGTTCAGAAAGTGGAGGTGGGAGGCGAATCTCGTCTTCTTGCAAATTGTGAAAGCCAGTTCTGTGGCTGTGCTAGATATATGTGGCGGAAGAAGGCGGAAAGAAAAGCGAATGAAAGTTTGAGGGATTTAAGATATTCCTTAGCGGATGGCATAGTGAAGTGTGAAGACGGGAAGAAAGAAGACTACTAATGGTGACAAAGGATTAGTATATTACAACTGGGATACTTTGGCTATGGGGAGGAGATGTGACTAAAGTGCTGAGAGGGGTGTATTGGAAGATCATTGAGAGTATAGACGTACAAAAACGTCCTGTATTTTTTTGTATGATTAAAGCTCACGCCGAAATATCACAGCTTTCTAGTCGTTGAGTAATAATGGTGGTCCTACATTTTTCCTAGTTTATACATTCTGGCATCACAGCTTTACTGCAGTGCTTCGTGTAAGTTATATACTTATACACTAATTATTGGTTGTAAGCAAAATGGCTTGCTGCGATGCATCCATTTGCAGATTATCAACAGTGTCTTGCAGCCATCTTTGCTTTGGTCTTCCTCTCTTTCTTTTTCCCATTATGCACCCTTCCAAGATGGTCTTCTCTAGATTATCATGATGTTTAATGTGTCCAAAATTTTTAAGTTTTCTCTGTTTAATCTTCTTTACAAGCCAGCTTTCTTCAGTATTAAGTTATTGTAGTATGGATATATTTGTTCTTTTCTGCATCCATGATACTTGAAGAATTCTTCTGTAGCATTTACATTCAAAGGCATGTATGTGTTTCTCAGCTGTTATGTTAAGTGTCTAGGTCTCACAGGCATATGTTGTGATGGGAAAGATGCATTCCCTTAAAAATCTTATTTTTGTAGTTCTGTCTGTACTCCTCTACAGATTCTTTATTTGTTTTACTTTCTGAAGAACTATATATGTCCTCTTTGAAATTTCCCTCATTGTGTCTTCATTATTAATAGTGATCCAAGATATTCAAAACTCTCCACCTCTTCCAATGTTTCTCATTAATACATATTTCAGCTGCCTTATTTGTTTTGTCATTTGTCATCAATTTAGTTTTCTTCACATTAAGATAGAGGTTTTGCTCTTCGCTGTTCTTATGGACTGACATAATTAGTTTTTCCATTCGTTGTTGTGTTGTAGACAGTAATACCGTGTCAAGAGCCTATATAATCTCATATAATCTGTTATTTCACAACCTCCAATTGTTATGGCATCGTAATATTCTTTATCTACATCTTCTTTTCTCTTCTCTTCTTCTTCTTTGTACGCACACTGGCGATGATGTGTTGTACCCTGATTTTTGCAATGCACCTTTTGGCTGGGTACCTCTGACTTCAGCACCTTTCCTTGCTTGGGCAGACTGTGGTCTTGCTCGAACTACCATGAAGACGATGTAGCCTGGCCAAAACTTTGTTTTCCAGCCTCTGGCTGTACTTAAACCCCTTCTCCTTGTCAGATCCAGCATGCAACGCTGGCTGGCCAGACGGCTTTGAGACAGTTCCACAGAGACATTCCGAATTTGGGATAAGGAATATGATGAGTACCTCAACGATATCCATTCCCCGCCACCTATAGTCTGCTGCTAGCTCTGTTTTGTTTACATCATTCTGATAGCCATTGTTGTAAAGACCCATAGGCTTGTCTCGTCCTGGTTTCATTAGTTTCACACCAGATTTTCCTCATTCCTGCCGGCAATCTCCATGTCCCCACCCATCCACCAACCTGACATTACATTTTACGGAAATAACAATTACAATTAGTGTTGACTGCTACAGGTTTCTGGGCTACAGAAGTAGGTCTGAGTTTTTAAGCAAACAGATCTATGTTCCCTGTCTCACAAAGATTATGTTAAGATGAGTGTGTTCTTAACACAGTTGTTCCCAAGGGATACATCTTCTCTAACATATTCTCTAACATTCCTCATTATATTTTCAGTATACAAGTTAAATAAGTAAGGCAACAGCATGCACCCCTGGCGGATCCCTTGTTTTATGTCAGACTAAGTTGTTGTTTCACATTTATTCTTACTGCTGCCTGTTGGTCTAGATACAGCAGTGATATTAATTGTATTAATAAATGTGTTGGAAATCCCATTTTTTTCCAGTTTCTGGTGTTGTACACAATCAAATGCCTTTGAATAGTCTGTAAAGGATAAATATAAATTCACATTAAATTCTCTGCATTTATCTATATTAATCTTATATTGAATATATGATCTCTTAATCCTCTTTCTTGTCTAAAACCATCTTACATCTTACATCCTTCTCGTGCTGTTAAACATCACATAGGGCTCACATAGTTGTTTGCCAAGTTTTCCTGTTCTTGATGAGTCTTTCTACTTCATCAAGGGATGTTATGCCCACTAAACTGGATTCTCTTAACAATGTCTCTTTAGAGTTTCACGTGGTCGACCTCTTTTTCTTCGGCCTGTTGTGCTCCACTTGGTAGCTTGTTTTGGTATTCTCTGGTTGTTTCTTCTCATCACATGGCCTATATATGTCATCTTTTTTTTTCTGATCACCCAGTTGTTGTTTGCTCATCTGTCTTATTTCTGCGTTGTTCTTGAATTTGTTCCACTTTATACCATATACTTTCCTTACGCATTTGTTTTAAAAAAGTCTAATTTATTGTCTATTTCTTTAGTTGATTTCCATCTTTCACATGCACAAATGAAGGTGGATATCACATTTGAATTGAATAATCTTAACTTGGTTTTTGTGCTTAAAACTTTTGAGTGCCATATGTTCTCAAGATTCTTAAGGACAATGCTGGTTTTGCAGTTTGAATTCTAACTTCCTTCCTGGTGTCACCATCCATTGGTCTATGTAGCTGCCAAGGTATGCAAATTGGTTTACTTCATCAACAACTACTCCCTCTATGTATAGTTTTCCTTTTTGATTAATGAGAAGTTTCATTATTTTTGTTTTGTCTTTGTTAATTTCATATCCTATTTTGATAACCAAGTAAGACGGAATCTGTTTTTTCCTGCATTGATTTCACATTGTCGCTGATAAGAGTTACGTCATCTGCAAAATCAAGATCTTCTATTTAGGTCCTATGTACCCAGTCAGTGCCCATTTTACCTGTACAGCATCTTTTCAATACAAAGTCAATGGCAATTCCAAAAAAATGAGGGAGGTAGTATACATCCTTGTTTCACACCTGTTTCAATCTGAAACCATTCACTCATTCCTTCTTCTAAATCCAGCTTGTACTATATTGACAACTTCTTATATTTTCTTACAAAGTCTACTCATTATGATTTTTAATAGAATTTTACTGGCATGACTAATCAAGGCAACAGTTCTGTAGTTTGTGCATAACTTCAGGTTATCCTTTTTTGGCAGTGGTATGAATTCAGTTCTTTTTCATTCTTTTGGTCAGATACTTGAATGCCATATCTTTTTACATATTACATGATAGATTGTTGCACTTACCTTTTCTCCTGCTTTAATAAGTTCAGCTGTTATTTCATCACATCCTGGTGATTTGCCATTTTTCAGATTCTTTATTGCCCATAAAACTTCTTCTATTATCGGTTTGAGTTCTTTCTCCTCCAATAATAATTCACACTGTTGATTTCTGCTTTCACAGTCAGTTGTTTCATACATTCCTCTGCAATATTCCTTCCATCTTTCTAGAATTTCCTCTGTCTCTGTTAAGGTATTCCTCATCTCGTCACAAATTTCATTTAGCTTAGGTGTGACATTTCTCGTCATTGTCTTCATTTCCTTAAAGATTTCACTATCTCTTCCACACTTCTGATGTTCTTCTATTCTTTCACAACATTCTTGTATGTATTGTTTTTTGTCTTTACTTATGTTTCTTCGTACTTCTTGTGTTAAAGATTTATATTCCTCTTTGTTGTTGTTTGTCACTTTCCATTGCATCTTCATTTCTCTACGTTGTTTTATCAGTTCTAGTGTGCCTGCTGTAATCCATCCATTCTTTTGTGTTTTCTTTACTGGAACCATGTCTTTAGCTATTGTTATTAAGATATCTCTGGCCTACGTAGCCAGTGCGTCTGATGTCATCTCCTGTACAGCCATTAGGATTTCGAAATGGTTCTTCACTTCTATACCATATTGTTCTGGTATTTTTGTAAGATCAAAGAGGAGTGGTCTTGGTCCCTTACATGTCTTTTTTATCTTTATTTTCATGTCTAATAACTCATGGTCCGCGTCACAATCGGCACCTGGTAGAATTTGTGCTGTTATACTTGATCTCCATCTTCTTTTTACTAAAATGTAATCTATTTGATTCTTGGTTTTCCTATCAGGTGATGTCCATGTGTAAAGTCTTCTTGGATGATGTCTAAAAAGTGTGTTAGTGATCATTAGCTCATTTTCTGTGCAAAACGCCATTAGAATGTCACCTGTCTCATTCCTATGTCCTATACTAAATTTCCCTAAAACATATCCTTCATCTTCTGCTCTTTCTGTACCAATCTTTGCATTAAAATCACCCATTATTAATTAAATAAAAGGTAATCCTCCCATGCCTTAGAGGCACATAAGGAAATGGTGTTAGTGTCCATACAATATCATTTTTTTGTACTGTTGTCATTTGCAGCATGTTATGAAAATCTTCTACTTCCTCTTCTTCTGCTGCTGATGTAGGTGCATATATCTGGATAAGTATTACATTTCCAGGAGTGCCCTTAAGTCTGATAGTGACATCAGCATATTGTGAAACCCCAAAATGAGGACAATTCACTTTTGTACTTCAAGTAATTAAACAGCTTTTTGCATATACAGTAACTGAAGTACAACTCCTTTTTACAGAATCTCTGCTTAGTCTGTTTCTTTCTTTGCTTCTGTCTGGTTGTGTGAATAAAATTAGTCTTTCAACACAGGCATTTGTCACCAAAAAAAAACAAAAAACTGGGGTATCTTCATAGTCTCACTGTACTTGCTCTTCTACATTGTTCAGCTTCTGATGACTACAAACATGAAATTAACTCCCCGTCACTTGTGGCAAGAGATTTCTTCAAGATAGAGAACTGACTTAGTATCATCTTTGTGTTGATCTTTTCCTATTAGAAATGTTAGTACTGATACAACTTGCCATGAGATATCTTCTAGCTCTAGCCACTTAAAGCCAGAAAACTAAAAAAGACTGCAGCCTGTTAAGTAGAAATCTTCTGAACATCCTTCATGCATCACTACTTCACTCTACTGAAACTGTTGTCCTTACATTTCTAGCCATCACTTGCTGCCATAACATTCTGTAATGAAACAAGTTATTATTGTTCTCTTTATTGTATACTAATGTATATAAGTTCCTTTTCAGTTACACAGAATTCCATTATTGGAGTATTGGAGAACAAATTGATCATTTCATTAAGATATAACTATTTCTGCAATATAAACACAAATATAAAGTCATTCCCAGCAGTAATAATGAAGTGACAAGGTTTTTACGTTGTCGACTTCAGAATAAGATCTTAAGGAAAAAAACCCTCAGAAACTCAACTTCAAAACATGAAAACATTTCAGTTTGACATAAATGACATAAAAATGAATAAAACAAAATGAATCATTTATGTACTGAGTTCTATGCTAGAAACTGTGAGAAAACTGTTTCATAATTATGACATAAGGCACACAATCAGGCAACACTTCTTCTTCTTCTTCTTCTTATACAGTGTCTGTCTATATCTGCAGTCCTGTCTCTTGGATGAATTTCACTGTTTTTTGTAATTCATGTATGGAACCAAAGAGCTTATCTTCTTTAGTGGTTTCACTGAGCCAGTAATTATTTCTCAGTGTCTTGTAGTTGGTGCAATTTTGGAGCCTATGTTCCATAGTTTGGTGCACTTGGGTACATGTACAAAAAGTAGTACCAACCTTAAACTTTGTATACATATGACTTCAAAGTCGGCTGTGTCCTGTTTGGAGATGGAAAATGGTGACTTGTTCCTTTCTGTTTAGCATGTGATAGTCCTCATGTGCTGGTGTTTGTGGCTTGACGTAAAATTTTTATCATGCTTTTCTTCTGATTATAGGTGATGGGTATGTCTAGTTGCTCCATTTCAGTGCCCTCTTCGGCCAGATGGTCAGCTTTCTCATTGCCTGGTATCCCACAGTGGTAGGGAATCCACTGCAAAGTGATTCTGTGTTGTAAGCCAATTTTTGACAAGCACCCTGAACGTCTGGTAGTTTGTTGCATTGAAAAGCTTTCAGTACTGATCTTGCATCTGTGAGAATTACTATGGAGCACATATCAATTCTGGAGTCTGATAGTTTTTCAACTGCAGCAATGATTGTCCTAACTTCTGCATCACAGTTGTTGCAGTATTTTCCAGTAGGTATGGAACTCTTGTCAGTGGTGTTGTTTGGATATTCAATATGTGCTCCTGCCCCTCCATTCTTTATGGCATTATGTGCAGATACATCTGTATACACACGTATCCAGGTGTCACATGGATATTTGTCATCTAATCTAGCACACTAAGTGTGGCCGTTGATCTTACATGATTGCTTTGCATCTCACCATTCTGCACACCTTTCACTTCAGTTTTATTGCTTTGCATCTCACCATTCTGCACACCTTTCACTTCAGTTTTATTAGTTATTTGTATATAGTCTGCTTCTTTCCATGGTGGTACAGATGATAATGGAACAACTACAGTTGGAAGGTCAGGTATCAGCTTACACATACGCTTGGCCTGATGAGTGAAGCTGCTTCTTTTAAGTCGTCTTAGTGCCAAGTTATTGAATCTCTCCTTCAGGGGATGGCTTACGGAGCTGAGGAGTTTCTTTCCCAAGGTCATGACCTTTGTGTCTCTACATTCTTTTAGCACTTGAAAACCATTTTCTGCATTTCTACTACTGGTGTAGACCTCATGGCACCTGTGATAATCCGTAGTGACTGATTTTGCACCTTGTCTAGATTATGCAGCGTAGTGTTTGATGCTGTGCACCAAGCTGTTGAGCTATGTCCTAAATGTGGTAGAATACTTTGCTGATATACATTCTTTAGTTTTCTTTCACTAGCTCCCCATGTGGTTCCACTCAGTTTTCTTAATATGGCTAGTTTTCTTCTGGCTTTTGTTTCTGCACTGCTGATGTGTTGCTTCCAGGTCAGCTTTGAGTCAAGAGTCACTCCTAAGTAAGTGGGTTGGTTGTCCATCCTTAAGGATATTTCATTTACAAAGATCTTACCGGCTTTCTGTTTAGATGAGAGAGTGAACAGACTGGTACTTGATTTCTCTGTGTTGATACTTACACACCATTTGTTTGTCCATGATGTCAAGATGTCTGCTGCTCTTTGGAATCACTGTGTAGCAACTGTCGCGTATTCATCTGTACACCACATGACCAGATCATCTGCATACAATGCTGCTTTGATTCCATAGGGAAGTTCTTTGACCAGGTCATTAATTAATACCAGGAATAGTATAGGTGAAACCACTCCTCCTTGTGGTACACCGTGTCGCAGAAGTACTTTCTGGCTTTTGTGTCCATCCATTACTACTCTAGCTCTTCTATTGTGTAAATAGGACTTTATCCAGTTGTACAGTCTTCCATTCACAATTCATTTTCTTAGTTTCCACAGCAGACATTTTTTCCATACTTTATCAGAGGCTTTCCTTCAGGTCCATCTATGAGGTTAGTCCAAGTTTTTTGTCTAGGAATGCATCCTCAATCTCTTGAGAGAGATAAGTCACTTGATCTTCTGTACTGTAGTGATGCCTAAATCCTTGTTGTGGAACGAGGTTTTCACTTTCTAGGTACCATTTTAGCCTCAGGTCAATGATGCGTTCCATTGTTTTGCACAGGCACCTAGTGAGACTGATTGGCCTGTTGCTGGAAGCTGAATCACAGTTTTTCCCTGACTTTAGCAGTGGTACCATGCTTGCTTCCTTCTAGATTTTAGGTAATTTACCTGATCATTCTTGATCATTTCATTGGATACTCCATTTGGTCCTGGTGATTTCCTTGGTTTCAGTTTACTGACTGCTAGATCTAACTCACTGCATGTGATTGGTGCATCCATGACCTCCACTTTTCTGCCTTGTTCCTCTTCTTTCTGTGGGTCAATGCACACTGTACACTCTTTCTCTGGATGGATATCAATGTTGCAGTTGTGCAAACATGCGATCAGAGTGATCTACCTGATTATCTGTAAGAGTTTTCAAATCCTCTATTAGTGTAATCTTTGTACTTCTTCCAGTGCTCTCATCATTTAACTGTTTGATTAGTTTCCACACTTTCCTTCCATCCTTTTCAAAGTTTAGGAACTCTGTTTTCTCTTTCCATCTTTCCCATCTAGCTTGCAGCTTGGCTCTCTGAAATTTGGCCTTAGCATGTTGGTAATTGTTTGTGGTGTTCTTGGCATGGTCTATTTTCTGCTTGCTTTCAAGCTGCTTCCACATCATCATGGAATTTTCCCAGTTCACTAGGTAATGGTAAGGTAAAGGTAACCCTGTCATGCCTTAAAGGCACATAGAGATATGGTGTTAGTGCCCATATTTTCCTTGACCTGTCAGCACACTAGAGGGTGATTTGGTCAGTATCATGCCTGGCCACCTTTCCTTCCCCAACTCCAGAAGAAGTCGGTTACCCATTTCTACAGCTGGGTGACTGGGATGCCTCCGGCCAGATTCGAACCCCCTGACATTCGCCATAAGAGACCAGTGCACTAACCACTTCACCACTCAGACACCTATTCATTCATTCATTTGCATGTCCCTTGTGGAACTTTGACTCCCAAACAGCACTCCTATAGGCCTCTTGGTTGTGAGCAAGATGGCCTGCCGCTGCTGCATCCATTTGCAGATTGTCAACGATGTCTTTCAGCCATCTTCATTTTGGTCTTCCTCTCTTTCTTTTTCCCATTATGTATCCTTCCAATACGGTCTTCTCTAAATTATCATGACGTTTAATGTGTCCAAATTATTCAAGTTTTCTCTGTTTAATCCTCTTTACTAGCCAGCCTTCTTCAATATTAAGCTCTTGTAGTATAGATATATTTGTTCTTTTTTGTGTCCACGATATTTGAAGAACTCTTCTGTAGCATTTACATTCAAAGACATTTATGTGTTTCTCAGCTGTTTTGTTAAGTTTCCAGGTCTCACAGGCATATGTTGCCATGGGAAAGATGCATGCCCTTAAAAATCTTATTTTTATGGTTCTGTCTGCTTCTCTCCACAGATTCTTTAGTTGTTTTACTTTCTGAAGAGTGATAGATGTCCTCCTTTTAATTTCCCTCATTGAATCTCCATTATTAGTTAGTAGTGATCCAAGATATTCAAAACTCTCCACTTCTTCCAGTTTTTCCTCATTGATACATATTTCAGCTGCCTTGTTTGTTTTGTCAGTTGTCATTAATTTAGTTTTCTTTGCATTAAGATAGAGGTTCTGCCCTTCGCTGTTTTTACTGACTGACATAATTAGTTTTTCCATTCCTTTTTGTGTTGTGAACAGTAATACTGTGTCATCAGCATATCTAATCTCTGGTATTTCATAACCTCCAATTGTTATGGCATCATAATATTCTTTGTCTACATCTTCTCTAACATTCCTCATTATATTTTCAGTATACAAGGTAAATAAATAAGGTGACAATATGCACCCCTGACGGACCCCTTGTTTTATGTCAAACCAAGTTGTTGTTTCACCATTTATTCTTACTGCTGCTTGTTGGTCTAGATACAGCAGTGATATTAATTGTATCAAATGTGTTGGAAATCCCATTTTTTCCATTATTTCCCAAAGTTTCTGTTGTTGTACACAATCAAATGCATTTGAGTAGTCTATAAAGGATAAATATAGATTTTATGGGCAATAAAGAATCTGAAAAATGGTAAATCACCAGGATGTGATGAGATAACAGCTGAATTTATTAAAGCAAGAGGAAAAGAGTGTGCAACAATCTATCATGCATTGTGCAAAAAGATATGGCATTCAGGTATTTGGCCAAAAGAATGGAAAAGAACTGTATTCATACCACTGCCAAAAAAGGATAACCTGAAATTATGCACAAACTGCAGAGCTGTTGTCCTGATTAGTCGTGCCAGTAAAATTCTGTTAAAAATCATAATGGGTAGACTTCGAAAGAAAATAGAAGAAGAAGTCCATATGATCCAAGCTGGTTTCAGGCAAGGAAGAGCATCAAGAGATCATATATTCTATATAAGATTAATAATAGAGAAATGCAGAGAGTTTAATGTGAATCTATATTTATCCTTTATAGACTCATACACCCAGTATGGTTTATAGTCCCTACGACATCCTCTGGGAGTGGTTTCATGGGCGTCCTGAAGGATACAAGGATTGAATTTCTTCTCTATGCTGTTAATATCCTTACCTTCTGTGAACAGCTGTCCCACTAGGATACCTGTACGATGTCTGTACATTGTCCAGTTAGCTTTTTTATAGTTCCACCTGGGGAGAGGGTTACTGGTGTTAAGGAGTTCATTTTCTATTGTCAGGAAGACTGGTCGATGGTCTCTACCTCCAAGTTGTTTTCCAACTTTGCGTGTAATGTTCCACTTCAGGTCTGGAGAGTGGAATGATCGATCTGGTGTTGAGGTTATATGCCAAGCCCTTGAGTAAAATGTTGGGGGATCCATTGGCTGGTTGATCAGGAGAAGTCCATTATCATCCTGCCAGCTCTCAACTTCCTCTTCTCTCTTGTCTATGTGGTCGTAGCTCCAGCTCTGGAAGTGGTTGTTAAAATCACCACAGACCATCAGATTCTCTTTATATTGGATTGTTTCTAGAGTAAGTGGGAGGTCATTAGGACAATAATAGTTAAGGAGGTGGAAGTCTGTATTACTGGTTTTTAGATGGATCATCTGGTATTCGGCTCCTTCCATGTACACTCCCATTTGACATGCGCTGATGTTATTCTTAACAAGTGTGAGTACTCATTTTTATCTGTCCTGTCAGTCTGATCTGAAACACTGGTAGCCTCTGATTTTAAAGGTGGCATCTTTGGCATTCAAGATTCAGAATTCAAGAAGAATGCAGAGATAAGACAGATGACTGAACAACAACCAGTCTCATGGGTGATCAGGAAAAGGAGATGGACATATGTTGGTCACTTGATGAGAAGAAATGATCAGAGAATCCCAAAACAAGCTATCAAGTGGAACACAACAGGCCGAAGAAAAAGAGGCAGACCGTATGAAACTCTGAAGAGGACATTATTAAGAGATCCAAATTAACAGGCATAAAATCCTTTGATGAGGTTGAAAGACTAGCCAAAGACAGGAAAAACTGGCGAACTACTTTGTGAGCCCTATGTGATGTTTAACGGCACGGGAAGGATATAAGATATAAGATAAGATCTTTGGCATGCTAAGGCCAATGCCTCACTGTGGAAAAATTGAAGGAAGAAGAGACAGAGAAGTTACTGGATGGGCTATCAATGTGGCTAGGAAGAAAGTCACTGGCAGATCTCATAATCAAGTCTAAAGACAGGGAACTGTGGAGAGAAATGATCGCCTACACCACAAAGCATGGCACTTGAACTGAATCTTTGGTTAGGTGTGTCTCCTGTATGCAGCATATACTTACCTGCTCTGCAAAAAGTATGTTCTCTAGTTCCACCTTTTTGCTATAGCCATATCTAACACTACTGACACTCTCAGCATTCCACTGCATTTGTGTAACTTCTTGCTTTTTGGTAGTTTTCTGCTGTTGTATATTTTGGCCAGTAGCTCTACTCTCATGTCTCCTGGCTCCATAAGCATTGGTGGACCCTTTCGAGGCAGGATGCCCAGCATTGCACCTGTCTGATTAGTCTTCACAGGGTGAGCACCATGGTTTAAAACTGCAGATAGAGACATTTCATTAGTGATAATGCATGGTACCATGATTTTTACGTTGCGCCATTTGACTGGGTTACCTCCAACTTCAGCAACTTTCCTTGCTAGGGCAGACTGTGGCCTTGCTCAGACTGCAATGAAGACAGAGGTGTAGGCTGGCCTGGCCAAAACTTTGTTTTCCAGCCTCTGGTGGCTGTACCTAAGCCCCTTCTCCATGTCAGATCTAATGTTCAATGATGGCTGGCCAGATGGCTTTGAGACAGTTTCACAGAGGCACTCCAACTTTGGGATGAGGAATCCGATGAGTACCTCAGCGATATCCATTCCCTGCCACCTATAGCCTGCTGGCTCTGTTTTGTTTACATCATTCTGATAGCCATTGTTGTAAAGACCCATAGGCTTGTCGCATCCCGGATTCATTGGTTTCACACCCGATTTTCCTCACCCCTGCCAGAAATTTCCATGTCCTCATCCATTCTCCAAACTGACATTCATTTCATTTATTCATTTGCATGTCCCTTGCGGAACTTTGTCTCCTTTACTGCTGCTTGGTGGTCTAGATACAACAGTGATATTAATTGTATCAAATGTGTTGGAAATCCCATTTTTTCCATTATTTTCCAAAGTTTCTGGTGTTGCACACAATCAGATGCCTTTGAGTAGTCTATAAAGGCTAAATATAGATTCACATTAAACTCTCTGCATTTCTCTGTTATTAATCTTATATTGAATATATGATTTCTTGATCCTCTTGCTTGTCTGAAACCAGCTTGGACCATATTGACTTCTTCTTCTACTTTCTTACAAAGTCTGCCTATTATGATTTTTAACAGAATTTTACTGGCACGACTAATCAAGGCAACAGTTCTGTAGTTTGTGCATAATTTCAGGTTACCCTTGTTTTGGCAGTGGTATGAATACAGTTCTTTTCCACTCTTTTGGCCAAATACCTGAATGCCATATCTTTTTACATAGTGCATGATAGACTGTTGCACACTCCTTTCCTCCTGCTTTAATAAGTTCAGCTGTTATCTCATCACATCCTGGTGATTTACCATTTTTCAGATTCCCCATAAAACCTCTATTGTCACTTCGGGTTCTTTCTCTTCCAATAATAATTCACACTGTTGATTTCTGCTTTCACAGTCAGTTGTTTCAAACATGTCTCTGTCTCTGTCAAGGTATTCCTCATCTTGTCACAAATTATATTTAGCTTAGGTGTGACATTTCTCGTCAATGTCTTCATTTATTAAAACATTTCACTATCTCTTCCACACTTCTGATGTCCTTCTATTCTCTGACATTAAATTTTACAAAAATAAAAAGTACAGTTAGTGTTGATCATTACAGGTAGGTCAGAGTTTTTAAGCAAATAGATCTATGTTCCCTGTCTCACAAAGACTAGGTTAAGATAAGTTTGTTCTTAACACAGTTGTTCCCAGGGGAGCTATTCACTATTTATTGGTCTGTCTCAAAACATTTTATCTGCTTATCAGCTGATCACTTTTGTCTACCCTACCCATAAATTGATTTTAGCCCCTGACAAGATTTGGAGTAGAGATGAGACAGGTTTCCTTCCCAAAGTCCAGTGCTGTCAGTTCAGGAGATCTTTACCTATATTTCTTGCAACATCATTTATGCCATTATGTGCAACTGATGTGGTATGAAATATATAGATTAGACCAGTTTGCACTTTGGAGATAGTTTCACCAGCATCCCATCAGGCAAGCCTCTGTCAGGGAGACTATCAAAGGAAACAGGATATTTCTGTCACTTCAATCCACTCTTGCTCTTCCTTTGAACTATCTTGGAAGGCTCTGGAACAGCACCTTATTTTCCATGCTGGCTGTCGCCACCTGGTTGGGTAATATTAACAATAAATTCAGCTTTCTCTGAACTGCTTTACATTTCTACCTCTTTGCCACCTTTTTCTATTTTTGCTGTAGATGGCCAGCTTTCTTGCCTTATTCCCACTAACTTCCCTGCATTTTCTCTTTCTCTTTCATCTTGATTTAAGGGTTTTTTCAAACCTTTCTATCCTTACTCTCTGGCCACTAGAGGGCTTTGATAGCTTCTTTGTTTAGGTCTGGCTAATAGAGGGCTTTGATAGCTTCTTTGTCTAGTCTTCCTAAGCAAGCAGTCTTGTCCTTTCACTGATCTTTATATGTTCTGAACCTTCCTTCATTTGCCCCTCCCTATATTGTTTTCTCACTTTTATTATCTTTGTCTACTGTACAACTTTTGTTTCAGCCATAGTTATCCAGTGGGAGCAAGCTGGGGTCATCTGGGGCAAAATGCCACATTGTTTACAATCTGGTACCATTTGTCATCATTCCTTTATCTCATTTTTCAGCCAGTCACCTGCTTCCACTTTGTGCTTACCTACATCTGTTTGGGTGCATTTTGTGCTTCTCTTTCAAGGAGGATATCCAAAAATCTAGAATGTATAAACTAGGAAAAAGTAGGAGCAGCTTTATTACTTAACAATTACAAAGTTGTGATGTTTCAGTGTGAGCCAATGATCGCTAACACACTTTTTAAACAACATCCAAGAAGACTTTACACATGGACATCACCTGATGGGAAAACCAAGAATCAAATAGATTACATTTTAGTGCAAAGAAAGTGGAGGTCAAGTGTAACATCAGCAAAAACTTAACCAGGTGCTGATTGTGACACGGACCATGAGTTACTAATAGCAGACATGAAGATAAAAATAAAAAAGACAGTTACGGGATCAAGACCACTCTGCTTTGATCTTACAAAAATACCAGAACAATATAGTATAGAAGTGAAGAACCGTTTTGAAATCCTGATGGCTGTAAAGGAGGAGATGACACCAGATGAAATGCCTACGCACCCCAGAGATATCTTAATAACAACAGCTAAAGACATGGTTCCAGTAAAGAAAGCACAAAAGAATGGATGGATTACAGCAGGCACACTAGAACTGATAAAACGAAGTAGAGAAATGAAGACGCAATGGAAAGTGACAAACAACAACAAAGAGGAATATAAATCTTTAACAAAAGAAGTACGAAGAAACATAAGAAAAGACAAAAAACAATACATACAAGAATGTTGTGAAAGAATAGAAGAACATCAGAAGTGTGGAAGAGATAGTGAAATGTTTAAAGAAATTTAGACAATGACGAGAAATGTCACACCTAAGCTAAATGTAATTTGTGACGAGATGAGGAATACCTTGACAGAGACAGAGGAAATTCTAGAAAGATGGAAGGAATATTGCAGAGGAATGTATGAAACAACCAACTGTGAAAGCAGAAATCTGCAATGTGAATTATTATTGAAGGAGAAAGAACCCGAACCGACAATAGAAGAAGTTTTATGGGCAATAAAGAATCTGAAAAATGGTAAATCACCAGGATGTGATGAGATAACAGCTGAACTTATTAAAGCAGGAGGAAAGGAATGTGCAACAATCTATCATGCACTATGTAAAAGATATGGCATTCAAGTATTTGGCCAAAAGAATGGAAAAGAACTATATTCATACCACTGCCAAAAAAGGATAACCTGAAATTATGCACAAACAACAGAACTGTTGCCCTAATTAGTCATGCCAGTAAAATTCTATTAAAAATCATAATGGGTAGATTTTGAAAGAAAATAGAAGAAGAAGTCAATATGGTCCAAGCTGATTTCAGACAAGCAATAGGATCAAGAGATCATATATTCAATATAAGATTAATAATAGAGAAATGCAGAGAGTTTAATGTGAATCTATATTTAGCCCGTATAGACTACTCAAAGGCATTTGATTGTGTACAACACCAGAAACTTTGGGAAATAATGGAAAAAATGGGATTTTCAATACATTTGATACAATTAACATCACTGCTGTATCTATACCAACAGGCAGCAGTAAGAATAAATGGTGAAACAACAACTTGGTTTGACATAAAACAAGGGGTCTGTCAGAATTGTCACCTTACTTATTTAACTTGTATACTGAAAATATAATGAGGAATGTTAGAGAAGATGTAGACAAAGAATATTATGATGCCATAACAATTGGAGGTTATGAAATACCAGAGATTAGATATGCTGATGACACAGTATTACTGTTCACAACACAAAAAGGTATGTATAAACTTAGTCAGTCTGTAAGAATAGCAAGGAACAAAACCTCTATCTTAATGCAAAGGAAACTAAATTAATGACAACTGACAAAACAAACAAGGCAGCTGAAATATGTATCAATGAGGAAAAACTGGAAGAAGTGGAGAGTTTTGAATATCTTGGATCACTACTAACTAATAATGGAGATTCAATGAGGGAAATTAAAAGGAGGACATCTATCACTCTTCAGAAAGTAAAACAACTAAAGAATCTGTGGAGAGAAGCAGACAGAACCACAAAAATAAGATTTTTAAGGGCATGCATCTTTCCCATGGCAACATATGCCCATGAGACCTGGAGACTTAACAAAACAGCTGAGAAACACATAAATGCCTTTGAATGTAAATGCTACAGAAGAGTTCTTCAAATATCGTGGACACAAAAAAGAACAAATATATCTATACTACAAGAACTTAATATTGAAGAAGGCTGGCTAGTGAAGGATTAAAGAGAAAAAACTTAAATATTTTGGACACATTAAATGTCATGATAATCTAGAGAAGACTGTCTTAGAAGGGTACATAATGGGAAAAAGAAAGAGAGGAAGACCAAAATGAAGATGGCTGCAAGACATCGCTGATGATCTGCAAATGGATGCATCAGCAGCAGGCCATCTTGCTCACAACTGAGAGTCCTACAGGAGAACTGTTTGGGAGGCGGGGTTCCATAGGGGACATGCAAATGAATGAATGAGTACTTCCATCGTTGCATGTATCTTCTCATGAAATGTCAGCCACATCTGTTTTTCAGTGTTGTTTCATTTGGTTTAGAGGTTTTAGTACTTTCCTGTTCTGTGTCTAATAAAAGTCTAAACATTCACATACTGTCTTTTGTCTGTGTGTAAATAAAAGAGATAATGACTACAGTAAAACTGGTTCTATTAATACAGGTAGAGGTGTATGGTACAGTTCTACAAAGCGATAGAGGGATTGAGAAAAGTGAGAAAAAACACAAATAATGAAAAACATACATCCAGTATTTCAGCGTGGGCTGCTTTAAACTTCTTTAGAGTTCCACTTATTTTCTGCTATCCATGCTATACTTTCTTGTCCTAGCCCCATGCATTTTGCTGCAGTTTTGCATTCATCAGTTTTACATTATCTCCCAGCTTCCCTTCTTTCCCCCCCCCCCCACCATCATCTCTACCAGTCTAGAGGTATTTATTGCCTTCTGATCTCTCTCCTGCACCCCACCCCACCCCAACCGTATCGCTCTCTCCCTTTCACCGCTGCTAACATCTGATTGGTTCAGTTTGTTTTCCTTTGTAGTCTCCCAACTTTGTCTATAGGGCGTATTCTGCTGTATTATATACAAGGAGGGATGTCATAAAGCTAAGTTTTTCATTTTCATTTTTATTCTTTTATTTTATGTCGTGTTTGTTTTTGTATGTAATCCTTGAAAAAGGCTTACACCAAAATATTGGATGTTGTATGTTTTTAATTATTTGTGTTTTTTCTTAAGTGAGCAAAATAAATGTTAAGAAAGTCTGTCCAATCTACAATTTAAAAAAAAATTGAGATTAAATTGTAGCGCATCTGGTTCATAATAAAGAAACTGATATATTTACCGTATAGTGTGCAGACTTCAGTGTTTGTGTGTGATTTTCTTATGACATGTCCACTCATTCAAATACATGTGTTTGTGTGTGATTTTATTATGACGTGTTCACTCATTCAATTCCATGTGTTTGTATGTGATTTTATTACGATGTGTTCACTGATTCAAGTCCATGTCTCATTATTTTCATTCAGTTATAATTTTTAGTGCTTTGCGATTAAAATTACATATAGTTCACAAAACTGAGCAAACAAATTATATGTAATAGAAACTTTTATATTTTAAAGATACTTTAAAGCATTCTATTTCTCCAGGTCATGAAATTTCAAATATGATTCACATTTAAAAAAAAAAAAAAGGTAATTTTATGAGGGAATCAAAATCAGTCAGAAAAAAAAAACAAAACTTTTGATCAGAAAGTTTGGGACATTCAGCTTCTGGTTTTTCTGGGGTTTTTTGTTTTTGTTTGTGTAAACCTGAAATTCCTTCAAGTGTAAACCTGAAATTCCTTCACATATAAACCTGAAAGTCCTTCAAGTGTAAACCTGAAATTCCTTCAAGTGTAAACCTGAAATTCCTTCAAGTGTAAACCTGAAAGTCCTTCAAGTGTAAACCTGAAAGTCCTTCAAGTGTAAACCTGAAAGTCCTTCAAGTGTAAATTAAATTAAATCTAAAAAACACGCAAGAAGCTGGTTTTATTAAAAAATAAAAAATGAAGAAGTCAGATTAAAAAGAAATTTAAAAAATGCTTTGGTCAACTTTGTTTTGTTGGTGCCCTCTGAGGGCATGATGGAAAAGTGATATTGCTGGTTACAACAGTGTTGTAACAACTTTGGTATGTTTGTTACAACAGTGTTTTGACAACTTGGATATATTTGTTACAACAGTGTTTTGACAACTTGGGTATATTTGTTACAACAGTGTTGTGACAACTTGGGTATATTTGTTACAACAGTGTTGTGACAACTTGGGTATATTTGTTACAACAGTGTTTTGACAACTTGGATATATTTGTTACAACAGTGTTTTGACAACTTTGGTATATTTGTTACAACAGTGTTGTGACAACTTGGGTATATTTGTTACAACAGTGTTTTGACAACTTGGATATATTTGTTACAACAGTGTTGTGACAACTTGGGTATGTTTTGACATTTGCTGCTAGTCACCTCATTAACTGTTAAATAAAGCCTGAGAAACATATCTCAAAAAGTTTACCTAATAATAAACTGTGATTTCACAAAGAAAACACAACAAAAATTATTTAAGAGCGTGTGAGTAAAGTCTTTTTGTGGCCATATTGTCAGCACAATTTTCATGAAGTTTAAGCAGTTAACATAGTTCTTTAGTTTGAATGAGCTTATGGGATCTCATTAGGTCAAATAGTGTTGTGTAAAATTTACTTAGTGTAGTATAATAGTGATAGTTCCGGTGGTGTGTACTGATTATAATCATAATTATTCCAGTGGTATATAACTGATTTTGTGATGATGTTTGTTTCTGTAGTGTGTAAGTGATATTGTGATGGGAAACCTGCAGAAAATTCTTGATATTGAACGACATAATTCTGCTGTTTGCAGTTTTTATTTGATGAAGAAAGTGGGTGCTGTTCTTATATTTCATGATGTTAAAATCAAACAGGTTATGATGCAGTGTTTTGACATTAAAACTGCCATGTATGCTTGTGAAGTGTGTATGTGGACTACAAGATTTATCCTGCCAGTGTTTCTTGTGATGATGATAGTAACAGTTAAAAGCTTATACTGAACTCTCATCTACAGACTATCCTCAGGACAGTGCTGGCATGGACATAACAAAGTTCATTGTGGAGCTTGATGATGGTGAAGGTAAGGACATCTAACTTCCTCTCACAACACACTGCCATCTTTTATCTCAAGCAATGTCTCATGGACAATAATTCAACTGTCCATATAGTCTTACTTTGTTTGAGACAAAGACCCATGAATCCTCATCTTGCTAGTTTATGCATCTTTCATATCACTCATGTATGTCACAGAAAGTAACTGTGTCCTGGTAGATAGGTCTGGAGGAAGTAGATGTCTGGTGTTTAAGTTGCTGAGCATCATGTTGCTGATAAACTTCTGTCGGGGCCACTTCTAGCAGTACTTCATTGACAGTAACAACCAGCAAAGATCCTTTCATAAGATCCAGTCATATTGTGCTTGTATCTTGTCTTTACTTTTGTCCCCATTTCCTTCTCAAATGATGCTCTTTGTGTAGCATAGTCCAGTTTTTCACAGTGATCATGCTAAATGATAAATCTCTCATGAATGATTTACAGATATCTTTCTAACACACTGGCTTCCTTTCTTCCACAAGTTGGACATGCAGTATTTGCTGAGGGATATGATTGTCATTCATTCTTGCTACATGATATAACCAAGGCTTAGCATTGTCTTCAAATATGGAAACCTAGAACACCATAGCATACTGATCTGGATACTTTATCCTACCACTTCAGATCTACTATTTTGCAAATGCAGAGCACACAGAAACTACTATAGCACAGAATCAAAAGGTAAAGGCAATTTGAAAATTACACAATAACCACAACAGATAAAAGCTGATACGATGCCATATACTTGCAATGACTGAAGAGTAACTTAAGCATTCACAGCACAATACTCTGTCTTTAGGCTAGTTTAAACCATGGACACTTTGCTACAAGAATACACCGTTGTTGAACAACACCCTAGTGTTGACACTTTGCTACAAGAATACACCGTTGTTAAACAACACCCTAGTGTTGACACTTTGCTACAAGAATACACCGTTGTTGAACAACACCATAGTGTCGACACTTTGCTACAAGAATACACCATTGTTGAACAACACCATAGTGTCGACACTTTGCTACAAGAATACACCATTGTTGAACAACACCATAGTGTCGACACTTTGCTACAAGAATACACCATTGTTGAACAACACCATAGTGTCGACACTTTGCTACAAGAATACACCATTGTTGAACAATACCATAGTGTTGACACTTTGCTACAAGAATACACCATTGTTGAACAACACCATAGTGTTGACACTTTGCTACAAGAATACACCATTGTTGAACAACACCATAGTGTCGACACTTTGCTACAAGAATACATCATTGTTGAACAACACCATAGTGTTGACACTTTGCTACAAGAATACATCATTGTTGAACAACACCATAGTGTCGACACTTTGCTACAAGAATACACCATTGTTAAACAACACCATAGTGTCTACAAGAATACACCATTGTTGAACAACACCATAGTGTTGACACTTTGCTACAAGAATACACCATTGTTGAACAACACCATAGTGTTGACACTTTGCTACAAGAATACATCATTGTTGAACAACACCATAGTGTTGACACTTTGCTACAAGAATACATCATTGTTGAACAACACCATAGTGTCGACACTTTGCTACAAGAATACACCATTGTTAAACAACACCATAGTGTCTACAAGAATACACCATTGTTGAACAACACCATAGTGTTGACACTTTGCTACAAGAATACACCATTGTTGAACAACGCCATAGTGTTGACACTTTGCTACAAGAATACACCATTGTTGAACAACACCATAGTGTTGACACTTTGCTACCAGAATACACCATTGTTGAACAATACACTGTAGTGTGGACACTTTGCTACCGGAATACACCATTGTTGAACAATGCACTGTAGTGCGGACACTTTGCTACCACTGTGATGTGGACACTTTGCTACCACAGAATACACCACTGTTGAGCAACACATCATAGGTGGGTGCTTTGCTACCAGAATACACCATCGTTGAACAACACACCATAGTGTGATATCTTTAGGCATAGGGAGTGAAACCTGTAGAAATTCACCATGGGTGTTGGCGCAGTGTGGAAGTGAAAACAGCATGACTCAATGAAAACAGCATGACTCAATGAAAACAGCATGACTCAATGAAAACAGCATGACTCAATGAAAACAGCGTGACTCAATGAAAATTTTATGAATGGGTAGAAAGATTTAAAGTGGGCAGAACAAGTGTAACTAACGAAGCTCAGTAAGGTCAGCATTTATCATGTGTTTGGTCTACTTAATGAGGCTTTACGCCATCGCAGGTTCACCTTTGATGATGAGGTTTAGAAAGTGGTGCAAAGACTTAGATTTGGGAGTTGCTGAAAAAGCTGCTTCTCTCAAAGAATGCAGAAGCTACTGGAACCTTATAAAAAGTGCATTAACCTGCAGGGCTACTACGTGGAGAGTAATATAACCAATATGTTTATTTGTTCACTTATCTGTTTTAAAGGGTAGGTTACCTTTACTTTTTTACTCTCCTTTGTATATTCACTTTATATGTTTATTACATTCACTTACCTATTTCTGTCCTACCAGTCAGTCAGTCATTAGCATGTCCCTTGTGGAACTTTGCCTCCCTAACAGCTCTTCTGTAGGCTTCTTGGTTGTAAGCAAGATGCCCTGCTGCTGATTCATCCATTCATAAATCATCAACAGTGTCTTGCAACAATCTTTATCTTGGTCTTCATCTCTTTCTTTTTCCCATTATATACCTTTCCAAGATGGTCTTCTCTAAATTCTTGTTATGTTTAATATGTCCAAAATATTTAAGTTTTCTCTGTTTAATTTTCTTTATTAGCCAATCTTCTTCACTATTAAGTTCTTGTAGTATGGATATATTTGTTCTTTTTTGTGTCCATGATATTTGAAGGTTTTCTGTAGCATTTACTTTGAAAGGCATTTATGTGTTTCTCAGCTGTTCTATTAAGTATCCAGGTCTCGCAGGCATATACTGTGATGGGAAAGATGCATGCACAGTCATACTACACCTCAATATTCCTCCTATCTCTACCACACATTAACTCTATATCCTCCTATTTCTTTTTTGTAACTCCTATCTGTATCATAGTTTAACTGTAATTTCCTCTTATCTTTATCATACTCTGTATTTCTTGCATCATATACATTCCTCAGACACCATAATAAGTCTCACAGAGCTGGTACTCAGGTGGTACTTCCTTTGAAATGGCGAGTACTTGATCAAATCAGTGTGGTGTTGCCATGGGAATGAAATGGGTCCCAGTTATATTTGCTTATTTATGGGCTTTCTGGAAGTCAGATTATGGGAAACCTACACTGGCAGACTCCCAGAATTCTATAAAGGTACATCGATAATATCATTGAAGTCACCATTATGCCAAAGGACGAGCTAAAATTTTATTGAACTCGCCAACTTGGTTAATGAGACCAAATCACTTATGAAATTTCTGACACGTCTGTCAACTTTTTAGACATCAAAATATCTATTGCACAGACAGTCTTGTCAGCTCTGTATCTTACAAGCCCACTAACAGCCACACCTATTTACTTGACACCTCCTCTCATCCTGAAGCTTGTAAGAACTCCATCCCATATTCCCAAACTCCTCCTTCTTCGCCGTCTATGTCAGGATAACTGGACCTTTTGGATCAATCCAACAAATTATTCGAATTTTTTGTCATCACGCTATCCTTCAGAAAATATCCTTCAGAAAGAAGTGAAAACAGCATGACTCAATAAAAACAGCATGACTCAATGAAAACAGCATGACTCAATGAAAACAGCATGACTCAATGAAAACAGCGTGACTCAATGAAAATTTTATGAATGGGTAGAAAGATTTAAAGTGGGCAGAACAAGTGTAACTAACGAAGCTCAGTAAGGTCAGCATTTATCATGTGTTTGGTCTACTTAATGAGGCTTTACGCCATCGCAGGTTCACCTTTGATGATGAGGTTTAGAAAGTGGTGCAAAGACTTAGATTTGGGAGTTGCTGAAAAAGCTGCTTCTCTCAAAGAATGCAGAAGCTACTGGAACCTTATAAAAAGTGCATTAACCTGCAGGGCTACTACGTGGAGAGTAATATAACCAATATGTTTATTTGTTCACTTATCTGTTTTAAAGGGTAGGTTACCTTTACTTTTTTACTCTCCTTTGTATATTCACTTTATATGTTTATTACATTCACTTACCTATTTCTGTCCTACCAGTCAGTCAGTCATTAGCATGTCCCTTGTGGAACTTTGCCTCCCTAACAGCTCTTCTGTAGGCTTCTTGGTTGTAAGCAAGATGCCCTGCTGCTGATTCATCCATTCATAAATCATCAACAGTGTCTTGCAACAATCTTTATCTTGGTCTTCATCTCTTTCTTTTTCCCATTATATACCTTTCCAAGATGGTCTTCTCTAAATTCTTGTTATGTTTAATATGTCCAAAATATTTAAGTTTTCTCTGTTTAATTTTCTTTATTAGCCAATCTTCTTCACTATTAAGTTCTTGTAGTATGGATATATTTGTTCTTTTTTGTGTCCATGATATTTGAAGGACTTTTCTGTAGCATTTACTTTGAAAGGCATTTATGTGTTTCTCAGCTGTTCTATTAAGTATCCAGGTCTCGCAGGCATATATTGTGATGGGAAAGATGCATGCACAGTCATACTACACCTCAATATTCCTCCTATCTCTACCACACATTAACTCTATATCCTCCTATTTCTTTTTTTGTAACTCCTATCTGTATCATAGTTTAACTGTAATTTCCTCTTATCTTTATCATACTCTGTATTTCTTGCATCATATACATTCCTCAGACACCATAATAAGTCTCACAGAGCTGGTACTCAGGTGGTACTTCCTTTGAAATGGCGAGTACTTTGATCAAATCAGTGTGGTGTTGCCATGGGAATGAAAATGGGTCCCAGTTATATTTGCTTATTTATGGGCTTTCTGGAAGTCAGATTATGGGAAACCTACACTGGCAGACTCCCAGAATTCTATAAAAGGTACATCGATAATATCATTGAAGTCACCATTATGCCAAAGGACGAGCTAAAATATTTTATTGAACTCGCCAACTTGGTTAATGAGACCATCAAATTCACTTATGAAATTTCTGACACGTCTGTCAACTTTTTAGACATCAAAATATCTATTGGCACAGACAGTCTTGTCAGCTCTGTATCTTACAAGCCCACTAACAGCCACACCTATTTACTTGACACCTCCTCTCATCCTGAAGCTTGTAAGAACTCCATCCCATATTCCCAACTCCTCCTTCTTCGCCGTCTATGTCAGGATAACTTGGACCTTTTGGATCAATCCAACAAATTATTCGAATTTTTTGTCATCACGCTATCCTTCAGAAAATATCCTTCAGAAAGAATTGAACCATATCCGGAAAATGAGCCATGAAGAGGCATTCAGAAAAAAAACCTGTAACCTCATATGATGGAGTTAAATTAATACTTCCTTTTCACCCATATGGTCAGATGGTTAAGAAAAGTCTTTATCACCATCTGCCACTAATCCAGCTTGACCTGATACTCACAAAATTTTCTCTGACCCACCCCTATAAGCATGCAAACAGGAACCAAATCTTAAAGACATCCTCATCCATACCCACCTGAAGTGGAATCTTGAGTATGTTGGCATCAGAAAATGTAACTGCTCTCACTGTGTTAACTGCCCTGTAGTCTGGGAATAACTCAGTATGTCAGCAATGTTTACCATTTCCTTTGTCTGTATATCATAACTCTGTATGTCAGCAATGTTTACCATTTCCTTTGTCTGTATATCATAACTCTGTATGTCAGCAGTGTTTACCATCCCCAGTGTTTGTGTATCATAACTCAGTATGTCAGCAATGTTTACCATCTCCAGTGCCTGTATATCTTAACTCTAAATTCCTCCCATAACTCAGTATTTCTCTAATGTTAAAATATTGGACTATGACAGTTCTAGCTCATCATTATGTTGTGTTGAGAGAACAAAAGTATGTGACTCTTAGCCAAGAATATAAGCATATGAAACCTGTTACAAGAAATTTCATCATTTCTGTTATTTCTTTTTGTGAATCTCCTTGCAACAGAAGGTGACTGATTTTGTTGTCAGTGTTGTTCTAATCAATAGCAAATGTGACAGACATTTCTTTGACTTTCTATGTATCCTTCTTGTTTGTAACAGAAGGGACCAGCACTGACTAAATCATTTAGTGAATCACTTATAGCTCTAGTCTAATGTTAAGAAAGTTTTTTACTTTCCTTTGGTGATATCAGATTATGTTTGCTATAGTTTGTGTAGTGAAACATATTTCTCTCCTGCCAAATCTATATTCAAATTAATGATTACAAACAGTTCTACACATATATAAAACTGACATATGCAAATATGCACTAATATCCATCAAGTTTTTAGTAAACACTCACACAAAAGAGTAGCCACAAAGCAATGTGAACATATGCTCAAACAAGCACACCTTGGACAGCCAAGATAAGTGCCCATTTTGACAAGTTAGTGATTTGGTTACAACTAGGAGATAAATTTCATAAGACTGATCAGTATGACAGAAAATGATGGTCAGAAAACTGAAACTTTGTTCAGGAAGTAGAATTCATACATTTATAATTATCCATTTAAGTGTAACAAGAAAATATAAGACAGAGAGAAATGTAACTGCACTGTTTTTTTTATTAACATAAAATATACAGATCTGACTGAAAACTAATTATCATTTTTCAATATACTCTTCCCCCTCTTTTACCCCCCCCCCTCCAACAACATGTTTAGTGCAGGTTTGCCGCCACTTCACTAATGCCTGAATTCCTCAAGGAAAAACCTTAAGATTTGCAGCCAGCTCTGCACTGCTTCTTTTATCTTATCATCTGCACTGCTTCTTTTATCTTATCATCTGCACTGCTTGTGTGAGCATCAGTTTTATGGCTAATAGAGTTGGCTTCAACAAGGAAGAATGTCACGAGTCCTTGCTGACTCACATTGTCTCTGAATGGAAGTAATCTATCCAGCATTAAAAAAACTGCAACTGTGCATTACAGAAGATCATCTCCTTCGGCTTCAGAATGTCATATAAGGAGTTTCACAAACATCCTCACAATGTTCTTTCGGATTGGGAGAGAGCTGTTTAGCACCCACTGGATGGATACTTTTCAGTACTATAGCACTTTGTGAAAGTCTTGGTGCACCAAGCCATGACTAATCTTCACTTCTACAGGCACTTCGACTGTAACCTACCAGTTTTTCCACTTTAGTGTTAGTGTCAGATGTATTCGCAATATGAGGCCAACCAGAACAAGCTCCATTCACAAAATCTGACACCCCACTTTTGAACTCTATGAAACAGTCTTATTTTCTATGATAAAACTGTATACAGCAATCTTATTTTCTATTATAAAACTCTATATTCTTACATCCTTCCCATGCTGTTAAATGTCATATAGGGCTCGCATGATAGTTCACCAAGTTTTCCTGTTTTCAGTGAGCTTTTCAACCTCATCAAGGGATTTTATGCCTACTAATTTGGCCTCTCCTAACAATGTCCTCTTTAGAGTTTTGTGTGGTTGACTTCTTTTTCTTCAGCCTGTTGTGTTTCACTTGATAGCTTGTTTTGGGATTCTCTGACTGTTTCTTATCATCACATGATTGACATATATCCATCTCCTTTTTCTGACCACCCATGAGACATTCGCTCATCTGCTTATCTCTGCATTGCTCTTGAATTCGTTCCACTTTATACCAAGTATTTTCATTGTTCTCAAGATTCTTGAAGCTCAGTGCTGCTTTTGCAATTCTAATTCTAACTTTAATTCTGTTGTCGCCATCCTGGTCTATGTAGCTCCTGAGGTATGCATACTGGTTTACTTCTTCAACAGCTGTACATTTTATGTATATTTTTCCTTCTTGATTAATGGGAAATTTCATTATTTTTGTTTTTTTCTTGTTAATTAAAAGTCCTATTTTGCTAGCCAGTGAAGATAGGGTATCTGTTTTTTCTTGCATTGACTTTACACTGATAAAGAGTTATATCATCTGCAAAATCAAGATCTTCCAGTTGGGTCCCATGTACACAATCAATGCCCGTTTCACCTGTGCAACATTTTATTTCACTATGAAGTCTGTGGCAATTCTAAAAAGCAAAGGAGGTAGTATACATCCTTGTTTCATGCTTATGTCAATCTGAAACCATTCACTCATTCTTCTTCTGTCTTGATTGCACAATCATGTCTATTGTAGAGATCCTTAATGATGTTGATAATTTTAGATGGTATTCCATATATTCTTAAAATTCTCCACAGTGAATTCTCTATGTATGCTATCAACTGCCCTTTTAAAGTCTAAAATTCAGGATTAACGGTTTTGCATTTCAATATGTTCTTCAAGTATTATTCTTAAAGTAAAGATCTGGTCGAGACAGGTTCTTCCTTTCTGAAATATTGCTTGTTCTTCTCTCATTGCAGTATCCATTATATCTTTAAAATTCTATTCAGAATGACTTTGCAAAATATTTTTGACACAACTGATAGTAATAATACTCCTCTTCAATTATTGCAGTTGCTAAGATTGCCTTTTTTGGGGTATTTAAACAATAATCCCAAAACAAGCTATCAAGTGAAACACAACAGGCTGAAGAAAAAGAGCCCTGTGTGATGTTTAATGGCACTGGAAGGATATAAGATATGTGATAAAAGAATAGGGTGCCAGTTTTGCTAAAGCTTGGTCTTTCTTTGAATGTAATAGTACTTGTTAGCCTCTTTTGTATGTTATATGGAGTTTTTCTGTCTCCTGTTATTTTTTGCTGCCTTCTGTACTTCTTTCTCCATATTGTCCATGTATTCTCTGTTCTTTAGGCCATCTTGCTCACAACCAAGAGGCCTACAGGAGTGCTGTTAGGGAGGCAAAATTCCACAAGGGATATGCAAATGAATGAATGAATGAATGAATTCTCTTTTATCTCTTCTAGCTGAACTTTTTACTTTATTGTTTAGTTCTTTGTATGCTGCTTTTGCAATTCTAATTCTAACTTTAATTCTGTTGTCGCCATCCTGGTCTATGTAGCTCCTGAGGTATGCATACTGGTTTACTTCTTCAACAGCTGTACATTTTATGTATATTTTTCCTTCTTGATTAATGGGAAATTTCATTATTTTTGTTTTTTTCTTGTTAATTAAAAGTCCTATTTTGCTAGCCAGTGAAGATAGGGTATCTGTTTTTTCTTGCATTGACTTTACACTGATAAAGAGTTATATCATCTGCAAAATCAAGATCTTCCAGTTGGGTCCCATGTACACAATCAATGCCCGTTTCACCTGTGCAACATTTTATTTCACTATGAAGTCTGTGGCAATTCTAAAAAGCAAAGGAGGTAGTATACATCCTTGTTTCATGCTTATGTCAATCTGAAACCATTCACTCATTTCTTCTTCTGTCTTGATTGCACAATCATGTCTATTGTAGAGATCCTTAATGATGTTGATAATTTTAGATGGTATTCCATATATTCTTAAAATTCTCCACAGTGAATTCTCTATGTATGCTATCAACTGCCCTTTTAAAGTCTAAAATTCAGGATTAACGGTTTTGCATTTCAATATGTTCTTCAAGTATTATTCTTAAAGTAAAGATCTGGTCGAGACAGGTTCTTCCTTTCTGAAATATTGCTTGTTCTTCTCTCATTGCAGTATCCATTATATCTTTAAAATTCTATTCAGAATGACTTTGCAAAATATTTTTGACACAACTGATAGTAATAATACTCCTCTTCAATTATTGCAGTTGCTAAGATTGCCTTTTTTGGGGTATTTAAACAATAATCCCAAAACAAGCTATCAAGTGAAACACAACAGGCTGAAGAAAAAGAGCCCTGTGTGATGTTTAATGGCACTGGAAGGATATAAGATATGTGATAAAAGAACAGGGTGCCAGTTTTGCTAAAGCTTGGTCTTTCTTTGAATGTAATAGTACTTGTTAGCCTCTTTTGTATGTTATATGGAGTTTTTCTGTCTCCTGTTATTTTTTGCTGCCTTCTGTACTTCTTTCTCCATATTGTCCATGTATTCTCTGTTCTTTAGGCCATCTTGCTCACAACCAAGAGGCCTACAGGAGTGCTGTTAGGGAGGCAAAATTCCACAAGGGATATGCAAATGAATGAATGAATGAATGAATTCTCTTTTATCTCTTCTAGCTGAACTTTTTACTTTATTGTTTAGTTCTTTGTATGCTGCTTTTGCCAAATCTTTTCCAAGATCTGTCTTTACATTCAACATGGCTAATTTGGTGCTCATCTTTCATGTATGGATTTCCATGTGTATAAAGCAATCTTATATTCTATGATAAAACTGTATATAACAATCTCCTATTCTATGATAAAAATATATACAGCAATCTTCCATGATAAAAATACATACAGCAAACTTCTGTGATACAAATGAATCATAAATAAACATACAAGGTCTGCTAGGATCATAGATTGAAAGGAAGTAAATGTTAACTAGGATAATTGATTTCACATACCTGATATTTCTTCTCTGTTTTTGTGCAGTTTGTGGGGGTGTGGAGGAAACTTTAAACATACAGAATAGGCTTTTCTACCTCAGTATAACTTATATCTGTTGCCCTGCCACCTTGTCTCTATCTATCTATTACCCTGCCACCTTGTCTCTATCTATCTATTGCCCTGCCACCTTGTCTCTATCTATCTGTTGCCCTGCCACCTTGTCTCTATCTATCTGTTGCCCTGCCATCTTTTCTACCTATTGCCCTGCCACCTTGTCTCTATCTATCTATTGCCCTGCCACCTTGTCTCTATCTGTCTATTGCCCTGCCACCTTGTCTCTACCTATCTATTGCACTGCCACCTTGTCTCTATCTGTCTATTGCCCTGCCACCATGTCTCTGTTGCCCTGCTGCCTTGTCTCTGTTGCATTGCCACCTTGTCTCTGTTTCCCATCCACCTTGTCCCTGTTGCCCTGCCACCTTGTCTCTGTTGCCCTGCCACCTTGTCTCTGTTGCCCTGAAACCTTGTCTCTGTTGCTCTGCCACCTTGTCACTGTTGCCCTGCCACCTTGTCTCTGTTACCTGCCACCTTGTCTCTGTTACCCTCCACCTTGTCTCCTTTGCCCTGCCACCTTGTCTCTCTTGCCCTGCCACATTGTCTCTGTTGCCCTGACACCATGTCTCTGTTGCCCTGCCACCTTGTCTCTGTTGCCCTCTCACCTTGTCTCTGTTACCCTCCACCTTGTCTCTGTTACCCTCCACCTTGTCTCTGTTGCCCTGCTACCATGTCTCTGTTGCCCTCTCACCTTGTCTCTGTTACCCTCCACCTTGTCTCTGTTGCCCTGCCACCATGTCTCTGTTGCCCTCTCACCTTGTCTCTGTTACCCTACACCTTGTCTCTGTTGCCCTGCCACCTTGTCTCTCTTGCCCTGCCACCATGTCTCTTTTGCCCTGCCACCATGTCTCTGTTGCTTTGCCAACATGTCTCTGTTACCCTGCCACCTTGTCTCTATTACCCTCCACCTTGTCTCTGTTGCCCTGCCACCTTGTCTCTGTTGCCCTGCCACCTTGTCTCTATCTATCTGTTACCTGCCAACATGTCTCTGATGCCCTACCACCATGTCTCTGTTACCCTCCACCTTGTCTCTGTTGCCCTGCTACCATGTCTCTGTTGCCCTCTCACCTTGTCTCTGTTACCCTCCACCTTGTCTCTGTTGCCCTCCAACTTGTCTCTGTTACCCCCCTCCACCTTGTCTATGTTGCCCTCCACCTTGTCTCTCTTACCCTCCACGTTGTCTCTGTTGCCCTCCACCTTGTCTCTGTTACACTCCACCTTGTCTCTGTTGCCCTGCCACCATGTCTCTGTTGCCCTGCCACCTTGTCTCTGTTGCCCTGCCACCTTGTCTCTGTTACCCTCTACTTTGTCTCTGTTGCCCTGCCACCTTGTCTCTGTTACCCTCTAACTTGTCTCTGTTGCCCTCCAACTTGTCTCTGTTACCCCCCACCTTGTCTCTGTTGCCCTCCACCTAGTCTCTGTTACCCTACACCTTGTCTCTGTTACCCTCTACCTTGTCTCTGTTGCCCTCCACCTTGTCTCTGTTGCCCTGCCACCTTGTCTCTGTTGCCCTGCCACCATGTCTCTTTTGCCATCCACCTTGTCTCTGTTGGCCTGCCACCTTGTCTCTATCTATCTGTTGCCTTGCCACCATGTCTCTGTTTCCCTGCTACCATGTCTATGATGCCCTACCACCATGTCTCTGTTACCCTCCACCTTGGCTCTGTTGCCCTGCCGCCATGTCTCTGTTGCCCTGCCACCTTCTCTCTGTTGCCCTGCTACCTTCTCTCTGTTGCCCTGCCACCTTGTCTCTGTTGCCATGCCACCTTGTCTTTGTTACCATCCACTTTGTCTCTGTTGCTCTGCCACCTTGGCTCTGTTACCCTCCACCTTGTCTCTGTTGCCCTCCACCTTGTCTCTGTTACCCTCCAACTTGTCTCTGTTACCCTCCACCTTGTCTCTGTTACCCTCCACCTTGTCTCTGTTGTCCTCCACCTTGTCTCTGTTACCATCCACTTTGTCTCTGTTGCCCTCCACCTTGTCTCTGTTACCCTCCACCTTGTCTCTGTTACCCTCTCAACTTGTCTCTGTTACCCTCTACCATGTCTCTGTTATCCTCCACCTTGTTTCTGTTACCCTCCACCTTGTCTCTGTTTTGTCTCTGTTACACTCCACCTTGTCTCTGTTGCCCTGCCACCTTGTCTCTGTTGCCCTGCCACCTTGTCTCTGTTGCCCTCCCATCTTGTCTCAGTTACCCTCCACCATGTCTCTGTTACCCTGCCACCTTGTCTCTGTTACCCTCCACCTTCTCTCTGTTACCCTGCCACCTTGTCTCTGTTGCCATGCCACCTTGTCTTTGTTACCATCCACTGTGTCTCTGTTGCCCTGCCACCTTGTCTCTGTTACCCTCCACCTTGTCTCTGTTGCCCTCCAACTTGTCTCTGTTACCCTCCACCTTGTCTCTGTTACCCTCCACCTTGTCTCTGTTACCCTCCACCTTGTCTCTGTTGTCCTCCACTTTGTCTCTGTTACCATCCACTTTGTCTCTGTAGCCCTGACACCTTGTCTCTGTTGCCCTGCCACCATGTCTCTGTTGCCCTGCCACCTTGTCTCTGTTACCCTCCACCTTGTCTCTCTTGCCCTCCACCTTGTCTCTGTTGCCCTGCCACCTGTTACCCTCCACCTTGTCTCTGTTTCCCTGCCACCTTGTCTCTGTTGCCCTGCCACCATGTCTCTGTTGCCCTGCCACCTTCTCTCTGTTGCCCTGCCACCTTGTCTCTATTTCCCTGCCACCTTGTCTTTGTTACCCTCCACCTTGTCTCTGTTACCCTGCCACCATGTCTCTGTTGCCCTGCCACCATGTCTCTGATGCTTTGCCACCATGTCTCTGTTGCCCTGCCACCTTGTCTCTGTTACTCTCCACCTTGTTTCTGTTGGCCTGCCACCTTGTCTCTGTTGCCCTGCCACCTTGTCTCTATCTATCTGTTTCCCTGCCACCATGTCTCTGTTGCCCTGCCACCATGTCTCTGTTGCCCTGCCACCATGTCTCTGTTGCCCTGCCACCATGTCTCTGTTGCCCTGCCACCCTGTCTCTATCTATCTGTTTCCCTGCCACCATGTCTCTGTTGCCCTGCCACCTTGTCTCTGTTGCCCTGCCACCATGTCTCTGTTGCCCTGCCACCATGTCTCTGTTGCCCTGCCACCTTGTCTCTGTTTCTTGCCATCGTGTCTCTGTTGCCCTTCCGCCTGGCTTTGGCTGTCACACTTTTCCACAATTCCCTGCCCTGAGTGCTGATTATTATTTTTGAACTCACAATTCACTTACACAGTTATATTCCCTCTGCACCAAGTTCCACTTCTTTATCACTTGCTACACATATTTCAGAACCTCCTCATGGCATCAGATTACAACCCCTCTACCCCAGCTGGAATCATCTATTTCACCTTCTCCCGGCTAGATTACTATTATATCACTCTCTCCCCTTTCTTCAGTTCCCCTTTCCTCCCCTTTAAGACCCACCTATCACACATCACAAGTCTCTATTTAAACATTCTCAGTACTCCACCATGCACATTTCTGGACACAGCCTCTTACAAATCACAGCTAAGTGCTCCATTTATATTATTTTATTTTTTCCATTCCTACTTTTTACATAATTCATATTAATTTATATTTTTATCTTCTTTCTCTTTTTCATCCTGTGAGTTTTGTATGATTAAGGTTCACACCAAAATGTCACAGCTGTGTACTCGTTAATTAGTAAAGCTGTTCCTGCTCTTTCCTAGTTTAAATATTTTGGTATCACAGCTTTACTGCAGTGGCTTCATGTATACTTCTCTCTCTCTTTCTCTTTGAACCTTAAGTGCCCAGGGCACATGGGGCTTCCACAAAGGTTTTCCACAAATGCCTGTCCTTTGCCTTTTTTTCTGCTCTTGCCCTTGTGTATACTTATACAATAATTATTCATGACTATAAGCTGTGCTGATGTTCTTTGTCTGTGCCATCTAGTTAGTTCATCCATCACTTTCTTTCTCTGTCTACCTCAGTCTCTTTTGCCTTCTATCTTTCCTGTTGTCACAACATATTCTAGCTTGCCTCGCCATAGAACATGTCCTAAGAATCTGGATTGTCCTTTTCTGACTTTTGTTATTGTTTGTCTCATCTCTCCAGCCTCTCTCAGAACCTGCTTGCTTGATTTCTTTGCTGTCCATGGCGTTCATAGCATTCTTCTAAGGAACCACATTTCAGTGGCTCCCAGTTGGCGCTGTACTTCATTAGTGACTGACCATGCCTGGCTTCCGTAAAATAAAAATGGCTTGATGTAGCACTGGAGTACTCTTTTCCTCACTCCCCATCACAGTGATTTATTACACAGAATGCTCTTCTTTTTCTGAAACATGGTTTTGGTTTGCATTATTCTGCTCTTTATCTCTGTTAGACATCTTTCGTCTGAGGTGAGTAGTGTCCCCAAATATCTAAACTTGTCCACCTGTTTCAGTACTGTGCTGTTTACTGGTATTTTACATTCAGGAATCACTTTTTTCTTTGAGATGACCAGAACTTCTGTTTTCTTCTTATTTAAGGTAAGGCCCTTGTTCTTACATTCTTTTACTATTATGTAGAGCAGTTCTTATAGTTCTTTTTTTATTCTTTGTTTTAAAGACTGTATCATCTGCACATCTCAGGTTGTTTAAGTTGTATCTGCCCACTGATATTTCAGGTAGTTCCTATATTCTGCATGATATTCTCACCGTACAGAGAAACTAAATCAGGTGACAATACACATCCTTGGTGCACTCCGGTTTTAATTTCTTGACATTTGCCAATATCTTGCTCTACTTTTATTGCTTCTGATAGATGCCAACAGATGCTTTTAAATAATTCTCAGGTCCTTTCCTTCTATGTTTAATTTTTCTAACATTTCCATTATTACTCATAGGTTGTGCCTTACTTTGTCAAAGGCCTTGAGGTAATCTATAAAACATAAATACAGATCAGTTTTAACATCTGTGACTCTTTCAGTAAGCATTCTTAACATGTACATTGCATTGCTTGTACCCTTCCTTTTGAAAAATCCACATTGTTCTTCTGCAATCTAAAGTTTTATTTTAGCTTGTACTCATTGCATGCTTATGTGGAGCAGAATTTGGTAATGAGTCTCATAAGGCTAATTGTTTTGTGATCTTCAAATTCTACTGCACCTTGTTTCTTATTTATAGAAATAAATATCAGTTGGTATGTATCCAGTAGTGTGAATCTCATTCAAAAGTTTAGTTATTATTTCTACTCCATTTTCCTCAAGTGTTCCAAACTCTTCCTTGCTTCTGTTGTCTGGGCCCAGTGCTTTATTATTCTTTTTTTGGTGGATGGCTTCTGTGACTTCTGCCTCTATTATAAGAGGTCCCTCTTTGTTATTTTCAGGGTTTGGATATGTTCTTTCACAAGTCTTTGATGCATTCTTTTCACCTGTATAGGTCATTGATGTATTCTTTTCACATGTATAGTTCTGTGATGTATTCTTTTCACCTGTCTGTTATTTTTTCATTTCCCATTATAATTTCTCTCTCCTTTGATTCAAGACTTCCAGTTTTGTGATGTGTCCTTCTGCCTGTTAATTCATCTATGTTTTGTACATTTCTGTTGTATTACCTTAGTGGTGATGTTTTGTTTTTATTTTATTTTTTATTTTGCATTTAGCCACTCTTCTTTTGTTTAGTTACGTCCATTCTGTACTTCTTAGTTAAATTTTTATATTTTTCTTTGTTATATTTCACTGTGTTACTTTTCTTATCACCAATTTTATCATTCATCCGTCATCCATTTCTTTTTGGCAGATCTTTTTAACTCAGGTATAACCTCTTTTGATGGTTGTTGAATAGAGTCTCTATTTGATGCCATCAATTTTTGCCATTGCATTGTATATGTTTTTTTACAATGATGTATTTTTCTCTCAGATTGTTCTCTGTTTTCAGCAGAGCTAAGTTCAGTTTTATATTGCCTCTCACTTTCTTGATCCTCTTCAGTTTAATTCTCATTTTTTCTATTACCGGAACATGGTCGCTGTCACAGTCTGTCCCGGCCTAGTCTTCACTGACAAAAGAGCATTTCTAAATCTTTTCTTTCAATCAACCAGCCTTGTCCAGTTGGGACAGTCACATGTGCCACAGGTGACAGCCAGTTGTTATCAGACCACCTTGAGCAAAACAAATCACAAATTCAAATTTGGAATGTGGAATGTAAGAGCACTTATGCAGAAGGGAACTGGAAAATGTCAAGAGAGAAATGGAACATATGGAAGTTTGTTAGAATTGAGTGAAGTCCATTGGACAGGAGCAGTCCAGTCAGAAATATATAAAATCTTATACTCATGAGGAAGTAGTCACGAAAGAGGTGTAGGTATAATCTTAGATTATGTCAAAAGAGGTGTAGGTATAATCTTAGATTATGTCAAAAGAGGAGTAGGTATAATCTTAGATTATATCAAAAGAGGTGTAGATATAATCTTAGATTATGTCAAAAGCAAAGCCCTGAAAGCATACTGGATAATATCGGATTGATTTTGATGATCAAGTTGTGAGGAAACCAAGTAGACTTAATCTTATCCAACATCAGAAAGTACGAGGAGGACATCGAAGCATTTTACAATGACCTAGACAAAGTAGTCAAAGAGTGCAAAAATCATGAATGCACAAAAATAATGGGAAACTTTAATGCAAAAGGTGGCAAACTAAAAGACAACGATGTAAGTGTAGGGTATGGCCGTGGAAAAAGAAATGAGAGGGGTGATAAATTGATAGAAAGGGGAGGGATCTATGACATGATAGTTGGCAACACCTTGTTCAAGCAACACTCAAGACATCTTTGGACCTAGAAAAGCCCAGATAACAAATTGACTACGTACGAATAATTAAAAGATTTAGAAATGCTCTTTTGTCAGTGAAGACTAGGCCTGTATATTAATGTTGTAGTTTTTCTGTACGCTTATTTTGCATTTTATTTCTTGCCTCTGCAACTGTATGATTTTGATGGCTTGTTTTTCCAGTTTTAACAAAAAAGTTTAGTTATTTATTTGTGACCATCAACAATGATGGTGAATGAGGGATCATGTACTCTGGAGAAGCATAATAGCCAATGCCAATCGGCACGGTACTTGATGATGATCATCAAATAAGATACCTAGAGATCCATGTCCTTTACAAGTTGAGTAATGGAGGCTGTTAAACATCATATTGTTTGTTTTAAAATGTGATCATTTCTGTTAAACATCAGACTGATCATATTGTACAGCTGAACTCATTTAATATCACATCGCTTTATGTCACAACCCGGATATTGTCACAGAAATTTGTATTCCCGGCCAACTCCCTTAAGTAAGTAAAGGGCTTTACTCCAGTTACTATCACTCTATTTATTGCCACAAATTGGTTAATGTCACAGTATTTTTGCACCCAGGAGAGTTTGATTCCACTTTGTATTATAAACTGGGTGAGTCCAAGCTATGAACATCTCACAAAGCCTTATCACCTTCGCGACTCATCAAAGAAGCCGCCGGTCATTTTGATCACCGTGTACGTGCCGCATCAACTTTTTGAACATGTGGGCACCATAACTCTGGTGCTGTGAATGAAAGGCTTACCCAGGCCGCCCTTTCGTGATTAAAATCTGGTTTCTTTCAGTCACTGGCTCCTTTATCAAGACGTGGGCAGTGAGTTGGCAATGCGAATTGATAGTGTGCTTTAATAGTGTGCTGTGAATCGTATAGCTGGGAACTTCTCTCTGATACTCATTGTGACAGATAATGACTACTAAACGCAAATGTGTTGATCTGGATTTGAGCACTAAAATGGATATTCTGAAGCAAGTTGATGAAAAAGTTACGAGAAGGGACATAGCCAATAAATTGGAAATTGACGTCTCAACTGTATCGAAACTTGTTAAAAATTCTGTGTCCTTAATTTCTGACTTGGTGATTTGTACTACATATCAATGTACTGTGTATTGATTAAATACTCAGGATTTATGCATAATTAGCATACAATATACCAAGGAGGGAAGAACCTGGGTTGGCGGTTATAATGGGGGAGCTAGATTGGCCTCGAGTACAGTAATACTCGGTAGTACAAGGGATTGTTGGTCTGTAACATCTGGATACAATATTCCCCCACTAGTTATAAAATACAAACTATGCACAAGCAAGGTTTACAATATTGTAAGGTTGACTTACTGTATTTTGTGATTAATATATTTTGTGACTAATATATATTGTGTTTATTACATACTATATCCGATGATGATAGATTTGGCTGTTTGTTATGTGTTTAATGTAGCAAATATGGGAAGGACGGACACACACATGCACACACACACACATGCACACACACACACTGGCCCAATTAAATCCCTTGTAATGGACCTTGCTTAATGTCAACTCTGCTTATTGTCATCATGTTTAGATGATACAGACGATATGACATTAAGTGGGTTCGACTGTACTTGTAAATCAAATTGTTTGTTAAAAATGTGATCATTTCTGTTAAACATCAGACTAATCATGTTATAAATCAAATTGTTCGTTAAAAATGTGACCATCTCTGTTAAACATCAGATTGATTATGTTATAAATCAAATTGTTTGTTAAAAACATGATCATTTCTGAATCAGATTGCTAAAATACTGACTATTTATATTAAACATCAGACTACCTGTGTTATAAATCAGACTGCTTTTAAAATTCTGATGGTTTCTGTTAAAAGATCAGGCTCCTTTTGTTTTAGTTAGATTGTCAGACTCCAGATAGTTTGTCAGACTCCAGATAGTTTTAGATGACACTGCATATCTGAGACTGAGGAAAAAGTGATTTTTTACATTTCTGAACTGAAACAATTCTTTTGTGTCCATCAGGTTATGAGAGTGTGTACGAAGGTTCAGGGCGGGAACATACATTTGACCAGCTAATTCCTGGCCATGTCTATCATGTCCGAGTTGCTTGCTGTAGCACAGGAGGCAGAAGTGATGTGAGTGTTAGCACTACATTCATTTTGTTTTTCTTATTTTTATCCTTATCATGTGTAATCATATTTATTTAATATATGTTGAAGTTATCTCTGGCACTGGTGAACATTTTCCTTTGGATATCTGAAAAAAAATATATACTAATTCCTTGTCTTATTGTTGCTACTTTCACATCAGTTTTCTCTCTTTAACTCTTGTTGTGTTCATCACACCATCAAAAGGACTGTATGTTACATCATTAGAATACACTTTACTTTTCTTATGTCTTATCGACTTCAGTGTAAGCAGAGAGCATAAACAGAGAAGAGAACACAAACAGACAAGAGAATGCAAACAGAAGAGAACATAAACAGAGAAGAAAACATAACATAAATAGAGAAATAAACAAAGAGAAGTGAACACAAGCTGAACAAAGAACATAAACAAAGAAAATAACATAAACAGAAAAATAACAGTAATATGAGCAAAGAACAAAGAGAAGTGAACACAAGAAGAACATAAACAGAGAAGAGAACATAACATAAACAGAGAAATAACAGTAATATGAACAGAGAACAAAGAGAAGTGAACACAAGCAGAATAAAGAACATAAACGGAGAAGAGAACATAACATAAACAGAGAAATAACAGTAATATGATCAGAGAATACAGAGAAGTGAACACAAGCAGAACAAAGAACATAAACAGAGAAGAGAACATGAGAATATAAGAAAAGAAAAACCCTAAAAAACAAAAAAACTCCTATGTGAGTTTCCATATGTTTGCTGTTGTCAGACCTAGTGTGTGTATCTATATGTATGTTGTTGTTGTCAGACCTAGTGTGTGTATCTATATGTATGTTGTTGTCAGACCTAGTGTATCTATATGTATGTTGTTGTCAGACCTAGTGTGTATATCTATATGTATGTTGCTGTCAGACCTAGTGTGTGTATCTATATGTATGTTGTTGTCAGACCTAGTGTGTGTATCTGTATGTATGTTGTTGTCAGACTCCAGATAGTTTGTCAGACTCCAGATAGTTTTAGATGACACTGCATATCTGAGACTGAGGAAAAAGTGATTTTTTACATTTCTGAACTGAAACAATTCTTTTGTGTCCATCAGGTTATGAGAGTGTGTACGAAGGTTCAGGGCGGGAACATACATTTGACCAGCTAATTCCTGGCCATGTCTATCATGTCCGAGTTGCTTGCTGTAGCACAGGAGGCAGAAGTGATGTGAGTGTTAGCACTACATTCATTTTGTTTTTCTTATTTTTATCCTTATCATGTGTAATCATATTTATTTAATATATGTTGAAGTTATCTCTGGCACTGGTGAACATTTTCCTTTGGATATCTGAAAAAAAATATATACTAATTCCTTGTCTTATTGTTGCTACTTTCACATCAGTTTTCTCTCTTTAACTCTTGTTGTGTTCATCACACCATCAAAAGGACTGTATGTTACATCATTAGAATACACTTTACTTTTCTTATGTCTTATCGACTTCAGTGTAAGCAGAGAGCATAAACAGAGAAGAGAACACAAACAGACAAGAGAATGCAAACAGAAGAGAACATAAACAGAGAAGAAAACATAACATAAATAGAGAAATAAACAAAGAGAAGTGAACACAAGCTGAACAAAGAACATAAACAAAGAAAATAACATAAACAGAAAAATAACAGTAATATGAGCAAAGAACAAAGAGAAGTGAACACAAGAAGAACCTAAACAGAGAAGAGAAAATAACATAAACAGAGAAATAACAGTAATATGAACAGAGAACAAAGAGAAGTGAACACAAGCAGAATAAAGAACATAAACGGAGAAGAGAACATAACATAAACAGAGAAATAACAGTAATATGATCAGAGAATACAGAGAAGTGAACACAAGCAGAACAAAGAACATAAACAGAGAAGAGAACATGAGAATATAAGAAAAGAAAAACCCTAAAAAACAAAAAAACTCCTATGTGAGTTTCCATATGTTTGTTGTTGGCAGACCTAGTGTGTGTATCTATATGTATGTTGTTGTCAGTCCTAGTGTGTGTATCTATATGTTTGCTGTTGTCAGACCTAGTGTGTGTATCTATATGTATGTTGTTGTTGTCAGACCTAGTGTGTGTATCTATATGTATGTTGTTGTCAGACCTAGTGTATCTATATGTATGTTGTTGTCAGACCTAGTGTGTATATCTATATGTATGTTGCTGTCAGACCTAGTGTGTGTATCTATATGTATGTTGTTGTCAGACCTAGTGTGTGTATCTGTATGTATGTTGTTGTCAGACCTAGTGTGTGTATCCATATTTTTGTTATCAGTCCTAGTGCAAGTATCTATATCTTTTTTGTTGTCAGTCCTAATATGTATATGTTTGTTGTTGTCAGTCCTAGTGTGTGTATCTATATGTTTGTTGTTGTCAGTCCTAGTGTGTGTATCTATATGTTTGTTGTTGTCAGTCCTAGTGTGTGTATCTATATGTTTGTTGTTGTCAGTCCTAATGTGTGTATCTATATGTTTGTTGTTGTCAGTCCTAGTGTGTGTATCTATATGTTTGTTGTTGTCAGTCCTAATGTGTGTATCTATATGTTTGTTGTTCTCAGTCCTAATGTGTGTATCTATATGTTTGTTGTTGCTTCCTGCCCTAGTGTGAGTGTCAATATATTTGTTGTTGCTTCCTGTCCTAGTGTGAGTGTCAATATATTTGTTGTTACTTCCTGCCCTAGTGTGTGTCAATATATTTGTTGTTGCTTCCTGTCCTAGTATGAGTGTCAATATATTTGTTGTTACTTCCTGCCCTAGTGTGAGTGTCAATATATTTGTTGTTGCTTCCTGTCCTGGTATGAGTGTCAATATATTTGTTGTTGCTTCCTGTCCTAGTATGAGTGTCAATATATTTGTTGTTACTTCCTGCCCTAGTGTGTGTCAATATATTTGTTGTTGCTTCCTGTCCTAGTATGAGTGTCAATATATTTGTTGTTACTTCCTGCCCTAGTGTGAGTGTCAGTATATTTGTTGTTGCTTCCTGTCCTGGTATGAGTGTCAATATATTTGTTGTTGCTTCCTGCCCTAGTGTGAGTGTCAATATATTTGTTGTTGTTTCCTGTCCTAGTATGAGTGTCAATATATTTGTTGTTGCTTCCTGCCTAGTGTGAGTGTCAATATATTTGTTGTTGCTTCCTGCCCTAGTGTGAGTGTCAATATATTTGTTGCTGCTTCCTGCCCTAGTGTGAGTGTCAATATATTTGTTGTTGCTTCCTGTCCTAGTGTGAGTGTCAATATATTTGTTGTTGCTTCCTGCCCTAGTGTCTGTCAATATGTTTGTTGTTGCAGCCTGCCTATATGTGAGTGTTATGTTTTTTTATGCTTGTCTTATTGTGAGTGACAATATGTTTGTTTTTGGTGGTATCAGTGTGCGTGTGACAATGTGTTTGTTGTTGCTCATCTCAGTGTGAGTGTCAGTATGTTTTTTTATGCTTATCCTAGTATGAGTGACAATATATTTGTTGTTACTAATCCTAGTGTGATTGTCAACGTGTTTTTTTATGCAGGTTTTAGTGTGTGTGACAGTATGTTTTTTGATGCTGGTCATAGTTCGAGTATCAATGTGTAAGTGTCAATATGTTTTTGATGCTGGTCTTAGTGTAAGTGTCAATATGTTTTTTGATGCTGGTCTTAGTGTAAGTGTCAATATGTTTTTTGATGCTGGTCTTAGTGTAAGTGTCAATATGTTTTTTGATGCTGGTCTTAGTGTAAGTGTCAATATGTTTTTTGATGCTGGTCTTAGTGTGAGTATCAATATGCTTTTTGATGCCGGTCTTAGTGTGAGTATCAATATGTTTTTTGATGCCGGTCTTAGTGTAAGTGTCAATATGTTTTTTGATCCTGGTCTTAGTGTAAGTGTCAATATGTTTGTTGTTCCTGGTCTTAGTGAGAGTGACAATAAGTTTGTTGTTCCGTGTCTTAGTATGAATGACAATATGTTTGTTTTTCTTGGTCTTAGTGTGAATGAGAATATGTTTGTTGTTGCTGGTCTTAGTGTAAGTGTCAATATGTTTTTTGATGCTGGTTATAGTGTAAGTGTCAATATGTTTTTTGATGCCGGTCTTAGTGTAAGTGTCAATATGTTTTTTGATCCTGGTCTTAGTGTGAGTGTCATTATGTTTGTTGCTTCTACCTGCTCCAGTGTGAGTGTAGATGTTTGTATTTTCTACTCCAGTTCTCAGATACTTGTATTGCTAGCACTCTACCTGTGGTACCTAACCAGTGTCAGCCCCCGAAACTTCAAGGACGACCCAAGGCTACATCACTGCACCTGAAATGGGGTAAGCAATAAAATTCAACTGTCACAACACCCCCGTCTTTTTTCTCACATAATGTTCATCAAGCAAAACAAGACATGGCAGTGTAACCTTTATTATAATGCTTGAGAATGATGATGTTGATATAGTTTTTTTTTTATTATCTATTCTTATTGTTAACACGACAATCTTCTAAATGGAAAAAAGGAATCATTGTTAAAATACCAAAGAGAGGCAACCTTAGTGACTGTTGAATGATCTTTATTTCAAAAGGGTTAAGAATTGGGAATTCTCATGCTCCCTCTCCAGAATCGAACCCTGATTCCCTGTTACCCATTACAAACATGGTAGGCATGTCACGTACCATCGACATTTGATAGGGCAGACATTTGAAAGATGTGTCGCCAGCACAGAAGGCCATGCGATCAGCACAAAGTTATCCAGAGTCACCAGTTGGGACGCCGCGCCCCGCGAAGGGCAACGATGATTGGTTTTGAACTAATAAAAGCGCTCTTTCCACGAGGGTTGGAGCTTGGTAAGCATGTATTAGCTCTAGAATAGCCACAGTTATCCAAGTAGGATCGTGCCATCTAAGGAACCTCGACTGATTTAAAGAGCCATTCTAGGTTTCACCATGAGACAATGTGAACTTAGACATATATGTCTTAATCTTTGAGACAAGCATATGACTACTGGCAGGATCAACCAGATAGCTTTCTTCACCAAACCTTAGTCAGATATCTGCCGACAGACCGACGCGGGGCAAGGGAGACAGCGCTCTGCTCAGAGCGGATCCCTTTCGACCCCAGTGGCATTTCATTTCCTATAACTGCTGGCGGCAGCGGCCAGCTCTGTCTGCTCTAACGAACGAGAAGAAAGCGCGACTCTAGTAACCAATGCACATTACATACTGCAGACCCGATGCTCTTTTGCAAGAGATGGGCCAATTTCGAGACCATCGGTCACCATCACCGTACACCACCGAAGCGTTAACATGAACCTGGCTGGCTAGCTGTTTATAGGCTTTGTTCCATGGACAAACCACTCGCTTCTGCATCGAAACAACTCTCGCCACCAGGAATGGGAGCGAAAGCCTTTCTCCCCACGCACGGAACTCGAGAGCGCTTTTTCGCCAAAAGAACTTTGTAGGTTATGAAATACCAGAGATTAGATATGCTGATGAAACAGTATTAATGTCCACAACACAAAAAGGAATGGAAAAACTAATTATGTCAGTCTGTAAGAGCAGCGAATAGCAAAAACTATACCTTAATGTGAAGAAAATTAAATTGATGACAACTGACAAAACAAATAGGGCAGCTGAAATATGTATCAATGATTAAAAACTGGAAGAAGTGGAGAGTTTTGAATATCTTGGATCACTACTAACTAATAGCTAACTAATAACTAAGAGATACAATGAGAGAAATTAAAAGGAGGACATCTATCGCTCTTCAGAAAGTAAAACAACTAAAGAGTCTGTGGAGAGGATCAGACAGAATTACAAAAATAAGATTTTTAAGGGCATGCATCTTTCCCATCGCAACATATGCCTGTGAGATGTGGACACTTAACAAAACAGCTGAAAAACACATAAATGCTTTTGAATGTAAATTCTACAGAAGAGTTTGTCAAATATCATGGACATAAAAAAGAACAAATATATACATACTACAAAAACTTAATATTGAAGAAGGCTGGCTAGTAAAGAGGATTAAAGAGAGAAAACTGAAATATTTTTGACACATTAAACGTCATGATAATCTAGAGAAGACAGTCTTGGAAGGGCACATAATGGGAAAAAGAAAGAGAGGAAGACCGAGACGAAGATGACTGCAAGACATCGTTGATGATCTGCAAATGGATGCTTCATCAGCAGGCCATCTTGCTCACAACCGAGAGGCCTACAGGAGTGCTGTTAGGGAGGAGACAAAGTTCCGCAACAGACATGCAAATGACTGACTGACTGTATTTGACTAATGCTTATTTATTTATGTTGGGACAACTCTCTGGGGCTTCTCTACATGCAAATTCTGCCATCATTAAATGACACCATGAACCTTCATTCATGTGTAAAGAGCATCATGGAGCAGATGAAGTCGAGAGATGAGCAGCATGATAGACTTGTGTATGGTAGGGGCACATTTTGAGTGAATATTAACTTCGTGAATTCTGATGCAAATTATTAGGTCACTGACAGGGATGTTGCTTGTTGTTCGCAGATGCCCCTTATTGCGTTGGTAGTGGCTGTTCTGTCTCTCAATAACATTAGAACTGTGTGTCTGTCTTGTTGCACATTTATTATTCTTGGACACCCAGACCTTTCTGGGTTCTTCCACATTTCTGACATTGATAAAATGATCTGACAGTCTTTGAGTGACTGTGACTGCGTGTCGTCTGGCGGTCTCCTGCTTTGGCACACCTTGGAACCCTGCTATGGAACACCATCCGTCAGCATCACTAAAACATCTTTGGGACATCGTTAAGCGGTCCCACCAGCATGACCATAAAATACCATTTTACTCCAGAAAAGTGACTGGACTGCTGTGAGTACTACACAGACTGCATGTGCAAGACATTTTTATCACTGCGGGAAATGTATCCTTCGTAGAGTGAAACATGCAAATCACTGACAGTTTTCATGTGATTTTTTTTAGGATTTGGAGTGTGTATAACAGCATGATTTATCATTCTTCAGTTGAAGAATTTGCCATCACCATGTGCTTTATTCATTTATCTAATCTTGGTAATCAGTTGCTGTGGGCAGTCATTTCAGTATTTGCAGCAATAACATTTGTTCTTGCAATTCACCTGGAAAATTATTGCGGCCTTGAATTCTTTTGACATATATACAGCAGTGATTGATTATTATATATACAGCAGTGACTGATACAGAAGTTGCTGATATTTAGACAGATGAATTGAATGATGCTTACATACATCAGTTACTGATGCTTACATAAAAATATGGCTGATGCTTATGTATAGAATTGATTGGTGCTTACATATAAGAGTGTTTGATTATTACTCGTACATGCAGAAATGATTGATACTTACATGCAGTGGAGACTTTACATGCAGTGGAGACTTTACATGCGGTGGAGACTTTACATGCAGTGGAGACTTTACATGCAGTGGAGACTTTACATGCAGTGGAGACTGCCTGCTTATTTCTTCTGTTCTGGGTAATTTTGTTATCCTGTTTTCTGACATTGTTCAGACTATCCTGATTATGATGGAGGAGCACAAGTCAGCACGTTTGCTGCTCAGATGATCTCTCCTGACAACACATCAAGAGAAGTGTACAGAGGTCATGACCGGGACTGTATTGTCACTGGCCTGTCACCAGGACAACCATATTTGTTTCAGATCAGAGCTTTCAACAGGGCAGGGGTGAGTTATGAGTTTATTCCACAGATCAGAGCTTTCAACAGGGCAGGGGTGAGTTATGAGTTTATTCCACAGATCAGAGCTTTCAACAGGGCAGGGGTGAGTTATGAGTTTATTCCACAGATCAGAGCTTTCAACAGGGCAGGGGTGAGTTATGAGTTTATTCCACAGATCAGAGCTTTCAACAGGGCAGGGGTGAGTTATGAGTTTATTCCACAGATCAGAGCTTTCAACAGGGCAGGGGTGAGTTATGAGTTTATTCCACAGATCAGAGCTTTCAACAGGGCAGGGGTGAGTTATGAGTTTATTCCACAGATCAGAGCTTTAAACAGGGCATTGGTGAGTTATGAGTTTATTCCACAGATCAGAGCTTTAAACAGGGCAGGGGTGAGTTATGAGTTTATTCCACAGATCAGAGCTTTCAACAGGGCATTGGTGAGTTATGAGTTTATTCCACAGATCAGAGCTTTCAACAGGGCATTGGTGAGTTATGAGTTTATTCCACAGAGACCACGGAAGAGTAACTCAAGTGTAAAACATAACCTGGGCTGGCATACTTGCAGTTTATGAGCAGTGAAGAGAAGATTTGTTGCAGCCCTCTTAGATATGACATAACATACTAAGGTTGTGAACATTAAGATAAATGATGGGACTAAAGTGGCATAAAGAAGATAATGGTGTTAAAATTACATGAAGAAAAGGATAGAACTAATGTGTCATAAATAATGATAATAGAGTGACAGCTACATAAAGGAAGAGGATGAGGAGATAAAGCTAAAGTGACATAATCTTGTTCTGGATTTGACATGATGTTCTTTGTAACCAAGCCATGAAGTTGTTGAGGTCAGACCGGGCCATGGTGGCTATTTTTTTAAGTCTCTGAGTGGAGCTAAACAGCAGGTGCAGTACTTCTTTAGCAGACTCCACCACCTGGAGACTATGGCAATCCTTGCTTTATTAGCAAGGTTAGATCTGTTACTAGGGTTGGCTGTGATTCACCGACGCTGAATCAAATAATCAGCTGTGAATCACAGATTTCTATATCAGAGAATGTCTTCACCCTCAGGGTAAAGAATGATAATGAGTTTAAGCTGCATAAAGAAATATGATAAAGAAATAGTGAAGTAAGTACAAGAAAAAAGTGACAGATTATTTTTTTAAACAGTGAAGGAGCCCATGATGTGGAGGGAAGACAAATGCAAGAAAAAGACATGGAGAGAAGTAAAGAGAAATATGTGTGCGGTTTTTTTTTTGTTTTCAACATAGATGATAATGATGGGGAAAAGGATGAAATATTTGCTACAGCAAGAGCCTAATGTGTTAGAGAAATGCAAGTTAACAAACAGCTCATTGCTTCAGGAAAGTGTGAGTTAACTTTTTGTTGTGAAAATGAAGATGTTCATCTTATTGTAACTTTTGACAGGCTGGTCCGTGGTCAGAGGCACTGGAAGTTTTAAGTGGAGCTGGTATCCCTGATGGTCCCAGAGCCCCACATGTGCTGTGTCGGTCAGCCCACTGTGCAGTCATTACATGGGAGGAGCCGTGCAGCAACGGAGCTATGATCAGCGAGTATTGGCTAGAGTGGCAACACAACTTTCAGGCTGATTTTTCTCAAGTCAGTAGTCTCACTTTCTTCCACATACAAGCTCTGTCTTGTTCATTGTTTGTTTGTTTTACCTTATTTGTTTGTTTGTCTTGCTCATTTTGTCTTGTTTGTTTATTTTTGTGTTGTTTGTTTATTTGTTTATTAGTTTTGTCTTGTTTGTTAGTTTTGTCTTGTTTATTTGTTTTGCTCTGTTTGTTTGTTCTGCGTTGTTTGTTAGTTTTGTCTTGTTTCTTAATTTTGTCTTGTGTGTTTATTTTATCATGTGTTTGTGTGTTTCTCTTGTTTATTTGTTTTGCTTGTTTTGTCTTGCTTGTTTGTTTTATTATGTTTGTTTTGTTTTATCATGTTTGTTTTCTTATGTTTGTTTTGTTTTATCATGATTGTTTTATTATGTTTGTTTTGTTTTATCATGTTTGTTTTGTCATGTTTATTGTGTTTGCTGGGATATTTTATGTAAAGATTTTTTAAACAATTTAACTTTTTGAGTGACTTAACAAATTATTTAATTAAAGTTTGTGATGTTTAGACAATCTTATCTTATATCCTTCCCGTGCTGTTAAACGTCACATGGGGCTCGCAAGATAGTTTGCCAGTTTTTCCTGTCTTCAGTGAGTCTTTCAACCTCATCAAGGGATTTTATGCCTGTTAAATTGGCCTCTTCAATATCCTTTTCAGAGTTTCACGTGGTCTGCCTCTTTTTCTTTGGCCTGTTATGTTCCACTTGATAGCTTGTTTTGGGATTCTCTGACTGTTTCTTCTCATCACCTGACCAACATATGTCCATCTCCTTTTCATGATCACCCATGAGACTGGTTGTTGTTCAGTCATCTGTATTATCTCTACATTGTTCTTGAATTCATTCCACTTGATGCCGAGTATTTTCCTTAAGGCATTTGTTTTCAAAAGAGTCTAATTTCTTTTCTATTTCTTTAGTTGTTTTCTAGCTTTTGCATGCATAAATGAGGGTGGATATTACATTTGAATTGAATAGTCTTAACTTGGTTTTTATGCTTATAACTTTTGAATGCCATATGTTCGCAAGATTCTTGAAGATCGATGCTGCTTTTGCAATTCTGATTCTAACTTCCTTTCTGGTGTCACCATCCTGGTCTATGTAGCTGCCAAAGTATGCAAATTGATTGACTTCTTCAATATCTATCCCTTCTATGTGAATTTTTCCATTTTGATTAATGGGAAGTTTCATTATTTTTGTTTTGTCCTTGTTAATTTCAAGTCCTATTTTGCTAGCCAGTGAAGATAGGCTATCTGTTTTTTCTTGCATGGAATTCACATTGTTACTGATAAGAGTTATGTCATCAGCAAAATCAAGATCTTCTACCCAGTCAATACCTGTGTTATCTGTGCAGCATTTTTTCATTATGAGGTCTATTGTAATTCCAAAAAGTAAAGGAGACAGTATACATCCTTGTTTCACACCTGTTTCAAGCTGGAACCATTCACTCATCCCTTCTTCTGTTTTGACTGCACAAACATATCCATTGTAGAAGTCCTTAATGATGTTGACAATTTTAGATGGTATTCCATATAGACTTCAAATTCTCCACAATGAACCTCGGTGTATGCTATCAAAGCCTTTTTAAAGTCTGTGAAGTTCATTATTAATGGTTTCTGCTTTTCATTGTTCTTCAAGTATTATTCTGAGAGTAAAGATCTGGCTGAGACAGCTTATCCCTTTTTGAAATCCTGCTTGTTCTTCTCTCATTGGTGTAAAATACTTTTGACACAACTGATACTGAGGTTACTCCTCTCCAGTTGTTACAGTCACTAAGGTTGCCTCTTTTTGGTATTTTAATAATGATTTCTTTTTTCCTTTTAGAAGGGACTTTTCTTCTTTGCAAATCTTATTAAATATTCTCTGTAGTTATCTCATGTTGTCACTATTGATAGCTTTTAACATTTCAGATGTTATTTCATCTTCGCTTGCAGCTTTGTTGTTAGCCATTAAATTCACTGCTGTTTCATTCAATGTAATTTCATCTAGGCTGACATTTAGTTGTGGGGCTGGTAAGTTGGTTTCAAGGTTTAACAATTCTTTTGAGTGTGGCTGATTAAGTATTTCTTGGAAGTGTTCATTACTTGATGTTAATAGGGTTCCAGTTTTGCTAAGGATTGGTCTTTCTTTAGATGTAATAGTATCTGTTAGCCTCTTTTGAATGTTATATAAAGTTTTGCTGTCTCCTGTTTTTGCTGCTTTCTCTGCCTCTTTCGCCATATTGTCTATGTATTCTCTTTTATTCCTTCTAGCTGAACAATTTAGACAATATCTCTCATATTTACTGCCATACATTCAAGCTCTCTGTGCATCTTCATTTCATCAGACTTACCCCCACTTTGGGGGGTAAAAATTAATGTCCGCCTACATTTTTGTGAACTCCCTGGTTTTTGGGTTTTTTTTCCAGATTTCCGGTGTTTGCAAGTTTCTTTTCCTCTTTCTTGTGGTACATAAATATAGGAGATTTTCTGTGTTAAGTTCTGTTGACTGTCTCTATCATACACAGTATGGTAACCCTGCATATGTATATGTTTTCCTTTGATTTGTATAGAGGTGTCATTTCTATCTGATAATAGTGTTTTGTATAGATATTTCATTTCAGTGTGACAAATGTTTTTATATAGTTGCCATTCCTATCTGACTACAGTGTTTTGTACAGAGGTGTCATTTCTATTGGACAATAGTGTTTTGTACAGAGGTGACACTTCTATCTGACAATAGTGTTTTGTACAGAGGTGACATTTCTTTCTGACAATAGTGTTTTGTACAGAGGTGACATTTCTATCTGACAATAGTGTTTTGTATGTATATAGTCAAGATCCCTTTTTTTTTAACTAAATGACATTTGAACATTCTCCTTGATTGATCTTTATTTCACCAGCATCACTCACATCATCTTTGTCTTTCTCCTGACAAAATTATTCATGTCATCTCATTTATCTTTCTTCTAACAACATTACTCATATCATCTCATTATCTTTCTCCTGACAACATTGTTCATGTCATTTCATTTATATTTCTTCTAACAACATTACTCTTAACATATCATTTATCTTTATTCTAACAACATTACTCATGAACATATCATTTATCTTTCTCCTGACAACATTGTTCATGTCATCTCATTTATCTTTTTTCTAATAACATTACTCATATCATTGCATTTATCTTTCTCCTGGCAACATTGTTCATGTCATCTGATTTATCTTTCTTCTAACAACATTACTCATATTGTCTTATTTATCTTTCTGCTGGCATCATTACTCATATCAACTTATTTATCTTTCTTTTGTCAACATTACTCATGTCATCTCCTTTATCTTTCTTCTAACAACATTCCTCATGCCATCTCATCTATCTTTCTCCTGTCAACATTACTCATGTCATCTCATTTATCTTTCTTTTATTTCACTCTTAACACCAGACTATTATTTGTGAACATTATTTTCTTTATTTTCTGTTACATATAAGTTAATACTATAACATATTTGTGCATGTAACTTTGATCTGTGATATATAAAATAGTATCATGACACATTCATGTATGAAATGTTGACCTGTTATATATATCAAATAATGTTATGGCATATCATGTATGTAACTTTGACTGGTTACATATAAAATAATTTAAATAAGCTGTTCAGTTCAGTGTTCTTTCTAGCTCTCCATTCTGAACTGTTGGTATCCTTTATGGGCCCAGTGGTTCTTCTTAGGATCTTGTTCTCAAAGATCTGCAATTGTTGTTCATTTTTCTTTGTTGTACTCCACATTTCTGATCCATACGTGATAGCTGGTCTGCTGGTTTTATTACAGTTTTGTAGATTGTTATTTTGGTGTTTTGGGACAGGATTTTTTTTTTAACAGGTGTTGTAAGGTGAATAATATTTTATTTCCTATCTGTACTCTGCTTTTAATTTCCTCTCCAAATATGTTGCTTCTGTTAAAGGTTGTGCCTAGATTTTTTTTATGTTTCTGCTTTCCTAATAACCACATCTCCAATATTTATATAATCTAGATCATTCTGCCTCTGGTCTCTTGATATCTTCATATACTCTGTCTTATCTTGGTTAATGGTCAAGCCCACTTTTAGTGCCACATCTCTCAGGTGTATGCAGGTATTGATGACTTCTTGCATAGTTTCCCCCACCAGGTCGATGTCATCAGAGTATCCTAGTATTTTAGATTGTTCTCCTGTACTGCTTTCTTCTTTCACTTTTCTGATGACCTTTTCTAATACTAGGTTGAATACTAATGGAGATAATGTATCACCTTGTTTTAAACCAGTTCTTATATAGAAGGGTTCTGACTTTCTTCCTTTATATATTACTATATTTTGTGTATATTCCATACATATTCAGGGAAAATTGATTACTTTATTAGGTATCTCAAATTCTTTCATAAAAATATAACAAAATAAATGGATAGATGTTGTCATGATAAAGTTTATTTAAATCTTAATGAATTAGAAATGTCTTGAAACTGAACAGACTACACTGATTGAGCCATGTAGAAAGAATGGAAGAGAACAGAGAAACGAAAATGATATATGTACAAGAGATGAGGGAAACAAGACTAAGGGGTAGACCAAGACAGAGATGGAAAGACAACATAGAAGAAGATACAAAAGAAACTGGTGTCACCAGCTGGAGAGAGATTAGATATAGAGAGGAATGAAGATGAACTTTATCTGCAGCAGAGAGCCTTAATGGCTTGGAAAGCATAAGAAGAAGAACATATATTGTTATGACACATTCATGTATGTAACTTTGACCTGTTACATATAAGACAATATTATGACACATTCATGTATGCAACTTTGACCTATTACATATAAGACAATATTATGACACATTCATGTATGTAACTTTAGTTATACACGGGACCAAACCTAACATATGAGGTAAAAGGGCTCACTCCAGCAACTGTATACATGTTTAGGCTGCAGGTCAGTCAAATGTTCATAACTTACACACTTTGTATGTTCATAGCTTACCAAACATTGTATGTTCATAGCTTACCAAATATTGTATGTTCCTGGTATACACACTTTGTATGTTAATAGCTTACACACTTTGTATGTTCATAGTTTACCAAATATTGTATGTCCATAGCTTACCAAATATTGTATGTTCCTGGTATACACACTTTGTATGTTAATAGCTTACACACTTTGTATGTTCGTAGTTTACCAAATATTGTATGTCCATAGCTTACACACTTTATATGTTCATAGCTTACACACTTTATATTTGCATAGCTTGCCATATTTTGTATGTTTATAGCTTACCACACTTTATGTGTTCATAGCTTACAAACTTAGTATATTCATAGCTTACACACTTTGTATGTTTATAGCTTACCACATTTTGTATGTTTATAGCTTACCACACTTTACATGTTCATACCTTACACAATTTGTATGTTCATAGCTTACACACTTTGTATGCTAATAGCTTACCACATTTTTTATTTTCATAGCTTACCACATGTTTTTATGTTCATAGCTTACCACATTTTTTATGTTCATAGCTTACCAAATATTGTATGTTCATAGCTTACCAAATATTGTATATTCATAGCTTAATCAAATATTGTATGTCCATAGCTTATCAAACTTTGTATGTTCATAGCTTACCAGATATTGTATGTTCATAGCTTACTAAACTTTGTATGTTCATAGCTTACCAGATATTGTATGTTCATAGCTTACTAAACTTTGTATGTTCATAGCTTACCAGATATTGTATGTTCATAGCTTACTAAACTTTGTATGTTCATAGCTTACCAAACTTTGTATGTTCATAGCTTACCAAATATTGTATGTTCATAGCTTACCAAATATTGTATGTTCATAGCTTACTAAACTTTGTATTTCATAGCTTACCAAATATTGTATGTTCATAGCTTACTAAACTTTGTATTTTCATAGCTTATCAAATGTTGTATGTTCATAGCTTACTAAATATTGTATGTTCATAGTTTACTAAACTTTGTATTTCATAGCTTACCAAAATAGTTTGTTCATAATTTGCCAGTTAGTATTTTTTTTTCTTTAGTAGGTTTGTCCAAACCAGTGATCAGTGTATAGATCTTGTCACATACAATGATCAGTGTATTCACTCATTCATTTGCATGTCCCCTGCGGAACTTTGCCTCCCAAACAGCACTCCTGTAGGCCTCTCGATTGTGAGCAAGATGGCCTGCTGCTGATGCATCCATTTGCAGATCATCAATGATGTCTTTGGAGCCATCTTCGCCTTGGTCTTCTTCTCTTTCTTTTTCCCATTATGTATCCTTCAAAGATGGTCTTCTCTAGATTATCATGATCAGTGTATAGATCTTGCAATATACAATGATCAGTGTATAGATCTTGTCACATACAATGATCAGTGTATAGATCTTGTCACATACAATGATCAGTGTATAGATCTTGTCACATACAATGATCAGTGTATAGATCTTGTCACATACAATGATCAGTGTATAGATCTTGTCACATACAATGATCAGTGTATAGATCTTGTCACATACAATGATCAGTGTATAGATCTTGTCACATACAATGATCAGTGTATAGATCTTATCATATACAATGATCAGTGTATAGGTGTTGCCACGGGCAGTGGTTGGTGAATAGATGTTGTCACAGACAATGATTGGTGAATAGATGTTGTCATGGGCAATGATTGGTGAATAGATCTTGTCATGGGCAATGATTGGTGAATAGATCTTGTCATGGGCAATGATTTGTGAATAGATGCTGCCATGGGCAATGATTTGTGAATAGATGCTGCCATGGGCAATGATTTGTGAATAGATGCTGCCATGGGCAATGATTGGTGAATTGATGTTGTCATGGGCAATGATTGGTGAATAGATGCTGCCATGGGCAATGATTGGTGAATAGATGTTGTCATGGGCAATGATTGGTGAATAGACATTGTCATGGGCAATGATTGGTGAATAGATGTTGTCATGGGCAATGATTGGTGAATAGATGTTGCCATGGGCAGTGATTGGTGAATAGATGTTGTTATGGGCGATGATTGGTGAATAGATGCTGCCATGGGCAATGATTGGTGAATAGATGCTGCCATGGGCAATGATTGGTGAATAGATGTTGCCATGGGCAAAGGTTGGTGAATAGATGTTGTCATGGGCAGCGGTTGGTGGATAGATGTTGTCATGGGCAGCGGTTGGTGGATAGATGTTGTCATGGTCAGTGGTTGGTGGATAGATGTTGTCATGGTCAGTGGTTGGTGGATAGATGTTCTCATGGTCAGTGGTTGGTGAATAGATGTTGTCATGGTCAGTGGTTGGTGGATAGATGTTGTCATGGTCAGTGGTTGGTGGATAGATGTTGTCATGGTCAGTGGTTGGTGAATAGATGTTGTCATGGTCAGTGGTTGGTGGATAGATGTTGTCATGGTCAGTGGTTGGTGGATAGATGTTGTCATGGTCAGTGGTTGGTGGATAGATGTTGTCATGGTCAGTGGTTGGTGGATAGATGTTGTCATGGTCAGTGGTTGGTGGATAGATGTTGTCATGGTCAGTGGTTGGTGAACAGTTGTTGATGCAAGCAGTGGTTGGTGAATAGTTGTTGATGCAAGCAATGGTTGGTGGATAGATGTTGATGCAAGCAGTGGTTGGTGGATAGATGTTGATGCAAGCAGTGGTTGGTGGATAGATGATGTCATAAACAATGACAAATATATCGATCTTTACCTGAGCAGTGATTCTTCTAGAGTGAGTTTAATGTTTAAACAAAGAAAAATCATGAAATAATGACCAAAGATAAATGAAGTAGTGAAATCATGAAGTGATGACTAAAGATATATGAAATATAAAGTATACTATTAAAAAAAAAAAACAAAACAAGAAACACAATACTACTGTAGTCGTAGTGACACCAAATGTCAAACTTGTATGAAACGTTTGATCTAAAAAAATCTAGAGAAGACCGTCTTGGAAAGGTGCATAATGGGAAAAAGAAAGAGAGGAAGACCAAGGTGAAGATGGCTGCAATACATCGTTGATGATCTGCAAATGGATGTGTCTGCAGCAGGCCATCTGCTCACAACCGAGAGGCCTACAGGAATGCTTTTAGGGAGGCAAAGTTCCACAAGAGACATGCAAATGAAAGAATGAATCAGTCAATCAATCAAACTTTTGATATCTTGTTTTGAATATCTTGGATCACTGCTAACTAATAGTGGAGATACAATGAGGGAAATTAGAAGGACATCATATTAAACTTGTATACTGAAAATATAATGAGGAATGTTAGAGAAGATATAGACAAAGAATATTATAATGCCATAACACTTGGAGGTTATGAAATACCAGAGATTAAATATGCTGATGACACAGTATTACTGTCCACAACACAAAAGGAATGGAAAAACTAATTATGTCTGTCTATAAGAGCAGCGAAGAGCAAAACCTCTATCTTAATGCAAAGAAAACTAAATTGATGACAACTGACAAAACAAACAAGGCAGCTGATATATGTGTCAATGAGGAAAAACTGGAAGAAGTGGAGAGTTTTGAATATCTTGGATCACTGCTAACTAATAATGGAGATACAATGAGGGAAATTAAAAGGAGGATATCTATCGCTCTTCAGAAAGTAAAACAACTAAAGAATCTGTGGAGAAGAACAGACAGAACTACAAAAATAAGATTGTTAAGGGCATGTATTTTCCTATCGCAACATATGCCTGTGAGACCTGGACACTTAACAAAATGGCTGAGAAACACATAAATGCCTTTGAATGTAAATGCTACAGAAGAGTTCTTCATATATCATGGACACAAAAAAGAACAGATATATCCATACTACAAGAACTTAATATTGAAGAAGGCTGGCTAGTAAAGAGGATTAAAGAGAGAGAACTTAAATATTTTGGACACATTAAACGTCATGATAATCTAGAGAAAGCCGTCTTGGAAGGATACATAATGGGAAAAAGAAAGAGAGGAAGACCAAGGCGAAGATGGCTGCAAGACATCGTTGATGATCTGCAAATGGATACATCAGCAGCAGGCCATCTTGCTCACAACCGAGAGGCCTACAGGAGTGCTGTTAGGGAGAAAAAGTTCCGTAAGCGACATGCAAATGAATGAATCAATCATTCGAGCTTTTAATTTAAGGAATTAATGTTTCAGTCTTAGCATGAAGAAACTTTAAGACTTTAACACTGAAATAATGTTTATTAAATTTGGTTTGGACTTTCATTCTTTGCGACTGAGGCCTCCGTTTCACGAAGGTGTGTAGCCCCTTCAGGCCTGTATCAGAGAACATCTCCTTGACATGGATCCGATTAACCATTGTATCTGTTGTTGTGGGATAGCTGCTGTCTCTTCCCACAGTGCAAAAGACAACTGTCGGAGATTGGTTGGCGCCACGTCTTGCTGGCGGACTTATCTGTTGAGTTCATCCCGTAAGTGTTCAATTGGGTTCATTTCTGATGACATGGATGGTCACGGAATGGTCTGGACGTTGTTATCAGCGAGGAACTTGGTGGTGAGTTATGGCACATGAGGTTGAACGTTATCCTGCTGAAAAATCGACCATAGTGCAGCTAGAAGTGGAAGGACGTTAGGACGAAGAATTTCAGCGACGTATTGTTGGGCATTCTGGCATCTTTCAATTTGCACCAGGTCACTTCTTCCCATGAAGTTGATCCTCCCCCACACCAGTACACCTCCGCCACCATGTGGAGGACCCTCATCCATGCAGCTCTGGGCGTAGCGCTCATGGACTCTGCGGTAAACTCTTCTCCATCTATTGTGTCGCTGGAGCAGAAAGATCGATTCATTACTAAACCAAGCCCTTCTCCAATCATTCGCAATGGTCCATTGACGATGCTGGTTTTCCCACTGCAGTTGCTTCTGGCAATGCCAGTTCATAAGAACAGGACCTCTATGGGGTCTTCTAGCCCAAAGGCTAGTGTTGTGAAGTCGATTCCTGACAGTTTGATCTGAAATTCGATGAGCTGCTGTCATTGACTGGACTGTTGAGGACGCAGATGCAAATCGATTCCTGAGGTGACTCAGCCGTATGAAGCGGTCTTCAGCAGGAGTTGTGACTATGCGCCGCCGGTCTGCAACTTAGCCAGTTTCTTAAAAACGTCTCAAAAGGTGATTAATTTTGCTTCTAACCACATTAAATTGTCTGGCCACTACACATTGTGACTGTCCAGTCTTTAAACGTCCAATGATGATGAGTTGTTCTTCTGTAGTGAGATTAGCCATACTTGCACATTGAATTTTCAAATGAATTGATTCGAGGAGCGTCAATCTTTTATAGGCATTCAATAACATGGTCAGTGAATTTTGTGTTCAGTAAGTTTCACGGGATTCTCATAAACCTGTCATGAGTTGTTGTCAGAAAATGCTGTTTTGACTAGTGTTGCTTTTCTGTGCTCATGAATCATCTGCTGAGTACAATTCATGTCAGCATGTGAAGTTGATGTCCAAGTGAATGCTTCCAGCAATTTGCCCTTTTCTGATCAGCAAACTTCAGTTTAAATCGCAACATCATATTTGTTGCGTTTCTGTTTTTGAACAGTATATGATAAAAGATAAATAAAATTTTGAAATAAAGGTAAAAAAGATAGTAGAATAGTAAGCACTTTGGAACAGCCTTGTCCGGTAGGGCAGCTCACGAGCCACAGGTGAGGCCAGATCGTCATCAAGCTACTGGTGGCAAAACTAACAAGTTCAAAATAGCAACATGGAATGTTAGAACTTTATTCCAGGCTGGAAAATTAGAAAATGTAAAGATGGAAATGGAAAGGATGAAGATCAACATATTAGGATTGAGTGAAGTTAGATGGACAGGTGCAGGAAGATAAACTCTGATAAATATACAATAATATATTCAGGAAATGAGAGACATGAATGAGGAGTAGGAATAATATTTGACGAACAAACAGCAAGGACAATTGTAGGATATTTGAACATCTCGGACCAAGTCCTGCTACCCCAAATGAAAGGACAACCAATAAACATAAATATTATACAAGTGTACGCTCCAGCATCTGAAAATTCTGAAGAAGATGTACAGCTATTTTATAATTACATAGAGACAGCCCTAAAACACACAAATGCACATGAAGTTACCATAATCATGGGAGATTTTAATGCCAAAGTTGATAAAGGAGGAACTTCAGACATCGTTGGTGACTATGGACTGGGGGAGAGGAATGAGAGAGGTTGTAAATTAATTGAATGCGCAAGAATACATAGCATGGTTATAGGAAACATCTGGTTTAAACAACATCCTCGAAGACTGGCAAAGTGGTGCAGCCCAGACAAAAAAGACTTTTAACCAGATAGACTACATATTAATCAACAAACAATTCTGCAATACATTACTGACAACAAAAACCATGCCAGGAGCTGACTGCAATAGTGACCATGACCCACTCTGTGGAAAAATTAGAATAAAGCTAAAGAAAGCAGGCAGAAAAGTGAGAAACATTAAAATGAATACAGAACTCCTTAAAAATGACCAAGAACTGCGAGAACAATACAGAGTTATTATAACAAATAGATACAATGCAGTAGCAAAGATAAATAGTATAGATTACACAACGGGCAATGTCAAGAGATTTTATCCACTAAACTGTTAATGAGATAATACCACCAAAAAAGAAGCCCCTAAAAATAAATGGATGACAGATGACATCTTAGGACTGATGGACAAGAGGACGAGGAGTAAAAATAACCAAGAAAAATATATCAAGATAAATAAAGAAATAAGACGCAAATGCAGAGAAGCAAAAGAAGTGTGGTTAAATGAACAGTGCAGACAGATAGAGAACTCTCATAATAAAGACAGCAAAAACATGCACAAACGAATTAGTGAACTCACAGGCAGGAAAACAAAATATACCACATGATGCCTGAAATCGAAAGAAGGTAAAATGTTAATGGGAAAAGAAGACATTGTGGACAGATGGACAGAGTATATCAGTGAAGCTATATGGAGGAGAAAGACCAGAATTAACACCAGATACTGAAAACTGTGATGGACCACCAGTACTTGAAGATGAAATCATAGATGCCATCAAACACATGAAGAAAGGAAAAGCAACTGGGCATGATAATATAATAATAGAAGAAATAGAGGCACTAAAGGAGACAGGAATAAAAATAATAACCAAGTTACTGAATGACATTTACAACAGTGGTTATATTCCCAGCGATCTGATTAAATACACTTTTATAGCACTACCAAAGAAACCATGCGCAAAGGAATTTGATGACCACAGGACTATCAGCCTCTCATGTCACATAATGAAGCTACTTCTGAGAATCATTATGAGAAGAACAAGGAAAAAGATAAAAATGGAAATAGCAGATGAACGGTTTGGATTTGTTGAGGGAAAGGGAACACACAATGCCATTTATGCTTTACGAACACTAAAAAAAGAGCTTTAGAAGTACAGAAAGATTTATACTTATGCTTCATTGATTACACCAAGGCCTTCGACAAGGTTAAACATAATGAAATTATTAAAATGCTTGAAGACATCAGTATAGACGACAAAGACCTGATGATTGTAAAACATCTCTACTGGCAGCAAGAAGCAGCAATTCGAGTTGAAAATTGAACTGGAATATATCAACCTATAAAACAAGGAATGTGACAAGGACGTATGCTATCTCCAGACCTTTTTTCTCTGTACAGCGAGAATATTCTAAGAACAATCATCACAGAACCAGGCATAAAAATTGGAGGATACAATATTAACAACCTTCGTTATACTGACGACACAGTATTGATAGCTGAGAACCAACAAGACCTGCAAAATCTCTTGGATAAAGTCGCCAAAGGAAGTGAACAGAAAGGCCTTACTTTGAACATCAAAAAGACAGAGACTATGGTTATATCTAAGAAACAGAATCCACCAGCATGCAGTATTAAATTAAACGGAACTATTCTAAAGCAGGTGCAGAAATTCAAATACCTTGGAGCAGTAATAATTTCAGATGGGAAATGCAGAACAGAAATTAGGAACAGAATAGGCCAAGCAAAGACTGCATTTCAGAGAATGAAAAACATATTAGTCAACGCATCCTTATCAATGAATGTTAGTAAACGAGTCCTAAAATGCTATATTGAACCTATCTTGTTATATGGAAGTGAATCATGGACAATAGGCAAGTCTGCACAAAAATCATTGGAAGCAACAGAAATGTGGTTTATTAGAAGAATGTTGCGAATCCCCTGGACAGCAAAAATAACTAATGAAGAATGTATGAGAAGAGTTGGAGAGACAAAAAATCTTATCAAAAAGATAAGAGAGAGACAATGTACTTTCATAGGACATGCAATGAGAAGAGGGGGCATTGAAAATATTATAACAACAGGAAAAATAGAAGGAAGAAGATCAGGAGGAAGACCAAGAGAAATGATACTGGACAGTCTGATGGGATGGTGTGAGAGGAGATCACCAACTGAGCTGATGGCCTTCATGAAGGATCGTGTACTCTGGAGAAGCATAATAGCCAACGCCAGTCGCCACGGCACCTGATGATGATGATGATGAAGCACTATTAGGAAAAGGCCAGCAATGATCTTTATCATAGAACTAAAAGTAGTCAAGATAGTAATTTTAACTTTCTGTTCAAATGTTAGCAAATGGTACATGTTTCTTTCCTTTTATGCAATGATTGGATCTGACAGATGTGTCTCTTTCTTTCTGTCATTCTGTTCTAGGCAGTCAACAGTGCAGGTGCCAGCCAGTACTCTCCATGCACATCATGTACTACCCCTTCCTCCAGCCCCTCACCTGTTGTTTCCATCCGGGTGAAGGCTAGTGCCAGCTCAGTGGTGCTGACATGGCAAGAACCTAGCAACAATGGCAGTGATATCACCTCATACAACATTACCCTCAATGACAAGCCAGCCATCACAATTGATCCAGTCACAGAATACCTGCTGGAAGACCTGCAGCCAGAGACTTCATACAAGTCAGTTTTCTGTGCTGTTGTCTGTCATGTTTTCTGTAGCTGTTCTTGGAAGGTACAAACTGAATAAAGCCATTAACTTAGAACGAAAGACAGAACTTGTTGATTAACATTTGGTTCTAAGGACTGTAATAGCCAGAGGTGGGGTTGGGGGATACACCCTCCACTCCAATTAAATGTCTCCATGGTGTGCGCCTCAAATAGCCTCTGACAGTCAAGTAGTCCAGCTCCTGGCTTTCTCATGGTGGAACTTTTTAAACTGACAGGAGAAGGGGCGAAAGGCGAATATCTGGCCCCTGAAAACCAGACGCTTGGTGTAGATGAGACTCATTAGTCTTGGTCGCTGCTGACGAGATTCCTCAGCTGCCGTGCGTGTGGTGAAACTCCTCCCGGCCAATGAAGAAAAATGCAGTTTAGGGTTGCCGCGCGCCGCCACCGTGGAAAAGCTGATAGAAAGGATTAAGTGAAGTTTTATTAGTATGGCCCGTAGACTAGCGGTGAGGGCTACTCATATCACGGCACCTCTGATCTAGAAGCCGGCCATGTCCTATATACGCACACAGTGGGGCAAAGGCATAAATCGGTTTAACCCAGGGGTGAAACTTGATGGCTACGCATATGACAGTACCTCCACTGTAGAGAGCAGTCACGTCCTATATATACCCATACTGGGATAATACGCCTAAACCGGCTTAACCCAGGGGTCAAAATTACTAGTGGAGATGATTCGTCCTTCTCGACAAAAGCTCTATTCTGGTCACCACCAGGAAGGGTAGCGGCCACGACCACAAAATGACGAAGTCGGAAGGACTGGACCAATGCAGTCTGGATAAGCAACCACCTCTCACCCGATGGGGATATATTCATATCCAAACCACGTCGAGGTTTTCCGGTGAGGAAGTCCAACTCTAGACAAAACTGGTGCAATGAAAACCACAGTGTCACGCAATGCCGATTCTGTAACCCACCGAGAATATAGGCCTAAGCCCCACGATGCTCTGAGCCTCCATCCTAATTGAGACTATCGCGAGAACCACAGGAGTAAATTCAGTAGGATCACGGGGTGATCTTAGTGGTATAAGCGAACGAAGAAGAAGATTAACATCTGAGGACATTAGTCATCAGTTTTTCTGTGTCTGTCTGTGTGATTGTCTGTCTTTGACAGTTTGTATGTGTGTCTGTGTTTGTTTGTCTGTGTAATTGTCTGGTGTGTGTCTGCCTGTGTGTATTTGATTGTCTGTTGTGTGTCTGTCTATGTGTGTGATTGTTGTGTTACTGTGTTAATTATTGTAGGATTGCTATGTGTGTGTGATTGTTATGTTACTGTGTTAATTATTGTAGGATTGCTATGTGTGTGTGATTGTTATGTTACTGTGTTAATTATTGTAGGATTGCTATGTGTGTGTGATTGTTATGTTACTGTGTTAATTACACTGTGTAACACACAAAAAGTTTCCACATTTAAAATGGTCCTCAATTATTAATTTTGATGTAAGAAAAAAGAATAGACATTAAAAACACTCAGTTGACTCTTAATGTTCTGATGTTGCTTATTTAATATGTTGATGAAAAGTGTATAATTTGTATGACACAAAATGTCCTGGGCTATGAAATCATTTTGATACTGCTGAATTACTGCTTAGATGCAAAAAGGCAGCTGGAATGTAAGAACACTAAACCAGACTGGAAAACTAGCACAAACCATCAAGGAAATGCACAGATACAAACTAGACATACTAGGAAAACAAGAAGCAAGATGGACAGGACAAGGCAGAAGGAAATTAACAACACAGCAAACAGAAGATACAATAATATGGTCAGGTAAAGAAGATCTTCATGAAGGAGGAGTAGCATTGATTATAACAAAAGAAGCATCAAGAGCATTGCTGAAATGGACCCCAATAAATGAGAGATTATTATATGCGCAGTTCAACTCAAGATTCACGAAGCTGTCTATTATAGTTTGTTATGCACCAACAGAAGCAGCTGAAGAGGAATTAAAAGAAGATTTTTACAACAGCCTCCAAGCAACAGTAGAAACAATACCCAAGCATGATATGCTACTCATCTTGGGCGACTTCAATGCAAAAGTAGGTGAAGGAAATGAAGATAGAAGAAGAATCATGGGAAGAGAAGGAATTGGAGAAATAAATGAAAATGGAGAAAGACTGTGCAGTTTCTGTGAAGAAAACGTGATGACCATCAGAGGGACAATTTTCCAACACAAAAACATCCTTAATAAGGTGACTTGGAGGTCACCAGATAAAACCACAGAAAACCAAATCGATCACATACTAATAAACAACAAGTGGAAACGGTCACTGCAAGATGTACGAGCAAGGAAAGGAGCAGATGTAGGAAGTGATCACAACCTTCTGGTAGCAAAAATAAAACTAAAATTAAGGAAAGCCAAAATCGGAGAACACAGAAAGATACATTTTGATACAAGCAAACTGATAGACCAGCAAACAAGAAATGAATTCTCAATAGTACTTAAGAACCACTTCAGTGTCCTACAAGACGAAGCAGAAATGTCCATATTAGAGTTCAATAAAACACTACAGGAAACAGCAAAAGAGGTGCTGGGATATCGGAAAAGGAGAAAAGAGGAATGGATAAGCGAGACCACATGGGAAAAGATAGAGCAAAGAAAAGAAATCAAGAAAAAATTACTGAACACCAAATCACAACGGCTTAAAGAACGAGTTTTAAGTAATTATGCACAAAAAGACAAAGAAGTGAAGGAATCATGTCTTCAATATTATGACAATTTAGCAGAAACAGCAGAGAAAGCAGCATATACAAATGACATGAAAACCATATATAAAATCACAAAGCACATGACAGGTAACTTCAACACAAGATGTGAAAGTGCAGTAAGAACACAAAATGGACAACTGGTCAGTGGAGAAAGAGAAAAAATTGAAAGATGGAGGGAACACTTTAACACCCTACTAAACAGAACACAAGCAGCACAAACAATAGACATACCTGAAGCAAAAACGGAACTAAACATCAATACAGGACCAATAACAATAAATGAAGTAAAGGAGGCGATAAAGAAGCTAAAATCAGACAGGGCACCAGGTGAAGATGAAGTGACTGCGGAGATGTTGAAAGCAGAAGAAACAGAAACACCAAAAAAAGTTTGCCGGATATTACAACAAATTTGGGATTTAGAAAAAGCCCCAGAGAAAACTGGTCTTATAGTAAAACTACCAAAGAAGGGTGACCTCAGAGATTGCGGGAACTGGAGAGGCATTGCCCTACTGCCTCTCACCAGTAAAGTATTTTGCAGAATAATCATCAACAGAATTGTACCAACACTTGAGGAAAAACTTCAGAAAGAGCAGGCAGGATTTAGGAAAGGAAGATCATGCATAGACCACATATTTGTACTTAGACAAATATTAGAACAGGCAAATGAGTGGCATAGCACAACATATGCATTATTCATAGATTTTGAGAAAGCCTTTGACAGTGTCAACAGAGATGCACTGTGGAAAATCCTAAGATGGCATGGCCTCCCCCATAAAATAGTTAATGTAATCAAAGCCCTATACGAGGGTTTTCAGTGCAAAGTTATCTGTGGAGAACATACCTCCAGCAGCTTTATGGTACAAACAGGAGTGAAACAGGGATGTGTACTATCACCAACATTATTTATCTTGGCAGTAGACTGGTTAATGAATGAGGCAACATCAGACAAATGCAGAGGATTACAATGGACCCTTGACACAGTGCTGGAGGACCTTGACTTTGCGGACGACATTTGTCTATTATCAAGCAGTCACAAAGATATGCAAGATAAAATAAACAAGCTAACTCAGAATGCAAACAACATAGGACTAAAGATCAACGTAGGAAAGACAAAGTTAATGAAGCAAAATGTGAGCAACAGAAATGTACTCAGAGTAGATAACAAGTTAGTGGAGGAGGTAAACGAATTTGTATACCTTGGCAGCAGAGTAGTAGAAAATGGAGACAGCACAGAGGACATCAACAGCAGACTTACTAGAGCAAACCAGGCTTTTGCAACGCTGCAATATATATGGAAATCAAAAAAACTAAGCATAAATATGAAAATCAGGATATTTAAGAGTAATGTTCTAAGTGTACTACTCTATGGAAGCGAATGCTGGAAAATCACCAGAACCATAGAAAACAAGTTGAATTCTTTCCAGACTAAATGTTTACGAAGAATTAGAAAAATTTTGGCCAAACACTATAAGAAATAACATCTTATTAGCAGAAATGCAGATGAAACCACTGACAACAATTATTGAGGAAAGACGCTGGCGATGGTTGGGACATGTGCTCCAAATGACTGACAACTCACTACCAAAAATAGCACTAAGATGGACACCACAGGGGAGCAGAAGTAAGGGTAGACCAAAAGAGACATGGAAAAGAACAACAGAAAGGATGTTGAGCAATAGAGGGCTCACCTGGGCAAGAGCAGAAAAAAAGGCGAAGGACAGGCATTTGTGGAAAACCCTTGCGGAAGCCCCATGTGCCCTGGGCACTTAAGGTTCAGAGAGAGAGAGAGAGAGAATTACTGCTTATAGTATCTATGGCAACCATATTGTTTACTACTGTGTGTCAAATGTAAAAAAAAGTACCTCACATCTAAATTAATACAAGAGTTTATTATTTTCAAGAAGTATATATTTTTTTACATTTCGCAGTGATCTTGTTTGTACTTGTACTTTTACGAACTCCCTGTAACTACAAGCTGTTGTTTTTCGCAGCCGATGCTGTAGAGATGAAGCACAGCACTGTATCAGCAAGGGAGCAGGTGGCTACTTTTTCATTTCCGGAGTACAGCTATAAACAGGGGGTGTGCAGTGTTTCTTTAGCAGACTCCACCACCATGGGGACTATGGGATCCCTGCCCCATTAGCCAGGCTAGGCCTGTTACTGGGGGTACCAACAGTGAGGTGGGACAGGGTCTTGGCCAGCTATGGTTAACTAAACTTGACGTTAGCATATCAGCTGATTGCCTCATCAGACAGGAGTCTTCACCCCCTTCGTAGTGATATAATAGACTGAATTTGTATCTCACATTTAAATTAGTACAAGAGTTTATTATTTTCAAGAAGTATATATATATATATTTCACATTTTGCAGTAATAGCCTGAATTTATATCAGGACTGGATTTAAAGAAGCCGTGAAAATACATTAATGGTGCAAACAGTTTTTGCTGCATGTGTGACGAAGCGACTTTTTTTTTTATCCCAGAAACATCAGATTACACCTCTAATCAAACCAGCTTATTATTAATTTTATTTCAGTTGTAAGATAAGTGACAAAGACAAGCTCTGGGGACCTCACATTTGCTGTAATAAATGTGCTGTGAAACTCATGGTTGATTAAATAGTAAAAGACAGTCAATGGGTTTGGCGATTCCCATAATATGGAGAGAGCCTAGAGATCATGTAAGTGATTGCTGTCTTTGCCTGGTGCATTCTTATCAACATGGAATGTCTAAAAAAAAAGAAGCGGACCTTGAAGTATCCAAATACTGCATCGGCTACACAACCAGTACCACATGGAGACAATCTGTCTGTTTCTGTCCCACCAGACCAGTACATTATGGAGCTGGATGAAGAATATAGTCGAGAAATATCAGCTGAGCCTGTACAACAAGATTCTGAATTTACACCAAAAAGTTCAGTGGATATATTGTATCTTATATCTTTCCCGTGCCGTTAAACGTCACATAGGGCTCGCAAAGTAGTTTGCCAATTTTTCCTGTCTCCAGCAAGTCTTTCAACCTCATCAAGGGATTTTATGCCTGTTAATTTGGCCTCTCTTAACAATGTCCTCTTCAGAGTGTCACATGGTCTGCCTCTTTTTCTTCAGCCTGTTGTGTTCCACTTGATAGCTTGTTTTGGGATTCTCTGATCATTTCTTCTCATCAAGTGACCAACATGTGTCCATCTCCTTTCCCTGATCACCCATGAGACTGGTTGTTGTTCAGTCATCTGTCTTATCTCTGCATTGTTCCTGAATTCGTTCCAGTGGATAACCTACACAGAATTTCCCAAACTGAACTCAGTGATCTAATTCGAGATCTTGACTTACCCAAAAGAAAAGCTGAACTTCTTGCATCAAGGCTTCAGCAGTGGAATCTCCTGGAGGAAAATATAAAAGTGTCAATGTTTAGGGATCGACAGAAAAACTTATCTCCTGGAGGAAAATGTAAAAGTGTCAATGTTTAGGGATCGACAGAAAAACTTATCTCCTGGAGGAAAATGTAAAAGTGTCAATGTTTAGGGATCGATAGAAAAATTTATCTCCTGGAGGAAAATGTAAAAGTGTCGATTGACAGAAAAACTTATCTCCTGGAAGAAAATGTAAAAGTGTCAATGTTTAGGGATTGACAGAAAAACTTATCTCAGTTTTTCAAAATGGAGAACAGCATTGTTGCCTGCCATGATGTTAATGGACTTTGGCAAATTTGAAAATGGAGCATAAACCACAGATTGGAGACTGTTTGCAGACTCGTCAAAGTTAAGCTTGAAAGCTGTTTTGCTACACACAACGGCAATTCACTGCCATCACTTCCTATAGGTTATGCAGTGCATATGAAGGAGGCCTATGAAAATATGAAATTGCTTCTCAAAGCAATAAAGTATGACAACCATAAGTGGCAGATTTAAGCAGATTTGAAAGTTATTTCAATTTTACTTGGGATGCAGTTGGGATATATCAAGTATTGTTTTCTCTGCAAGTGGGACAGTTGACAGAGATATTACTTAATAAAAATCTGGTCTGATAGGAAAATTCTGGAGCTTAGAAAGAAGAATGTCCAGCAGACTCCTCTTGTTGATCATAGCAAGATCATTCTGCCCCCTTTTATGTATTTGGGCTAATGATGAACTTTGTTTAGAGGATGAATCAGGAAGGAGAGGCATTCAAGTACTCAAAACAAAATGTCGCCATCTTAGTGATGCCATAATAAAGGAAGGATTCTTTGTAGGCCATATGATAAACACTTTGATTCCATTCTTCATGGGAATGAGAAAGAATCTTTGTAGGGCCTCAGATTAGGGAACTGCTAAATGATAAACATTTTGATTCCATTCTTCATGAGAATGAGAAATCAGGTTGGGAACTTCAGATCTGTTGTTTACAATTTTCTTGGAAAACAAAGAAATAAAAACTATCTTGTGGCTGTTAATGAACTTTTGACAGCATACCAACAATTAGATTGTAACATTTCACTCAAGATCCACTACCTGGATTCTTATCTTGATTGCCCCCCCCCCCCCCCTTGGTGCAGTAAGTGATGAAGATGGGGATCGTCTCCACCAAGACATTTCCTTAATAGAAAGAAGGTACATGGGGAAGTGGAACACATCTGTGCTTGCTGACTTCTGTTGGAATGTGACAAGAGATTCCCCAGAACTTGAATACAAGAGAAAAAGTAAACAATAAGGAAGGTTTTTATTCTTTATATAGTCATCCACCAAGGCTATTAAATAAATATTAATAGTGTTTTTTAATACAAATTTTGACATTTACATATCTCGACAACTAGAGCTAATAAACATTTTCTGATCTCATATTAATTTTTCTCATCCCATTTTTTTTACTAATTGACAAATTTTAAAGAGGAAACAGAAAAAAAGTGGGAGTTTTTTCTTTGCACACTGTTATTGTAGGATTATATATGTGTGTGGTTATTGTGTTACTGTATTAATTATTGTAGGAATGTCTGTGTGTGTGTGATTATTGTGTTACTGTATTAATTATTGTAGGAATGTCTGTGTGTGTGTGGTTATTGTGTTACTGTATTAATTATTGTAGGAATGTCTGTGTGTGTGTGGTTATTGTGTTACTGTATTAATTATTGTAGGAATGTCTGTGTATGTGTGATTGTTGTGTTACTGTATTAATTATTGTAGGAATGTCTCTGTGTGTGTGATTGTTGTGTTACTGTATTAATTATTGTAGGAATGTCTGTGTATGTGTGATTGTTGTGTTACTGTATTAATTATTGTAGGAATGTCTGTGTATGTGTGATTGTTGTGTTACTGTATTAATTATTGTAGGAATGTCTGTGTGTGTGTGATTGTTGTGTTACTGTATTAATTATTGTAGGAATGTCTGTGTATGTGTGATTGTTGTGTTACTGTATTAATTATTGTAGGATTGTCTCTGTGTGTGTGGTTATTGTGTTACTGTATTAATTATTGTAGGAATGCCTGTGTATGTGTGATTGTTGTGTTACTGTATTAATTATTGTAGGAATGTCTCTGTGTGTGTGATTGTTGTGTTACTGTATTAATTATTGTAGGATTGTCTCTGTATGTGTGATTGTTGTGTTACTGTATTAATTATTGTAGGAATGTCTATGTGTGTGTGATTGTTGTGTTACTGTATTAATTATTGTAGGAATGTCTGTGTATGTGTGATTGTTGTGTTACTGTATTAATTATTGTAGGAATGTCTGTGTGTGTGTGATTGTTGTGTTACTGTATTAATTATTGTAGGAATGTCTGTGTATGTGTGATTGTTGTGTTACTGTATTAATTATTGTAGGAATGTCTGTGTATGTGTGATTGTTGTGTTACTGTGTTAATTATTGTAGGATTGTCTGTGTGTGCAAGACATCGTTGATAATCTGGAAATGGATGTGTCAGCAGCAGGAAAGCTTGCTTACAACTGAGAGGACTACAGGAAAAATGTTAGGGAGGCAAAGTTCCACAAGGACATGCAGATGATTGACTGTCATGTGTGTAGCTACCTGTCAATCTGAATCCAGTTTGATCATTTAATTTGTGAATATAGTGAAAGAAAGAATATTAGACATGTTAACAAATCAGTTACTTATTGAGTAGGTCAGTAACAGAAAGAATATTAGAGAGATATTAATAATTTAATCCTGTTTGAGTCAATCACTTGTTAGCTATCCTCACAGTCATATGCTCAGTTAACAATTTTTTCTTCCAGTCATGCAGTCAGCAGTTGTCTGGTTTAGTCAGTCAGCACTGGTGTCTATGTTTCAGTCAGCTTTGGTGTCTGTTTCAGTTAGTCAGAAATAGTATCTGTGTTTCAGCTTTTCAGCAGTGATGTCTATGGTTACGTTAGTGGTGATGTATGTGGTTCAGTCAGTCAGCAAAGATGTATGTGATTTAATCAGCCAGCATAGGTGTCTGCAGTTCAGTTAGTTATGATGTTTGTGGTTCAGTCAGCAGTGATGTTCTTGGTTCATTCAGTCAGCAAAGATGTCTGTGGTTCAGTCAGCAGTGATGTTCTTGGTTCATTCAGTCAGCAAAGATGTCTGTGGTTCAGTCAGCAGTGATGTTCTTGGTTCATTCAGTCAGCAAAGATGTATGTGCCTCAGTGAGTCAACAAAGTTGTATATGATTCAGTCAGCATTGATGTCTATGATTCCATCAGTCAGCAGTGAGAAATGGAATGACTGTATTATTACATGTAATAGCATACTGACTTTTATGTCAGACATATAGATGAACTGTCAATGATTAAGTTTAACAGTTAGTATGTCATGATTAGGTCTAACAGTTAGTATGTCACAATAAAGCTCAACATTTAGACAATATATCAGAAATGTCAGTGATAAGATCTCACACTTAAACCACTCTGTCAGTTATTAAGTATAACAATGAAACAGTTTGTCAGTAATAACGTCTAACATTTATACAGTATGTCAGTGATAAAGTTGACATTAAAACAATACATCAGTGATAAAGTTTAGCACTCAAGCAGTACATCAGTAATTAGGTCTAACTGTTAAATCAGTGATTAGATCTGGCAGTTGAACATTTATTTAATCAGTGATTAGATCTGGCAGTTGAACATTTATTTCTTCAGTGATTAGATCTGGCAGTTGAACATTTATTTCTTCAGTGATTAGATCTGGCAGTTGAACATTTATTTCTTCAGTGATTAGATCTGGCAGTTGAACATTTATTTCTTCAGTGATTAGATCTGGCAGTTGAACATTTATTTCTTCAGTGATTAGATCTGGCAGTTGAACATTTATTTCTTCAGTGATTAGATCTGGCATTTTAACATTCCATCAGTGATTAGGTCTGGCAGTAGAATATTTCATCAGTGATTAGATCTGACAGTTGAACATTTATTTCATCAATGATTAGGTCTGGTAATTGAATTTTTATTTCATCAGTGATTAGCTCTGGCAGTAGAATATTCCATCAGTGATTAGGTCTGGCAGTTGAACATTACATGGATGAGTAAGTCTTGCAGTTGAACATTCCATGAGTGATTAGGGCTGACAAATGAACATTCATTTCATCAGAATGTATAAAATAGGAAAAAAGTAGGAGCAGCTTTATTACTTAATGATTACAAAGTTGTGATGTTTCATCGTGAGCCTTAATCATACAAAAACATACAGGACGACGAAATAGAGGAGATAAAGTATAGATTCACATGAATACTAAAAAAAAAAAAAAAATTTTTTTTAAAAAGTACTTAGCTGTAAATTGCAAGGTGTGGCTTGTCTGACGGTGTGTGTCAGGAATGGATCTAGTGGGATGTGGAGACTGTTTAAATAGAGACCTGTGACATGTGGTCAGTGGGTTGTAACTGGGGATGGTGGAAAGAGGACCGGGGAGGGGAGAGAGAGTGACGCAATAGCGACCTAGCTAGGAGAAATTGAAACAGATGATTGGGGAAGAGGGGTTGCAGAGAAAATAGCGGGGTTGCAGAGTGATGCTGTGAGGAAGTTTGAAAAGTAAGCGGGGTTGCAGAGTGATGCTGTGAGGAAGTTTGAAAAGTAAGAAGTGGTGGATTTAGTGGAGAGGTACTATAATGATTGAAGAAGATGATGTTACGTGTAACTAAACAGCGAGTTTAACCCATGTGGTTCCAGCGTCCCATAATTTTGAATGCAGAGGTTCTCAAGTGCCAGGCGGCTTGTGTCATCTACGTGACATTGTTTAATGGCTGTTACCAGAAAATCAGATTTGCCTTTGTGGTTGGGGCCATTGAAATGATTTGGGACTGGTTTCGAAGCATGCCGGGCGATGTCGTACAGATGTTTTTGCAAGCGGTCCCCTAATCTGAGGCCAGTCTCACCGATATATGTTATCCTGCATCTTTTGCAAATGATGACATATATCACATTTCGGGACTCGCATGTGAATCCCTCATGAAGAGTGAGGATAGTTTTGGGAAAGGTGATTGTTTTTGTTTCCCAAACTACAGGGCAGGTAACGCAGCGGGGCGGTTACATTTTCTGGTGCCAACATACGTAAGGCTCTGCTTCAAGTGGCTGTGGACGAGGATGTCCTTAAGGTTTGGCTCACGTTTGTATGCCAATAGGGGTGGATCAGAGAAAATGTCACGAGTGTCGGAGTCGAGTTGGATTATCGGCAGATGCCGATAAAGAATTTTCTTAACCATCTGACCGTGCGGGTGGAAAGACAGTACTAACTTAACTCTGTCAGATGGAGTAACAGGCTTTTTCCTGAATACTTCTTTGTGGCTCACTAGTTGGATACAGTTGATTCATTTCATCAGCTTTTCCAGCTTAAAGTTGAACATTTTATCAGTGATTAGATCTGACAGTTGAACATTTTATCAGTGATTAGGTCTGACAGTTGAATATTTGATCCATGATTAGGTCTGACGGTTGAATATTTGATCAGTTATTAGGTCTGACAGTTGAACATTTTATCAGTGATTAGGTCTGACAGTTTAATATTTTATCAGTGATTAGGTCTGACAGTTTAATATTTGATCAGTTATTAGGTCTGATAGTTGAACATTTGATCAGTTATTAGGTCTGATAGTTGAATATTTGATCCATGATTAGGTCTGATAATTGAATATTTGATCCATGATTAGGTCTGACAGTTGAATATTTGATCCATGATTAGGTCTGACAGTTGAATATTTGATCCATGATTAGGTCTGACAGTTGAATATCTCATCAGTGAGTAAGTCTTACAGTTAAGGAATTCATCTGTGATTAGTTCTTAAAGTTGAACATTTCATCTGTTAATGTGTCTGATATTTGAACATTATATCAGTGATTAGGTCTGACAGTTGAACGTTTCATCACTGATTAATTCTGACAGTTCAACATTCTTTAAGTGATTAAGTCTGGCATTTGAACATTCCATCAGTGATAAGGTCTACAGTTGAACATTCCATCAGTGACTACCTCTGAGAATTGAATATTTCTTCATTGATTAGCTCTTGCAGTTGAACATTTCATCAGTGATTACATCTGGCAGTTGGCCATTTATTTTTTCAGTGATTATATCTGAAAGTTGAACATTTATTTCATCAGTGATTACGTCTGACAGTTGAACAATTGTTTTATCAGAGATTAAATGTGTCAGCTGAACATTTGTTTTATTGTTGATTATGACAGGCATTTGTACAATCCATCAGTGGTTAGGTCTGAGAGTTGGACATTTATTTCATCAGTGATTATGTCTGATTGTTAAAAATATCATCAGTGATTAGGTCTGACATTTGAACATTTACTTCAGCAGTGATTAGGTCTGACTGTCAATGATTTTAACAGTGATTAGGTTTGGAAGCTGAGCATTTCATCAGTGATTAGGTCTTACAGTTGAACATTTATTTCATAAGTGATAAAGCCTGACAGGTCAACATTTATTCCATCAGTTATTATATCTGACAGTTGAACATTTATTTCACAATTGATTAAGTCTTACAGTTGAACATATATATTTCATGAGTGATGAAGTCTGACAGGTGAACGTTTATTTCATCAGTGATTAGGTCTGACAGTTGAACATTCCATCAGTGATTAGATCTGACAGTTGGACATTTGATCAGTGATTAGATCTGAAAGTTGGACATTTGATCAGTGATTAGATCTGACAGTTGAATATTTCATCAGTGATTAGATCTGACAGTTGGACATTTGATCAGTGATTAGATCTGACAGTTGGACATTTGATCAATAATTAGCTCTTACAGTTGAATATTTCATCAGTGAATAGGTCTGAGAGTTGAATATTTCATCAGTGAATAGGTCTGAGAGTTGAATATTTCATTAGTGAGTAGTGACTGACGGTTGATAATTTAATTTGTGATTATTTCTGGCAGTTGAACGTTTCATCTATTAATGGGTCTGACATTTGAAATTTCTATTTGTTATTAGGTCTAACAGTTGAACATTTCATCAATGATAAGGTCTACAGTTGAACATTTCATCAGTGATTAGCTCTAGCAGTGACTACATCTGAGAATTGAATATTTCATCAGTGATTAGATCTGGCAGTTGAACATTTCACTAGTAATTACATATGACAGTTGAACATTTACTTCATCAGGAGTTAGGTCTGACCTTTAAATAATTATTTCATCAGATATTAAGTGTGTCAGCTGAACATTTTTTTTCATCAGTTTTTATGCCTGGCACTTGAAAATTCCATCAGTGGTTAGGTCTGAGATTTGAATATTTAATTCATCAGTGATTAGGTCTGACATTTAAACATTTATTTAATCAGTGATTATGTCATACTATCAAACACTTCAACTGTGATTAGGTCTGTCAGTTGAACATTTATTTCATCAGTGATTAGATATGACAGAACATTTATTTTATCAATGATTAAGTCTGACAGGTAAACATTTATTTCATCAGTGATTAGGTCTAACAAGTGAATATTTTTTGCATCATTTATTAGGGCTGACAGTTGAACATTTTGTACATCAGTGCTTAGGTCTGACAACTGAACATTTATTTCATCAGTGATAAGGTCTGACAGTTGAACAATTATTTCATCAGTAATTTGGTATAGCAGTTGAACATTTCATTAATAATTAGGTCTGGCAGTTGAACATTCCATCAGTGATTATGTCTGACAGTTTAATGTTTATTTCATCAGTGATTAATTCTGGCAGTTGAACATTTATTTCATCAGTGATTAGGTCTGACAGTTGAACATTTTATCAGTGATTAGATCTGACAGATGAATGTTTCATCAGTGAATATGTCTGGCAGATAAAAATTTCATTCGTGGTTAAAACTTAACAGCTAAAGCTGCCAAAGGTGAGATATATTATTTACTTTAAAGGACCACATGACAACAAAATCTTGACTGAGACTTTAATTGAATGCAAGATAACAAAGTCTTGACAGAAACTTTAAGGGAAAGCAAGATAACAATGTCTTGACTAAGAATTTAAGAGAAAGCAAGATAACAGTGTCTTGACTAAGAATTTAAGAGAAAGCAAGATAACAATGTCTTGACTAAGAATTTAAGAGAAAGCAAGATAACAATGTCTTGACTAAAAATTTAAGAGAAAGCAAGATAACAAAGTCTTGACTAAGAATTTAAGAGAAAGTAAGATAAAGAAGTCTTGACTAAGAATTTAAGAGAAAGCAAGATAACAATGTCTTGACTAAGAATTTAAGAGAAAGTAAGATAAAGAAGTCTTGACTAAGAATTTAAGAGAAAGCAAGATAAAGAGGTCTTGACTGAGAATTTAATAGAAAGCAATATATCAAAGTCTTGACTGAGAACTGAATATTGAGCCCTGCTGAAGTCAGATACTTGTTAGTAGTGCTACTTTGTTTTTAGTTGCAATGAAACTTTTGAGAGGTATTGTGGGTTCAATTCCATACCACTTCATTAAGCAAATCAACATGTATAAACTAGGAAAAAGTAGGAGCTGCTTTATTACTTAACGATTACAAAGTTGTGACATTTCGGTGTGAGCCTTAATCATATAAAAACATATAGGACGAAGAAATAGAGAGAGGAGATAAAGTATAGATTCACATGAATACTATTAAAAAGAAAAAAAAATTGAAAAAGAGTACTTAGCTGTAAATTGTAAGGTGTGAGTTGTCTGGGGTGTGTGTCAGGAATGGATTTAGTAGAATGTGGAGACTGTTTAAATAGAGACCTGTGATATGTGGTCAGTGGGTTGTAACTGGGGGTGGTGGATGGGGAACCGGGAAGGGGAGAGAGAGTGATACAATGTTGACCTAGCCAGGAGAAGTTGAAATAGACGATTGGGGAAGAGGGGTTGCAAAATGATGCTATGAGGAGGTTTGAAAACTAAGAAGGGGTGGAGCTTAGTGGAGAGGTACTATAATGATTGAAGAGAATGATAAGTGTAGCTAAACAGCAAGTTTAACCCATGTGGCTTCAGTGTCCCATAATTTTGAATGCAGCGGTTCTAAAGCACCAGGTGGATTGTGTCATCTGCGTGACATTGTTTGATGGCTGTTACCAGAAAATCAGATTTGCCTCTGTGGTTGGGGCCATTGAAATGATTTGGGACAGGTTTCAAAGCACGCTGGGTGATGTCATACAGATGTTTTTGCATGCGGTCCCCTAATCTGAGGCCAGTCTCACCAATATATGTTATCCTGCATCTTTTGTAAATGATGACATATATCACATTACGGGACTCGCATGTGAATCCCTCATGAAGAGTGAGGATAGTTTTGGGAAAGGTGATTATTTTCGTTTCCCAGACCGGATTATCACAGGTGCCATGAGGTCCACACCAATAGTAGAAATGCAGAAAATAGTTGGTGTTCAAGCGCTAAAGGAACGTAGAGACACAAAGGTCATGACCATGGGAGAGAAATTCCTTAGCTCTGTAAGCCATCCCCTGAAGGACAAATATCCATGTGACACTGGATATGTGTGTATACAGACGGATCTGCACACAATGCCATAAAGAATGGAGGGGCAGGAGCACATATTGAATATCCAAACAACACCACTGACAAGATTTCCATACCCACTGGAAAATACTGTAACAACTTTGATGCAGAAGTTAGGGCAATTATTGCTGCAGTTGAAAAACTATCAGACTCCAGAATTGATACATGTCCTGTAGTAATTCTCACAGATGCAAGATCAGTACTGGAAGCTTTTCAGTGCAACAAACTACCAGACCTTAAGGATGCCTTGTCAAAAATTGGCTTACAACATGGAGTCACTTTGCAATGGATTCCCTCCCACTGTGGGATACCAGGCAATGAGAAACCTGACCATCTGGCCAAAGAGGGCACTGAAATGGAGCAACCAGACATACCAATCACCTATAATCAGAAGAAAAGCATGATAAAAACCTACAGGAAGCCACAAACACCACCACATGATGACTATCACATGCTAAACAGAAAGGAACAAGTCACCATCTTCCGTCTCCGAACAGGACACACCCGATTCCGAAGTCATATGTATACAAAGTTTAAGGTTGGTACTACTAATCTATGTACATGTGCCCAGGTGCCCCAAACTGTGGAACATATCCTCCAGAACTGCACCAACTATGAAACACTGAGAAATAATTACTGGCCCATTGAAACCACTAAAGAAGATAAGCTCTACGGTTCCATACATGAATTACAAAAAAAGTGAAATTTATCCAAGAGACAGGACTGCAGGTATAGACAGACAATGTTAACGAAGAAGAAGTTTCCCAGACTACCGGGCAGGTAAAGCAGCGGGGGCGGTTACATTTTCTGGTGCCAACATATGTAAGGCTCTGCTTCAAGTGGCTGTGGACGAGGATGTCCTTAAGGTTTGGCTCATGTCTGTATGCCAATAGGGGTGGATCAGAGAAAATGTCAAGAGTGTTGGCGTCTAGTTGGATTAGCGGCAGATGACGATAAAGAATTTTCTTAACCATCTGACTATGCGGGTGGAAAGACAGTACTAACTTAACTCTGTCAGATGGAGTAAAAGGCTTTTTCCTGAATACTTCTTTGCGGCTCACTAATTGGATATGGTTGAAGGCTTCACGAAGGAGCTTTTCTGGGTAGTGGCAATGACGGAAAAAATCTAATAACTTGTTGGACTGATCTATAAAGTCCAAATTATCCTGACATATGCGGCGAAGACGGAAGAGTTGGGAGTATGGGATGGAGTTCTTACAGGCTTAAGGATGGGAGGAAGTGTAAAGCAAATAGGCGTGGCTGTCAGTGGACTTGTAAAATACAGAGGTGATAAGCCTGTTTGTGCCAACAGAAATTTTAATGTCTAAAAAGTTAACAGACTTGTCAGAAATTTCATAAGTGGATTTTATGTTGTTATTGAGTGAGTTGGCGAATTTAATAAATTTTTTTAGGTCTTCCTGTGGCATACTTGTGATTCCAATGCCAACATCGATGTACCTTTTATAGAATTCTGCCAGTGTAGGTTTCCCATAATTTGACTTCCAGAAAGTCCATAAATAGACATGCATAACTGGGACCCACTTTTGTTCCCATGGCAACACCACTGATTTGCTCGAAGTATTCGCCGCTGAATTCGAAAGAATTTAGGTTTAGTACTAGCCGTGTAAGTCTGATTATGGTGTCAGTGCTAGTGGTGGGGTGAGGTTCTTTGTCGAGAAAATAGCGGAGTGCTTAAAGTCCATCCTCATGGGGGATAGAAGTGTATAGGGAGCAGACATCAAGGAGAAAGGTGTGATAGGTGTGGTGTTGAGAGAGTGTGATCGTATCAAAAGTTGTTAAAGCGTGATTGGTATCTTTAAAAAAGGAGGGTAGTTTGTGTACTAGCGGCTGGAAAATGCTGTCCAAAAAGTCAGATATATGCTCAGTGGGGCATGAACACACTGATACAATGGTACGTCCAGGGTTACCTGGTTTGTGGATTTTAGGAAGAAGATAGAAGGTCGGTGTGCGTAAACAGCATTTCTTAATGTGAAGAGACACAGCTTGGGATGGGAGGACTCCTTCTGTAATCAGGTCTTTAATGGTTGCTTCCACTGTGTCATTATTTGAACGGGTAGTATCGTTTTTCGCTGGGGTATAGAATTTTATATTGCTGAGTTGGGACATTCCTTCAAAAGCATGAGAATGTATAAATGAAAAACATACAACATCCAATATTTCGGCATGAGCCTTATTCGAGGATACATGCACAGCGAAATACAAACACGAAGAACTTATCTGAAGTGTCTTCCTCCAAGTTAAGTTCTTCATGTTTGTATTTCGTTGTGTATGTATCCTCGAATAAGGCTCACGCCGAAATATCAGATGTTGTATGTTTTTCATTTATACATTCTCATACTTTCTATTCGTTTTTTTCTCACCTTACTCACTCCCTCCCTCACTTTGTAAAACTGCACCATACACCTCTGTCTACCTTATTTATTTAAACCAGTTTTACTGCAGTCGCCATCCCTTTTATCTGGACATTCCTTCCGCGATATATAAATCTTTTTTCCAAACTACGAGATTGCTGATTTTATTTGCTGGTTTGATCACTATGTTTCTCCGACGCCGAAGTTTGGACAATGCCCTGGACTCTACCTTATTTATGTTAAAATGTCTAAGTGTTGGTGGTCGGAGGTTAAGGAGCTCACGCCATGTCATATCAATATAAAGATCCAAAGCTTAGGAATCCCCGGGGGAAGGTATCCAGCTATATTTATGGTGGTTGTAACATGCAAGTGGTTATCGGGGTCTTGTGTGAGTTGGTTGGACTCTTTGTTAGCAAAGTGATATTTAAGTCGTAGTCGGCGGTGGAACTGTTTAACATCACGGAGTAAAAAATAGCGATCACACCGAGGGCGGGTAGGAATAAATTTAAGGCCTTTGGCGAGAACTAGTTTTACATCATCAAAAAGGGGCAAGTCGGGGGGGGGGGGGGGCGGGAGACTTCTATCTCACTTGACCATCAGACTCCTTTAACACCTCCTCGCCAACCTTCCCAGATTACACAGCATATTCAAGTACACGCACCCCCACCCGTAGATGATACCCCCTCTCCTTCTCCTTCTCATCCTCCTCCAACCTCTAGTGTAGTCTGTATTCCCCCCGACTTGAAAAGGTCCTTCGTGAAGCCTTCAACCATATCCAACTAGTGAGCCGCAAAGAAGTATTCAGGAAAAAGCCTTTTACTCCATCTGACAGAGTTAAGTTAGTACTGTCTTTCATGGTCAGATGGTTAAGAAAATTCTTTATCGTCATCTGCCACTAATCCAACTAGACGCCGACACTCTTGACATTTTCTCTGATCCACCCCTATTGGCATACAAACGTGACCAAACCTTAAGGACATCCTCGTCCACAGCCACTTGAAGCAGAGCCTTACATATGTTGGCACCAGAAAATGTAACTGCCCCCACTGTGTTACCTGCCCAGTAGTCTGGGAAATGAAAACAATCACATTTCCCAAAACTATCCTCACTCTTCATGAGGGATTCACATGCGAGTCCCGTAATGTGATATATGTCATCGTTTGCAAAAGATGCAGGATAACACATATCGGTGAGACTGGTTTCAGATTAGGGGACTGCACGCAAAAACATCTGTACGACATCGCCCAGCATGCTTCGAAACCAGTCCCAAATCATTTCAATGGCCCTAACCACAAAGGCAAATCTGATTTTCTGGTAACAGCCATCAAACAATGTCACGTAGATGACACAAGCCGCCCGGCGCTTGAGAACCGCTGCATTCAAAATTATGGGATGCTGGAACCACATGGGTTAAACTTGCTGTTTAGCTACACTTAACATTCTCTTCAATCATTATAGTACCTCTCCACTAAGCTCCACCCCTTCTTAGTTTTCAAACCTCCTCACAGCATCACTTTGCAACCCCTCTTCCCCAATTATCTATTTCACCTTCTCCTGGCTAGGTCAACATTGTATCACTCTCTCTCCAATCCCCGGTTCCCCATCCACCACCCCCAGTTACAACCCATTGACCACATGTCACAGGTCTCTATTTAAACAGTCTCCACGTTCTACTAAATCCATTCCTGACACACACCGCCAGACAACTCACACCTTACAATTTACAGCTAAGTACTCTTTTTCAATTTTTTTTTTCTTTTTAATAGTATTCATGTGAATCTATACTTTATCTCCTCTTTTTATTTCTTCATTCTATATGTTTTTACTTTGTAATTGTTACATTTTTCCTAGTTTATACATTCTGGTATCACAGCTTTACTGCAGTGCTTCGTGTATAGTTATATACTTATAAACTAATTATTGTGTGTCATTAAGCAAATCACACTTTTTTCTTTTGTTTCCATGTATGTATAGAAACCTAAAATCATGTTTATTCATGATGATGATGGTTGTTAATTGAATGAGTGACCAGGTGCACTGTCAACATTCAGTCTATCTTTCTAACTTTTTATGTAATGTGAGAGACTTGCAGCTTTTCTTTCCACTCTTTTACAAGCTGTTGTATGCTTTATTAGTAGGTCCAATTATTTTCAGTATAATAACAGCCAAAAGTTTCAGATATTGCAAAAACTACCACAATGCAGCATGAGGACATGAAGCATGCAAATGCAATAAAGAAAATGACACTGATCAACTCAATGGAGGTGATGTTATGCTCAAAATCCGTCACATCATGAAAATAATAAACATGAAGAATAATTTGAGTAATATCTGCCAAATGTGATAAAACAACATAACCTTTAATTATCATAGTCTGATTAGCACTCATATCTACTGATGATGATGATGATGATGAAACACTGAAACTTTTTCCAGTGTATGAAAGAAGGTTGCTAGTCACATTTTAAGCACAGACTAACTTAGTGTTTCTTTCACTTGCTTTCAGGATCCGTATACAAGCTGTCAATAGTATTGGGGTTAGTGCCTACAGCTCACCAGTCAAATGTGTCACCAAGGCTTTACCTCCTTCTCCACCACATCTACAGTGTGTCTTGCTTGCACCAACATTCATCAAGCTTAAGTGGGGAGAAGGAAGGAGTTCAGATCTGCTCACATACACATTGGAGATGGAAAGAGAAGATGGAAGGTGAGAAGTGTTCTATGGAATGAGAGAATGAGGGATCAGAAGTATTCACATTCGCAGTGAGTGGAGAGAGAGAGAGAAAAGTGAGAAGTGTTCTGTGGAATGACAGAATGAAGGATCAGATGTATTCACATTCACAGTGGGTGGAGAGAGAGAGAAGTGAGAAGTGTTCTGTGGAGTGAGAGAACAAATGATCAGATATACTCACATCCACAGTGGGTGGAGTGAAGTGAGAAGTGTTTTATGGAGTGAGAGAATGAATGGATCAGATGTACTCACATTCACAGTCGGTTGAAGAGAAGTGAGAAGTGGAATGAGAGAATGAAGGATCAGATTTACTCACATTCAGTCGGTTGAAGAGAAGTGGAATGAGAGAATGAAGGATCAGATTTATTCACATTCACAGTAGGTGGAGTGAAGTGAGAAGTGTTTTGTGGAGTGAGAGAATGAATGGATCAGATGTACTCACATTCACAGTCAGTGGAAGAGAAGTGAGAAGTGTTTTGTGGAGTGAGAGAATGAATGGATCAGATGTACTCACATTCACAGTCAGTGGAAGAGAAGTGAGAAGTGTTTTGTGGAGTGAGAGAATGAATGGATCAGATGTACTCACATTCACAGTCAGTGGAAGAGAAGTGAGAAGTGTTTTGTGGAGTGAGAGAATGAATGGATCAGATGTACTCACATTCACAGTCAGTGGAAGAGAAGTGAGAAGTGAGTTTTTTCTCTGTAGGATTGTCTTTTCTTTACTGTAGGTTGTCCTTTGTTTACATGCAAGTATAAATACTTTACAGTAGGTTGTCTTTTGTCTACATGTGAGTGTAAATGCTTTACAGTAGGGTTGTCTTTTGTTTACATGTGAGTGTAAATACTTTACTGTGGGGTTGTCTTTTGTTTTCATGCGAGTGTAAATACTTTACTGTAGGGTTGTCTTTTGTTTACATGTGAATGTAAATATGCTACTCTATTGTTGTCTATTGTTTACATGCGAGTGTAAATACACTGCTGTAGGGTTGTCTTGGGTTTATATGCAAATGTAAATATGCTATAGTATGGTTGTCTTGTGTTTACCTGCACGTGTAACTATGCTAATGTAGGGTTATCTTGTGCTTACATGCTAGTGTAAGTATGCTACTGTAGGGTTGTCTTGTGCTTGCATCTGGGTGTAAATATATGCTACTGTAGGGTTGTCTTGTTCTTACATATTAGTGTAAATATCCTACTGTAGGGTTGACTTATACTTCCATGCTTGTGTAAATATGCTATTGTAGTGTTGTCTTGTGCTTACATGCAAGTGTAACTATGATACTATAGGTTTGTCTTGAGTTTATGTGCGAGTTTAAATAATTTACTGTAGGGTTGTCTTGTTGTCTTGTGTTCACATGCAAGAATCAATAATTTATTGTGGGGTTGTCTTGTATTTCCATGCTAGTATTTATAATTTATTATAAGGTTATCTTGTGTTTACATGAGAGTATAAAAAATTTACTGGAGGGTTGCCTTGTGTTTATATGTGATTGTAACCACTTTACTGTAGGGTTGTCTTATGTTTACATGCATGTGTAAGTAATTTACTATAGGGTTGTTTTGAGTTTACATGCAAGAGTAAATAATTTACTGTAGGTTTGTCTTGTGTTAACATGCGCATGTGAATAATTTGAAGTAGGTTTGTCTTGTGTTTACATGTGAGTGTAAATTTCCTACGTAGAATAGTCTTTTGCTTATTTGTGAACGTAAACACTATAATATAGGGTTGTCTTCTGTTTACCTTTGAGTGTAATTAATTTACTCTAGGTTTGTCTTGTGTTTACGTGCAATGTAAATAATTTACTGCAGTGTTGTCTTTTGTTTCCTTGCGAATGTAAGTAATTCACAGTAGGATTGTTTGGAGTTTATATGCAAGTGTAAATAATTCACGGTATGCTTGTTTAGAGTTTACATGCGAGAGTAAATAATTCATGGTAGCCTTGTTTGGAGTTTGCATATAAGTGTAAATAATTTAATGTAGGGTTGTCTTGTGTTTACCTGTGACTGTAGGGTTGTCTTCTGTTTTCATGTGAGTGTAAATAATTTACTTTACTGTTGTCTTGTGTTTATATGCGAGTGTAAATAATTTACTGTAGGGTTATCTTGTGTTAACATTTCATTGTAAATACACTACTGTAGGATTGTCTTCTGTTTACATGTGAGTATAATTACTTTACTTTAATGTGGTCTTGTGTTTATATGTCAGTATAAATATGTTACTGTAGTATTGCCTTGTGTTTACATGTGAGTGTAAATAATTTATTTTAGTGTTGTCTTGTGTTTAAATGCGAGCGTAAATAAGTTACTATACGGTTGTCTTGTATTTACATGCGAATTTAACTACTTTCCTGTAGGATTGTGTTGTTTACATGCTATTGTAGGGTTGTCTTTGTTTCTATGCGAGTGCAAATACACTGCTGTAAGGTTGTCTTGTTTTTACATATGATTGTAAACACTCTACTGTAGGATTGTTTTGTATTTACACGCTAGCGTAAATACTTTACTGTAGGATTGTCTTGTGTTTAAATGTGAGTGTAAATATGCTACTGTGGGCTTGTCTCATGTTTACACACCAGGGTAAATATGCTATTGTAGGATTGTCTTGTGTTTTCATGTGATTGTAAATATACTATTGTAGGATTGTCTTGTGTTTTCATGTAATTGTAATTACACTATTGTAATATTATCTTGTGTTTGCATGCGGTTGTAAATGCACCACTGTAGGATTGTCTTGTGTTTACATGTGAGTGTAAATAACCTACTGTAGGTTTGTCTTGTATTTCATGCAAGTGTAAACACTCTACTGTAGGATTGTTTTTTGTTTACATGCTAGTGTAAATACTTTACTGTAGGGTTGTCTTGTGTTTACATGTGAGTGTTCATAATTTACTGTAGTGTTATCTTGTGTTTGTATGTGAATGTAAATAATTTACTGCAGGGTTTTCATATGTTTACATGCTAATTTAAATAATTTCCTCTATGATTGTCTTATGTTTACATGCGAGTGTAAATACCCTACTTTAGTATTATCTTATGTTTACATGTGAGTGTAAATATGCTACTGTAGTATTTTCTTGTGTTTACACCCAAGTGTAAATACGCTTCAGCAGCATTGTCTTTTCTTTACATGTGATTGCAAATACACTACCTTAAGATTGTCATGTGTTTACAAACGAGTGTAAATAATTTACTATAGGGCTGTCTTGTGTTTCCATTCAAGTGTAAATAATTTACTGTAGGATTGTCTTGCTATTACATGCGAGTGTAAATAATTTACTATGGGATTGTCTTGTGTTTATATCAGAGTGTTAATAATGTACTGTAAGGTTGTCTTGTGTTTATATCCGAGTGTAAATACTTTACTGTAGAATCATCTTATCTTTACATGTGAGTGTAAATAACTTACTGTAGGGTTGTCTTGTGTTTACAAGTGGATGTAAATAATTTACTCTTGGGTTAACTTGTGTTTACATGTGAGTGTAAATGAATTGCTGTAGTATCATCTTGCTTTCAAATGCTTGTTTAGATAATTTACTGTAGGGTTGTCTTGTGTTTACATGTGAGTGTAAATAATTTATAGTAGGGTTGTCTTATGTTTACATGTGAGTGTAAATAATTTGTAGAAGGGTTGTCTTGTGTTTGCATGCGAGTGTAAATGATTTGCTGTATAATCGTCTTGCTTTCAAATGCTTGTGTAGATAATTTACTGAAGTATTATCTTGTGTTTACATGCATAGTGTAAAAATTTACAATAGGGATCTCGTCTGTTCACATGTGAGTGTAAATACATTACTTTAGGATGTGTAAATAATTTACTGTAGGGTTGTCTTGATTTTACATGTCAGTGTAAATAATTTACTGTACCATTGTCTTATGTTTACAGGCAAGTGTAAATAATTTACTATAGAGTTATCTTGTGTTTATAAGTGAATATAAATAATTTACTGTAGGATTGTGTTGTGTTTACTTAGATGTTTGAATAATTTACTGTAATATTGTCTTGTGTTTACATGACAGTTTAAATACTTTACTGTAGGATTGTCTTGTGCTTATATACAAGTGTAAATATTCCACTGTAGGGTTGTCTTGTATTTACACGCGAGTGAAAATACTCTACTGTTGAAATGTCTTATGTTTACAAGCGAGTGTAAATACACTACTGTAGGTTTATCTTGTAGTTACAATTGAGGGTAAATACGCTACTATAGGATTGTCTTGTGTTTACATGCAAGTGTAAATACGCTACTGTACAACTGTTCTGTCATTAAATGCGTGTGAAAATAGTTTACTGTACGATTGTCTTATGTTTACATGTGAGTGTTAATAATTTACTTTAAGTTTGTCTTGTGTTTACATATGAGTGTAGATAAATTACTGTATTGTTGTCTTGTGTTTACATGCAAGTGTAATTAATTTACTGTAGTGTTATCATGTGCTTACATGCAAGCATAAAAATTTACTGTAGTTTCTTCTTGTGTTTACACGTGAGTTTAAGTACTCTAATTTGGGATTGTCTTGTGTTTACATGTGAGTGTAAATACTTTATTGTAATGTTTTCTTCTGTTTACATGTGAGTGTAAATAACTTACTGTAGAGTCGTCTTGTGTTTACAAGTGGGTGCAGATGCTTTACTGTATGGTTGTCTTCTGTTTAGAAGTGAGTGTAAATAATTTACTGTAGGGTTAACTTGTGTTTACAAATGAATGTAAAAATTTACTGTAGGGTTGTCTTGTGCCTACATGTGAGTGTAAATATGCTAATTTAGGATTTGTCTTGTGTTTCCATGGAGTGTAAATACTTATTCAGAGGATTGTCATGTGTTTACATGCGAGTGTTAATACGTTACTGAAGGGTTGTCTTATGTTTACATGCGACTGAAAGTACACAAATATTGGGATTATTTCTTTACATGCAATTGTAAATAATTTACTGTAAAGTTGTCTTATGTCTACATGGGCGTGTAAATACTTTACTGTAAGGTTGGCTTACATTTATATGCATGTGTAAATATTTTAATGTAGGACTATCATGTGTTTACATGTGATTGTAACAACTTAAATATAGGATTGTCTTGTGTTTACATGTGAGTGTAAATACTTTTCTCTAGGGTTTTCTTGTGTTTACATGCACATGTAAATAATTTGCTGTTGTGTTGACTGGTGTTTACATGAGACTGTAAATTTATTACTGTAGAGTTGTCTTTTGCTTACGTGCAAGCATATATACGATTTTATAGAGTTATCTTGTGTTTACATGTTAGTGTAAATAATTTACTGTTTGGTTGTCTTGTGTTTAGATGCAAGTTTAAATAACTTACTGCAGGATTGTCTTGTTTTTACGAGCGAGTGTAATTAAATCACTTTAGGGTTGTTTGAAGTTTACATCCGAGTGTAAATAATTTACTGTAGGGTTGTTTTGTGTTTACATATGATTGTATGGTTGTCTTGTATTTACATGCGAGTGTAAATAATGTACAGTATGGTTGTCTTATGTTTGCATGCGAGTGTAATAATTTACTGTTGGGTTGTCTTGTGTTTAAATGTGGTTGTATATAATTTACTGTAGGGTTCTCTTGTGTTTACATACGAGTGTAAAAATTTACTATATGGTTGTCTTTTGTTTACATGTGGATGTAAATATGTTAATTTAGGACTTTCTTGGGCTTACATGCAATTCTAAATAATTTACTGTAGGGTTGTCTTGTGCTTACTTGTAAGTGTAAATAATTTACTCTATTGTTATCTTGTGTTTTCATGCGAGATAAATACGCTACTGTAGGGTTGTCTTATATTTATATGTGAATGTAAATAACTTACTATAGGGTTGTCTTAGGATTACATGCGAGTGTAAAGGCTTTACTCTGGGGTTGTCTTGTGTTCACATGTGAGTGTAGATTAACTTACTGTAGGGTTATCTTGTTGTTTTATGCGAGAATAAAATTTTATTGTAGGTTTCTCTTCTGTTTACATGTGAGGGTAAATACTCTAATTTAATATTGTCGTGGGTTTACATGCGGGTGTAATACTTTACTGTAGGGTTGTCATGTGTTTACATGAGAGTGTAAATAAATTACTGTAATGTTGTCTTGTGTTCATATATGAATATAGGGTTGTCTGTGTTTACATGTGAGTGTAAATAATTTACTGTAGCTTTATCTTGTATTTACATGCAAGTGTAGTTAATTTACTATAGAGTTGTCTTGTTTTTACATGTGGGTGTAAATAATTTACTGTAGTGTTGTCTTGTATTTACATGTGAGTAGAAATACACTACTGTAGGATTGTCTTGTGTTTATATGAGAGTGTAAATACTTTACTGTAGTTTTGTCTTGTGTTTACATGTGGGCGTAATAATTTACTGTAGGATTATCTTGTTTTTACATGCAAGTGTACAAATTTACTATAGGGTTATCTTCTGTATACATGTGAGTGAAATAACATTAATTTAGGATTGTCTTGTGTTTAATCTCATGTGTAAATAAGTTACTGTAGGGTTGTTTTGTGTTTACAGGCGACTGTAAATAATTTACTGTATGGTTCTCTTGTGTTTGCATCAAGTGTAAATAATTTTCTGTAGGGGTGACTTGTGCTTACTTTCAATTGTAAATAATTTATTATAGGGTTGTTTTGTGTTTACATCCGAGTGTAATTACGCTACTGTATGATTGTCTTGTGTTCTGATGTGAGCGTAAATACTCCACTGTGGGGTTGTCTTGTATTTACATGCAAGTGTAAATACGCTACTGTATGATTGTCTTGTGTTTACTTTAGAGTGTAAATATGCTACTGTTGGTTTGTCTTGTGTTTACATGTGAGTGTTAAAATGCTACTGTAAGATTGTCGTGTTTCAGAATGAACATAAGTATTTTACTGTAGAATTATCTTGTATTTTCATATGAATGTAAGTATTTTACTGTAGGATTTTCTTGTATTTACATGCGAGTATAAATATGCCATGGATTTACTTGTGTTTTCATGTGAATTTTAGTATTTTACTGTCGGATTGTCTTGTATGATCATGTGACTGTAAATACACTACTGTAGTATTGTCTTGTGTTTTCATGTAAATGTATGTATTTTATTGTAGGATTGTTTTGTGTTTTCATGTGAATGTAGGTATTTTTGTAGGATTGTCTTGTGTTTTCATGTGAATATAAGTATTTTTTGTAGGATTGCCTTGTGTTTTCATGTGAATTTTTATATTTATAATTGTCCTGTGTTTTAATGTGAGTGTAAATACACTAATGTAGGATTGTACAGAAAGATCTCTAATTATGCTTCATTGATTACACTAAGGCATTCAACAAGGTGAAACATAATGAAATTATTAAAATGCTTGAAGACATCAATATAGACAGCAAAGACCTGAGAATTGTACAACATCTATACTGTCAGCGAGAAGCAGCAATTCGAGTTGAAAATAGAACTGGAATATATCAACCTATAAAACAAGGGGTGCGACAAGGATGTGTACTATCTCTAGACCTTTTTTCTCTGTATAGTGAGAATATTCTAAGAACAATCATCACAGAACCAGGCATAAAACTGAAGGATACAATATTAACAACCATCAGTATGCTGACGACACAGCACTGATAGCTGAGAACCAACAAGACCTGCAAAATCTCTTGGATAAAGTCGCCAAAGAAAGTAAACAGAAAAGCCTTACTTTGAACATCAAAAAGACAGAGACTATGGTTATATCTGAGAAACAGAATCCACCAACATGCAGTATAAAATTAAATGGAACTATTCTAAAGCAGGTGCAGAAATTCAAATACCTTGGAGCAGTAATAACTTCAGATGGGAAATGCAGAACAGAAATTAGGAACAGAATAGGCCAAGCAAAGACTGCATTTCAGAGAATGAGAAACATATTATCCAACACATCCTTATCAGTAAATGTTAGAAAACGAGTCCTAAAATGCTATATTGAACCTATCTTGTTATTTGAAGTGAATCATGGACAATAGGCAGGTCTGCGCAAAAATCATTGGAAGCAGCAGAAATGTGGTTTATTAGAAGAATGTTGCGAATCCCCTGGACAGTAAAAATAACTGATGAAGAATGTATGAGAAGAGCTGGAGAGACAAAAAAATTTTGTCAAAAAGATAAGAGAGAGACAATGTACTTTCATAGGACATGCAATGAGAAGAGGGGGCATTGAAAATATTATAACAACAGGAAAAATAGAAGGAAGAAGATCAAGAGGAAGACTAAGAGAAATGATACTGGACAGTCTGACAGGATGGTGTGAGAGGAGATCACTAACTGAGCTGATGGCCTGCATGAAGGACCGTGTACTCTGGAGAAGCACAATAGCCAACGCCAGCCGGCAAGGCACCTGTTGATGATGATGATGAGGATTTTCATGTGTTCATGTGAATGTAACTATTTTACTGTAGGATTGTTTTTTATCTTGTGTTTTCATGTGAATATAATTATTTTACTGTAGGATTGTCTTGTGTTTTCATGTGAATGTAACTATTTTACTGTAGGATTGTCTTGTTTTTTCATGTGAATGTAACTATTTTACTGTTGGATTGTCTTGTGTTTTTGTATGAGTATAAATATGCTACTGTAGAATTGTCTTGTGTTTTCATTTGAATGTAAGTGTTTTACTGTAGGATTATCTTGTGTTTATTTTTTAGCGTAAATATACTACTATAGGGTTGTCTTGTGTTTATATGCGATTGTAAATTTATTACTGTAGGATTGTCTTGTGTTTACATGCTAATATAAGTATTTTACTGTCGGATTGTCTTATATTTTCTTGTGAATGTAAGTATTTTATTGTAGGATTGTCTTGTTCTTCCATGTGAATTTAAGTATTTTACTGTATGATTGTGTTGTAATTTCATTTGAGTGTAAATACACTTCTGTAATATTGTTTTGTGTTTTCATGTGAATGTAACTATTTTACTGTAGGATTGTCTTCTATTTTCATGTAAGAGTATTTGGTGCAGGATTGCCTTGTGTGTGCATGCCATTGTAAAGGCTCTTCACTGTACTGTGGTGAAGATGTTCATAAATGCTGACAAGAATTTTTGAGTTGGAAGATGCAGTTCAAGAGTTCATGGCAGCAAAAAACAAGCCAGTGCTTGATTTCTTTGTGGAATTTCTTCTCATTTTAGTGAGTTAAATTTGAAACTTCAGTTAACAGATCAGATCAGCTGATTCATGCCCTGTATAATCACATGAAACTGAAAATCTTTAAGTGCCAATTTCAAGACCAGAATTAAAATCATTTCCAACCCGTGTGACAACTGCTGTCTGCAGAACGTGCACCAATCTATGTGACTGTCTGCAGAACATGCACTCATCTATGTGACTGTATGCAGAACATGCACTCCTCTATGTGACTGTCTGCAGAACATACACTCATCTTTGTGGCTGTCTGTAGAACATGCACTCATCTATGTGGCTGTCTGCAGAACATGCACTCATCTTGTGGCTGTCTGCAGAACATGCACCCATCTATGTGGCTGTCTGCAGAACATGCACCCATCTATGTGGCTGTCTGCAGAAAATGCACCCAACTATGTGGGTACAATATATCAGCTCCAGACAAAGTTCTAAGAAAGATTATAAGGTTTGTATACTCAAGAACAGATTCTGGACATAGAAACTAACTCCTTTTCTTTGTACATCATAGGGACTCCAAGGGACCTCCAAATGGAAATCGTTAATCTTCAGTGTGACAAAGAGCAGAAAATCATAAATCTTCAGTGTGACAAAGAGCAGAAACTCATAAATCTTCAGTGTGACAAAGAGCAGAAAATCATAAATCTTCAGTGTGACAAAGAGCAGAAACTCATAAATCTTCAGTGTGAAACACAGCTGAATATCAAATATGTCTGTCCTAGAATTTTACTAAAATATGTAGAAAAGGAAAAGAATTTGTCAGTTGAAGAATATATGCGGCAAGAATCTAGTCCAAGAATATATGCAGCAAGAATCTAGTCCAAGAATGTATGCAGCAAGAATCTAGTCCAAGAATATATGTAGCAAGAATATATAGCTAAATTGAGAAGCACATGCCTTTACTAAACACATTTTCCCGTAGATGTTGCTTCTAAATTAGAACCTAAAACTGATATATGACTTATCTTTTGTGTAGTTCACGGCTTGCAGCAAAGTTTTAGATTGGCCCATGACTTACAACAGATGGAGTAACCCTGTCTTGTGTTTGTTTGTCAGTGTAAATACTTAACTGTAAGATGACCTTCTGTTTTCATGTCAGTGTAAATGTTTTACTCTAAAATGACCTTCTGTTTGCATGTCATTGTAAATACTTTACTGTAAGATGGTCTTGTGTTTGTGTGTTGTTGTAAATTTTACCGTAAGATGGTCTTGTGTTTGTATGTTGTAAATGTTACTGTAAGATGGCCTTGAGTTTGTATGTTGTTATAAATGCTACTGTAAGATGGTCTTGTGTTTGTATGTTATAAATAAATGCTACTGTAAGTTGGCCTTGTATTTATATGTTGTTGTAAATGCTACTGTAAGATGGCCTTGTGTTTGTATGTTGTTGTAAATGCTACTGTAAGATGGCCTTGTGTTTGTATGTTGTTTTAAATGTTACTGTAAGATGGCCTTGTGTTTGTATGTTATAAATGCTACTGTAAGATGGCCTTGTGTTTGTATGTTGTTGTAAATGCTACTGTAAGATGGCCTTGTGTTTGTATGTTGTTGTAAATGTTACTGTAAGATGGCCTTGTGTTTGTATGTTGTTGTAAATGGTACTTTAAGATGGCCTTGAGTTTGCCTGACTAAATGAATTATGTATTTTCTCCAGTAATCAGTGTTCACATAATAACTTTTCTTAATTGCATCACAATATAAACTTTCAGTTTAGTAATCATGTACAAGAACAAAATGTTTCTCCTCATTATCTTTATGATAATTACAATCTTCCTGATGAGTAACTTATAACTTATGACTAACTTATTTATGTGTATGTAGTTAGTCATTTATATGTGTATGTAGTCCAATGAAGAAATTTGCAAATGAGGTTGCCGCGCAGCATCACTGCGGAAAAGGTGGTAGAAAGGATAAAGCGAAGCAAACAGTCAAATCACGGCACCTCTGGTCTGGAGGTTGGCCACATATCGGGCGAAATGCATGAACCGGCTTGTCCCAGAGGTTAAGACACTGCTGGCGAGACTCTTCAAATGCCGCGCGTGGAGTGAAGCTCCTCCCGGTTAAGGAAGTAAATGCGGAAAAGAAATAAAGGTTGCTGTGCGGAGCCGATGGGAAAAGGTGGTGGAAAGTGAAGTTTAACCGGTATGTCCAGTAGTATCGCTACAAGAGCTATACCACGGCACCTCTGCTCTAGAGGCCGGCCACGTCCGAAATACACCTACACTGGTGAAATATGCCTAAACCGGCACACACCAGGGGTGGAACTTGATGGCTAGACATGTCATGCCACCTCCGCTCTAGAGGTCGGTAACGCCTGATAAACACCCATACTGGTGAATTTTGCCTAAACCGGCTCATACCAGGGGTGAATCTTGAAGGCTATGCATGTCACAGTACCTCTGCCCTAGAGGTCGGTCCCGTCCCAAACACGCCCATACTGGGAAATGCCTAAACCGGCTCAACCCAGGGGTAGAAGTCACTAGTGGCGAGGATTCGTCCTCCTGGACAAAAGCTCCATCCTGGTCACAACTAGGAAGGGTAGCGGCCACGACCACAAAATGCTGAAGTCGGAGACACTGGACCAGGGAAGTCTAGATAGGCAACCACCTCTCACCCGGCGGGGATGTTTGCGTATCCTAATCATGCTGAGGTTTTCCGGTGAGAAAGTCCAACCCTGGACTGGATGGGCAACCACCTCTCACCCGGCGGTGATACACGGGTATCTCAAAACACGTCGAGGTTTTCCGGTGAGAAAGTCCAACTCTGGCCTGGGTGGGCTACCGCCTCTCATCCAGCGGGGATGCACTGATATCCTAAACACGTCGAGGTCTTCCGGTGAGAAAGTCCAACTCTAGACTAAACTGGTGCAATGAAAACCACGGTGTCACGCAATCCCGCTTCCGAGACCCACCAAGAATGTAGGCTAAAGCACTGTGATACTCTGAACCCCTTGTGGTCCTCTCGTGGATCTCGTGTGGTCTATTTTGGACCACACAGGGGACCACGGGACCTAACGAGGACCACAGGCGTGAATTCAGTAGGTTCACAGTGCGGTTTTTGGTGGTAGAAGTGAACGAAGAAGAGGAAGAAGATATGTGTATGTAGTTACTTTATTGTTAATTATGTTTGTTATATGAGCAACATATTTGTAGAATGTCTAGAACAGAGTGAAAGTTGTATAATAAAGGGCAGAATGTCAGACGGGCCTGTGTGCCCATTTCTTAACCCTTTTGAGATAAAGATCAATCAATCAATAACTCTAGCATTCTCTGTGTTGTCAGCTTTCTGCCAGTGTACACAGGGCCAGCACATGCACACAAGCTGCTCAGACTAGCAGAACTAACAAGTTATGACTTCCGAATCTTTGCCAGCAATGATGCTGGCAGTGGTCCATATTCTGACACATACACTTTCACCACCACAAAGGCTCCACCACCTTCACTCAAAGGTACTATTTTTTAAAAATATGTACAAGAACAAAATGTTTCTCCTCATTATCTTTATGATAATTACAATCTTCCTGATGAGTAACTTATAACTTATGACTAACTTATTTATGTGTATGTAGTTAGTCATTTATATGTGTATGTAGTCCAATGAAGAAATTTGCAAATGAGGTTGCCGCGCAGCATCACTGCGGAAAAGGTGGTAGAAAGGATAAAGCGAAGCAAACAGTCAAATCACGGCACCTCTGGTCTGGAGGTTGGCCACATATCGGGCGAAATGCATGAACCGGCTTGTCCCAGAGGTTAAGACACTGCTGGCGAGACTCTTCAAATGCCGCGCGTGGAGTGAAGCTCCTCCCGGTTAAGGAAGTAAATGCGGAAAAGAAATAAAGGTTGCTGTGCGGAGCCGATGGGAAAAGGTGGTGGAAAGTGAAGTTTAACCGGTATGTCCAGTAGTATCGCTACAAGAGCTATACCACGGCACCTCTGCTCTAGAGGCCGGCCACGTCCGAAATACACCTACACTGGTGAAATATGCCTAAACCGGCACACACCAGGGGTGGAACTTGATGGCTAGACATGTCATGCCACCTCCGCTCTAGAGGTCGGTAACGCCTGATAAACACCCATACTGGTGAATTTTGCCTAAACCGGCTCATACCAGGGGTGAATCTTGAAGGCTATGCATGTCACAGTACCTCTGCCCTAGAGGTCGGTCCCGTCCCAAACACGCCCATACTGGGAAATGCCTAAACCGGCTCAACCCAGGGGTAGAAGTCACTAGTGGCGAGGATTCGTCCTCCTGGACAAAAGCTCCATCCTGGTCACAACTAGGAAGGGTAGCGGCCACGACCACAAAATGCTGAAGTCGGAGACACTGGACCAGGGAAGTCTAGATAGGCAACCACCTCTCACCCGGCGGGGATGTTTGCGTATCCTAATCATGCTGAGGTTTTCCGGTGAGAAAGTCCAACCCTGGACTGGATGGGCAACCACCTCTCACCCGGCGGTGATACACGGGTATCTCAAAACACGTCGAGGTTTTCCGGTGAGAAAGTCCAACTCTGGCCTGGGTGGGCTACCGCCTCTCATCCAGCGGGGATGCACTGATATCCTAAACACGTCGAGGTCTTCCGGTGAGAAAGTCCAACTCTAGACTAAACTGGTGCAATGAAAACCACGGTGTCACGCAATCCCGCTTCCGAGACCCACCAAGAATGTAGGCTAAAGCACTGTGATACTCTGAACCCCTTGTGGTCCTCTCGTGGATCTCGTGTGGTCTATTTTGGACCACACAGGGGACCACGGGACCTAACGAGGACCACAGGCGTGAATTCAGTAGGTTCACAGTGCGGTTTTTGGTGGTAGAAGTGAACGAAGAAGAGGAAGAAGATATATGTATGTAGTTACTTTATTGTTAATTATGTTTGTTATATGAGCAACATATTTGTAGAATGTCTAGAACAGAGTGAAAGTTGTATAATAAAGGGCAGAATGTCAGACGGGCCTGTGTGCCCATTTCTTAACCCTTTTGAGATAAAGATCAATCAATCAATAACTCTAGCATTCTCTGTGTTGTCAGCTTTCTGCCAGTGTACACAGGGCCAGCACATGCACACAAGCTGCTCAGACTAGCAGAACTAACAAGTTATGACTTCCGAATCTTTGCCAGCAATGATGCTGGCAGTGGTCCATATTCTGACACATACACTTTCACCACCACAAAGGCTCCACCACCTTCACTCAAAGGTACTATTTTTTAAAAATATTTGCAGGAAAAATTAATAAGCTGCCAAGTTTATGTCTGTGAACATAATCATAATAATAGTAAGCATGCCATTATGTGTGCACAGTCCTCAGATAAAAAGTAAGCATGTCATTATGTGTGCACAATCCTCAGATAAAAAGTAAGCATGTCATTTTGTGTGCACAGTCCTCAGATAAAACGTAAACATGTCATTATGTATGCACAATCCTCAGATAAAAGGTAAGCATATCATTTTGTGTGCACAGTCCTTATATAAAAAGTAAACATGTCATTATGTGTGCACAGTCCTCAGATTAAACGTGTCATTATGTGTGCACAGTCCTCAGATAAAAAGTAAGCATGTCATTTTGTGTGCACAGTCCTTATATAAAAAGTAAACATGCCATTATGTTTGCACAGTCCTCAGATAAAAAGTAAACATGTCATTATGTGTGCACAGTCCTCAGATTAAATGTGTCATTATGTGTGCACAGTCCTCAGATAAAAAAGTAAACATGTCATTATGTGTGCACAGTCCTCAGATAAAAAAGTAAACATGTCATTATGTGTGCACAGTCCTCAGATAAAAAGTAAACATGTCATTATGTGTGCACAGTCCTCAGATAAAAAGTAAACATGTCATTATGTGTGCACAGTCCACAGATAAAAGTAAACATGTCATTATGTGTGCACAGTCCTCAGAAAAAAGTAAACATGTCATTATGTGTGCACAGTCCTCAGATAAAAAGTAAACATGTCATTATGTGTGCACAGTCCACAGATAAAAGTAAACATGTCATTATGTGTGCACAGTCCTCAGATTAAATGTGTCATTATGTGTGCACAGTCCTCAGATAAAAAAGTAAACATGTCATTATGTGTGCACAGTCCTCAGATAAAAAGTAAACATGTCATTATGTGTGCACAGTCCTCAGATAAAAAGTAAACATGTCATTATGTGTGCACAGTCCTCAGATAAAAAGTAAACATGTCATTATGTATGCACAGTCCTCAGATAAAAAGTAAGCATGTCATTATGTGTGCACAGTCCTCAGATAAAAAGTAAGCATGTCATTATGTGTGCACAGTCCTCAGATAAAAAGTAAACATGTCATTATGCCTGCACAGTCCTCAGATAAAAAGTAAACATGTCATTATGTGTGCACAGTCCACAGATAAAAAGTAAACATGTTATTATGTGTGCACAGTCCACAGATAAAAAGTAAGCATGTCATTATGTGTGCACAGTCCACAGATTAAAAAGTAAGCATGCCATTATGTGTGCACAGTCCACAGATTAAAAAGTAAGCATGCCATTATGTGTGCACAGATATAAGAATAATATATCAAGGTGAAGTAGGAAAATAGAAATGTAATGGCTTTCTGGTCAATGATTGGCCAAATGATTGTCAGAACTCTCCTCTTGACCTGAACTCATCAGACTGCCCTTATTTCAGCTCCAAAAGTTCACAGTCTAACATCTCAAGGCTGCACACTTAGCTGGCAAGGAATCAAACCTATGGGAGATGACTCTATAGTCTATCTTCTACAGCTTCTATGTTTGAATGGCAGAGACACAGAACAGAAGCAGGTTAGAGTAAAACCGTAATCCCATTGTGTCTCTCAGGAAAGAAGAAAGAAAATATTAGCACAGTTTTGTTGTTTTCTTTTATTATTTTATGCTCTCCATAGTCTTCATGTGCTCTGTCTAATCTAAGCATGGTCTGTCTGATCTTCATGTGCTCTGTCTATTCTTCATTTGCTGTCTCTAATCTTCATTTGCTCTATCTAATCTAAGCATGGTCTGTCTGATCTTCATGTGCTCTGTCTAATCTTCATTTGCTCTATCTAATCTAAGCATGGTCTGTCTGATCGTCATGTGCTCTGTCTATTTTTCATTTGCTGTCTCTAATCTTCATGCACTGTCTCTAATCTTCAAGCACTGTCCCTAATTTCATGTGTTGTTTCTATTCTTCATTTGCTCCATCTAATCTTTGTGTGCTGTCTCTAATCTCCATGCACCATCTCTAATCTTCATGTGCTTGTCTCTAATCTTCATATTCTGTCTCTAATCTTCATGTGCTGTCCCTAATCTTCATGTATTTTATCTCATATAAGCATGGTCTGTCTGATCTTCATGTGTTCTATCTAATCTTCATGTGCTCTCTAATCTTCATGTGTTGTATCTATTCTTCATTTACTCCATCTGATCTTCATGTGCTGTCTCTAATATTCATGCACTGTCTCTAATCTTCATGTGCTCTTCATAATCTTCATGTGTTCTATTTAATCTAAGCATGGTCTGTCTGATCTTCATGTCATCATCATCATCATCATGTGCCGCGCCGACGTGCGTTGGCTATTATGCTTATCCAGAGTACACGGTCCTTCATGCAGGCCATCAGCTCAGTTGGTGATCTCCTGTCATATCATCCTGTCAGACTGTCCAGTATCATTTCTCTTGGTCTTCCTCTTGATCTTCGTCCTTCTGTTTTTCCTGTTGTTATAATATTTTCAATGCCCCCTCTTCTCATTGGATGTCCTATGAAAGTAAATTGTCTCTCTCTTATGAAAGTACATTGTCTCTCTCTTATCTTTTTGACAAGACTTTTTGTCTCTCCAGCTCTTCTCATACATTCTTCATTAGTTATTTTTACTGTCCAGGGGATTCGTAACATTCTTCTAATAAACCACATTTCTGCTGCTTCCAGTGATTTTTGTGCAGACTTGCCTATTGTCCATGATTCACTTCCATATAAAAAGATAGGTTCAAAATAGCATTTTAGGACTCATTTTCTAACATTCATTGATAAGGATGTGTTAGATAATATGTTTCTCATTCTCTGAAATGCAGTCTTTGCTTGGCCTATTCTATTCCTAATTTCTGTTCTGCATTTCCCATCTGAAGTTATTACTGCTCCAAGGTATTTGAATTTCTGCACCTGCTTTAGAATAGTTCCATTTAATTTTATACTGCATATTAGTGGATTTAAGGGTAATCTGAAATTAAGCACAAACTACAGAAATGTTGCCTGATTAGTCATGTCAGTAAAATTCTGTTTAAAATCATAATGGGTAGACTTCGAAAGAAAATAGAAGAAGAAGTCAATATGGTCCAAGCTGGTTTCAGGCAAGGAAGAGGATCAAGAGATCATATATTCAATATAAGATTAATAATAGAGAAATGCAGAGAGTTTAATGTGAATCTATATTTAGCCTTTATAGACTACTCAAAGGCATTTGATTGTGTACAACACCAGAAACTTTGGGAAATAATGAAAAAAATGGGATTTTCAATACATTTGATACAATTAACATCACTGCTGTATCTAGACAAACAAGCAGCAATAAGAATAAATGGTGAAACAACAACTTTGTTTGGCATAAAACAAGGGGTCCATCAGGGGTGCATATTGTCACCTTACTTATTTAACTTGTATACTGAAAATATAATGAGGAATGTTAGAGAAGATGTAGACAAAGAATATTACGATGCCATAACAATTGGAGGTTATGAAATACCAGAGATTAGATATGCTGATGACACAGTATTACTGTCCACAACACAAAAAAGAATGGAAAAACTAATTATGTCAGTCTGTACGAACAGCGAAGAACAAAACCTCTATCTTAATGCAAAGAAAACTAAATTGATGACAACTGACAAAACAAACAAGGCAGCTGATATATGTATCAATGAGGAAAAACTGGAAGAAGTGGAGAGTTTTGAATATCTTGGATCAATACTAACTAGCAGTGGAGATACAATGAGGGAAATTAAAAGGAGGACATCTATCGCTCTTCAGAAAGTAAAACAACTAAAGAATCTGTGGAGAGGAACAGACAGAACTAAAAAAAAATAAGATTTTTAAGGGCATGCATCTTTCCCATTGCAACTTATGCCTGTGAGACCTGGACACTTAACAAAACAGCTGAGAAATGCATAAATGCCTTTGAATGTATATGTCTATATTGATGTCTTCAAGCATTTTAATAATTTCATTATATTTGACCTTGTCAAATGCCTTAGTGTAATCAGTGAAGCATAAGTAGAGATCTTTCTGAACTTCTAAAGCTCTTTCTGTTAGTGTTCGTAAAGCATAAATGGCATTGTGTGTTCCCTTTCCTTCAACAAATCCAAACTAATCATCTGCTATTTCCATTTTTATCTTTTTCTTTGTTCTTCTCATAATGATTCTCAGAAGTAGCTTCGTTATGTGACGCAAGAGGCTGATAGTCCGGTGGTCATCACATTCCTTTGCATCTGGTTTCTTTGATAGTGCTTTAAATGTGGATTTAAGCAGGTAACTGGGCATATAACCACTGTTGTAAATGTCATTCAGTAACTTGGTTATTATTTTTATTCCTATCTCCTCTAGCACCTCTGTTTCTTCTATTGTTATATTATCAGGCCCAGTCGCTTTTCCTTTCTTCATATGTTTGATGGCATCTATGATTTCATCTTCAAGGATTGGTGGCCCATCAAAATTTTCAGTATCTGGTGTTAATTCTGGTTTTTCTCCTCCATATAGCACACCGATGTACTCTGCCCACCTGTCCATAATGTCTTCTTTTTCCCATTCTTCATGTGCTGTCTCTAATCTTCATGTGTTGCATCTAATCTTCATTTGCTGTCTCTAATCTTCATGTGCTCTGTCTAATCTTCATGCACTGTCTTTAATCTTCATGTGTTGTCTCTATTCTTCATTTGCTCCATCTGATCTTTGTGTGCTGTCTCTAATGAAACCTTAAAAGCATCATTCCACCAAGCATTAGAAGCATCATTTCACCAAACATTAGAAGCATCAGTATCAGAGTTATAGAGAAAAGCCAAGAAAAAGGTGATGACAGATGATTTTCTGGAATTGAAGGAGAAGAGAAGGAAGAACAAAAATAACCAGTGTATGAAGAGATTAAAAAAAAAATAAGGTGGTGCAAGGAAGAGAAAGACAGGTGGCTATTAGAGCAATGTGATGAAAAGGAACAATTTTATAATGGCAAAGAATTTCATAAAAAAGATAAAAAAAAAAAAAAAAAAAAAAAAAAAAAAAAAAAAAAAAAAAAAAAAAAAAAAAAAAAAAAAAAAAAAAAAAAAAAAAAAAAAAAAAAAAAAAAAAAAAAAAAAAAAAAAAAAAAAAAAAAAAAAAAAAAAAAAAAAAAAAAAAAAAAAAAAAAAAAAAAAAAAAAAAAAAAAAAAAAAAAAAAAAAAAAAAAAAAAAAAAAAAAAAAAAAAAAAAAAAAAAAAAAAAAAAAAAAAAAAAAAAAAAAAAAAAAAAAAAAAAAAAAAAAAAAAAAAAAAAAAAAAAAAAAAAAAAAAAAAAAAAAAAAAAAAAAAAAAAAAAAAAAAAAAAAAAAAAAAAAAAAAAAAAAAAAAAAAAAAAAAAAAAAAAAAAAAAAAAAAAAAAAAAAAAAAAAAAAAAAAAAAAAAAAAAAAAAAAAAAAAAAAAAAAAAAAAAAAAAAAAAAAAAAAAAAAAAAAAAAAAAAAAAAAAAAAAAAAAAAAAAAAAAAAAAAAAAAAAAAAAAAAAAAAAAAAAAAAAAAAAAAAAAAAAAAAAAAAAAAAAAAAAAAAAAAAAAAAAAAAAAAAAAAAAAAAAAAAAAAAAAAAAAAAAAAAAAAAAAAAAAAAAAAAAAAAAAAAAAAAAAAAAAAAAAAAAAAAAAAAAAAAAAAAAAAAAAAAAAAAAAAAAAAAAAAAAAAAAAAAAAAAAAAAAAAAAAAAAAAAAAAAAAAAAAAAAAAAAAAAAAAAAAAAAAAAAAAAAAAAAAAAAAAAAAAAAAAAAAAAAAAAAAAAAAAAAAAAAAAAAAAAAAAAAAAAAAAAAAAAAAAAAAAAAAAAAAAAAAAAAAAAAAAAAAAAAAAAAAAAAAAAAAAAAAAAAAAAAAAAAAAAAAAAAAAAAAAAAAAAAAAAAAAAAAAAAAAAAAAAAAAAAAAAAAAAAAAAAAAAAAAAAAAAAAAAAAAAAAAAAAAAAAAAAAAAAAAAAAAAAAAAAAAAAAAAAAAAAAAAAAAAAAAAAAAAAAAAAAAAAAAAAAAAAAAAAAAAAAAAAAAAAAAAAAAAAAAAAAAAAAAAAAAAAAAAAAAAAAAAAAAAAAAAAAAAAAAAAAAAAAAAAAAAAAAAAAAAAAAAAAAAAACACATGAGACCTGTATAATGACCAGAGAAATGGTTAGAACACATAAGAGACCTGTATAATGACCAGAGAAATGGTCAGAACACGTAAGAGACCTGTATAATGACCAGAGAAATGGTTAGAACACATAAGAGACCTGTATAATGACCAGAGAAATGGTCAGAACACATAAGAGACCTGTATAATGACCAGAGAAATGGTTAGAATACATAAGAGACCTGTATAATGACCAGAGAAATGATTAGAACACATAAGAGACCTGTATAATGACCAGAGAAATGATTAGAACACATAAGAGACCTGTATAATGACCAGAGAAATGGTTAGAACACATAAGAGACCTGTATAATGACCAGAGAAATGGTTAGAACACATAATAGACCTGCATAAAGATCAGAAAAATGTAAGCTTGAGTAATGAATACTGGAAATGGAAGGAAGAAGTGCAGTCAGATAATGCAGTGAAGGAAACTGCCAGGACCTGATAACATCACAAAAGAAGTGCAGTCAAATAATGCAGTGAAGGAAACTGCCAGGACCTGATAACATCACAAAAGAAGTGATCATGGCATTATGAGATATGGGCATAGAAAAAGTAACAAGCCTCCTAAATATCATTTGTGACACAAGACATGTACCATCAGATCTCTCCAAGTCAGTTTTCAAATTCCATAGAAAGCTGGAACAAGAGAATGTGATCAACATCACAGTCACTTTAATGAGTTACATCCAAAATTACTTTTAAGAATAATTCATCTGAGAATATGAAATAGGATAAAAACTGAAATCACAGAACAGTGTGGTTTTGTTGAAGGAAAAAGCACAAGTAAATAATGTTTGTGCTAAGAACTGTATTAGAAAGATCTCTAGAGGTAAATAGAGATTTATATTTATGATTACAGATTATTTATGTTTGGTTACAGAAGATATGATACAAATCCTTGAGAAACTTAATATAGATGATAAAGATACGAGAATTATTAAGAGTATGTACTGGAAGAAAAGATCACAAAAAGAGTGAACAGTGACATAGGTGAGTATCAGGATATAAAACAAGGACTAAGACAAGGGTGAGTAGTGTCACCTGATCTATTCTCATTATACAGTGAGAACATTATGACAGGCATTAAAAGTGTGACAGGAATTAAAATAGCAGGCCATAATATCAATAACCTGAGATATGTGCATGACAGTGTTCTAAAAGCAGAAACTTGTGAAAAAAATTATTGAAGAGAGCAATAAAAGAGGCCTAGAACTAAACCAAAAAAAAAATGGGAAAAAGAAAGAGAAGAAGACCAAGGCGAAGATGGCTGCAAGACATCGTTGATGATCTGCAAATGGATGCATCAACAGCAGGCCATCTTGCTCACAGCTGAGAGGCCTACAGGAGTGCTTTTTGGGTGGCAAAGTTCTGCAAGAAACATACAAATGAATGAATGAGAGCTAAACAGCAACAAGCCAGAAATGATGGTCATATTGAAAAGAATAAACATACCAAAGTACAACATCCTTCCAAACAGGAAGACACTGACACAAGTAAACAAATCCACTTACCTTGGAACAGCAATAACACCTGATGACAAGGGGTCCATCAGGGGTACATTCTGTTGCCTTACTTATTTAACTTGTATACTGAAAATATAATGAGGAATGTTAGAGAAGATGTAGACAAAGAATATTATGATGCCATAACAATTGGAGGTTATGAAATACCAGAGATTAGATATGCCAATGACACAGTATTACTGTCCACAACACAAAAAAGAATGGAAAAACTAATTATGTCAGTCTGTACGAACAGCGAAGAGCAAAACTTTTATCTACAAAGAAAACTAAATTGATGACAACTGACAAAACAAATAAGGCAGCTGAAATATGTATCATTGAGGAAAAATTGGAAGAGGTGGAGAGTTTTGAATATCTAGGATCATTACTAACTAATAATGGAGATACAATGAGGGATACTAAAAGAAAGACATCTATCATTCTTCAAAAAATAAAAAAAACTAAAGAAGCTGTGGAGAGGAACAGACAGAACTACAAAAATAAGATTTTTAAGAGCATGCATCTTTCCCATTGCAACATATGCCTGTGAGACCTGGACACTTAACAAAACACCTGATAAACAACATAAATGCCTTTGAGTGTAAATGCTACAGAAGAGTTCTTCAGATATCATGGACACAAAAAAGAACAACATACTACAAGAACTTAATATTGAAGAAGGCTGGCAAGTAAAGAAGATTAAAGAGAGAGAACTAAAATATTTTGGACATGCTAAACGTCATGATAATTTAGACTTGGAAGGTCTTCCAAGGTGAAGATGGCTGCAAGACATTGATGATGATTTGCAAATGGATGCATCAGCAGCAGAGCATCTTGCTTATAACTGAGAGGCCTACAGGAGAGCTGGTAGGGAGACAAAGTTGCACAAGGGACAAGGAAATGACTGACTGACAAATGCACAAATGAAATAAAATCACGAATAGGTAAGGCAAGGACAGCTTTTTATGACATGAAGATTATAGAAATAAGAAGATAGTAACAAATAAGAATATATTAAGAAATAATAAAATGTCCCTAAAAAGTGAGGAAAAGAGTATTATAGTGCTGTATAGAACCAGTATTTCTATTTAGTTGTTAAACTTGGATGATCACCAAGAAGATGACAAAAAAACAGAAGGTGGTAGAGATATGGTTGCAGCAGAGGATACCCTGGACAGACATGAAAACAAGCGAAGAGGTCCTCAAAGAAGTTTCAGAACAATTAAAACTAGTTAAAATGAAAAAGACAGTCAAATGTTTTTGACATTTCATGAAAATCTAATCTAATCTTCTTGTGCTGTCTCTAATCTTCATGTGCTGTTTCTAATCTTCATGAGCTCTCTCTAATTCTCATGTGCTGTCTCTAATCTTTATGTGCTGTCTCTAATCTTTATGTGCTGTCTCTAATCTTCATGTGCTGTTTTTAATCTTCATGAGCTCTCTCTAATTCTCATGTGCTGTCTCTAATCTTTATTTGCTGTCTCTAATCTTCATGAACTGTCACCTCCAGGCCTGACTCAAGTAAATGAATTGCTTTAGAGACTATGGCAAATTGAAATCCCACATTAAAAAAAAAAACATTAGAGAGAAAAACAGGGAAAATATGATCCAACATTCTGTAAATTATTATAAAAATGATGATGTAGTACAGTTATTGAGCCAGTCTTCATCCAGATTAGAAATGTTTACAAACATAAGCAAAACTAGTGTTAACATTATTGTGTTTGTATGCAAACATATCCACAGCCAGAGCATTCTCCTTCATGGATGTCTTAATGTAGCCTGGCATTTGCCACCTGATCTCTTCTCCCCAAACACTTCATGGATGTGCTCCAAACATTCTTCTGGAAATAGTTTGTTTTCTCCTACATGAAAACTATTAATGGTGACATGATGTGCCATAGTTTGTTTTCTCCTACAAGAAAACTACTAATGTAGGCATGATGTGCTATCTTTAACACAATGCTCATGACCTACATCTTATTATCAGGCTGTGCTAGTCTTGGCAGTGTGTGTTCTGGAAAGTTGAGTAGAAGACATTTGAACATTGAACAAAATATGGACCCCGGCAACATAAAGCTGAATTCTTCTGATTATTTCCTCTCATTTTCTCCATACAGGTAGCTGTAATAACTCAGAAATGATTAGCTATTTACAGACAGTTTTTTTTCTGGAAACAAAAACCGTCACAAAATTTGTGTTTCACACCAGTAACTTATCACAGAAAATCTAGCCCTTTATTATACAGTATAGAAAATGTTTAGAAAATGTAGAATTTTTGTGAAAAATCTTAGATAACTCCACATATACTGTAAGTTTAATCTTCATAAAAATGTGTTTATATGCGACCAAAGGGGACATCATTGTCTTGGGGTTAGATGTTTACCTTGGGTGTTTGAGGTCACAAGTTCAAATCCCACCAGAAATGGCAGAGTTCTGTTTGGTGAATCCTTCAGCAATAAATTGACCTGATCTGTGGGTAGCTGGACCCAACATCTGTGTTCATTGATGTGCACATTAACAATCCATTGTGTGCTAGAAATCATACAAGGTGTAAATCACTCACTGCTCAGGCAGAATTTAGACAAAATCGTACTATGGAAATGATCACGGGTGCTTGGAGTATCTGTGCTGCCTGCTTCACTGGTTCTGAGCTGGTAACTGGAATTGGCAGCTGAGCAGATGTGAGAATGTCCTGGCCACAATGAGGACATTTTCAAACAATGAAATAAAATGATAACAGAAAATACAAATCCATGACTTAACAAGAATGTTCCTGAAACCTGGTCGAAGATACAACTGCATCAAAAGTAGCAATAAACTATAAAGCAAAGCATCTTTATTTCATTCAGGAAAGCTGAGATAACTAAAACCAGGATAAATTCAGAACCTAATAACAAATTTGTTTTTGACCACAAAATGCCACAGATTTGTAGCCATTCCATGTTAAACTTAAACTTGGATTCAACCATACAAGAAATAGTCAACAAGTTGTATGCTCTTTCTTGCTGAAATGTATTGCACACAGAAATGTAGACAAAGTAAAAATGTTGTTTAACAGCCCATGCAGCCCTAGATATTTGCAGTGCTCTCCTTCAATGCTTTTTTTCTGTGTTCTGTGCCTTGTGATTATATGTTATCTCTTCTTTATCATTTGTGTGTTTCTGTTTGTGTTTGTCTTCTGCATGTCCTCTGTTTATATACTATCCTTCACTTACTTTCTTCATGTCTTCCATTTGTGTGTTATCTCTCCCTTGTCTTCTGTAGGTTTTTGTTTGTGTGTTATCTCTGTATTATCTTCTTTGTGTCTTCTGTTTGTGTACAATGTCTGCTTTATCTTCTGTGTCTTCCATTTCTGTGTTATCTCTGCCTTGCTTTCTGTGTCTTCTGTTTGTTTATTATCTCTCCTATGTGTTTTATGTTTTTAATGTTATCTCTCTTGTATCTTCTGTGCATCTTGTGTTTATGTGTTAACCTTTGCCATCTCTCTCTCTCTCTCTGAACCTTAAGTGCCCGGGGCACATGGGGCTTCCACAAGGGTTTTCCACAAATGCCTGTCCTTCGCCTTTTTTTTCTGCTCTTGCCCAGGTGAGCCCTCTATTGTTCAACATCCTTTCTGTTGTTCTTCTCCATGTCTCTTTTGGTCTACCCTTACTTCTGCTCCCCTGTGGTGTCCATCTTAGTGCTATTTTTGGTAGTGAGTTGTCAGTCATTCGGAGCACATGTCCCAACCTTTGCCATAAAGTCTATATATTTTCTGTTTGTTATCTCTCCCTTATCTTCTGTTTGTTTTATGTTTGTGCGTTATCTCTTCTTTATCTTCTATGTTTTCTGTTTGTGTGTTATCTCTCCCTTGTCTTCTCTATACTTTCTGTTTGTGTGTTATCTCTCACTTATCTTCTATGTTTTCTGTTTGTGTGTTTTCTCTCCCTTATCATTTGTGGGGTTTTTTTTTGTGTGTGTTATCTCTCCTTTATCTTCTATATGTTTTCTGTTATCTCTCCCTTATCATCTCTGTTTTCTATTTGTGTGCTATCTCTCCCTTATCTTCTGTATGTTTTCTGTTTTTAATGTTATTTCTTCCTTCTGAGTGTTTTTATGTTATCACTTCTTTATCTTCTGTGTATTTCTGTTTGTATGTTAAACTCTCCCTTATCTTCTTGTCTTTTGTAGTGTTATATCTGTTGTCTTCTGTTTGTATGTTAATGCTACCTTATCTTCTGTGTCTCTTCTCTTTGTGTGTTTCTCTCCCTTTATGTGGTCTGTGACCTTTATATGTTGTATGAGTTGCTCTGACTTGCTGTACTTATTGTCTTCAGATCTACAAAGGATCCAACACATATTTCCAGCTGGACTCTCTCTCATCTAACCTGGAGTACCAGGCCCGTGTAGCTGCTGTTCGTCTTTCTTCAGACAACACAGGGGACATTATTGGAACCTTTAGTCCTGGGGTCATATTCTCTCCCTTGACCCCCATATCACAAAGATCAGGTCCATATCAAGCAACAAGCAGAGATGAAAAAAGAGAAGAGAGAAAGCCATGGACAGACCAACAGTATGCTGCTGCGATTCTGTGCTTGTTTGTTCTGCTAGCAGTTGTCTCGGCCTTCTTGTGTCAGCAGTTGATAGGTTACATGTCTGACACTGATGACTTGTCATCATCATCATCACCATCACTTTTTTCAGCCTGTACTAACAGCGGGGGCAGCCAGATAAAATCAGAAAGCTGAACAGTGGTGTTGTTATAAATTCTTATTGTATTTGTTATATCTGTGACATAACAAGAGATCATATATTATTTATAAAGTGACTGGAGATAAGCTACAATGTTATTTTTTGTAACTGAGCATATTATGAATGACTTTTTGTTATATAATTGAGCATATTATGAATGATGTTTTGTTATATTATGTAATTGAATTACTTATTTAACTTGTATGCTGAAAATATAATGAGGAATGTTACAGAGGGAATAGACAAAGAATTTTATGATGCCGTAACAATTGGCGGTTATGAAATATCAGAGATTAGATATGCTGATGACACAGTATTACTGTCCACAACACAAAAAGGAATGGAAAAACTAATTATGTCAGTCCGTAAGAACAGTGAAGAGCATAACCTTTATCTTAATGCAAAGAAAACTAAATTGATGACAACTGACAAAACAAGCAAGTCAGCTGAAATATATATCAATTAGGAAAAATTGGAAGAAGTGGAGAGTTTTGAATGTATTGGATCATCACTAACTAATAATAGAGATACAATGAGGGATACTAAAAGAAAGACATCTATTGTTCTTCAAAAAATAAAACTAAAGAAGCTGTGGAGAGGAACAGACAGAACTGCAAAAGTAAGATATTTAAGAGCATGCATCTTTCCTATTGCAACATATGCCTGTGAGAACAAGACACTTAACAAAACAGCTGATAAACACATAAATGCCTTTGAAAGTAAATGCTACAGAAGAGTTCTTCAAATAGCATTCATTCATTTGCATGACCCTTGTGGAACTTTGCCTCCCTAACAGCACTCCTATAAGCCTCTCAGTTATGATAAAAATGGCCTGCTGCTGATGCATCCATTTGCAGATCATCAACAATGTCTTGCAGCCATCTTCGCCTTGGTCTTCCTCTCGTTCTTTTTCCCATTATGTACCCTTCCAAGACAGTTTTCTTTAGATTATCATGACGTTTAATGTGCCCAAAATATTTAAGTTTTCTCTCTTTAATCCTCTTTACTAGCCAGCCTTCTTCAATATTAAGTTCTTGTAGTATGGATATATTTGTTCTTTTTTGTGTCCATGATATTTATCTATTATGTAGCATTTACATTCAAAGGCATTTATGTGTTTTATTAAGTGTCCAGGTCTCACAGGCATATGTTGCAATGGGAAAGATGCATGCCCTTAAAAATCTTATTTTTGTAGTTGTCTGATCCTCTCCACAGCTTCTTTATTTGTTTTACTTTCTGAAGAGCGATAGATGTCCTCCTTTTAATTTCCCTCATTGTATCTCCATTATTAGTTAGCAGTGATCCAAGATATTCAAAACTCTCCAGTTCTTCCAGTTTTTCCTCATTGATACATATTTCAGCTGCCTTGTTTGTTTTGTCAGCTGTCATCAATTTAGTTTTCTTTGCATTAAGATAGAGGTTTTGCTCTTAGCTGTTCTTATAGACAGACATAATTAGTTTTTCCATTCCTTTTTGTGTTGTGGACAGTAATACTGTGTCATCAGCATATCTAATCTCTGGTATTTCATAACCTCCAATTGTTATGGCATTGTAATATTCTTTGTCTACGTCATCTCTAATGTTCCTCATTATATTTTCAGTATACAAGTTAAATAAGTAAGGTGACAATATGCACCCCTGATGGACCCCTGTTTTATGTCAAACAAAGTTGTTGTTTCACCATTTATTCTTACTGCTGCTTGTTGGTCTAGATACAGCAGTGATGTTAATTGTATCAAATGTATTGAAAATCCCATTTTTTCCATTATTTCCCAAAGTTTCTGGTGTTGCACACAATCAAATGCCTTTGAGTAGGCTATAAAATAATAAATATAGATTCACATTTAACTCTCTGCATTTCTCTATTATTAATCTTATACTGAATATATGATCTCTTGATCCTCTTCCTTGCCTGAAACCAGCTTGGACCATATTGACTACTTCTTCTATTTTCTTTCGAAGTCTACCCATTATGATTTTTAACAGAATTTTACTGGCATGACTAATCAGGGCAACAGTTCTGTAGTTTGTGCTTAATTCCAGGTTACCCTTTTTTTGGCATTGGTATGAATACAGTTCTTCTCCATTCTTTTGGCCAAATACCTGAATGCCATATCTTTTTACATAGTGCATGTTAGATTGTTGCACATTCCTTTCCTCTTGCTTTAATAAGTTCAGCTGTTATCACATCCTGGTGGTTTACCATTTTTCAGTTTCTTTATTGCCCATAAAACTTCTATTGTCAGTTCGGGTTCTTTCTCCTCCAATATTAATTCACACTGTTGATTTCTTTCACAGTAATTTGTTTCATACATTCCTCTGCAATATTCCTTCCATCTTTCTAGAATTTCCTCTGTCTCTGTCAAGGTATTCCCCATCTCGTCAAAAATTACATTTAGCTTAGGTGTGACATTTCTCGTCAGTGTCCTCATTTCTTTAAACATTTCACTCTCCTCCACAATTCTGATGTCCTTCTGTTCTTTCACATCAATCTTGTATGTATTGTTTTTTGTCATTTCTTATGTTTCTTCTTACTTCTTTTGTTAAAGATTTATATTCCTCTTTGTTGTTGCTTGTCGCTTTCCATTGCATTTTCATTTCTCTACGTTGTTTTATCAGTTCTAGTGTGGCTGTTGTAATCCATCGATTCTTTTGTGTTTTCTTTACTGCAACCACGTCTTTAGCTGTTGTTATTTAAATATCTCTGGCCTGCTAGCCAGTTCATCTGGTGTCATCTCCTGTACAGCCATCAGGATTTCGAAACGCTTCTTCACTTCTTTATCATATTGTTCTGGTATTTTTGTAAGATCAAAGCGGAGTGGTCTTGATCCCATAACTGTCTTTTTTATCGTTATCTTCATGTCTGGTATTAATAACTCATGGTACATGTCACAATCAGCACCTGGTAAAGTTGTTGGTGATGTTATACTAGATCTCCACCTTCTTTGCACTAAAATGTAATCTATTTGATTTTTGTTTTTCCCATCAGGTGATGTCCATGCATGAAGTCTTCTTGGATGTTGTTTAAAAAGTGTGTTAGCAATCATTAGCTCATTTTCCATGCAAAACGCCATTAGATTGTCACCCGCCTCATTTCTATGTCCTATGCTAAATTTCCATACAACATATCCTTCATCTTCTCTTTTTTTCTGTACCAATCTTTGCATTAAAATCCCCCATTAACAATTACTAGTACCAACCTCTGTCTCACACTCTTCCCCAGTGTTAAAATTAGATCTATCTGGCCTGGGGGCCTCACTACCAGATGTTTTTCATATTTGACTTTCCATGTTGCAGTTTGGGTTTCTTGGTATATTCTGAAGATTTTTTACCATTCTTTCCTTCTGGGCAGTCAGTGATCATAGCCATTGTCCCTACCATCATAGAATGGTGACCATAACCAACATTATCTGTCGGCTGTTCTCCCATTCCATCCACCACCTGCTCCCATGGCTTCACGTCACCCTGATCGGGGGGGGGGGGTGTGCTATATGGGTACTCCACCTTGCCCAAGGGTGTTTTGTAGACTGACAGAGGTAAGGAAGCATTTTACTTCTCCTTTGATAGAAGAAAGACACCTCCTTACCTCATTGGTCATCTAAGAACATCAAAACAAGAACAAAACTTAGGCTTTTCAATACAAACGTAAAGACTGTCCTACTGTATGGTTCAGAGACATGGGTTATGACTAAGACAGTACAACAGAGGACACAAACATTCATGAACTACTGCCTGAGGAGGATTTTAAACATTAAATGGCAGGACAAGATCAGGAATGACGAGGTCTGGGAAAGGGCAGGACAAGAACCGATGAACCTACAAATCATGTCTAGGAAGTGGAGGTGGGTTGGCCAGGCTCTGAGGAAACCTGACACCAACACAGCAAGACAGGCACTGACATAGAATCCTCAAGGAAATAGAACATGAGGAAGACCTAGACTTACTTGGAGAAGAGAAATTATGACAGTGCTCAGAGACATGGGATGCACAAGGAAAGAAGCAGAGAATAATTCCAAGAACAGAGATGACTGGAGAGCCTTATTGAAGACGCTTATTGAAATAATTACAATGTGGAGGAGTAAGAGAAGTTTAAGTTGAAGTTTACTGAAATAATTACACTGTGGAGGAGTAAGAGAAGTTTAAGCTGAAGTTTGTTGAAATAATTACACTGTGGAGGAGTAAGAGAAGTTTAAGCTGAATTTTATTGAAATAAGTACACTATGGAGGAGTAAGAGAAGTTTAAGCTGAAGTTTGTTGAAATAATTACACTGTGGAGGAATAAGAGAAAAAAAAAAACATGCCCAGTTGAGAAAGAATGTATAAACTGAGAGAGTTATAACTGATGCAAATCAAGAAAGTGCTGACCGTTTTGGCCGCCCTGCACTATTGTGACACTTCAGACCTGTCAATCACCTCATTTCTCTCACCAGAAAAACTGTGGCTAGTGAATCTAATGGCTAACAATAAAGCCGCAGGTGATAATGATATAACAGCCAAAATGTTAAAAGCTATTAACAGTGACAACATGAGACAACTACAAAGAATGTTTAATAAAGTTTGGAAAGAAGAAAAGGTCTCTTCTAAATGGAAAAAAAGGAATCATTGTTAAATACTGAAAAAAAAAAAAAAGCCAATCTCAGCAGCTGCAGTAATTGGAGATCAGTTGTGTCAAAAGTATTGTGCACAAGTTATTCTGAATAGACTCCAAGATATAGTGGATACTGCAATGAGAGAAGAACAAGCAGGATTTCGAAAAGGGAGAAGCTGTCTCGACCAGATCTTTACTCTCAGAATAATACTTGAATAACATTCTGAAAAACAAAATCCATTAATCCTGAACTTCAAGGACTATATGGAGTACCATCTAAAATTGTCAACATCATTAAGGATCTCTACAATGAATATGTTTGTGTAGTCAACACAGAAGAAGGAATGAGTGAATGTTCCCAGATTGAAAAAGGTGTGAAAAAAAAGATGTATAATATCTCCTTTGTTGTTTGGAATTGCCATAGACTTCATAAATGCTGCACAGGTAATACAGGTACATGAGACCCAGCTAGAAGATCTTGATTTTGTTATGACATAACTCTTATCAGTGACAATATGAACAAAAACAGATACCCTGTCTTCACTGCCTAGAAAAATAGGACTTGAAATTAACAAGGAGTAGACAAAAATAATGAAACTTCCCATTAATCAAGAAGGAAAAATGTACACAAAAGGGACAGCTGTTGAAAAATTCAACCATTTTGCATACCTCGGCAGCTACATAGACCAAGATGGCAACACCAGAAAGGAAGTTAGAATTGCAAAAGAAGCATTGACCTTCAAGAATCTTGAGAACATATAAGACTATTCAATTTAAATGCAATATTCACCCTTATTTAAGCATGTGAAACCTGGAAAACAACTAAAGAAATAGGCGAGAAATTAGACTCTTTTGAAAACAAATGCCTAAGAAAAATACTCAGCATAAAGTGGAATGAATTCAAGAACAACGCAGAGATAAGGCAGATGAGCGAACAACAACTGGTCTCATGGGTGATTGGGAAAAGGAGATGGACATGTCAGTCACGTGATGAGAAGAAAGTCAGATAATCCCAAAACAACAAGTTATCAAGTGGAATACAACCTGGCCAAAAATAAAAGGTTGACCACGTGAAACTCTAAAGAGGACACTGTTAAGAGAGGCCAAATTAGCAGGTATAAAATCCCTTGATGAGGTTGAAAAGCTCGCTGAGGACAGCAAAATTTAGCGAACTACTTGCGAGCCCTATGTGATGTTTAATGGCACGGGAAGGATATAAGATTTTAAACATTCCAGGAGTTTTATGACCAGCTTTTTAAACATCCCAGTAGTTCTATAACCAGCATTTTTAAACATCCCAGTAGTTCTATAACCAGCATTTTTAAACATCCCAGTAGTTCTATAACCAGCGTTTTTAAACATCCCAGTAGTTCTATGACGAGACTTTGGGAAGTACATGAAATGCAATCACCTAAACATGAATTGATATAAGATGTTACCACAAGATGAATTCCTCATATTACATGCTTGAAAGAGAAGTATAGACTTGCATGTGAACGAGGAAAACTTTTTAACAGAATGCCATTGTTTACCCCATCATAGTGTCGGCAGTTATAGTTGTTTTACAGAGATAGGAAGAGTTGACAGGATTTTCTCTGCTTTCAAGAGCAGCCAAAGTCTACATGGCAACATCACCAATAGATGTAGCAAGTGAAAGGTTATTCAGTGTTGCATGTCATGAATGTTCAGCCAGAAGAGCTAGTTTTCTACCAAAATGAGCTGACATATTCACACTCTTGAAGTGGAATAGAATGTTAATATTTACTTTGACAGTTGCAAAGTTCGGTCAGTCCAAACATTTAACTGGTACAATCATCAAAGTTTGCTCAGTCGAGACATGCAATTGGTACAATCATCAAAGTTTGCTCAGCTGAGACATTTGATCGGTACATTGAGAGTAAATGTTTGTGACAGGCTAATACTGAGTAAATGTGAGTGAAATATTTGTTTTTATACAATCAGGTATAGGAATGATATTTGCATAATTGTCATTTTAGTATCTTTGTTTCCACTACTATATTTGTAATGGACTTAATATCTTGTATTTGGTACATCCCTATTTACATCTAACTTCTAGCAGAGATTCTCATGTCTTGATGTTGTACCTCATCTTTTAGCAGAGTTTCTCATGTTAAATGAAGGTACCCTAAAATTTTTTTGTCTTGTGGATTGCATGCATTTATTTTACATCAGTAATACATACAAATTGTTGCATATATATAAATGGGAAGGTTGAAAGTTTATTTTCTCTTGTATCAATTAATGTTAAATGTTTAACATGAGATTTTTGTTGCTGATAATGTTGGCCAGTTCTGTAATCTGTTAAAATTGTACTTCTACAAGTACTGGTTGTTTATGTTTTCATGTATTTTCTGATCTATATTCAGTATATTAATTTTCTTTGGCTAATATATACATGTATATTAAGCATCAAGAATTGCAGGTTGTTGCATGTTAAGTACTTTTACTTTTTGCTCTCTGTTAAAACAAACAAAAATGTCACTCTGTACATGCAACTCTGCCAAACTGCATACATGTAAGAAATGTCTGACATCCACAAGTTTGTGTCAAAACATGGGAAACATACACAGAGTTGAAATCATGCACAAACTCCCAGTTTCCATGTGTACAATATACTGTATGACCATCTCTGTGATAGAGTACAGTGATTTTTCTAATGTTCATATTTGGCATCTTGAGTTCACAGGAGAAACAAGAAGTCAGCTTGCAAGTGTTTCTGTTGATCTAGAGGTGAAACCTGCAATCATGCACAAGTACAAGACAGACCAAAGTTTATCTTCAGTTACAAGTAAACTAGGTTCATCTTCAGTTACAAGTAAACCAGGTTTATCTTCAGTTACAAGTAAACCAGGTTTATCTTCAGTTACAAGTGAACCAGTTTTTGCAGTATCAGCTGCTCATGTAAAAGTGGCTGTGAAGGTACAGCAGACAATGAAGTCAACAATAATAGTAAAGAAATGTGAAGATATAATAAGTGAAATGGAAAAACTGCTAACTCTGTGGATGGAGGACCACATACAGAAACATGCTTCACTAAACATAAAGGTGATACAAACAAAGGTAAGAAACTTCTTCCATGAACTGAAGGCAAAATATCCTGAAGTAACACAGACACTGAGTAGTAGGCGGGAACAAAATCCAGCATGTACAACAAAAACCACTGATTTACTAATATGATTGTGAAATGCATTAATTACTTAAATCATGAACCATCTGTAGTTTGTTTCATGACATAATGTGTTGAAACTGTCAGAGGCTAAATCACATGACAAAATGTGTGGAAACCATCAGAGATTGAGTCACATGACAGAATGTGTGAAAACTGTCAGAGCCTGGGTCACATGACAGAATGTGTGGAAACTGTCAGAGCCTGGGTCACATGACAGAATGTGTGAAAACTGTCAGAGCCTGGGTCACATGACAGAATGTGTGAAAACTGTCAGAGGCTGGGTCACATGACAGAATGTGTGGAAACTGTCAGAGGCTGGGTCACATGACAGAATGTGTGGAAACTGTCAGAGGCTGGGTCATATGACAGAATATGTGGAAACTGTCAGAGCCTGGGTCACATGACAGAATGTGTGGAAACTGTCAGAGGCTGGGTCACATGACAGAATGTGTGGAAACTGTCAGAGGCTGGGTCACATCACAGTATGTGATTTGAAACGTGTCTTGACTTTAAATGCACAGATCTTCACATGTAGTGTCTGATTCTAGAGCTAATCTTCAACCAAGTTACTTCTATCATATATACAGGACAAAAGAGAACATTACATCATATGGTTAGAGAATATCAGTGAGGCATATCACATTCTGTTAAAGAACATTAGTGATGCATGTCATGATCTGTTAGAGATAACATACACAAAACATATTACATTCTAAAAGATGAAGCTTGATAAAATTGATAGTTAAATGCTCAAATTTATTTCTGATATTTGCTGCCACTCATGTCATGACCAAGAGATGTGGTAGATATCTATGACTTGCCAACTAATATGCAGATATTGTCACATGTGAACATGTACAAATGTGAATGAACTCATTAAATATATTGTTATAACAACATTATTGTCTGGGACATGTTGGTTTTATTTTTTATCTGTGTTTGGCAAGTTAATATTATGTTCAAGTACAAACTATTCTTATAATTGTCTTGAAAATCTCTAAAGCTTATTTATAGCATACAGATGTTTGCTTTTAGTAAAAAGTGTTTTTTTTTTTTTAAACTTGATGAGTCTTTTTTCTGCGAGTTTCCATAACAATATCTTTTTTTTCCCATCTGGAGTCGCCTCTAGATAGGTCCTAGGATAAGGTTGTTAGCCTTATGCCCAACTCCCAGTACATGATATGTGACAGATCAAGCGGAATTCCGCTGATTTCTGCATGCCGTCGAGAGCGTTAAAAAAATGTCCACCATCTTGCACGTCACACAGGAGAATGATTTTTTTTTTTCAGGATGGCGACACCAGAAAAGAAGTTGGAATTGCAAAAGCAGCATCAATCTTCAAGAATTCTGAGAACATATGGCATTCATAAGTTACAACTAAAGAAATAGACAAGAAATTGGACTCTTTTGAAAACAAATGCCAAAGGAAAATACTCGGCATCAAGTGAAACGAATTCAAGAACAACGCAGAGATAAGACAGATGAATGAACAACAACCAATCTCATGGGTGATCAGGAAAAGGAGATGGACATATGTTGGTCACTTGATGAGAAGAAACAGTCAGAGAATCCCAAAACAAGCTATCAAGTGGAACACAACAGGCCAAAGAAAAAGAGGCAGACCGCGTGAAACTCTGAAGAGGACATTGTTAAGAGAGGCCAAATTAACAGGCATAAAATCCTTTGATGAGGTTGAAAGACTCGCCGAAGACGGGAAAAATTGGCGAACTACCTTGCGAGCCCTATGTGACATTTAATGGCACAGGAAGGATATATATAAGAAGTTTTTTTTTCATTACTGTTCTATGATTGGAGATTTTTCATTCCTGTTCTATGATTGGAGTTTTTTCATTGCTGAATCCACTGTTCTGTGATTGGAATTTCACTCTGTGATTGGAATTTCACTGCTGAATCTACTGTTTTATGATTGGAATTTCTTTCATCGCTGAATCACAGTTTTATGATTGGAGTTTATTTCATCACTGAATCACAGTTTTATGATTGGAGTTTCTTTCATCGCTGAATCACAGTTTTATGATTGGAGTTTCTTTCATCGCTGAATCACAGTTTTATGATTGGAGTTTCTTTCATCGCTGAATCACAGTTTTATGATTGGAGTTTCTTTCATCGCTGAATCACAGTTTTATGACTGGAGTTTCTTTCATCGCTGAATCACAGTTTTATGATTGGAGTTTCTTTCATCGCTGAATGACAGATTTATGATTGGAGTTTCTTTCATCGCTGAATGACAGTTTTATGATTGGAGTTTCTTTCATCGCTGAATGACAGTTTTATGATTGGAGTTTCTTTCATCGCTGAATGACAGTTTCACCAATTCTATGATTGGTCAAAGTAGTATGTCCTAATTCACTGAGCAGCCATTTGACTGTTTACCCCCTCCCATGTCCTCCACCCACAAAGTTTATGGGGAATACTTCCTCTGATGATCTAAGGAGTTGTATTTCCACTCTTTATAGCAGAGTTTTCTGTATTTATCTGTATACACAATTGTTACATTAGAAACTTTAGTTGGCAGACAGAGTATAATAACGTGGCTGGTCTGTGCAGATACAAGGGAGAATATAACACATTTAGGAAGATGACAGATAAACAGTGTAATAACATAAAAAGTTAGTAAGTTGACAGATAAAACAAAGAATGTAACAACATAACAAGTTAGGAAGTTGAGAGATAAAAGTGACAGATAAAACAACGAATGTAACACCATAACAAGTTAGGAAGTTGACAGATAAAAGTGTAATAATATAACAAGTTAGGAAGTTGACAGATAAAATAAAGTGTAACAACATAACAAGCTAGGAAGGTGACAGATAAAACAAACAATGTAACAACGTAACAAGTTAAGAAAGTCAATAGATAAAACAGACAATGTACTGACATAAAAACGTGAGGACGTCAACAGATAAAACAGTGTAACGACATAAAAAAGTGAGGAAATCAACAGAAAACAGTGTAACAACATAAAAAAAGTGAGGAAATCAACAGATAATACAGACTGTAATGACATAAAAAAGTGAAGAAATCAACAGATAAAACAGATTGTGTAACGACATTAAAAAAATGAGAAAACAGATAAAACAGTGTAACAACATAATACAGGAAACTAAAATAACTTTGCAAAACTGCTGAACAGCTGAGACAAATACTATACATATTAGAGCAAATCAAAAAGTAACCACAAGTGTGCTCTTAAAAGTTATAAACTGAGCAGTAGCCATTTGTAGGAAGATGTTATGCCCTCACTCTTTAGTTCTGTGTGCCTGGAAGCACACTGGCAATTTTGGAAATATTACAGCCAACCAAATCCAAGATGGCTTAGAAGCATGCACGAGAGAGGAACATTTCTTGGGTTGTGAGAACGACAAAGAAGAAGAGGTATGGGGATATGTATATGTGGCAGGCTAACAACAGTCAATGAAGTGGCTGGAGAACTGAAGTCAAGGCTGGGTGCACAGTCTCCGCCAGGTGGCTACCAAAACAGTTTTCATTCAGTCTTTAACGAAGAAAGGAAAGCTTTTGTAGTTCTCTAAGACAACAAAACTGCTCTTTAGGAGGATCTGCTACAAGGACAAGTCAGAAAGTAACTTTTATCAACGTAAAATATACAGATAAGATAAAAAAAACTTATCACTGTCCAACACAAGTCCCACTTCAGTCAACGCAAGTCTGCTACCACTTCACTAATGCCTGGACTCAGTGAATGAAAAAAAAAAAAAAAACCTGATTGACTGCAAAGCTAGCTATGCTCTGCCTCATTTATCTCATCATCTACACTGCACTTCTTCCTATGTAGCACCTACTTGAGGAGTCCGAACGCAGCCACATGGCACAAGGTCGAGTGAATATGATGGATGTGGAAAACACTCAAAATGCAAATCTGTAATTTGTTGCGCTGTTGCATGAGCTGTGTGTGCCTGCTCTTTATCATTCTTTAGTAACACACCTGAACTGAGAAAACCAGGACCTTTTGACCTGATTGCAAGTTTTTCAAGTGGTTCTCAAGCAGAAGTTGTCGATTAGTTCACATCTTTTGTTGTGACTCGAGAAGAAGTTGCTGATTAGTTCACATCTTTTGCTGTGACTCAAGCAGAAGTTGTTGATTAGTTCATATCTTATGTTGTGACTCAAGCAGGTTTGTAACATCATCATCCTCCCCAACATTTAAAAAAATTTGACTTACCAAAGACACCAGCTCCGCATTGAACTTTTAGAACTACTTAACTAACATTTTCTGAAATTATGATTTACATTACCACAAAAATTTGTTATATTAAATATTTAGTATGCAACTGCTGCATTTATGTTTTTATACCTACTGCATAGCTGAGAAACACATAAATGCCTTTGAATGTAAATGCTACAGAAGAGTTCTCCAAATATCGTGGACACAAAAAAGAACAAATATATCTATACTACAAGAGCTTAATATTGAAGAAGCCTGGCTAGTGAAGAGGATTAAAGAGAGAAAACTGAAATATTTTGGACACATTAAACGTCATGCTAATTTAGAGAAGACCGTATTGGAAGGATACATAATGGGAAAAAGAAAAAGAGGAAGACCAAGATGAAGATGGCTGCAAGACATCGTTGACGATCTGGAAATGGATGCAACAGCAGCAGGCCATCTTGCTCACAACCGAGAGGCCTGCAGGAGTGCTGTTTGGGAGGCAAAGTTCCACAAGGGACATGCAAATGAATGAATGAATGAACCTACTGCATATATTTTATATGCATTTTCCATACAGTACATGATTATGAATTTAAATACATCAAATAACAGAATATTGGAAATACACATTTTCCTGATCAAATGATACTAGTCACATTTATTCAGCATATATTAAGTTTACTGTAAATGCAAAACGATAGTGAGAACTTCCTATATCTAAATGTGAAAGCTGCATCCATCTAGAATCACTGGTTCAAACTTAAACCTGAAACAGTGATGTGTGAAATTAAAAAAAAAAAAAAAGATAATGACTTTATATAACAGAAATCTAAAGCTTTCAAATATACTCCAGAAAATTTCATCTGGAAAACCTCAACCATTAAAACAGCCTGAAGTGTCTCTAGTTCACATTTTTTACTTTAGAAAGTTTTCTACACTCAAATTTGCTTGAAGAAAAATACCACACACATAAAAACATAAATCATACAAACTAAACTATCACTTTAAAGGAAATTAGCAAAAACATTGTAAAATGTAACAAAAAAACATACATATCAGCTTCTCAAGTATAACTGCTTACAAAGAAACCACCATCAGGTACATCAGCTCACCAAGAAACCACCATCAGGTATACCAGCTCACCAACAAACCACCATCAGGTATACTAGCTCACCAACAAACCACCATCAGGTATACCAGCTCACCAACAAACCACCATTAGGTATACCAGCTCACCAACAAACCACCATCAGGTATACCAGCTCACCAACAAACCACCATCAGGTATACCAGCTCACCAACAAACCACTATCGGGTATATCAGCTCACCAACAAACCACTATCAGGTATATCAGCTCATCAACAAACCACCATTAGGTATACCAGCTCACCAACAAACCACCATTAGGTATACCAGCTCACCAACAAACCACCATCAGGTATACCAGCTCACCAACAAACCACCATCAGGTATACCAGCCAAACTTTCTCAACATAAAAATCACAGGCAATCCTTCAAATCTCATTACTTTGGTCAGTGAAAGTTACTTGTGCTCAACTATCCCTATACTCCTTTTAGCCCTACTTTTAGAACTACTTAACTAACATTTTCTGAAATTATGATTTACATTACCACAAAAATTTGTTATATTAAATATTTAGTATGCAACTGCTGCATTTATGTTTTTATACCTACTGCATAGCTGAGAAACACATAAATGCCTTTGAATGTAAATGCTACAGAAGAGTTCTCCAAATATCGTGGACACAAAAAAGAACAAATATATCTATACTACAAGAGCTTAATATTGAAGAAGCCTGGCTAGTGAAGAGGATTAAAGAGAGAAAACTGAAATATTTTGGACACATTAAACGTCATGCTAATTTAGAGAAGACCGTATTGGAAGGATACATAATGGGAAAAAGAAAAAGAGGAAGACCAAGATGAAGATGGCTGCAAGACATCGTTGACGATCTGGAAATGGATGCAACAGCAGCAGGCCATCTTGCTCACAACCGAGAGGCCTGCAGGAGTGCTGTTTGGGAGGCAAAGTTCCACAAGGGACATGCAAATGAATGAATGAATGAACCTACTGCATATATTTTATATGCATTTTCCATACAGTACATGATTATGAATTTAAATACATCAAATAACAGAATATTGGAAATACACATTTTCCTGATCAAATGATACTAGTCACATTTATTCAGCATATATTAAGTTTACTGTAAATGCAAAACGATAGTGAGAACTTCCTATATCTAAATGTGAAAGCTGCATCCATCTAGAATCACTGGTTCAAACTTAAACCTGAAACAGTGATGTGTGAAATTAAAAAAAAAAAAAAAGATAATGACTTTATATAACAGAAATCTAAAGCTTTCAAATATACTCCAGAAAATTTCATCTGGAAAACCTCAACCATTAAAACAGCCTGAAGTGTCTCTAGTTCACATTTTTTACTTTAGAAAGTTTTCTACACTCAAATTTGCTTGAAGAAAAATACCACACACATAAAAACATAAATCATACAAACTAAACTATCACTTTAAAGGAAATTAGCAAAAACATTGTAAAATGTAACAAAAAAACATACATATCAGCTTCTCAAGTATAACTGCTTACAAAGAAACCACCATCAGGTACATCAGCTCACCAAGAAACCACCATCAGGTATACCAGCTCACCAACAAACCACCATCAGGTATACTAGCTCACCAACAAACCACCATCAGGTATACCAGCTCACCAACAAACCACCATTAGGTATACCAGCTCACCAACAAACCACCATCAGGTATACCAGCTCACCAACAAACCACCATTAGGTATACCAGCTCACCAACAAACCACTATCGGGTATATCAGCTCACCAACAAACCACTATCAGGTATATCAGCTCATCAACAAACCACCATTAGGTATACCAGCTCACCAACAAACCACCATTAGGTATACCAGCTCACCAACAAACCACCATCAGGTATACCAGCTCACCAACAAACCACCATCAGGTATACCAGCCAAACTTTCTCAACATAAAAATCACAGGCAATCCTTCAAATCTCATTACTTTGGTCAGTGAAAGTTACTTGTGCTCAACTATCCCTATACTCCTTTTAGCCCTACTTTTGTAAGGACTCTATCCTATTCTTTCCAATTCTTCAGTAAGGATCTTGATTTCTACACGGCGCACAAGACACTCTAGTAAAATGTTCCCACCTCATCCTGAAAGCATATCAGTCACCAGGATGCTCTCCCTCCCAAACCTTCCTGGAGCTGTGACTAGCTGTAACTGTTCCTAACTTGCTGACCTCAAACCTTCCTGGGACTCTGACTGGCTGTAACTGATCCTAACTTGCTGTCCTCAAACCTTCCTGGGACTCTGACTAGCTGTAACTGATCCTAACTTGTTGTTCTCAAACCTTCCTGGGACTCTGACTAGCTGTAACTGTTCCTAACTTGCTGTTCTCAAACCTTCCTGGGACTCTGACTAGCTGTAACTGTTCCTAACTTGTTGTTCTCAAACCTTCCTGGGACTCTGACTAGCTGTAACTGATCCTAACTTGTTGTTCTCAAACCTTCCTGGGACTCTGACTAGCTGTAACTGTTCCTAACTTGTTGTTCTCAAACCTTCCTGGGACTCTGACTAGCTGTAACTGTTCCTAACTTGTTGTTCTCAAACCTTCCTGGGACTCTGACTAGCTGTAACTGTTCCTAACTTGTTGTTCTCAAACCTTCCTGGGACTCTGACTGGCTGTAACTGTTCCTAACTTGCTGTTCTCAAAGCTTTCTGGGACTCTGACTAGCTGTAACTGTTCCTAACTTGCTGTTCTCAAACCTTCCTGGGACTCTGACTGGCTGTAACTGTTCCTAACTTGCTGTTCTCAAACCTTCCTGGGACTCTGACTAGCTGTAACTGTTCCTAACTTGCTGTTCTCAAACCTTCCTGGGACTCTGACTAGCTGTAACTGTTCCTAACTTGCTGTCCTCAAACCTTCCTGGGACTCTGACTAGCTGTAACTGTTCCTAACTTGCTGTCCTCAAACCTTCCTGGGACTCTGACTGGCTGTAACTGATCCTAACTTGCTGTCCTCAAACCTTCCTGGGACTCTGACTGGCTGTAACTGATCCTAACTTGCTGTCCTCAAACCTTCCTGGGACTCTGACTGGCTGTAACTGTTCCTAACTTGCTGTCCTCAAACCTTCCTGGGACTCTGACTGGCTGTAACTGTTCCTAACTTGCTGTCCTCAAACCTTCCTGGGACTCTGACTGGCTGTAACTGTTCCTAACTTGCTGTCCTCAAACCTTCCTGGGACTCTGACTGGCTGTAACTGTTCCTAACTTGCTGTTCTCAAACCTTCCTGGGACTCTGACTGGCTGTAACTGTTCCTAACTTGCTGTCCTCAAACCTTCCTGGGACTCTGACTAGCTGTAACTGATCCTGACTTGCTGTTCTCAAAGCTTCTTGGAGCTGTGACTGGCTGTAACTGATCCTAACTTGCTGTTCTCAAAGCTTCCTGGGGCAGTAACTGATCCTAACTTGCTGTCCTCAAAGCTACCTGGACCTGTGACTAGCTGTAACTGATCCTAACTTGCTGTCCTCAAAGCTTTCTGGAGCTGTGACTAGCTGTAACTGATCCTAACTTGCTGTCCTCAAAGCTACCTGGAGCTGTGACTAGCTGTAACTGATCCTAACTTGCTATCCTCAAAGCTACCTGGAGCTGTGACTAGCTGTAACTGATCCTAACTTGCTGTCCTCAAAGCTACCTGGAGCTGTGACTAGCTGTAACTGATCTTGACTTGTTGTCCTCAAAGCTTCCTGGGGCTGTAACAGATCCTGACTTGCTGTTCTCAAAACTTCCTGGGGCTCTGACAGATCCTGACTTGCTGTTCTCAAAGCTTAATGGGGCTCTGACTGATCCTGACTTGCTGTTCTCAAAGCTTCCTGGGGCTATGACTGATTCTGACTTGCTGTTCTCAAAGCTTCCTGGGGCTGTAACAGATTCTGACTTGCTGTTCTCAAAGCTTCCTGGGGCTGTAACAGATTCTGACTTGCTGTTCTCAAAGCTTCCTGGGGCTGTAACAGATTCTGACTTGCTGTTCTCAAAGCTTCCTGGGGCTGTAACAGATTCTGACTTGCTGTTCTCAAAGCTTCCTGGGGCTGTAACAGATTCTGACTTGCTGTTCTCAAAGCTTCCTGGGGCTATGACTGATTCTGACTTGCTGTTCTCAAAGCTTCCTGGAGCTGTGACTAGCTGTAACTGATCCTAACTTGCTGTCCTCAAAGCTTCCTGGGACTGTGACTGGCTGTAACTGATCCTAACTTGCTGTCCTCAAAGCTTCCTGGGACTCTGACTGGCTGTAACTGTTCCTAACTTGCTGTCCTCAAACCTTCCTGGGACTCTGACTGGCTGTAACTGTTCCTAACTTGCTGTCCTCAAAGCTTCCTGGGACTCTGACTGGCTGTAACTGTTCCTAACTTGCTGTCCTCAAAGCTTCCTGGGACTCTGACTGGCTGTAACTGATCCTAACTTGCTGTTCTCAAAGCTTCCTGGGACTCTGACTGGCTGTAACTGATCCTAACTTGCTGTTCTCAAACCTTCCTGGGACTCTGACTGGCTGTAACTGATCCTAACTTGCTGTCCTCAAAGTTTCCTGGGACTGTGACTGGCTGTAACTGTTCCTAACTTGCTGTTCTCAAAGCTTCTTGGAGATGTGACTGGCTGTAACTGATCCCGACTTGCTGTTCTCAAAGCTTCTTGGAGCTGTGACTGGCTGTAACTGATCCTAACTTGCTGTTCTCAAAGCTTCCTGGGGCAGTAACTGATCCTAACTTGCTGTCCTCAAAGCTACCTGGACCTGTGACTAGCTGTAACTGATCCTAACTTGCTGTCCTCAAAGCTTTCTGGAGCTGTGACTAGCTGTAACTGATCCTAACTTGCTGTCCTCAAAGCTACCTGGAGCTGTGACTAGCTGTAACTGATCCTAACTTGCTATCCTCAAAGCTACCTGGAGCTGTGACTAGCTGTAACTGATCCTAACTTGCTGTCCTCAAAGCTACCTGGAGCTGTGACTAGCTGTAGCTGTAACAGATCCTGACTTGCTGTTCTCAAAGTTTAATGGGGCTCTGACTGATTCTGACTTGCTGTTCTCAAAGCTTCCTGGGGCTATGACTGATTCTGACTTGCTGTTCTCAAAGCTTCCTGGGGCTGTAACAGATTCTGACTTGCTGTTCTCAGAGCTTCCTGGGGCTATGACTGATTCTGACTTGCTGTTCTCAAAGCTTCCTGGGGCTGTAACAGATTCTGACTTGCTGTTCTCAAAGCTTCCTGGGGCTGTAACAGATTCTGACTTGCTGTTCTCAAAGCTTCCTGGGGCTGTAACAGATTCTGACTTGCTGTTCTCAAAGCTTCCTGGGGCTGTAACAGATTCTGACTTGCTGTTCTCAAGCTTCCTGGGGCTGTAACAGATTCTGACTTGCTGTTCTCAAAGCTTCCTGGGGCTGTAACAGATTCTGACTTGCTGTTCTCAAAGCTTCCTGGGGCTATGACTGATTCTGACTTGCTGTTCTCAAAGCTTCCTGGGGCTATGACTGATTCTGACTTGCTGTTCTCAAAGCTTCCTGGGGCTGTAACAGATCCTGACTTGCTGTTCTCAAAGCTTAATGGGGCTCTGACTGATTCTGACTTGCTGTTCTCAAAGCTTCCTGGGGCTCTGACTGATTCTGACTTGCTGTTCTCAAAGCTTAATGGGGCTCTGACTGATTCTGACTTGCTGTTCTCAAAGCTTAATGGGGCTCTGACTGATTCTGACTTGCTGTTCTCAAACCTTCCTGGGGCTCTGACTGATTCTGACTTGCTGTTCTCAAAGCTTCCTGGAGCTGTGACTAGCTGTAACTGATCCTAACTTGCTGTCCTCAAAGTTACCTGGACCTGTGACTAGCTGTAGCTAACCTGCTGCCCTCAAAGCTTTCTGGAGCTGTGACTAGCTGTAACTGATCCTAACTTGCTGTTCTCAAAGCTTCCTGGGGCTGTAACTGATCCTAACTTGCTGTCCTCAAAGCTTCCTGGGGCTGTAACTGATCCTAACTTGCTGTCCTCAAAGCTTCCTGGGGCTGTGACTGATCCTAACTTGCTGTTCTCAAAGCTTCCTGGGGCTGTGACTGATCCTAACTTGCTGTTCTCAAAGCTTCCTGGGGCTGTGACTGATCCTAACTTGCTGTTCTCAAAGCTTCCTGGGGCTGTGACTGATCCTAACTTGCTGTTCTCAAAGCTTCCTGGGGCTGTGACTGATCCTAACTTGCTGTCCTCAAAGCTTCCTGGGGCTGTGACTGATCCTAACTTGCTGTCCTCAAAGCTTCCTGGGGCTGTGACTGATCCTAACTTGCTGTCCTCAAAGCTTCCTGGGGCTGTAACTGATCCTAACTTGCTGTCCTCAAAGCTACCTGGGGCTGTGACTGATCCTAACTTGCTGTCCTCAAAGCTTCCTGGGGCTGTGACTGATCCTAACTTGCTGTCCTCAAAGCTTCCTGGGGCTGTGACTGATCCTAACTTGCTGTCCTCAAAGCTTCCTGGGGCTGTGACTGATCCTAACTTGCTGTCCTCAAAGCTTCCTGGGGCTGTAACTGATCCTAACTTGCTGTCCTCAAAGCTTCCTGGGGCTGTGACTGATCCTAACTTGCTGTCCTCAAAGCTTCCTGGGGCTGTAACTGATCCTAACTTGCTGTTCTCAAAGCTTCCTGGGGCTGTAACTGATCCTAACTTGCTGTCCTCAAAGCTACCTGGGGCTGTGACTGATCCTGACTTGCTGTCCTCAAAGCTACCTGGGGCTGTGACTGATCCTAACTTGCTGTCCTCAAAGCTACCTGGGGCTGTGACTGATCCTGACTTGCTGTCCTCAAAGCTTAATGGGGCTCTGACTGATCCTAACTTGCTGTCCTCAAAGCTTAATGGGGCTCTGACTGATCCTAACTTGCTGTCCTCAAAGCTTAATGGGGCTCTGACTGATCCTGACTTGCTGTCCTCAAAGCTTAATGGGGCTCTGACTGATCCTGACTTGCTGTCCTCAAAGCTTCCTGGGGCTGTAACTGATCCTGACTTGCTGTCCTCAAAGCTTGGCTTGTTTCATCATCTCATTCTTCTCTGAACATAACACACATGAACTTTTAGTTGAACTGCACTAGCAATATAAAGATGAAAGAAGAACACAAGGGAACTGTCTGATCTGACCTCAGATCAGCTGACACATCTTTCTCTGGCACAGGATGATGTGCTCAAACCTGAAGTAAAACTTGTCTTTTTGTTGCTGAAACTAACCCACATCCATTTTCTCCATCCTCCAGACACTTGCAACAAAATTCTCTATATAATGATGTGCTAGTACTGAAGCATGACATATGTAACAGAAACTGGCTTATATTTAGTTTCTGCCATTGCTTGAATGACATTTCAGGCACTTGCCAGCACTTGAATGACATCTCAGAGAAGGTGTTCTGACCTGTATGTCTGCACTATAATCAGCAGAACCACAAGGACAAACAGAATATTTCCGCAGACACTGCAATGAATGTATTTGCAGAGCTCTAGAACAGCCAGTAGGCCCCACTAAGTTTCAAGTAATTCTCAGTTCAGTTTTTTGTCATTTATTATTTTTTTTTTTGCAAAAGCCATATATTCCTATCTGATCCACAGGTGCTAGCCTCTCACTCTTCCACTTCTAGCCATCAAATTCTTCTGTTGTCCCTCCTTCATGCTCTTCTATGTCTCTGGGCACAGTCATGTTCTCCAGACCACAACAGATCTCTGTCCGGTTAAGTTTGGTTTTTCTTCCTGCCTAGCTATCAGTTTAACAGCTTTTTGGTCTATTGACAGCTGTCACGGATGAAATACTTAGTTGTTTTCATTCTTGTATGTTCTTATCATTTTCTCATATGTTCTCTTCTTTTCATTTTCTTTCTCTTTAGTACAGCTGAAGCATATCCCTGTCTTACTACTCTCCACTACACTATTTTACTACATCCATAATTCTACTACACTATTTTACTACATCCATCATTCTATTACACCAGTCTGCTACAGCCATAGTTCCACTACACTATTTTACTATAGCCATCATTCTATTACACCAGTCTGCTACAGCCATAGTTCCACTACACCAGTTTGTTACAGCCATCGTTCCAACTACACCACTTTGCTACAGCTATCATTCCACTACAGCAATTTGCTACAGCCATCATTCCAGTTTGCTACAGCTATCGTTCCACTACACCAGTTTGCTACAGCCATCGTTCCACTACACCAGTTTGCTACAGCTACTGTTCCGCTACACCAGTCTGCTACAGCCATAGTTCCACTACACCAGTTTGCTACAGCCATCATTCCAGTTTGCTACAGCTATTGTTCCACTACACCAGTTTGCCACAGCCATTGTTCCGCTACACCAGTTTGCCACAGCCATTGTTCCGCTACACCAGTTTGCCACAGCCATTGTTCCGCTACACCAGTTTGCCACAGCCATTGTTCCGCTACACCAGTTTGCCACAGCTAATGTTCCGCTACACCAGTTTGCCACAGCTAATGTTCCGCTACACCAGTCTGCCACAGCTAATTTTCCGCTACACCAGTCTGCCACAGCTAATTTTCCGCTACACCAGTCTGCCACAGCTAATGTTCCGCTACACCAGTTTGCCACAGCTACTGTTCCGCTACACCAGTTTGCCACAGCTACTGTTCCGCTACACCAGTTTGCCACAGCTACTGTTCCGCTACACCAGTTTGCCACAGCTACTGTTCCGCTACACCAGTTTGCCACAGCTACTGTTCCGCTACACCAGTTTGCCACAGCTACTGATTCTGACTTGCTGTTCTCAAAGCTTAATGGGGCTCTGACTGATTCTGACTTGCTGTTCTCAAAGCTTAATGGGGCTCTGACTGATTCTGACTTGCTGTTCTCAAACCTTCCTGGGGCTCTGACTGATTCTGACTTGCTGTTCTCAAAGCTTCCTGGAGCTGTGACTAGCTGTAACTGATCCTAACTTGCTGTCCTCAAAGTTACCTGGACCTGTGACTAGCTGTAGCTAACCTGCTGTCCTCAAAGCTTTCTGGAGCTGTGACTAGCTGTAACTGATCCTAACTTGCTGTTCTCAAAGCTTCCTGGGGCTGTAACTGATCCTAACTTGCTGTCCTCAAAGCTTCCTGGGGCTGTAACTGATCCTGACTTGCTGTCCTCAAAGCTTCCTGGGGCTGTAACTGATCCTAACTTGCTGTCCTCAAAGCTTCCTGGGGCTGTAACTGATCCTGACTTGCTGTCCTCAAAGCTTCCTGGGGCTGTAACTGATCCTGACTTGCTGTCCTCAAAGCTTGGCTTGTTTCATCATCTCATTCTTCTCTGAACATAACACACATGAACTTTTAGTTGAACTGCACTAGCAATATAAAGATGAAAGAAGAACACAAGGGAACTGTCTGATCTGACCTCAGATCAGCTGACACATCTTTCTCTGGCACAGGATGATGTGCTCAAACCTGAAGTAAAACTTGTCTTTTTGTTGCTGAAACTAACCCACATCCATTTTCTCCATCCTCCAGACACTTGCAACAAAATTCTCTATATAATGATGTGCTAGTACTGAAGCATGACATATGTAACAGAAACTGGCTTATATTTAGTTTCTGCCATTGCTTGAATGACATTTCAGGCACTTGCCAGCACTTGAATGACATCTCAGAGAAGGTGTTCTGACCTGTATGTCTGCACTATAATCAGCAGAACCACAAGGACAAACAGAATATTTCCGCAGACACTGCAATGAATGTATTTGCAGAGCTCTAGAACAGCCAGTAGGCCCCACTAAGTTTCAAGTAATTCTCAGTTCAGTTTTTTGTCATTTATTATTTTTTTTTTTGCAAAAGCCATATATTCCTATCTGATCCACAGGTGCTAGCCTCTCACTCTTCCACTTCTAGCCATCAAATTCTTCTGTTGTCCCTCCTTCATGCTCTTCTATGTCTCTGGGCACAGTCATGTTCTCCAGACCACAACAGATCTCTGTCCGGTTAAGTTTGGTTTTTCTTCCTGCCTAGCTATCAGTTTAACAGCTTTTTGGTCTATTGACAGCTGTCACGGATGAAATACTTAGTTGTTTTCATTCTTGTATGTTCTTATCATTTTCTCATATGTTCTCTTCTTTTCATTTTCTTTCTCTTTAGTACAGCTGAAGCATATCCCTGTCTTACTACTCTCCACTACACTATTTTACTACATCCATAATTCTACTACACTATTTTACTACATCCATCATTCTATTACACCAGTCTGCTACAGCCATAGTTCCACTACACTATTTTACTATAGCCATCATTCTATTACACCAGTCTGCTACAGCCATAGTTCCACTACACCAGTTTGTTACAGCCATCGTTCCAACTACACCAGTTTGCTACAGCTATCATTCCACTACAGCAATTTGCTACAGCCATCATTCCAGTTTGCTACAGCTATCGTTCCACTACACCAGTTTGCTACAGCCATCGTTCCACTACACCAGTTTGCTACAGCTACTGTTCCACTACACCAGTTTGCTACAGTCAGAATTCCACTACACTAGTTTGCTACAGCTATCATCCCAGTTTGCTACAGCTATTGTTCCACTACACCAGTTTGCCACAGCTATTGTTCTGCTACACCAGTATGCCACAGCTATTGTTCCGCTACACCAGTTTGCCACAGCCATTGTTCCGCTACACCAGTTTGCCACAGCCATTGTTCCGCTACACCAGTTTGCCACAGCTAATGTTCCGCTACACCAGTTTGCCACAGCTAATGTTCCGCCACACCAGTCTGCCACAGCTAATTTTCCGCTACACCAGTCTGCCACAGCTAATTTTCCGCTACACCAGTCTGCCACAGCTAATGTTCCGCTACACCAGTTTGCCACAGCTACTGTTCCGCTACACCAGTTTGCCAGCTACTGTTCCGCTACACCAGTTTGCCACAGCTACTGTTCCGCTACACCAGTTTGCCACAGCTACTGTTCCGCTACACCAGTTTGCCACAGCTACTGTTCCGCTACACCAGTTTGCCACAGCTACTGTTCCGCTACACCAGTTTGCCACAGCTACTGTTCCGCTACACCAGTTTGCCACAGCTACTGTTCCGCTACACCAGTTTGCCACAGCTACTGTTCCGCTACACCAGTTTGCCACAGCTACTGTTTCGCTACACCAGTTTGCCACAGCTAGAATTCCACCACACCAGTTTGCTACAGCTATCTTTCCACCACACCAGTTTGCTACAGCTATTGTTCTACTACACCAGTTTACACTCCAGTTTACTACAGTTATCATTTCACTACACCAGTTTACATTCTACTACACCAGTTTACTACTTATTTTCTTCATCAGATAAATTTGTTGTGAAGAAAGTTTCATTAGATAAAACCTGCTCCTGCTTTTAAAAAAAAACTACCATCAGATAAACTCAGCTTTCAAAAAAACTATCATCAGATACACTGGCTGTCAAGAAACTACTATCAGATAAACTCAGCTTTAAAAAAAAGCTATCATCAGATAGTTGTCAAGAAACACTAAGGTAAACTGTCAAGACATGTCATAAGATAAACCACAAAATGTCTTAAAATAAACCAATTGTCAAGAAACTATCATAAGATAAACTAGCTGTCGTGAAATTATAATAAGAGAAACTATCATAAAATAAACCAGCTGTCAAGAAACTATTAGAAGGTAAACCAGCTATCAAAAACCTATCATCAGATAAGTCAGCTACTAAAACTACTACCTGCAGGAACAGTTCTCAGGCAGTACCACTGGATGTTAAATTACAAATGATCTGAAATCTTGAAAAGCAAAAGTAGAGGCACACAAAAAAAAAACTACCTGTATAGCTGTAGAATTAGCTGAAAACACATAATCACAATCAGCCTTCTTCTTCATCCTCTTTCATCATTTGTTCTATCAGTCTTTTCCTTTCTTCCATCTGACGCATTTTCATTAAAACCAGACTTTCATAGTTTCTATCATTTCCACCTGAAATTCTGTACACACAGTTTGTTGCACTGTCACCCTTGCCAACACTAATGAAATTCACTTCTGATTTCCCAGAGCTCTGTTTGCTGTGAATGCAGGATTCTGATGAAGAGTCACAACTCACAAAGCTAGGCTTGGATGTAGATGACCATACAGGCTTTTCTGATAACCAAATTATGGAAAATGGGTTTTCTTTGAGTCCTGTTTCATGTAAAATACCACAGGCTACTGTAGATTTCTCAAATTCAACTAATGCACTTCCTGTACGTTTGTGAGAAATAATGAGAGTGGTGATCCTCCCATAGCGGCCAAGGATGTTGGTGAGTGTGTCTTGTGTGTAGCCACCATTTGTGGGATCATCTTTGTCTGTTCTCCATTTTAGCTTGATTCTTGCAGTTTCTGACTGACTTTCTTTTTCTGTCAGGTCAGCATCAAATTCTGACCTCTGACGGCTTAATTCTGTTCTCATGCGTTCTTGTTCTTGTTGTAGCAACCTGTAACAGACAACAACATTAAATAACATGTGTGTGTATGCAACATTAAATAAATCTGCGTGCATGTGTGCGTGTGCATGGTGTGCGTGCATGGCATGTAACATTAAATAATGGCACTGCTCCTATAATGTAAAACAATATTAGTAACATGACAATGCCCCCTCCCCGATAAGAAAACAAAATATTAGTAACATGACATTGCTCCCATGATAAGATAAAACAATATTAGTAACATGATGCTATCCCCCTGATAAGATAAAACAATTTGAAGTAACATGACACTGCTCCCATGATAAGATAAAACAATATGAAGTAACATGACACTGCTCCCATGATAAGATAAAACAATATGAAGTAACATGACACTGCTCCCATGATAAGATAAAACAATATGAAGTAACATGACACTGCTCCCATGATAAGATAAAACAATATGAAGTAACATGACACTGCTCCCATGATAAGATAAAACAATATGAAGTAACATGACACTGCTCCCATGATAAGATAAAACAATATGAAGTAACATGACACTGCTCCTATAATAAGATAACACAATATCACTTACATGACACTACTCCCATGATAAGATAAAACAATATTAGTAACATGACATTGCTCCCACAATAAGATAAAACAGTACGAGTTACATGACATTACTCCCATAATATAAATAATATTAGTAGCATAACACTACTCCCACAACATAAAACAATATTAGTAACATGACACTGCCATTACAACAACAACAGAAGACTTCTGACCATATACCTAAAAATAACAGTAGACCATAAAACAAACAATAACAGCATTCTCCTAACAAGTACAACAAACAATAACAGCATTCTTCTAACAAGTACAACAAACAATAACAGCATTCTTCTAACAAGTACAACAAACAATAACAGCATTCTTCTAACAAGTACAACAAACAATAACAGCATTATTCTAACAAGTACAACAAACAATAACAGCATTCTTCTAACAAGTACAACAAACAATAACAGCATTCTCCTAACAAGTACAACAAACAATAACAGCATTCTTCTAACAAGTACAACAAACAATAACAGCATTCTTCTAACAAGTACAACAAACAATAACAGCATTCTCATGGTCATACAGCTGACAATAAAAGAATTCCCCTGTTACTACATTCAATAATAACTATGCTATTACTATGTTATTACTATGAACTATAATATTATTTTCCTGTTATTACAACAAATGTGCTCTGGTATGAGTAGCTCTCGCTGTGAGACCACTGGACATACTGAATAAGCTTCACTTTATCCTTTCCATCACCGTTTCACATCAGTGCCGCACAGCAACCCCAATTTCTTTCTCGCATTTTCTTCATTGACTGGGAGGAGTTTCACTCCACGCGTGGCATACGAAGAATCTCACCAGCAGTATCTTAACCTCTGGGTTAAGCTGGTTCAGGCACCAGAGGCGCCGTGATTTAAGTAGTCCTGACCTCTAGAAATTCAAATACCTTGGAGCAGTAATAACTTCAGATGGGAAATGCAGAACAGAAATTAGGAACAGAATAGGCCAAGCAAAGACTGTATTTCAGAGAATGAGAAACATATTAGCTAACACATCTTTATCAATGAATGTTAGAAAACAAGTCCTAAAATGCTATATTGAACCTATCTTGTTATATGGAAGTGAATCATGGACAATAGGCAGGTCTGCACAAAAATCATTAGAAGCAGCAGAAATGTGGTTTATTAGAAGAATGTTGCGAATCCCCTGGACAGCAAAAATAACTAATGAAGAATGTATGAGAAGAACTGGAGAGACAAAAAACCTTGTCAAAAAGTTAAGAGAGAGACAATGTACTTTCATAGGACATGCAATGAGAAGTGGGGGCATTGAAAATATTATAACGACAGGAAAAATAGAAGGAAGAAGATCAAGAGGAAGACCAAGAGAAATAATACTGGACAGTCTGACGGGATGGTGTGAGAGGAGATCACCAACTGAGTTGATGTCCTGCATGAAGGATCAGGTACTCTGGAGAAGCATAATTGCCAATGCCAGTCGGCACGGCACATGATGATGATGACCTCTAGACTAATGTTTGCTTCATTTAATCTTTTCTTTCACCTTTTATGCAGTGGCACAGCACTGCAACCCCATTCGCACCTTTCTTCACTGGACGGGAGGAGCCCCACTCCACGCACGGCAGCTGAAGAATCTTGCCAGCAGTGGTTCTGAACTAATAAAAGCGCTCTTTCCACGAGGGTCGGAGCTTAGTAAGCATGTACTAGCTCTTGAATTGTCACAGTTATCCAAGTAGGATCGTGTCATCTAAAGAACCTCGACTGATTTAATGAGCCATTCACAGTTTCACCGTGAGACAGTGAGAATTTACAAATGCATGGCTTAATCTTTGAAACAATCATATGACTACTGGCAGGATCAACCAGATACCTTAGTCAGATATCTGCCGACAGACCAACGAGGGGCAAGGGAGACTGCGCTCTGCTCAGAGCGGATCCCTTTCGACCCCAACTTTGTATCATTTCCTTTAACTGGCAGCGACTGGCTTTCTCTGCTCTAACAAATGAGAAGAAAGCCCAGCATCAACAGCCAATACACATTACATGCTGCAGACCCAATACTCTTTGCGAGAGATGGGCCAATTTCGAGACCATCAGTCGACAAAACCGTAGAACGCTACAGACATGTTAGCACAAACCTGGCTGGCTAGCCTTTTATAGGCTTCGCTAGATGGGCAAACCACTCGCTTCTGCATCGAAACACCTTAACTCTCACCGTCCGGGAAGGGAGCGAAAGCCTTTCTCCCCACGCATGGATCTCGAGAGCGCTTTTCACCAAAAGAACAGTCAGTCTACGCAACAGCACAGCGTGATGATGCCTTATCATTTCTGTGACACATCTTTCATATGATAATGCCCTATCATTTCTGTGACACATCCTTCATCTGATGATGCCCTATCATTTATGTGACACATTCTTCATCTGATGATGCCCTATCATTTCTGTGACATATCCTTCATCTGATGATGCCCTATCATTTCTGTGACATATCCTTCATCTGATGATGCCCTATCATTTCTGTGACACATTCTTCATCTGATGATGCCCTATCATTTCTGTGACACATTCTTCATCTGATGATGCCCTATCATTTCTGTGACACATTCTTCATCTGATGATGCCCTATCATTTCTGTGACACATCCTTCATCTGATGATGCCCTATCATGTTCTACAGAAGAATTATGTTTCACTGTTTCCACATTTTCTTCTGGGCTCAAAATGAAGTACAATTTAACCAATTCTAAAGACTATTTTTTTTTTCATTTCAGAACTGATGTACAGATATGAACAAGATACACCAGTTACACTTGATTTATTCCAACACCATCTACAATATGTCCATTTTATTTTTCTGATCACCCATGAGACAAGTTGTTTGCTCATCTGTCTTATCTCTGCACTGTTCTTGAATTCATTCCACCTTATGCTGCATATTTTCCTTAAGCATTTGTTTTCGAAAAAGTCTAACTGCTTTCTATTTCTTTAGTTGTTTTCCAGCTTTCACATGCATAAATGAGGGTGGATATTACATTTGAATTGAATAATCTTAACTTAGTTTTTGTGCTTATAACTTTTGAATGCCATATGTTCTCAAGATTCCTGAAGGTCGATGCTGCTTTTGCAATTCGAATTCTAACTTCCTTTCTGATGTTACCATCCTGGTCTATGCAGCTGTCGAGATATGCAAAATGGTTTACTTCTTCAACATCTGTTCCTTCTATGTACGATGGGTGATTGCTATGTTCTCGGCATAAGGTACAATAAATTATTTGTGGAAAACTTTTCTGGGTTATTTCTCAACACTAACTTGCAAGTTTATGCAGTCTAGCGATCCTGGGGCATACAGGTCCCCTCTTTGTAAAAGTCAGCATCTTGTGCCAGTAGAAAGTGGTCTACAGCATGAATGATGTCATCACCTGAAGCAAAATTTGCAACCAGTGAGCTCCTTTTTGACTTTGGTAAACAGGTAATAGTCCAAAGGGGCTAAATCTGGGGAATAAAGAGGATGTTCAAGAAGCTGGAAGCTGCATTCATGAATGGCAGCCATTGCCACCGCCGACTTGTGAACTGGAGCATTGTCTTGATGAAAGACGACTCCTCTCGTCAATTTCCCTCCACGCTTTTCCTTCAATTTGACCCGCAGTTGCTTCACAAGATTAGCGTAATAGGCTCAGGTGACTGTTATGCCCTTTTGAAGATAGTCTACCAATAGCACACCTTCTGAATCCTAAAAGATGGAAGCCATCACTTTGGAGGTGGGGATCCATGATGTTTCCACTGCTTTGACTGTTCTTTGGTCTCTGGTTGAAAATGATGAACCAAAGTCTCATCCATAGTCACAAATTGTTGAAGGAACTTTCAGGATATGCAGAAAAATGGCCACGACTGTCTCTTGACATGCTGAGACGCTGTCGTTTGTGATCAGCTCCAAGAAGTTTCGGGATCCATCGAGCAGAGGGCTTTGTCATTTGAAGATCATTGTGAATAATGGCATGAAAGCGTTCCTGGGAGATGTCCAACTCAGTAGCAATGTACCGCTCAGTTAGTCGTCAATCCTCCATTATCATGTCATGGATTCTGCCGGTGGTTTCATCTGTGGTTACTGTTCTTGGTCTTCCTGGACAGGGATCATCTTCCAGACTCTCCCTCCATGTTTAAATTGAGCTTCCAATTTCTTCACTGTGTTGTAAGGGGCACTTTCCCCTAGAGTCTCTACCATATCCTCATGGATCTCCTTCGATGATAAGCCCTTGATGCAGAGGTAGCGAATGACTGCTTTATGAGAAATTTTATCTATTCTCTCAATTTCTGCCACCCCTTACCACTTCCTGTAAAAAAAAAAATTGGTTGCAGTTAATTTCTTGAAACTTGGTGTTTAATCATTAACCTAATCTACAAATGCACCTAATATCAACTGTGCATTTCAAGTATTTGTACCTTATACCAAGAACTTATCAATCATCCCTTGTATATTTGTCCTTTGTGGTTAATGAGAAGTTTCATTATTTTTGTTTTATCCTTGTTAATTTTAAGTCATATTTTACTAGCCGTTGAAGACAGGTTATCTGTTTTTACTTGCATTGATTTCACATTGTCACTGATAAGAGTTATGTCATCTGCAAAATCAAGATCTTTCAGTTGGGTTTCATGTACCCTATCAATGTTCGTTTCATTTGTGCAGCATTTTTTCATTATGAAGTTTATGGCAATTCAAAACAGCAAGGGAGATAACATACATTCTTGTTTCACGCCTGTTTCAATCTGGAACCATTCACTCATTCCTTCTGCACAAACATCCATTGTAGAGGTCCTTAACTACATCCGTGCCGCAGAAAAAAACGTGGACGTTCCCGTCTGTGCCACACAAAAAGCGCAGGTCTTGATATGTATAGGGGGTATAGTTGTAAAAGTGAATGTACAAAGTATTTCCACTTTAAAAGTATACATATTATGCATGAAAATAATTGTAAATGTAAGAAGATTTCATAAATGAAGAGATTTTTAGGAAAAAAGTGGTAGTGTGATGATTTTAGCTGATAACTGTGTAGTGCTTACCATCGGCGATGCCTAGATGTACAATGTTTACCATCAGTGATTTCCAGATCTACTTAAATTTTCATCCAATCTCATCGTGTGGTGGCATTCTCACTAAAATAATGTCTGAAATAACCAACTAACTACTTCTCCAGTCCATTTAATAGGTCTAGATGTACTTGGGGTACATTCAGGAACAGTGGTTGGGTCATAGGACATATCCTTATGCCTCGGAAATCACAATAAATAATGAAACTTCTCCGGTAAAACATCTATTTCGCTCCGTTGTTAGCCAAGTTTAGATTGAACTACGAAAGGTCACCAGACATGCGCAGATAAATCATGTACAATACAAAGTTTTACAATAGTTTTACGTTGCAACGAAACAAAATCGCTGTAACGAACATGGCAGTCACTAGACTAACAGGAAGTTATCACGATATCGACTATGGCGGGGAAAGAGTTAATGATGTTGACAATCTTATATTCTTAAAATTCTCCACAATGAATCCCTGTGTATACTATCAAATGCCTTTTTAAAGTCTATGAAGTTCAGGATTAATGCTCTTTGCTTTTCAATATGTTCTTCAAGTATTATTCTTAGAGTAAAGATCTGGTCGAGACAGCTTCTCCCTTTTCAAATTCCTGCTTGTTCTTCTCTCATTGCATTATCCACTATATCTTGAATTCTACTCAGAATAGCTTTGCAAAATATTTTTAACACAACTGATAGTAAGGTTACACCCCTCCAGTTATTGCAGTCACTGAGGTTGCTTTTTTTTGGTATTTTAACAATGATTCCTTTTTTCCATTCAGATGGGACCTTTTCTTCTTTCCAAACTTTATTAAACATTCTATAGCAGTATTTGTGTAACAACTGTTGGCTTGATAGTAAGGGCATTATTATGGGTTTTTTCTTTTTGAATTTTCTTCTGTTGAGATCCTTCGAGAAGGTCACATGGGCTGCAGAACCCATGACAGAAAATTATGGGGCCAAGGCTGAGTGCGTGGGGTCAGTTTTGGTTTGAAAGTGTAACTGTGTGGACGTTCTTTTAGCTGTGTGATGTCTTCATAGAACATATGAACGTTATAGTTGTACTGCAGTTGTACGTATGAACGGACTGGCCACATGGCAGGGATAACCAGCTGGCAGTTGGATTTAATGTTATTTTCATCAACATTATCATCATTTCATCAATAAATGTTCCAAGTCACCGTTACCCAGGATTTACTTGACTATCTGTACCAGTTGTCGTCAACGTGAGGTTTTGAAGAGCCTGTATGAGAAGTATGTCTAGAACAGTGTTTAACTAATCCAGCAAGTGAGAGTGAGAGCTGGAATTCTGTGTATAACTAGTCCAGTAACCTCAACTCACGAAGATTAAGATGAAAGACTACCCTGTTATTCAATCTCTGTCTCTGTAAAACTAAACCAACAAATATTTACCTTGAGCCTTCTTTCCTCAGTCTCTCAATCTCTGTCTCTGTAAAACTAAACCAACAAATGTTTACCTTGAGCCTTTTTCCTCAGTCTCTCAATCTCTGTAAAAATAAACCAACAAATGCTTACCTTGAACCTTCTTTTTTCAGTCTCTCAATCTCTGCCTCTGTAAAAATAAACCAACAAATGCTTACCTTGACCCTTCTTTCCTCAGTCTCTCAATCTCTGCCTGAAGTTTCTGCTCTGCTGTCTCTCTTTCCTGTGAGGTTAGGCCACAACTTGATCGTTCCCTCGCTTCCAAATCTTCTCTAAACTTTTTTCGTTTGCTGTCCAGAGCCCTGTTCCTTTCTTCTGCTGCCTTCTTGGCCCTCCTAGACTGATCATAGGCCGCTCTGGCCGCAGCGTCAGTCAATATTTCCAAAGCTTTCGACAGTTGATGGAAGAGTTCTGCCGCTTTGGGGTTGCCCGGGTTCTTGTCTGGGTGACACTTTAGAGCTTTTTTACGATACCCTCTAACTATTTCCTTATCACCAGCATCCTCGGACACTCCAATAATTTCGTATAGATCAATTTTATATATTTCTTTCGCCATAGCTTTTAAATAGTCCAGCTCTGTGACACAAACTTGTATGTCTCAGCCAACTTCAAACGTCAAAATACGATCATGCCGGAAGTTAACAAACTGTCTTCTGGAAAGAAGAGCTCTAGTTACGAATTTTCAAAATTTATCCAACGACGGGATCAGAATTATTTTAACAAAACAAAATTACACAACCAGAGATGCCCAAGTGAATGCTCTTGTTGTTTGATCACACATAAATGACGGATTTGATCGGGGGACAGAGCAAGGATGTCATCGCAACTCGGACTGCTTCATTTTAACACCATTTTCATAGAGATAGTTCGTGGTCCATGAACTGTAATATAAGGAAAATATTCGGCATCAAGTGGAACGAATAATGCAGAGATAAGACAGATGATTGAACAACAACCAGTCTCATGGGTGATCAGGAAAAGGAGATGGACATATGTTGGTCATTTGATGAGAAGAAATGATCAGAGAATCCTAAAACAAGCTATCAAGTGGAACACAACAGGCCGAAGAAAAAGAGGCAGACAGCGTGAAACTCTGAAGAGGACATTGTTAAGAGAGGCCAAATTAACAGGCATAAAATCCCTTGATGAGGTTGAAAGACTCGTCGAAGACAGGAAAAATTGGCGAATTACTTTGCGAGCCCTATGTGACGTTTAACGGCATGGGAAGGATATAAGATATAAGAAGATAAGATGAACTGTAATCTGTTATCTGTAATCAGATGCGGGCACTCCCATTAGTGCTCAGCCTTCCATTCCAACAGCCACTGAAGCGTGCGCCTGCTGATGGAGCCAGTCACGCACTGGTTGTGGATAATGCGTGCTAAACCACTTCATTCAGCAAAACGCCCACTTCCCCTCTCCTCCACCAACTCGATCCTCCTCCTGATGCGATTGTTGTCATTCAACCCGATGTCCTCCATATACAGCCTATTCAAGGTGGCTCTTGCAATCTCCTTCTTGTCCATTTTTAGGGTTCCCTAAATTGATGGCGTGCTTGGCAGCTTGTCTGCTCTCTCACTGCCTCTGATTCCTGCATGACCTGGCCAGTATAACGACGTCAAACTGGATATAGATATATATATATATATGCAATAATAACAAGAGCGCCCAGAGAGTGCAGACCTCCGTTAAGGGTCATGAAATCGAAGGAAATAAATATCCCCCCTCCCCCACACACATATAAATAAAAGCAGTGGAAACTTTATACGCAGTCTGTGAAATTTGTATACGCTCAGAAGAGTATCAGAAGAGTAGATACTTAGAAATACTAGACGCTGACAATGAATACGGACAAAGAGGATTTGCTCAGATAACAATAGTACAGAGGAGACAGACACAATGAAAAGCGAGGACACAATAAAACCTCCGACATGAAAAGGCAAGATAAATGACTTAGATAAATGACAATTGTATAGACGGAGTTGACGCCAGTGACACGTATGTCTGATAATCTTAGGACGCTATTGCACACGGGTTTTGAAATAGGGGAGTAGACCGACTTAAACACCTGACCTTCCTGGCACGGAAGGACCATGATCAACAATGTGGTCCATCCAAGCTAAGATTTTAATCTGAACCCCCCCCCCCACCCCACCCCCACCACTTCAGTGTGGTACAATTATCTAGCAGCACCATGCTGTGCATGAAAAAAAAAGAGAAAAGAAAAAAATTAGAAAAGGAGCGATAGAAAGAAGACGAAGGTAACGACAGATAGAACAGATGGACATTTAGAGCAACAGATATTCAGGAGGTCAGTTTAGAACCAGAGTTAGTTTTATGACAGACAGAACTTGTCTCATGTTCGAAAAGTGTTTAGTTTAGTACTGCTTGAGGAAGGCAGAAGGAACGTCGAGGAATTAGATGACCACGTGTTGCAGATCTGGATATAGTACAGAGTATGGAAGTGTTATCGTATCACATGTAGAGTATTTTGAAGTTGAGAACATTGAGAAGTAGCACATCTAAAATAACGCTAGAGTTTGATTTTGTGAACAATGATCATGTGCTTCAAAGAAGTTTATGTTGTATTGCATCTTATTCCAAGTCATGTTGTCAATAATAAATCTGAGACCTTATTTGTCGGAATTAAATGAATTCAGTGAACTTCTCATCTCACCTGGTCTAGCTAATATTGTAATGTTTGTGAAACCTAACGTAGACCACAGGAATTCGTGACGTATTGATCAAAGAACACTTCTGCTATCTGTCATTAAAATATAATTTACAACTAAACATTGTTATAATGGTGTCGCGACCAGGACATTGTTATATTGCTGCATAATAATTCAAACAATATATTCTTTTATTTCTGTATTTTACAGAATTGGACAGGTGCAGGGAAGATAAACTCTGATAAATATACAATAATATATTCAGGAATTGAGAAACATGAACGAGGAGTAGGAATAATATTTGACGAACAAACAGCAAGGACAATTGTAGGATATTTGAACATCTCGGACCGAGTCCTGCTAGGGCAAATGAAAGGACGATCAATCAACATAAATTTTATACAAGTATACACTCCAACATCTGAAAGTTCTGAAGAAGATGTACAGCTAGTTTATAATGACATAGAGACAGCCCTAAAACACACAAAGTCACATGAATTTAATATAGTCATGGGAGATTTTAATGCCAAAGTTGGTAAAGGAAGAACTTCAAACATCGTTGGTGACTATGGAATGAGGGAGAGGAATGACAGAGGTAGCGAATTAATTGAATGGGCAAATATACATAGTATGGTTGTAGGAAACACCTAGTTTAAACAACATCATCAAAGACTAGCAACGTAATGCATCCCAGACAAAAAGACTTTTAACCAGATAGACCGCGTATTAATGAACAAACGATTCCGCAATGCATCAATGACAACAAAAACCATGCCAGGTGCTGACTGCAATAGTGGCCATGACCCAATCCGTGGAGAAATTTGAATAAAGCTAAAGAAAGCACGCAGAAAAGTCAGAAACATTAAACTGAATACACGTCTTAAAAATTACTAAGAACTGCGAGAACAATACATAGTTATTATAACAAATAGATACAATACAATTCATTCATTTGGATATCCCTTGCGGAACTTTGCCTCCCTAACAGCAGTCCTGTAAGCCTCTCGGTTGTGAGCAATATGGCCTGCTGCTGATGCATCCATCTGCAGATCATCAACGATGTCTTGCAGCCATCTTCACCTTGGTCTTCCTCTCTTTCTTTTTCCCATTATGTACATTCCAAGACGTTCTTCTCTAGGTTATCATGACGTTTAATGTGTCCAAAATGCAGTAGCAAAGATAAATAGTACAGATGAACAATGGACAATGTTAAGAGATTATATCCACTAAACTGTTAAGGAGATAATACCACAAAAAAAGAAGCCCCTAAAAATGAGTAGATGACAGACGACATCTTAGGTCTAATGGACAAGAGGAGGAGGAGTAAAAATAACCAAGAAAAGTATAGCAAGATAAATAAAGAAATAAGACGCAAAAGCAGAGAAGCAAAGGAAATGTGGTTAAATGAATAGTGCAGACAAATAGAGGACTCTTATAATAAAGACAGCAAAAACATGCACAAACGAATTAGTGAACTCACAGGCAGAAAGACAAAACATACCACAGGATGCCTGAAATCAAAAGAAGGTAAAATGTTAATAGAGAAAGATCAGAATTAACACCAAATACTGAAAACTGTGATGGGCCACCAATACTTGAAGATGAAATCATAGATGCCATCAAACACATGAAGAAAGGAAAAGCTACTGGACCTGATAATATAACAATAGAAGAAATAGAGGCACTAGAGGAGACAGGAATAAAATAGTAACCAAGTTACTGAATGACATTTACAACAGTGGTTATATGCCAAGTAACATGCTAAAATCCACGTTTATAGCACAACCAAAGAAACCAGGTGCAAAGGAATGTGATGACCACCGGACTATCAGCCTCTCATGTCACATAACGAAGCTACTTCTGAGAATTATTATGAGAAGAACAAGGAAAAAGATAAAAATGGAAATAGCAGATGAACAGTTTGGATTTGTTAAAGGTAACACACAATGCCATTTATGCTTTACGAACACTAACAGAAAGCGCTTTAGAAGTACAGAAAGATCTCTACTTATGCTTCATTGATTACACCAAGGCATTCGACAATGTGAAACATAATGAAATTACTAAATACTAAAATGCTTGAAGATATCAATATAGACGGCAAAGACCTGAGGATTGTAAAACATCTCTACTGGCAGCAAGAAGCAGCAATTCGAGTTGAAAATTGAACTGGAATATATCAACCTATAAAACAAGGAATGTGACAAGGACGTATGCTATCTCCAGACCTTTTTTCTCTGTACAGCGAGAATATTCTAAGAACAATCATCACAGAACCAGGCATAAAAATTGGAGGATACAATATTAACAACCTTCGGTATGCTGACGACACAGTACTGATAGCTGAGAACCAACAGGACCTGTAAAATCTCTTGGATAAAGTCGCTGAAGAAAATGAACAGAAAGGACTTACTTTAAACATAAAAAATACAGAGACTATGGTTTTATCCAAGAAATAGAATCCACCAACATGCAGTATAAAATTAAACGGAACTATTCTAAAGCAGGCGTAGAAATTCAAATACCTTGGAGCAATAATAGGTTAAGATGGAAAATGCAAACAAAAATAAGGAACAGAATAGGCCAAGCAAAGACTGCATTTCAGAGAATGAGAAACATATTAGCCAAAACATCCTTATCAATGAATGTTAGAAAACGAGTCCTAAAATGCTATATTGAACCTATCTTATTGCATGGAAGTGAATCATGAACAATAGGCAAGTCTGCACAAAAATCATTGGAAGCAACATAAATATGGTTTATTAGAAGAAATTTGCGAATTCCCTGGACGGCAAGAATAACTAATGAATGTATGGGAAGAGCCGGAGAGACAAAAAAATCTTGTAAAAAAAAATAAGAGAAAGAGAGAGAGAGAGAGAGACAATGTACTTTCATAGGACATGCAATGAGAAGAGCGGACATTGAAAATATTATAACAACAGGAAAAATGGAAGGAAGAAGATCCAGAGGAAGACCACAATAATTAGTGTATAAGTATACAACTATACACTAAACACTGCAGTAAAGCTGTGATACTAGAATGTATAAAATCGGGAAAAAGTAGGAGCAGCTTTATTACTTAACGATTACAAAGTTGTGACGTTTCGGCGTGAGCCTTAATCATACAAAAACATACAGGACGAAGAAATAGGGAGAGGAGATAAAGTATAGATTCACATGAATACTGTTTTAAAAAAAAAAATTTTTTTTAAAGGAGTACTTAGCTGTAAATTGCAAGGTGTGGCTTGTCCGACGGTGTGTGTCAGGAATGGATCTGGTAGGATGTGGAAATTGTTTAAATAGAGACCTGTGACATGTGGTCGGTGGGTTGTAACTGGGGGTGGTGGATGGGGAACCGGGGAGGGGAGAGAGAGTGACGCACTACTGGCCTAGCTAGGAGAATTTGAAACAGGTGATTGGGGAAGAGGTGTTGCAGAGAAGAGGGGTCGCAGAGAAAATAGCGGGGTTGCAGAGTGATGCTGTGAGGAAGTTTGAAAAGTAAGAAGGGGTGGATTTAGTGGAGAGGTACTGTAATGATTGAAGAAGATGATGTTACGTGTAACTAAACAGCGAGTTTAACCCATGTGGTTCCAGCGTCCCATAATTTTGAATGCAGCGGTTCTCAAGTGCCAGGCGGCTAGTGTCATCTGCGTGACATTGTTTAATGGCTGTTACCAGAAAATCAGATTTACCTCTGTGGTTGGGGCCATTGAAATGATTTGGGACTGGTTTCGAAGCATGCTGGGCGATGTCGTATAGATGTTTTTGCATGCGGTCCCCTAATCTGAGGCCAGTCTCACCGATATATGTTATCCTGCATCTTTTGCAAATGATGACATATATCACATTTCGGGACTCACATGTGAATCCCTCATGAAGAGTGAGGATAGTTTTGGGAAAGGTGATTGTTTTCGTTTCCCAGACTACAGGGCAGGTAACGCAGCGGGGGCGGTTACATTTTCTGGTGCCAACATATGTAAGGCTCTGCTTCAAGTGGCTGTGGACGATGATGTCCTTAAGGTTTGGCTCACGTTTGTATGCCAATAGGGGTGCTTCAGAGAAAATGCCACGAGTGTCGGAGTCGAGTTGGATTATCGGCAGATGACGATAAAGGATTTTCTGAACCAGTACCTCTCCACTAAATCCACCCCTTCTTACTTTTAAAACTTCCTCAAGCATCACTCTGCAACCCCGCTATTTTCTCTGCAACCCCGCTATTTTCTCTGCAACCCCTTTTCCCCAATCACCTGTTTCTATTTCTCCTAGCTAGGCCAGTAGTGCGTCACTCTCTCTCCCCTCCCCGGTTCCCCATCCACCACCCCCAGTTACAACCCACCGACCACATGTCACAGGTCTCTATTTAAACAATTTCCACGTCCTACCAGATCCATTCCTGACACACACCGTCGGACAAGCCACACCTTGCAATTTACAGCTAAGTACTCCTTTAACAAAAAAATTTTTTTTTTAAAACAGTATTCATGTGAATCTATACTTTATCTCCTCTCCCTATTTCTTCGTCCTGTATGTTTTTGTATGATTAAGGCTCACGCCGAAACGTCACAACTTTGTAATCGTTAAATAATAAAGCTGCTCCTACTTTTTTCCGATTTTATACATTCCAGAGGAAGACCAAGACAAATGATATTGGACAGTCTGACAGGATGGTATGAGAGATCACCACTGTGCTGATGGCCTGTGTAAGAAATTATTTGTAATAATGTTACTTCTTCTTTGTTCTTTATTGGGTTTTATCTTCTGTATGAATTACTTTATATTTTGCCCCAAACCTTTAACTTTGTTAAGATGGACCATTTTGTCTCAGGGGTCTTACAAGTTATCATATTGGATATTGATATGTGACAACCAACTCTGTGGCCCGAAGCAAATCACTATCTTCCCTGTTTATATACACAGCCAAACCCTTCAACCTTTTATTAATCTTTTGTGTGGCAGCATGGCTAACCTTTGTCCCGGGTGAAAATCACTATCTTTCCTGTTTATATACACAACCAAACCCTTCAACCTTTTATTAATCTTTTGTTTGGGAGCATGGCTAACCTTTGGCCAGGGTGAAATTCACTATCTTCCCTGTTTATATACACAGCCAAACCCTTCAACCTTTTATTAATCTTTTGTTTGGGAGCACGGCTAACCTGTGGCCCGGGTGAAAATCACTACCTTCCCTGTTTATATACACAACCAAACCCTTCAACCTTTTATTAATCTTTTGTGTAGGAGCATGGCTAACCTGTGGCCCGGGTGAAAATCACTATCTTCCCTGTTTATATACACAGCCAAAACCTTCAACCTTTTATTAATCTTTTGTTTGGGAGCACGGCTAACCTGTGGCCTACAGCATGAGTGGCATTCCACTTCCCCACTTCTGCCCCAACTATTTTCCAACCCAGGATCTTTTCTTCCTTGGCCGTTCCTCTTGTCTGGGTCCACTACCCTGTGTGATGATATGTATAGTGAAAAATAACTGGTCTGATCTAAAATATAATCCTGTCATTCATCACTAGCAGCAAAACATAACTGCAACGCCATGTACATATATAGAAGTTCCAACACAAACTATTTAATACTAATACTTTTCTATGATCTCAATAATCTACCAACTCCGAGTCGTGCACAAGCATGTTATACATTACATGATATATATTCTAAGTCTTTTCTAGCTCTCATAAGAGGTTGCCCAATTTGGCAACCCACAACAAAGCTTAACATCTCATATAAGAACATAGGTTATAATTAAGATACATGATAACTCAGCATTTTAAAGTGACTTCGCAAACATATGCATATATATCTATATAACTTCAACATTATGAATACATATATATATATATATATATGTATTTTTACCCAACATATGAGTCTCCTAGCCTTAATTAAACATATACCACTGACGGCTGACACCAAAAATTACGTGACCTTCACCGGACATTAGAATAACTAACAATTATGACGCATCAGGCGGCAATTTGAGATCACAGACTGGCGAAACAAACATACTCACGTCCTCTTAATAATTGAAATACACATCTCCAATATGCAGCAAGGGCAGTAAGCTCCCTCAGATTACACACTGCCGCCCGAGCCATGATTCCCTGAACGAGAACCGCTAGTCTGATTGCAAAAATGTGCCCGTCTCCTTATATAACTCTGTCACCTCATTAGCATGCTTAGTTGTAAGCGAACTTTGTGAGCGAACCATGTCTTTCGGTTTTCGTGGCTAGGCCCTGCCACGCTAACCGAACCCTCTCGCTTACATCTGCATGAAGGATTGTGTACTCTGGAGAAGCATAATAGCCAACGCCAGTCGGCACAACACATGATGATGATGATGATACAGACCCCAATAACCAAGATGAAACGTGTTCAGTTAAGTGGTACACAAAAGCGAAAACTATCACAAAAAAAGGAAACAAGAGAAGATTTTGAATTTAGAGTCCAAGAATGCAAAGCTGACTGTTTTCTTCACACAAGTTCCACAACATGATATACCGATCCGGGTCAAAACCAATCTCCGTCATCAGAAGTTGACACAAATACGCTAAATACCACTCTGATTACTTTAGAATCAAAATATGATGACGCTAGAATCACCTTGTAAATTCTCTTGATACCTCTACTGCAAATGCTGATTCAAGTTACTTTTCAATACATTCTAGGCTTGAAATAATTGCTGAAAATGAAAGTTTAATGGATCATGGTGATGGTGGTGAAATTATTCTGTCTGCAAAAGATGAAGTAAAACACAGTGTAGCAAAGGGTCCAAGGTTGTGGCTTGGTTTCTCTGCTGATGATGTGAATTAATGGATTGCTTGTGGACCCAATGACTGCCAACACCACACTGGGCCATTTGACAAGTCTTACCGGCATTTCAGTAGTGGCAAACCAGTGAGGTATTGTTCGCAGAAACTTTTGTTGGGACAAAACCCAATGGTGAGAAAAACAAGAGAGAGTGGTTACTGTATTCACCGTCAACAGGATCAATTTATTGTTTTGTTTGTAAACTGTTTGCTCCTAAAAATTTCTCGAACTTTTTTTTTAATAAGAGAAGGGTTCAGTGACTGGCGAAATACTATTGTAATTGATAGTCATGAAAAAAGCGCTACTCACAGAGACTATATGCTAGCATACTTAACTCGCAGAGACTATATGTTAACATACTTAACTCGCAGAGACTATATGCTAACATACTTAACTCGCAGAGACTATATGCTAACATACTTAACTCGCAGATGAGGGGCGGGGTTGGGGCAACAGTTGGAGAAACAAATTCAGGAAAACTGTGAATACTGGGAACATGTCTGGAGGCGTGTCCTAACTGTTATTCCTACGTTAGCTGAACATGTCTGGAGGCGTGTCCTAGCTGTTATTCGTACTTTAGCTCAACATGTCTGGAGGCGTGTCCTAGCTGTTATTCGTACGTTAGCTCAACATGTCTGGAGGCGTGTCCTAGCTGTTATTCGTACGTTAGCTCAACAAGGAACAGAAGAAAGGTTTGGATCATTGAAAAATGGGAATATCTTAGGGCTGCTTGAGCTCATAAGCCAGTTTGATCCATTTTTTAGCAGGTCACATTTCCAAATATGGAAATTCTGGCAAAGGAAATCCTTTTTACCTGTCCAAAGCCACCTGTGAGGAACTCATTCAACTAATGGCACAAAAGGTCCATGTGCTCATTGTTGATGAAATGAAGTCTTCTGGTCATTTTAGTTCGTCAATTGATTCAACACCAGATCTATCACATATCGATCAGTTAAGTGTTGTACTTGGGTACTTAAAAGATGGACAGCATATTGAACGCTTTTTAACCTTTCTGGAAATGAAAAGCCATAGCAGTGAGGAAATGGCAAATCAGGTGTTGCAGTACTTATGTGAAGCTTGTAGGCTAAACTTTTCAAAATATAGGGGTCAGTCAGAAAACGAGTCCTAAAATGCTATATTGAACCTATCTTGTTATATGGAAGTGAATCATGGACAATAGGCAAGTCTGCACAAAAATCATTGGAAGTAGCAGAAATGTGGTTTATTAGAAGAATGTTACGAATCCCCTGGACAGCAAAAATAACTAATGAATAATGTATGAGAAGAGCTGGAGAGACAAAAAACCTTGTCAAAAAAGATAAGAGAGAGGCAATGTACTTTCATAGGACATGCAATGAGAAGAGGGGGCATTGAAAATATTATAACAACAGGAAAAATAGAAGGAAGAAGATCAAGAGGAAGACCAAGAGAAATGATACTGGACAGTCTGACGGGATAGTGTGAGAGGAGATCACTAACTGAGCTGATGGTCTGTATGAAGGATCGGGTACTCTGGACAAGCATAATAGCCAAAGCCAGTCGGCACAGTACCTGATGATGATGATGCCGATGACGATGACGATGATGATGATGATGATGATGATGATGGGTCAGTCTTATGACAACGCTGCTAACATGTCTTGGCGTTATAAGGGGATGCAGTACAAAATGTTAGAAACAAACAAGTTGCTATATGTGTGCCATGTGCAGCTCATTCACTAAGTCTGGTAGGCCGAAGTGCTGTTGACTACTGTCAAGAGGCAGTTAATTTCTTCTCTGAGGTGCAGTTACTCTATACCTTTTTTCAGCCTCAAGCTGCCGGTGGAAAATTCTTAAAGGCTGCATTGGAAATGAAAGTGTCTTAACATCCCTCTCTGATACCAGATGGGAGGCACATGCTATGGCAACAGCAGCAATTTTGAAATCTTTCCTTACAATTTTAGAAGCATTAGAATCTATAGCCGAGGACCAGTCACAAATGGGAGATGCTAGAAGAGAAGCGAATAATATTGCAGATAAGATGTAAGAGCTAGAATTCGTTTTTATGTTGAATTTTTGGAATTAAGATTTTGCAGAATTTTCACAGAGTAAGTCAGATTCTACAAAATGAGGATGTGAACTTAAAAACATGTGCAGATCTGTATGTATCATTAGTTGACTAATTGTGCACCTCACGAGATGAATTTGAAAGATGTGAAGCAGCTACAAAGGAAATGCTGCCAGATGTTGATTATAAGGCACCTACAACTTGCAAATGTATCAGAAAAAAGGTACCCAATGTTACCAGAAGTATATCTGAATGCCAGAGATAAATTTCGTATCACCACCTTTTACACAATTGTTGACAAACCTGAAACTGAGATGAAAAGAAGAGGAGAGATATACAAAGAAATAGCAGAGAGATTTTCTTTTTTAAGTGATGTGCCACATAATGTCACTTCATCATTTACTAACATTGAGAGGTATTCTCAGTGCTGTCAGAAGCTGATTGATGCTTACCCAGAGGACTTCAACAGTAACTTCTCAGCTGAGCTTCAGTAGTTTCATTCATATGTGTGACATAAGTGCAACAAAAAATGTAAAAACAAGATTCAGCCATGCTTAATTTTATAAAATAATTGTAGAAGACAATATTGAGTGTGCCTTTCCAAATTAAGACATTGGCTTTGGTATATTTTTAACATTAATGGTCACAAAATGCTCAGCTGAGCGTTCATTTTCTCAGTTGAAGTATATTAAAAATCCCACCAGAACAACTATGCAAAAAGGCAGGCTGGATACCTCATCTCTATTAAGTATAGAAGCAGATGTGTTACATAAGATTAGTTTTGAGGATCTGATCAAAGACTGTGCAGTTAAAAAAAGTAGGAGAAAACTTTTCCAATATAAATAAAGTGGAATTATACAAAAATAAACATTTTATTTTCCATCTTAGTTTTGTTTAATTTTGATAAATAAATTTTATTATATAGTTTATTATTGTTTTTATTTTAAATTACACATATGGGGGGGGAACTACAATCTTTTAAGTGCTTAGGGCCTCTGAGGATCTTAGTCCGGCCCTGGTTGTGTTGTCTTAGTCCGGCCCTGGTTGTGTTGTCTTAGTCTGGCCCTAGGTGAGTTGTCTTAGTCTGGCCCTGGTTGTGTTGTCTTAGTCTGGCCCTAGGTGAGTTGTCTTAGTCTGGCCCTGGTTGTGTTGTCTTAGTCTGGCCCTGGTTGTGTTGTCTTAGCATGGCCCTGGTTGTGTTGTCTTAGTCTGGCCCTGGTTGTGTTGTCTCAGTCTGGCCCTGGTTGTATTGTCTTAGTCTCTCCCTGGCTGTATTGTCTTAGTCTGGCCCTGGTTGTGTTGTCTTAGTCTGGCCCTGGTTGTGTTGTCTTAGTCTGGCCCTGGTTGTGTTGTCTTAGTCTGGCCCTGGTTGTGTTGTCTTAGTCTGGCCCTGGTTGTGTTGTTTTAGTCTGGCCCTGGCTGTGTTGTCTTAGTCTGGCCCTGATTGTACTTCACTTTCATGCTCTGCACATCCAGCAAGTAGAGAAATCCATTCCTGACACACACAGCAGGACAAGCCACACCTTAGAACTTACAGCGAAGTACTCTATTTTTTTTTCTCTTTAAAATAGTATCCATGTGAATCTATACTTTATCTCCTCTCTCTCTGTTTCTTTGCACTGTATGTTTTTGTATGATTAAGGCTCACGCCGAAGCGTCACAACTTTGTAGTCGTTAAGTAATAAAGCTGCTCCTATTGTTTTACTAGTTTACACATTCTGAGAAACACATAAATGCCTTTGATTGTAAATATTACAGAAGAGTTCTTCAAATATCATGCACACAAAAAAGAACAAATATATCCTTACTACAAGAACTTGATATTGAAGAAGGCTGGCTAGTAAAGAGGATTAAACAAAGAAAACTTAAATATTTTGTACACATTAAACGTTATGATAATCTAGAGAGAACTGTATTGGAAGGGTGCATAATGGGAAAAAGAAAGAGAGGAAGACCAAGGCGAAGATGGTTGCAAGACATCGCTGATGATCTGCAAATAGATGCATCAGCAGCAGGTCATCTTGCTTAGAACCGAGAGGCCTACAGGAGAGCTGTTAGGGAGGTAAAGTTCCGCAAGGGACATGCAAATGAATGACTGACTGACCTTGAGGATATTGTAATTGAAAATTGGCACTTTTAAAAATTGTATCTTATTTTTTTTTCGCCATACTCTTTTTTATCTCCTAAATTGTATGCACTTGCAAGCACTGGCTGAATTATCTATTCTTGTAAGCACTGACTGAACTGTCTGCTCTTGTAAGCACTGGCTGGATTATCTGTTCTTTTAAACATTGGCTGAATTGTCTGCTCTTGTAAGCACTGACTGAATTATCTGCTATTGTGAACACTGGCTGAACTGTTTGCTATTGTGAACACTAGATGAATTGTCTGGTATTGTAAACACTGGCTGAATTGTCTGCTATTGTAAGCACTAGCTGAATTGTCTGCTATTGTAAGCACTAGCTAAATTGTCTGCTATTGTAAGCACCAGCTGAATTGTCTGGTATTGTTAACACTGGCTGAACTGTCTGGTACTGTAAACACTGGCTGAATTGTCTTGGAAGGTCGTCTTGGAAGGGTACATAATGGGAAAAAGAATGAATAAGACCAAGGCGAAGATGACTGCAAGACATCGTTGATAATCTGCAAATGGATGCATCAGTAGCAGGCCATCTTGCTTACAGCCGAAAGGCCTACAGGAGAGTTGTTAGGGAGGCAAATGACTGACTGACTGGCTGTAAACGCTGGCTCTAGTATCTGCTCTTGTAAACGCTGTCTCAATTATCTGCTTGTAAACGCTGGCTCAATTATCTGCTTGTAAACGCTGGCTCTAGTATCTTCTCTTGTAAACGCTGGGTCTAGTATCTGCTCTTGTCAACGCTGGCTCTAGTATCTTCTCTTGTAAAAACTGGCTCTAGTATCTGCTCTTGTAAACACTGGCTCTAGTATCTGTTCTTGTCAACGCTGGCTCTAGTATCTGCTCTGGTAAGCGCTGGCTCAATTATCTGCTCTTATAAACGCTGGCTCAATTATATGCTCTTGTAATGAAATAGGATTTTGTTTTGGTTCTCCTTCACGGCCAGTTAAATATATAAACAGAATTTTGACTTGATCTGTTGATTCACCACTAAAATGGTGTTTTTATTTATGCTGGTGGCTGTAGAATGCATTGAACGTTTTGGGGAACTTCTATGACATCATGAAATTGTTACACTTGCCTCACTTCGTTACACTGATGTGCTCTATGCAGCTTCAATGACCCAGGTTCACTAAACAGAGTTCATACAATACTTGTGAACTATATAAATAAATTAACTGACCATTCCAACTCCACAGCTGCGACACAAAACTGAAGTCAGGAATCACCTAACTCCACAGCTGCGACACAAAACTGAAGTCAGGAATCACCTAACCCAGACGTCACAATAGAACATATTTATTGATGAAACCACATTTGTTGTTGGATAGTACCAGATGGAAGTGGCCTGAAAAGACTTATGGAATTCACAAATACACGAAAAAGTGATACGACCTCTCACACGGCAGGGATGTTGAAGGACATTTTTTGTTGTTGTTGCTTCTTACCACAGAAAAAACTGAATTCAGAAGAAACTGTCATAAGAAGGACAAATTTAACCAATACTAAGAAAGAGAAACTTCAGAACTTAAGCAAGAATTCAGCTAAACTGGGACTACATCTTAACAGACAAAAAAACAAAGGTAATGAAAAGTAACAGTGCAAGCAATAGCCTCATGGTAATGGATAGAGTGGCAACTGAGGAAGTAGAGTATTTCACATATTTAGGCAGCATAGTAGACAGATATGGGGGAACGGAAAAGGATGTTAAACTAGAATAACCAAGCCCAAGACAGCATTTATTCAACTTAACAAAATATGATCATCAAAGAACATAAAAACAAGAACCAAACTTAGGCTTTTCAATATAAACATAAAGATTGTCCTGCTATATGGTTCCGGGACATGGGTTATGACCAAGACAATACAACAGAGGATACAAACATTCATGAACTACTGATTGAGTAGGATTTTAAACATTAAATGGCGGGAGAAGATCAGGAACGAGTAGGTCTGGGAAAGGGCAGGACAAGAACCTATGAAGCTATAAATCATGTCTAGGAAGTGGGAGTGCACTGACCACACTCTGAGGAAACTCTACACCAGCATAGCAAGACAGGCACTGATATGGAATAGAAAACGAGGAGGACCTAGACTTACTTGGAGAAGAGAAATTATGACAGTGCTCAGAGACAGGGGATACACATGGAAGGAAGCAGAGAATAATTCCAAGAACAGAGATGACTGGAGACCCTTTATCCGTGGCCTATGCTCTCAAGGGAGTGAAAGGCGATGATGATGGTCATGATGATGATGAAGCATTCCTACAAAGGACAGGCTACAATCTATATTCTACTATTTCGAAGCCCAACTAAAATACTGACTCTGAAGAAAAACTTGCGTGCCTAGATTTCTGAAACCTCCCCTCTTCTTGCCTGTCTCATCTGTTAATCCCCGTCTCCTATTTTCAAATTCGTTCACTATGAGTACAAATGCAATGGATGTACAGGAGGAGATGACATCAGATGAACTGGCTACGCAGGCCAAAAATATCTTAATAGCAATAGCTAAAGACATGGTTCCACTAAAGAAAACACAAAAGAATGGATAGATTACAGCAGGTACACTAGAACTGATAAAACAATGTAGAGAAATGAAGACGCAATAGAAAGTGACAAACAACCACACAGAGAAATATAAAACTTTAACAAAAGAAGTAAGAAGAAACATAAGAAAAGACAAAAAACAATACATACAAGATTGTTGTGAAAGAATAGAAGAACATCAGACGTGTGGAAGAGATAGTGAAATGTTTAAAGAAATGAAGACATTGACGAGAAATGCCACACCTAAGCTAAATGTAGTTTGTGACAAGATGGGGAATACCTTGACAGAGACAGAGGAAATTCTAGAAAGATGGAAGGAATATTGCAGAGGAATGTATGAAACAACCGACTGTGAAAGAAATCAACAGTGTAAATTATTATTTGAGGAGAAAGAACCCGAACTGACAATAAAAGAAGTTTTATGGGCAATAAAGAATCTGAAAAATAGTAAATCACCAGGATGTGATGAGATAACAGCTGAACTTATTAAAGCAGGAGGAAATGAGTGTGCAACAATCTATCATGCACTATTTAAAAAGATTTGGCCAAAAGAATGGAAAAGAACTGTATTCATACCACTGCCAAAAAAAGGGTAACCTGAAATTATGCACAAACTACAGAACTGTTGCCTTGATTAGTCATGCCAGTAAAATTCTGTTAAACATCTTAATGGGTAGACTTCGAAAGAAAATAGAAGAAGAAGTCAATATGGTCCAAGCTGGTTTCAGGCAAGGAAGAGGATCAAGAGATCATATATTCAATATAAGATTAATAATAGAGAAATGCAAAGAGTTTAATGTGAGTCTATATTTATCCTTTATAGCCTACTCAAAGGCATTTGATTGTGTACAACACCAGAAACTTTGGGAAATAATGGAAAAAATGGGATTTCCAACACATTTGATACAATTAATATCACTGCTGTATCTAGACCAACAAGCAGCAGTAAGAATAAATGGTGAAACAACAACTTGGTTTGACATAAAACAAGGGGTCCGTCAGGGGTGCATATTGTCACCCTACTTATTTAACTTGTATACTGAAAATATAATGAGAAATGTTAGAGAAGATGTAGACAAAGAATATTACGATGCTATAACAATTGGAGGTTATGAAATACCAGAGATTAGATATGCTGATGACACAGTATTACTGTCCACAACACAAAAAGAAATGGAAAAACTAATTATGTCAGTCTGTAAGAACAGCGAAGAGCAGAACCTCTATCTTAATGCAAAGAAAACTAAATTGATGACAAATGACAAAACAAACAAAGCAGCTGAAATATGTATCAATGAAGAAAAACTGGAAGAAGTGGAGAGTTTTGAATATCTTGGATCACTACTAACTAATAATGGAGATACAATGAAGGAAATTAAAAGGAGGACATCTATCGCTCTTCAGAAAGTAAAACAATTAAAGAATCTGTGAAGAGGAGCAGACAGAACCACAAAAATAAATGCCTTTGAATGTAAATGCTACAGAAGAGTTCTCCAAATATCGTGGACACAAAAAAAGAACAAATATATATATATATATATATATATATATATATATATATATATATATATATATACTACAAGAGCTTAATATTGAAGAAGGCTGGCTAGTAAAGAGGATTAAAGAGAGAAAACTTAAATATTTTGGACACATTAAACGTCATGATAATTTAGAGAAGACCGTATAGGAAGGATACATAATGGGAAAAAGAAAGAGAGGAAGGCCAAAACGAAGATGGTTGAAAGACATCGTTGACGATCTTCAAATGGATGCAGCAGCAGCAGCAGCAGGCCATCTTGCTCACAACCGAGAGGTCTACAGGAGAGCTGTTTGGAAGGCAAAGACATGCAAATAAATGAATGAATGAGTACAAATACGTACGAGTTTTGCAACAGATTTCCCCTCTGTGCACGCTTTTAAGTATCCGAAACTCTTTATAGGGGAGACTACTATATTATTTATATCCAAACCAATTACCTATCCTATCCTATTACATATGTCCCTTTCCTCAAGGAAGAGATTTGCCCGTCAAATGCAGCAAAATATTTATCCACTTATGGAATAATCGCATCCACAATAAGTAACAAATAGTACAATTAACAGTTGTGGAGCTTCTAACAAAATATATACATATTTACAACATTTTAATTGAGCTCTATATCACACCACTGTCTTGCAAACGAAATAGGACCGGAGCAAAGGACGTACACTAGCGTTTACTTTGTTCTGGAAAGTGATTTCCTTTACACTGAATGAGGAGCAATAGTATCAGTAATATTCACCACAACATGCTTCCCCTCGTCCAACTCAAGGGAGGGAAAATTCTGCATGAGAGCCTTAAACACCATTGTCATTGTGAAAGTGTCAAGGTCTACTCTCTCGAGTATCTGTTCTATTGCCACAACCTACGATCCGAGACGTACAAGTGATCGGTCTCTGAATCGCAATCAGCACTATTTGAGGTCTGCTCAGGAAAGTAATCTTCGCTGTGAGGACAGTGTTCCTTCTGAGACTGATGACAAACTTCAGCTCGATTCCTTCGCTTCCGCCTACGTCGGGGTCTAAGTTCATCCACCGACGTGGGAACCGCCTACGTCGGAGTCTAAGATCATCCACCGACATGGGAACCGCCTACGCGGGAGAATTCACATCCAAATAGTGGTCTGAGGGTTGAGCACCAGTTTCCGCTCTCTGCTTAATTTCCTTCAGGAACCAAGATGGAACCCGCGGAACGAAACGTGGACGCGGTGGAAGCTAATATCTACCCCAAGTGGGACGCGATGTCGTGGACGTCCAACGATTCGGAGTATACGGCCTCTGGAAAGTCCCACTGGGCAACAAAACATTTATGGTGACATCATGTACCAAAGGACACGAAGTATTTGACGCCATATTGACATTCTCCTTCAATCGACAGGGGCACGGCAGGTCAGTCTGAAGTGAGCACTCCACCATAGGTGAACTATCTGCTTTGGATTATGCTTCTACCAACATCACCAACCTGACTATATTTGTCTCAGTCTCCTGTAACTGAGCCAAGTCTTTGCTAAAATGATGTAAAGGTACTGCAACTGAGGTGGTACCATCGAAAAGAGCCAAGGCTTGATTCCTCGCATGAGGATGAAACAATATCTCTAAGTAGATAGTGCGTAGGTTAGCAAACCACCTCTGCAACTTGACATCTGGCATCTCCTGCCGACTGAGAAATGCACCCACCAAGGGTCTATATCCTGACAGCATACGCTTCTCTCTCGAAAGTGGACCACTTAGTCTGTGAGCGCGACAGCTTCTGCGAAAGAAAGTACAATGGTTCTTCGACAGACAGCACATCAGAAGTGGAAGCTGTCTGCGCTAAACAGGCTCCAACTGCAACATTGGAGGCATCTGTATACATGGTAAGTGGTTTCTGCAAATCAGGATGCAAAAGAAGAGGTAACTTCGCAAGGCAATCCTTCAAAAACTGACAGTCTGTAGACCATTTGAATCTATGACCCTTCTTGGTGTGATCAACCATAGGAGCCACGATCTCAGAAAGATGGGGAATGAAACGTCGATAATAGCTACACGTCCCCAGAAAAGAGAGCACCCCCTTCACATTCAAAGGAGACGGCATTTCAGCAACGGCTCTGACCTTCTCAGGATCAGGAGATATGCCTGACTGGCTGATGACATACCCGAGATACTTGGTCGCTGATGCCGTAAACCAACTTTAGACAAACATATACACAGTCTCCTGCCATGTCTGGTGCATACCTGAACAACAACACCGCCAACAACAACAACAATAACAACATTCGAATGAATACTTATTACATGAAGTTAGTTTCAAGTATAGTTTCAGGAACATTTTTTTTAATAAATAGGAAACAACGAGGGTTTCGTACGGTAAAGTAAGAGAAACTAACTTCATGCAATAAGTATTAGTTCGTTTGTTATTGTTCATGTATGCACCAGACATGACAGGAGACCGTGTGTATGTTTGTCTAAAGTTGGTACCTGCTAGAGAAACTGAATGTAAGCTACGGAATTTCTATGTCATGACCTCGTTTCTTTCCAGGTGTCACGATCCCTCATGTCTACTGAACAGTTACTAATGACTATGCTTTCAAACACCTTTTTGGAGGTGCGAGTTAGCTCAGCTCGTTAGTACACTGTTCTCTCGTGGCTAGACGGCTGCTCGTCCTACCGGAGTTCGTGATTCGAATCCCAGGTAATTCTCTTGTGATTTTTCTTTCTCTCACGTCTCACTAAAGTGCTTTGTCTACGATTTTTTCGAGGTCTAATCCTACAAAACGTTGCTCTCTTATTTTAATTTGAGTTTGGTGGAATGATTTATTACTGTCATGACGAGTGTGGAGCTCAAAGGCTGAGTCCACAAACTCTAACTCCGGTTGTGACGTAAGAAACGGTGTGTCTATACCCTGGACAATATAATGGATGAATGAATGATCTTTATTTTTAAATGATATAAAAATTGGGCATGCAGGCCCGTCTTACATTCTGCCCTTCATCACACCATCTTTTATTCTTCCCACGCAGTCGATTTAATACAAAAATACAAATTACATTAGGAAAAAACACATCAAAAGAGTGTAAGATTAAACTATTACATTCAAAGTAAAAGAGAAGAAGTAATTAACCCAATAAAATAGCCCTCTCACACATACACGCAGACATATACATAAACAAAAATACATTGTCAGTGCAGATCTTCTAACACATATTTTTAACAAGCATTAAAATAATTTCTAACAATGTCTAACAAGTTACTTTTCGAACTATGTCAATTTATTACATGATGGGTGGCGAGTCATGGGTTGAGAGATTGCTGGTTATTCTATGGAGGCATATAATTACAAGCAAGTAAATAATGAAACAGGTCTGAATTAAGGTATGAAGTATTACTAATGGATTTTAAATGGTAGGGGAGGTTGTTTCAGAGCTGTACTGCAGAGTATGCAAGACTTTTCTTGTACAGACCAATCCTTTTTACGGAAGAAGACAGCTTTTTAAACGCTGGCTATATTTAGTGTTATATGTAAACAGTGATCACAAGTAAGGCAGAGCATTGTGCGACAGAATTCTGTGAACAAACTTAGCGTCAATGACTCTATATTTGAGGGGTAGAATTTTGAGTTGTTTGTGTTGATCTACAGTTTGTACTGGGTGTTTGTCATAAATCAGTGCTCTTTTGTGAAGTGAGTGAAGTCTTTTTGTGTTTGAGACTTCCAAAATGAACTTCCGGATATGAAGGGAAGTATGGTTGAGCCTTCAGTTTAAAGGGAATTACATTCACAGAATGGGGAAACAGAAAAGAAGAGCGCTGAACCTGAAGAGCAGAAGTTATGTGTGCATTCTGCTCTAATGGAATCTTGTGAATGCTGCGTGTTGGACTTGTAGTCTAAAGCAGCTCCCGAACGAGACAGAAAATCACGCCCAAGAATGGCGGATCGGTTCATGTTTCGAAGCACATAGAAACACTTAGTAACAGTGAGACCAGCAACAGAGACAGGGGAATGAACTCTGCCAATGACTCTCACTGAAGCTGCAGGAACAGTCTGCAGACTAACTCTATGGGGCAAGAGCTTCGGAGAATACTTGATCAATCAGACATTGGCACCTGTGTCTAACAAAGCTCTAACTCTACAAGATGCTATGTTGACAGGACAGAGGTAGGAGTATGGGGTTCGCGGTCACCGAAAATAAAAGTGAGGTATGCGAAAATGAAACATATCTTTTGGTAGGTCTAGACGATGCGAATATAAGATGGAAAGCTCACGAGCTGACAGTGCGCCGACTTTTCAGTTTACATGTGATTGATTATTTCTAGAACTCTGACTACAAAAATGAGCAACGTGTCTCTGTCTTTCACAACTGTAGCAGGATCTGCTTTCCCGTGGTCGTGTACATACATGTCTTTTAGCCTCTGTGTTCAATCTCTGGTGGTTGACCCTACCTTTTTTTCCTACGAGATACAAGTCCTGGCGACTTCTCTTTGTGAGAAACCAGTTGCATCTCCTGGGAGGTGGAACTATCTTTTCTCTCAGCTGTTGCCGTCACACGTGAGGCTGTGGGGGCTGAAACATAAACTCTGTCGGGAACCACAGCTGATGTTCACCGACTTTCATCCAATGCCATTTGAACAGCAGTATCAAACGTACTGGGTTTATCTCTAAGAAGTTTTATTTTTAATGAACGGGCTGACAAGGCATCCATAAAAGTTTGGACTAGTTTCCTCTGCACCAACTGAAAGCTGTACTAGTATATCGTTTTTTTTTATTGCTTAATTATAATTAAATGGAAGTAAATCGAATTGATAGTAGGGTTAAGTTCCGCTTTAATTCACCTCTTTACGTAATGTAAAAAAATAGATAGTACTCAGCCCACTTGGCCTTGACGTCTGTTAGATCTCACGTGATGGTTAGGAAAGTCCTGAAGTGTCAAAAAGTGTAATGTCTGGGTCGACATAACCAAACGAAGGGATAATTATTAATATTTTTTTAAATTGTGTCTAGACAGGCTAAATTTATTGCATAAAATTTAGGCCTTGGAATTTTTTTTTTACTCAAGGTCATTTATGACATGTTAGCTTCACGAGACATTGTGAGCTGTCTAGACTAGTTATATTTAGTAACAACATATTTAAACTTTGGAATTTTTTTTTACTCAAGGTTAACTTTGACAATTTATTACCCAAGGTCAGTAGACTGACGTCACGTGAAGGCGAGACTTGTCCAGACAGAAGTTTCTAGATAGGGGCTGGGAAATTCTAAAAAAGATATAAAAGATGCAGATCTGGCCAAGCGGGATTACGATGAGACGTCATTTTTAGAGTAAAAGTTGGTAGTCAGTTTTAGGCATGTCTTAGTTTTGTTGCAGTAACATTTGTCCTTTTTAGGGCAAACTTTTGCCTAGTGTAGAATGTAGATAGTTTTGTAATGCTGTCTTGGTTAGGACTGAAAATATGATGTAGTGATCCATCTTTTGGAAGATATGTAGTTGTGTACGTTGTTTGGAATTCTGTAATATTGTAAGTAGATTTTTTTTTGAAACACTCATGATTGACTTCGTGCCCGGGAAGTTCTATTGTATGTTTTTCTGGTCTCTGCCATGTGGCAGCGGTTTTCAAGCCATTTGGCTTCATCACATCACTCATCAGTTCAACGCTCATTTTCTTCATCAATAAATCTTGTCAACGTTAAATTTAGCTGAAGCTCTTGAGTGGTTGGAACTTCTTCTGTTAATCTTGTTGAGTGCGTGGGAGTCCTGTACAAGTTTTCATTACTGACATTGTTGCTTTTGTTGTGGCAGTTGCGAACCTGGCATTGTTGTTGTGCCACTCGGGGTGACAAGTTTGCCTTTTTGGTAGTGTAGTGTTACCATCTCTTACAGGCAACAACAACATGTAAGTCTTTCTAATACAATTAAAACCCACAAAAGTCAATATCTCTGACTCTCTGTGTACTGCCACAGAGACATACGCCTGTAGTTATAATCCGCGAAGGAAATACGTTTACAAAGCCAGCTCCACGGTATTATAGGTAACCCTGGCCGCCTCACTAATGCGGCCAGCCAAACCTTGTACTGACTCTCTGGGAGTATGTTCGATTGAGGCGAGCTTTTCCCACGCCTCTTGAGGAGTCTCCAACACTCCATAACGTGCTAGGAGCACGGCAACAATCTCCTCCCAAGACTTCTGAATATGGAAGCGTTGCTTCACAAGCTCATCCATGGGACCAGTGGTGCTTAAATACACCAGGTTTTTCCTCGACAGCATGTCCCCTTCTCTGACTGCTATGAGTTTGTCCACTTCACACAGCCATTGCTTCAGTTTTGCAGGATCCCCGTTAAATCGATCAACTGAAGACACAACCTGGGAGGATTGAAATTCCTTCTGGATTCTCGACAGGGTATTTTGAAGCATCTGCAGCAAATTTAGCGTTGTTGGAGCCGAGGCCATGATGCCTGCCCTCTTTCCAAGACAAATTTCACTTAACAGAGCAAAATACACTCACAATCAAGCACAATAACAACGCCAATAAATAACACATTTAGTAACCTTACTATATATATATAGTGTCTTACTCATGACAGTGCAATTTCGCACTTAAAAACAACTATTTTATCACTGTATTTCCATAATACTACCATTCACTAAAGCCAAATAACAACTAACTAATTTCAACTGTAAAAATATATCCATTGTCAGAATCCTGTACACGCGAATTACGTCACACCATGAACTGTTCAGCACAATGACTTTCAAACTTTCAAAATAAGGTACTGTTCATTATGATTCCCGAAGACGCAAAGTCTACTACACCCGTTTATATTGGAATTCCTGAAAATTGCAATGTCTCTCAATTAATACACACGTTTTTGTTATAATTCTTGAAAATGCAGGATCTCTCAACTATACACAGTTAATGTTGCAATTCTTCGAAAATGCAGGATCTCTCAACTATACACAGTTAATGTTGCAATTCTTCGAAAATGCAGGATCTCTCAACTATACACAGTTAATGTTGCAATTCTTCGAAAATGCAGGATCTCTCAACTATACACAGTTAATGTTGCAATTCTTCGAAAATGCAGGATCTCTCAACTATACACAGTTAATGCTGCAATTCTTCGAAAATGCAGGATCTCTCAACTATACACAGTTAATGCTGCAGTTCTTTGAAAATGCTGGATCTCTCTAGGGTGATGGTTCAGGGTCAAGCTGCTCGCCGGTTGACTGGTAACAACAAGCTTCAAGGTGGGGTGGTAGCTGACATCTCGGATTTCTCAAGTTGACTTATGGGTGAAGTTGACATCTGGAATCTCACAGCAATGTCACTGGACATAAAGACAACCAACCCAACTCAATTCTAACAGAACTAGATCCCTTTTTTGCTGGGGTAGGACATCCAGCGAAAACCGAACACTGACCCAACTAAAGGACAAAAGGGATAGCAAGAACCACAAACTGAACCCTAACGCTAACAACAAAAATGTCCTGCCTATCCAACAACTTGAGCAAGCGGTAGACCGAGACAGAGATGGAAACACAACATAGAAGGGGATATAAAGGAAACTGGTGTCGTCAACTGGAGAGAGAAGATTAGGAATAGAGAGGAATGGAGGCGAACAGCAATTAGCCTTAATGGCTCGGAAAGCTGAAGAAGAAGAAGAAGAAGAATACAACAACTTCAAAACCTTTGAAATGAAATGCAGTACACAACACAACTGTGGGCCAGAAAAAAACGTTTATGAACTGGCTGTGTCACTGGCCTGATATTTGCACCACTAAAATAGAAGATTAGTTTCTCCTCGTCTGCCTGTTTTCTATACGTCTCTTCCAAATTCGTTCACTATGAGTACAATTACGCGCGAGCTTTACAACGGATTTTCCCGCTGCGCACGCCTATAGGTATAAAAAATTAACTCTATACAGGGCAGACTACTATTTTATTTCTATCAAACACAATTACCTATCCTATTCTATTACAGTAAACGCTTGCTCAATTATCTGCTCTTGCAAACTCTGGCTCAATTATCTGTTCTTGTAAACGCTGGCTCAGTCATCTGCTCTTATAAACAATGGCTTACTGTTTTATTTAAAGCATTACGGTTAGAGCACTCGTCTAGCAACCGAATGGTCGAGGGTTCGAATCCCTAGCTGAGTGGGATTTTTTCTGACCAATACGGCCCGGGGGTTCACCCAGCCTCGGAAAATGGGTACCAGAGAAATCTGGGAAGGTAAAGCTGCCAGACGTGATACTGACCACATCACTATCATGTGCCGAAGGTCATGGAAGATACGGGCCTAACACCGTATTCTCCAATATGCCTTAATGGCGTGGAAACTGGAGTTTTACCCTTTTTGTTAATCACATACTTGATAGTGTTTTTTATTCTCAATGTTTTTCTGTGGAAGTTTTTGTTTGCGTACAGTGACTACACTGTATTCATACCACTGCCAAAAAAAGGGTAACCTGAAATTATGCACAAACTACAGAACTGTTGCCCTGGTTAGTCATGCCAGTAAAATTCTGTTAAAAATCTTAATGGGTAGACTTCGTAAGAAAATAGAAGAAGAAGTCAATATGGTCCAAGCTGGTTTCAGGCAAGGAAGAGGATCATGAGATCATATATTCAATCCAAAATTAATAATAGAGAAATGCAGAGAGTTTAATGTGAATCTATATTTATCCTTTATAGACTACTCAAAGGCATTTGATTGTGTACAACACCAGAAACTTTGGGAAATAATGGGAAAATGGGATTTCCAACACATTTGATACAATTAACATCACTGCTGTATCTAGACCAACAAGCAGCAGTAAGAATAAATGGTGAAACAACAACTTGGTTTGACATTAAAACAAGGGGTCCGTCAGGGTGCATATTGTCACCCTACTTATTTAACTTGTATACTGAAAATATAATGAGGAATGTTAGAGAAGATGTAGACAAAGAATATTACAATACCATAACAATTGGAGGTTATGAAATACCAGAGATTAGATATGCTGATGACACAGTATTACTGTACACAACACAAAAAGGAATGGAAAAACTAATTATGTCAGTCTGTAAGAACAGCGAAGAGCAGAACCTCTATCTTAATGCAAAGAAAACTAAATTGATGACAAATGACAAAACAAACAAAGCAGCTGAAATATGTACCAATGAAGAAAAACTGGAAGAAGTGGAGAGTTTTGAATATCTTGGATCATTACTAACTAACAGGGCATCTATCGCTCTTCAGAAAGTAAAACAAATAAAGAATCTGTGGAGAGGAGCAGACAGAACCACACAAATAAGATTTTTAAGGGCATACATCTTTCCCATCGCAACATATGCTTGTGAGACCTGGACGTTTAACAAAACAGCTGAGAAACACATAAGTGCCTTTGAATGTAAATGCTACAGAAGAGTTCTTCAAATATCGTGGACACAAAAAAGAACAAATATATCTATACTACAGAAGCTTAATATTGAAGAAGGCTGGCTAGTAAAGAGGATTAAAGAGAGAAAACTTAAATATTTTGGACACATTAAACGTCATGATAATTTAGAGAAGACTGTATTGGAAGATACATAATGGGAAAAAGAAAGAGAGGAAGACCAAAACGAAGATGGTTGAAAGACATCATTGATGATCTGCAAATGGATGCAGCAGCAGCAGGCCATCTTGCTCACAACCGAGAGGCCTACAGGAGTGCTGTTAGGGAGGCAAAGTTCGGCAAGGGACATGCAAATGAATGAATGAATGAACAGTGAGCATCTTCTTCCATGTCTTCCTTAGTTTAGCACCGCTAGGACCAGGTGACAGTGCGCACCAGCACGAACTTCAACTAAACGGAAGCGGTGGAAATGTTTACCATCTAGGGCAACACTACAGAGTTAACATAGAAATCGATTTTCTTATCGCAAAAGTTAGCCCCGCGATGATGTCTGGCAGGTAACCGAGGTAGGCAAGATTTTCTTGATCGATTGTCTCTCAATAAATGCTAACTTGGCTTATTGGTAGCCAGTATGCATAGGGGAGATCTTCAAAAATATACATTTGAGTTGTATCAGGAAAGAGGCACTGCTACTTCCAATTCATAAAAGACCAAAATAAGCTTGTTTAATCAGCTTCCAGAAACATATGGACCAGTACCTGGTTGATGAGTACTGGTTGCACACCAACCATCTTCTGTAGCACCTGAAGATAGGATACGGACCATGCCTCATCTTGATTGTGGTCTACAACATATCTTATGTACCAGATTGTGATATACAATAGCGATTCTCAAATTTTTTGGGCTGCTGACCATTTTCAGCGAGAGCTAACACGGCGGACCCCTCGAGACATTTTACATCTCAGAACATCTCATCCTTCCCGAGCCGCTAAACATCATATAGGGGTCGCATGGTAGTTCGTTAAGTTTTCCAAGTTTCGCTTTTCAACCTCATTGAGGGATTTTAAGCCTACTAATTTGGCTTCTCTTGACAATGTCCCCTTTAGAGTTTTACATGGTCGACATCTTTTTCTTTGGCCTGTTGTGTTCTCTGATTGTTTCTTTTCATCATATGACTGATATATGTCTATCTCCTTTTCCTGTCTCCTTTTCCTGATCACCTATGAGACAGGTGGTTGTTCACTCATCTGCCTTATCTCCGCATTCTTCTTGATGCCGTGTTGGCACAATTAGTAACATATAATCCACGAGGGAAATACTTTTACAAAGCCAACTCCATGGCATTATAGGTAACCCTGGCTGTTTCACTAATGTGGTCAGCCAAACCTTGTACTGACTCTCTGGGAGTCTGTTCAATGGAGTCAAGCTTTTCCTACGCCTCTTGAGGAATCTCCAACACTCCATAACGTGCTAGGAGCATGGCAACAAACTCCTCCCAAGATTTCCACTTTATATCAAGTATTTTCCTTAGGCATTTGTTTTCAAGAGTCTAATTTCTTGTATATTTCTTTAGTAATTTTCCAGCTTTTGCATGCATAAATGAGGGTGGATATTGCTTTTCAAATGAGTAATCTTAACTTGGTTTTTGTGCTTATAACTTTTGAGTGCCATATGTTCTCAAGATTCTTGAAGGTCAGTGCTGTTTTTGCAATTCAAATTCTAACTTCCTTTCTGGTGTCACCATCCTGGTCTGTGTAGCTGCTGAGGTATGCAAATTGGTTTACTTCTTCAACAGCTGTTCCTTCTCCATTTATTTTTCCTTCTTGATGAATGGGAAGTTTCATTATTTTTGTCTTTTCTTTGTTAATTTCAAGTCCTATTTTGCTAGTTAGTGAAGACAGGATATCTGTCTTTTCTTGTATCAAATTCACATTGTCACTGATAAGAATTATGTCATCTGCAAAAGCAAGATCTTCTCGTTGGGTTCCATGTACCCAATCAATGCCTATTTTACTTGTGCAACATTTTTTCATTATGAAGTCTGTAGCAGTTCCAAAAAGCAAGGGAGATAGTATACATCTTTGTTTCACATCTGTTTCAGTCTGGAACCATTCTCTCATTCCTTCTTCTGTGTTGACTGCACAAACATATCTGTTGTCAGTCAGTAATTTGCATGTCCTGTATGGAACTTTGCCTCCCTAACAGCTCTCCTGTAGGGCTCTCAGTTGTAAGCAAGATGCCCTGCTGCTGATGCATCCATTTTCTTATTATCAACAATGTCTTGCAGCCATCGTTGCCTCAGTCTTCCTCATTCTTTTTCTCATTATGTACCCTTCCAAGACGGTCTTCTCTAGATTATCATGACGTTTAATGTGTCCAAAATATTTAAGTGTTTTCTGTTTAATCCTCTTTACTAGCCAACCTTCTTCAAGATTAAGTTATTGTAGTTTGGATATATTTGTTCTTTTTTGTGTCCATGATATCTGAAGAACTCTTCTGTACCATTTGCATTCAAAGGCATTTATGTGTTTCTCAGCTGTTTTGTTAAGTTTCCAGATCTCACAGGCATATGTTGCGATAGGAAAGATGCATGCTCTTAAAAATCTTATTTTTTGTAGTTCTGTCTGTTCCTCGTCACATCTTCTTTAATTTTTATTTTTTGAAGAGCAATATATGTCCTCCTTTTTATTTCCCTCATTGTATCTCCTCATTGTTTTTGGAGATTTCAGTATTAATTAGACAAACAGATGCTGCATAGAGTGATATTGTTTTATCATACAACTTATCCCAAATTATCACTAAACCTACCAGAGTAATTGAAACATCATCCACACTAATAGATCACATACATGTAGCTCATCCAGAAAACATTATAGAATGTAAAGTCCCTCACACATCACTGTGTGATTACTATCTGGTCTGTTGCACATGAACACAAAATGGCTTGAAAATTCCCAAAAATAAACACCAGGATTAAATTTAGAAATGTTAGCAAATTCAGCTTAGAATCATTTCTCAAAGAGTTACAAGCAGCACCTCTAGATCATGTGTACCAACTAACTGACCCTGATAAGGCCCTGGAATACTTGATGATGTCCCCCTGGATAACACCTGAGATATTGCAAGTCATAAGGGAAAGGGATCAGGCCCAAAAAATAAGGAATTCATTTGCTACCAGTTACTTAGAAATTGAGTTCAATACTTAATTAGGCAAGAAAAGATAGATTGCTTTAGGAACTTAGTTCAGAATATATCAGACAGTAAGTCTGTCTGGAAAGCAATTAACATTCTAGCAAACAAGAGAAAACAGTCCGACTTGCAGAGTTATAATCATGTGTCCACTTGTGAAGAGTTCAGCAATCACTTCGGAGAAGAAGTCAACATCTTAAAGTCTTCACTAACGACCCCTACTTGTGACTTAAGCAAAGTAAATAAATTTATAGGTAGCAGATATGTAAATCTAAAGCAACTGAGTATTCCTTTCATGTCAGTTAGTGAAGTTTATAATTATCTTTCATCTTTAAAGAACAACAGTGCAGCAGGACTTGATGAAAATAGCAACAAGATATTACGCTACTCTGCTCCAGTAATTACAGATGCATTAACATACTTTTACAATCAGTGCTTTGCACAGTGTCATTTTCCTCAGGCTTTTAAAATTGCAAAAATATATTCCCTTTTTAAATCTGGTTCAGAGAAAAATCCCTCAAGCTATAGATCAGTTTTCATTCTAACAGCTTTGTCAGAACCCCTAGAAAAACAGATACAGAAAACAACCTTACATCACATGATTTGATTGTTGACTGTCATTCTGGTTTTAGGCCGAAACATTCCTGCCACACAGCTCTCACAAAAATGACAGAATGTTGGTTATCTAATATAAACGATGATAAATTATATGGTGCTGTCTTTGTTGACTTTAAAAAAAAGCATTTGACATGATTGATCATGAAATCCTAGTTAGAAAGCTTGAGACTTATAAATTACACCTTGATGTGACAAAATTTATTACATCTTTTCTTTCCAACAGACAACAGGCAGTTTGCCTCAAAAACTTTTAAGTCAAATTCATCTGTGGTCGATAATGGTGTTCCACAGGGATCTATCCTCTCCTGTTTACTGTCTACATCAATAATCTTCCACTTCATCTAAAAAAATCATCTTGTGACTTCTTTGCTGATGACTCCAGAGTTTACACTAGTGACAATGACTGTATTAACCTTGAGTCAACTCTTCAGATTGAAATAAACAGTCTAATCTAGGAGATCACCAATTGAGCTGATGGCCTGCATGAAGGATCATGTACTCTGGAGAAGCATAATAGCCAACGCCAGTCAGCACGGCATCTGATGATGATGATGATGAGTCTAATTAACTGGAGCAACAACAACAGAATGCTAATAAACACAAGCAAAACAAAATTCATGCTCACTACAAGACAGAAATTAATAAATTCATCAACAACACTACAGCTCCATGCTGGAACTTCACAGATAGAGAATGTTAGTGAACATAAAACTATAGGTCTCATAACTGACTGAAAATCTGATCAAACTCATTGCACAAAAAGTTTACCAATTTACTAAAATTAAACATTTTCTTGACATAGACACCAGAAAAATATACTACATATCACAGATACAAACACACTTTGACTACTTTTTCACAGTCTGGGGTGGTTGTTCCTTGTCAAACATGAAAAGACTTTACTCACTTCAGAAATGAGCAGTAAAGCTTATCAATGATAAACATGCAGCCCATACTGCAAATAAGGACAAACGTCTTGATATTCTACTCCTCAAGAAGAGATTTATTTTCAACGAGGCCAAGTTAATTCATAAAATTCTGTGGCACAATGTTCCACCCTATATGTGGTCGTTGTTCAAATTCGACCCAAACAACAGTCAACACTTAAGCAGTTGTATTTTCCCAAAACTGAGGCTTGACATGTTTTAATAAAAACTTCTCTTGCTCGACTTCCCACCTTTGGAATGTCCAATCAACTCATATAAAACTTATACGTAACATTCGTTCTTATAACTTAAGACTTTGTCAATATCTGTTTGATATGAACTATATGTCTCGCTAAGCAGTCTAAAGTAGTTTAAAGAATGGCTTGATTGTTGTAATTTTTTTATACTGTTTTTCTATAAATTTGTTAGTTTTGAATGAATGTAAGAATGCAAGTTTATTTCATGTTGTTGCATAAATCAGAGTGTAGAGGATAGGACAAGAGACAAGGTTATTTTTTATTTATATAGTCATTTAATTGTGTCTTCATGATTATTATGCTCATTAACAAATGCTGAATGACTGTGACTGAGTGAAAGCTGTTGTAACGTAGAGGGTCTGTGTCCCCAATTCTAAACCCTTTGAAAATAAAGAATGTTCGTTTGTTCATTCCATTATTAGTTATTAATGATCCAAAGTATTTAAATCTCTCCACCTCTTCCAATTTTTCCTCATTGATATATATTTCATCTGTCTTATTTGTTTTGTCAGTTATCATCAATTTAGCTTTCTTTGCATTAAGATAGAGGTTTTGCTCTTCGCTGTTCTTACAGACTGACATAATTAGTTTTTCCATTCCTTTTTGTGTTGTGGATAGTAATACTGTGTCATCAGCATATCTAATCTCTGGTATTTCATAAACTCCAATTTTTATGGCATCATAATACTCTTTGTCTACATCTTCTCTAACATTCCTCATTATATTTTCAGTATACAAGTTGAATAAGTAAGGCGACAATATGCATGCCTAACAGACCCCTTGTTTTATGTCAAACCAGATTGTTGTTTCACCATTTACTCTTACTGCTGCCTGTTGGTCTAGATACAGCAGTGATATTAATTGTATCAAATGTGTTGGAAATTCCATTTTTTTTTTTATTATTTCCCAAAGTTTCTGGTGTTTTACACAATCAAGTGCCTTCGAATAGTCTTTAAAAATTAAATATCTGTTGTAGAGGTTCTTAATGATGTTGACAGTTTTAGATGGCATTCCATATAGTCTTAAAATTCTCCACATTGAATTTCTGTGTATGCTATCAAATGCCTTTTTAAAGTCTATGAAGTTCAGGATTAATGGTTTTTGCTTTTCAATATGTTCTTCATGTATAATCTTAGAGTAAAGATGTGGTCAAGATAGTTTCTCCCTTTTCGAAATCCTGCTTGTTCTTCTCTCATTGCAGTAATCACTATATCTTTAATTCTATTGACTTTGCAAAATACTTTTTACACAACTAATAGTAAGGTTACTACTCTCCAGTTACTGCAGTCACTAAGGTTGCCTTTTTTTGTGGAATTTTAACAATGATTCCTTTTTTCCATTTAGAAGGTGCCTTTTCTTCTTTTCAAACTTTATTAAACATTCTCTATAGTTGTCTCATGTTGTCACTGTTGATAGCTTTTAACTATTTGGCTGTTATTTCATTTTCACCTGCAGCTTTGTTGTTGGTCATTAGATTCACTGCTGTTTCAGTTTTGTTCATTGTAACTTCATCCAGGTTTAGATTTAGTTGTGGGGCTGGTAAGGACAAAACCTTTAATAGAAGGCAATGGAGTGGCATGAAAATGTTAATTACACTGTGAAATAACACAATTAATGTTACTAAGAAATGAATGGCAAGGTGTTAAATGCAGGTAGAAAAACCAAAATGTATGTAGTTGATGAAATTTTTTGTGACTTGTAGCACTGACTAATTCTGAGAATAATTATGAGAAGAACAAGGAAAAAGATAAAAATGGAAATAGCAGATGAACAGTTTGGATTTGTTGAAGGAAAGGGAACACACAATGCCATTTATGCTTTACGAACACTAACCGAAAGAGCTTTAGAAGTACATAAAGATCTCTACTTATGCTTCATTGATTACACCAAGGCATTTGACAAGGTGAAACATAATGAAATTATTAAAATGCTTGAAGACATCAATATAGACGGCAAAGACCTGAGGATTGTAAAACATCTATAGTGGCAGCAAGAAGCAGCAGTTCGAGTTGAAAATAGAATTGGAAAATATCGACCTATAAAACAAGGGGTGTGACAAGGATGTGTACTATCTCCAGACCTTTTTTCTCTGTACAGCGAGAATATTCTAAGAACAATCATCACAGAACCAGGCATAAAAATTGGAGGATACAATATTAACAACCTTCGGTATGCTGACGACACAGTACTGATAGCTGAGAACCAACAAGACCTGCAAAATCTCTTGGATAAAGTCGCCAAAGAAAGTGAACAGAAAGGCCTTACTTTGAACATCAAAAAGACAGAGACTATGGTTATATCTAAAAACAGAATCCACCAACATGCAGTATAAAATTAAACGAAACTATTCTAAAGCAGGTGCAGAAATTCAAATATCTTGGAGCAGTAATAACTTCAGATGGGAAATGCAGAACAGAAATTAGGAACAGAATAGGCCAAGCAAAGACTGCATTTCACAGAATGAGAAACATATTAACCAACACATCCTTATCAATGAATGTTAGAAAACGAGTCCTAAAATGCTATATTGAACCTATCTTGTTATTTGGAAGTGAATCATGGACAATAGGCAAGTCTGCACAAAAATCACCGGAAGCAGCAGAAATGTGGTTTATTAGAAGAATGTTACGAATCCCCTGGACAGCAAAAATAACTAATGAAGAATGTATGAGAAGAGCTAGAGAGACAAAAAACCTTGTCAAAAAGATAAGAGAGAGACAATGTACTTTCATAGGACATGCAGTGAAAAGAGGGGACATTGAAAATATTATAACAACAGGAAAAATAGAAGGAAGAAGATCCAGAGGAAGACCAAGAGAAATGATACTGGACAGTCTGACGGGATGGTATGAGAGATCACCAACTGAGCTGATGGCCTGCATGAAGGATCGGGTACTCTGGAGAAGCATAATAGCCAACGCCAGTCGGCATAGCACCTGATGATGATGAGCACTGACTTCTTTAATGTTTCGTGTTATTGAGGAAATTTGCAACCTCATGTCCACTTCAGCATCAAGCATACTGCAGAACTCTGTTTTTGTATAATTAGAAAATCCGCTTTCACACAAATATGTGCTGACAAATGGGAGAAGAGCGATGACAGCTTTCTTCACAAATTCAGGATACTCGTCCTTCCTTTGACACTAACATTTTATCAGAAAAGGCTTCATGCTGGGTGTGGAGTATGCGAAACAAGCATTGAGAACATAAATGTCATTTGCCACAACCAATACCAGTCCTACATAGCTAAATCGCTAAAGATGCACTTCACAGTGCAGTGCCAACTCAATCCCAGGATGAAAAAAAGCAACAACTCACAAGACCTCTGGGAGTCATGACCCAGAGGGGCTCAGCCCCCTTAGAGTGTCAGGAGTTTAATCGGTCCGAAACACTTGTCTGAGGGGGGTACTTCCTCTGATGATCTGAAGGAGTTATGTTGTTGTTCCACTCTCTTCAGTAGAGAGTTTCCTGCATGCATTTATCAGTGGCACTCTTTGAATTATTTTCCTGAAGGGAAGAATCTGATATCATGTCAATGATTTTCTCGTATTGGAGCATTGTGGACTGATGAGGCTTTTCTATGCAAGAAAATGGGTTCTTGACCCATGAATAGTCTTGCAATTTCTCCTCTGTTTTGTCAGTGAAGTACTGAGATAGGGCAGCAACCACATTTTCCAAATGTTGCACAAGTTTTGTCAAAAATAACCTCCCAAAGTTCAGTTATTCTGTCCATCTCTTCTGTAATGTTCTTTCGGGAAGGGAACCTGTCTAGGTCATTGGTGGTGAACAGAATTCACTCAAAACTGTAACTTTCTCTTGAAGGCATGGATTTTATCATTTGTAGTGAACATGGTCATGCATTTCCTTTGCAGTGCTATATTTACTTCATTTATTTTTGCAAAGATATCAGCAAAGTAGGCAAGTTTTGCCAAGCCATTGTGCATCAGTTATCCAGGATTGCAAATCAGATTGCTGATAATGAAGAAAGTGAGAACTTCAGTATGCAACTCTAACAAGCATAGCAATATTTTGTCACAAGAGAGCCATCTTACTTCAGTGTGGTGCAGCAAACATGTATGAAAACCTGCCATATCATCACAAAGAATCTTGAACAGTCAGTTATTCAATGGCTGAAATTTAATGAAATTAATCATTTTCATTGCTTCATAGAGGACACATTTGAGATTTGGTGACATTTTTCCTACAGCAAGTGCCTGTTGATGAGAAATGCTTCTAGTGTATCTTTTTTTGCAATAGTTTTGATTCTTGTGACAACACCAGCAGTTTTTCCTACCATTGCTTTGGCACCATCAGTACAAATATCAGTGCAGTTATACCATGAAATCTCATCTTCCTGCTTGAAGTTATTTACGATGATGAACATTTCAGCTCTAGCTGCATTTGTTGGTAGAGGTTGGCACTAAAGCATAGTCTTCTTTCAATGATAGTTGGTGTTGATATTGTACAATCAAAATTAGCACAGCAAGTCCAGCAACATCCGTCGGCGCATCCACTTGTAAAGTAAAATCAGTTCTCTTGATATGGGAGGTTCGATCCTCCTAAACAGCAGCTGCTAATGCATAATTTCTCCAAGATAACCAATCGTTTGAAAGGGATATTACAGACAGTTGTTTTGCTGATTTTTCACGCAACATACACCAAGTCATTCTGAATGCTCATGGCTTGATAATTTTCTCAGCTTTTGTGTGAGGTTGTCCTGCCAGTACTATGCAATATCTATGTAAGATGCCTTAGTGGCATTCACAGTCTACGATGTGTGCAACATGTACTTTTGAGTATTCAACAGCTCATCATGATTTGCACACAAAGTACTCCATTTTTTTGTCTTTGCAGTCCACATGCATTGTTTTCAAAATGCCGACAAATTTTTACATGCACCAGTGAACTATTCAGAATATCTTTTGTTACATAAGACACACTGCAGGCAATTGTTGGACTCCATAAATGCAAAAGAGAGATAACTATCATCGTATTTCTGTTTCTTACATACTATTGCAGAGGCTCTGATTAGAACAGATCTATGTTGTGTAGGTTCAGTCACTGAAGGAATGTCCTGCACACTGAACAACTCAGTTTCAGCACTCTCAGAAGTTGCTTTAGATGTTCTGGGCATTGCTGCATTCAAAGTCAACAGCAAAGATTTTGGTGGCACATTTCTCAGTGTTCCTGTCTTCAGCCAGTGCTCTGTCTCTGTATGATTTGTAATATATAATAAACAACACAACTACAGGGCTTACTGGGGCTATACATACAAGTCCAACTGAACTGTAAAATCATGCAAAAGGACAGCCACCGTCTTGTGACATCACAGAAGTAGTTTCTATATCAATTCAAGGAGTCAACTGAGCAGACACGGCTGCAATTCACTGCTTTGACTTTGGACAAGCCAGTTGTATACTATGTACATTCAGGCATGAAACTTCACCCCCACCACCCCACCACCCCACGCAGATGATAAAGAAAGAAAGCAGAACCTGCAGGGAGACTCCAGACTGGAGGATTTTTCTTATATCAGTCATCGCATGTGTTTTAATAATTTCACTGTGTGTCTGCCTTGGTCATTGAGTTTTAAAAGTCTCCATTATGAATCATGGAAGCATGGAATCATGGGAAAATGTTTACATGCCATCCAGTTTATTAAATGGATAATAAAAAAAAAATCTTGCAGAAATCCCATGGATCTTCTAGGGATATTCTTTTTGAGAAACCCTTGTCTGCAGTGTAGCTTATCTACCTGATTGTAATCTGCAAAATACCTCATCTACCTGATTGTGGTCTACAACATATCTGTTCTACTTTACTGTGATCCACTACATAACTCATCTGCCTGAATATTTACACAACTCATTTACCTGATTTACACAACTCATTTACCTTATTTACACAACTCATCTAGCTGATTTACACAATTTACTTACCTCAGTGATTTGCGCAAATCATCTAATTGATCTTCACAACTCATTTACATGATTTATACAGCTCATCCAGCTGACAATTATTTACACAGTTCATCTATCTAATAGTGATTTACACAACTCATCTACCTAACAGTGATTTATACTGCCAAAAAAGGGTAACTTGAAATTATGTACAAACTACAGAACAGTTACCCTGATTAGTCATGCCAGTAAAATTCTATTAAAAATCATAATGGGTAGACTTTGTAAGAAAATAGAAGTCAATATGGTCCAAGCTGATTTTAGACAAGGAAGAGGATCAAGAGATCATATATGAGATCAATAATAAAGAAATGCAGAGAATTTAATGTGAATCTGTATTTATCTTTTATAGACTATTCAAAGGTATTTGATTATGTACAATTCTAGAAACTTTGGGAAATAATGGAAAAAATGGGATTTCAAACACATTTGATACAATTAATATTACTGCTGTATCTAGACCAACAGGCAGCAGTGAGAATAAATGGTGAAACAATAACTTGATTTGACATAAAACAAGGGTCCGTGAGGGATGCATATTGTCGCCTTATTTATTTAACTTGTATACTGAAAATATAACGAGGAGTGTTAGAGAAGATGTAGACAAAGAATATTACAATGCCATAACAATTGGAGTTTATGAAATACCAGAGATTAGATATGCTGATGACACAGTATTATAAAAAGGAGTGGAAAAACTAATTATATCAGTCCTCAAGAGTAGTGAAGATCAAAACCTCTATTTTAATGCAAAGAAAACTAAACTGATGACAACTGATAAGACAAATAAGGCAGTTGAAATATGTATCAATGAGGAAAAATTGGAAGAGGTGGAGAGTTTTGAATATCTTGGATCACTACTAACTAACAGTGGAGATACAATGAGGGAAATTAAAAGGAGGACATCTATCACTCTTCGAAAAGTAAAACAACTAAAGAATCTGTGGAGAGGAACAGACTGAACTACAAAAATAAGATTTTTAAGGGCATGCATCTTTCCTATCGCAACATATGCGTGTGAGACCTGGAAACTTAACAAAACAGCTGAGAAACACATAAATCCTTTGAATGTAAATGCTACAGAAGAGTTCTTAAAATATCATGGACACAAAAAAGAACAAATATATCAATACTACAAGAACATAATATTAAAGACGGCTGTATAGTAAAGAGGATTAAAGAGAGAAAACTTAAATATTTTGGACACATTAAACGTCATGATAATCTAGAGAAGACCGTCTTGGAAGGGTACATAATGGGAAAAAGAAAGAGAGGAAGACCAAGCTGAAGATGGTTGCAAGAAATCGTTGATGATCTGCAAATGGATGCATCAGTGGCAAGCCGTCTTGCTCACAACCGAGAGGCCTACAGGAGAGCTGTTTGGGAGGCCATGTTCCGCAAGGGACATGCAAATGACTGACTGATTTATCTAACAATGATTTACACAAATCATCTACTTGATTTCCACAACTCATTTACCTGATTTACATAACTCATATACTTGACAGTGATTTTCACAGATCATCTGGCTAACAGTGATTTACATGACTCATATACTTGACAGTGATTTACATAACTCACATACTTGACAGTGATTTTCACAGATCATCTGGCTAACAGTGATTTACATAACTCATATACTTGACAGTGATTTTCACAGATCATCTGGCTAACAGTGATTTACATGACTCATATACTTGACAGTGATTTACATAACTCACATACTTGACAGTGATTTTCACAGATCATCTGGCTAACAGTGATTTGCATAACTCATCTATCTAACACCTTCATGTGCTACATGGTACCTTGGGAAGCAAAGAACAGGGACCACTGTACCTTACCAAGCATGATTGTAAAAGGCGACTGAGGAGGGTTCAGCACATGGGCAGCAAGCCTGTCTGGTAAAAACATCAGAATGCTGTAGAAACATAACCATGATAGTCTACATATCAAGTCTTGGTGGAGCAGCACTGCGGTAATGTTATCCCAACTTGCTCAAGACAGGAGTGCTGGAAAACCTTTGTTGATGTCTAATACTCCATCAGAGGACTGATGATGATGATCTACCTAACAGTGATTCACACAAATCATCTACCTAACAATGATTTACACAATTTATCTACCTAGAAGTGATTTACACAAGTCATTTACCTAACAGTTATTTACACAAATCATCTAGCTGATTTACAACAGCTGATCTAATTTACTTAACTCATGCACTTGATTTACACAGCTCATCTGCTTAACATTTGGTTGGCTGGCTGGTCTATGAACTTTGGACACATCCATAGGTGCTCCAAGCTTCACTTCAGTATCTCATTCAGCATACAGTAACTTGTGACACCCATTGTTTGCTGACCATCTGTTTGGAACTTTTGATGAATTGCTCATTTTTCACCACCCCAAGTTTCACCTCCAACTCCTTCATTCTTGACAATGACGCTGGTTCACAGTTGTCACTGCAGTCCTTTCTTACACCAGCTTCTCTTATAGCACTGATAATGTGTGCTAAATCCATTGCCTGCCCTTTCTCCATGATAGCTGAGTTGGTCAGCTGATCTGTTCTTTCATTTCCCCTGACACTTGCATGACCTGGTACAGAACTGAAGGTCATTCGATGAATCTGTGACTTCTGCATAGCATGGTACAGAACTGAAGGTCGGTCAATGAATCTGTGATTTCTGCATAGCCTGGTACAGAATTGAAGGTCAGTCGATGAATCTGTGACATCTGCAGGGATTCCAGTCACTGTTGCCTTAGAGAACCAGCCTGAAGTTTCTTTAGCATGTTCATCAAGTGGCTTAAGATGCAAGCTTGCATGTAGTCTTGTGACTTGAGACAGCTCGGAGGTTTTGTCACTGCCATGGTTTCCAACATCGAGTGGCTTAAGATGCAAGCTTGCATGTAGTCTTGTGACTTGAGACAACTCGGAGGTTTTGTCACTGCCATGGTTTCCAACATCGAGTGGCTTAAGATGCAAGCTTGCATGTAGTCTTGTGATTTGAGACAGCTCGGAGCTTTTGTCACTGCCATAGTTTCCAACATATGACTGCTTGTTCTTGCGAAAGAAGAAAGAAAAAAAAAGCACAACTGGCTTCTTTCACTGTTCTGTCATTGAGATGACTGTAAGGCCCAGGTATACTAGTTCTTCTGTGTAAATAATGGTGTCTCCATCTCTGGTGTTTTTAATAATTAGTGCTTTGACCTCAACATGTACTGCAGCAGGAATATGTTCTCTGCATCTTCTGTTGACTGTAATATGAGCAGACGGAGTGACTTTGAATTTTGGTGGTGTAGGTAGCCATTCTTGTCCAGAATTTGCAATCTCAGGAGGACATACCTCACGGATTACATCTTCTGCATAACCCGCTCACAGTTTTCCTCTCCTCAGCCTGTTCCTTTTTACTCTTATCGGGTTTACCCTGTCTGCTCTTATTTTGAGGTAGTATGTGCCCTGGCTAATTTTGTTCTGCTGCCCATGGTGGGAAAGTATAGCAGGTACCTCATGGCCTTGAGGATGTGTCTCTGGTACATCCAAGGATAATACACATTGGCTTGTTAGGTTTTCTCTCAGGCCTTTTCTCTCAGGCCTTATCTGCATGGGACTAAATGTTAGAATTGCCAGCGCACACTCAGCCATCAAGAGGAGCAATCTCTGGTACAGAGAACCAGCAGCCACTGTTCAAGATTTGCCATGATTTTTATTGCAGCTAATCCTTTTTTGGCTTTAGTTGTGATGTGGTCTGCATGATCTCTCTCAAACTTTCCTGTCTGGCTTACAGCTTGGCTATCTGAAATTTGGCTGTAGCATGTTGGTAAATACTACTCAAGTGATCACAGAAATAGAGAGATACCACCTAGACATACTGGGCATCAGTGAAATGCGATGCCCAGAAGCAGGTAAAAGATTGGCAGAAAACGGTAAGGCAGAGACGTTGGGAAACACCAAGAGGGGGTAGGTATAATTATGTCAAACGTAGCAGCAAAGAGATTTGTAAAATGGGAACCTGTGAACAGTCGTATAATAAGAGCACGATACAACCTAAGACACGGAAGAATGACATTAATACAGTGTTATGCACCCTCAAACGATGCAGAGGATGAGGTGAAAGATGATTTCTATCACCACTTACAACAAATAATTAACAAAGTTGCTAAACACGACATCCTAATTGCTATAGGGAACTTCAACGCTAAGGTAGGGAAAGATAACACTGACGTCAAAAAAGTAATGGGGAAAGAATTGACATGGTAAATCAGAGTGGAGAAAGATTAATTGAAATATGTCTAACATGGTCATTGGGGGCACAATATTTATATAAAGAGATACAAAAAACAACGTGGATATCTCCAGATGATAGAATTTAGAAACCAAATGGATAATTTTTGTATTAGAAGGCACTACAGAACATCTCTGATAGATGTAAGGGCATATAGGGGTTCAAATGTAAATAGTGATCAACCCTAACCCAACCTGCGTATTCATTCATTTCCATGTTCCTTGTGGAACTTTGCCTAACAAAAAACATCTCTCCTGTAGGCCTCTCGGTTGTGAGCAAGATGGCCTGCTGCTGATGCATCCATTTGCAGATCATCAATGATGTCTTGCAGCCATCTTCGCCTTGGTCTTCCTCTCTTTCTTTTTCCCATTATGTATCCTTCCAAGACAGTCTTCACTAAATTATCATAACGTTTAATATGTCCAAAATATTTAAGTTTTCTCTCTTTAATCCTCTTTACTAGCCAGCCTTCTTCAATATTAAGCTTTTGTAGTATAGATTTATTTGTTCTTTTTTGTGTCCATGATATCTGAAGAACTCTTCTGTAGCATTTACATTCAAAGGCATTTATGTGTTTCTCAGCTGTTTTGTTAAGTGTACATGTCTCACAAGCATATATTGCGATGGGAAAGATGCATGCCCTTAAAAATCTTATTTTTGTGGTTCTGTCTGCTCCTCTCCACAGATTCTTTATTTGTTTTACTTTCTGAAGAGCGATAAATGTCCTCCTTTTAATTTCCCTCATTGTGTGTTTGTTTTGTCAGTTGTCATCAATTTAGTTTTCTTTGCATTAAGATAGAGGTTTTGCTCTTCACTGTTCTTACGGACTGACATAATTAGTTTTTCTGCGAACGAAGAAGAAGAAGAAGAAGAATTAGTTTTTCCATTCCTTTTTGTGTTGTGGACAGTAATACTGTGTCATCAACATATCTAATCTCTGGTATTTCATAACCTCCAATTGTTATGGCATCGAAATATTGTTTGTCTACACCTTCTCATCTATACTACAAGAGCTTAATATTGAAGAAGGCTGGCTAGTAAAGAGGATTAAAGAGAGAAAACTTAAATATTTTGGCCACATTAAACGTCATGATAATTTAGAGAAGACCGTATTGGAAGGATACATAATGGGAAAAAGAAAAAGAGGAAGACCGAAACGAAGATGGCTGCAAGACATCGTTGATGATCTGGAAATGGATGCAGCAGCAGCAGGCCATCTTGCTCACAACCGAGAGGCCTACAGGAGTGCTGTTTGGGAGGCAAAGTTCCACAAGGGACATGCAAAGGAATGAAATGAAATGAAATACATCTTCTCTAACATTCCTCATTATATTTTCAGTATACAAGTTAAATAAGTAGGGTGACAATATGCACCCCTGATGGACCCCTTGTTTTATGCCAAACAAAGTTGTTGTTTCACCATTTATTCTTACTGCTGCTTGTTGATCTAAATACAGCAGTGATGTTAATTGTATCAAATGTGTTGGAAATCCCATTTTTTTCTATTATTTCCCAACGTTTCTGGTGTTGTACACAATCAAATGCCTTTGAGTAGTCTATAAAGGATAAATATAGATTCACATTAAACTCTTTGGATTTCTCTATTATTAATCTTATATTGAATATATGATCTCTTGATCCGCTTCCTTACCTGAAACCCGCTTGGACCATATTGACTTCTTCTTCTATTTTCTTATGAAGTCTACCCATTATGATTTTTAACAGAATTTTTACTGGCATGACTAATCAAGGCAACAGTTCTGTAGTTTGTGCATAATTTCAGGTTACCCTTTTTTTGGCATTGGTATGAATACAGTTCTTTTCCATTCTTTTGGTCAAATACCTGAATGCCATATCTTTTTACATAGTGCATGATAGATTGTTGCACATTCCTTTCCTCCTGCTTTAATAAGTTCAGCTGTTATCTCATCACATCCTGGTGATTTACCATTTTTCAGATTCTTTATGGCCCATAAAACTTCTTCTATTGTCAGTTCAGGTTCCTTCTCCTCCAGTAATAATTCACACTGTTGATTTCTGCTTCCACAGTTGGTTGTTTCATACATTCCTCTGCAATATTCCTTCCATCTTTCTAGAATTTCCTCTTTCTCTGTCAAGGTATTCCCCATCTCATCACAAATTACGTTTAGCTTAGGTGTAACATTTCTCATCAATGTCTTCATTTCTTTAAATATTTCGCTATCTCTTCCACACTTCTGATGTCCTTCTATTCTTTCACAACAATCTTGTATGTATTGTTTTTTGTCTTTTCTTATGTTTCTTCATACTTCTTTTGTTAAAGTTTTATGTTCCTCTTTGTTGTTGTTTGTCACTTTCCATTGCGTCTTCCTTTCTCTACGTTGTTTTATCAGTTCTATTGTACCTGCTGTAATCCATCCATTCATTTGTGCTTTCTTTACTGGAACCATGTCTTTAGCTGTTGTTATTAAGATATCTCTGGGGTGCGTAGGCATTTCATCTGGTGTCATCTCCTCCTTTACAGCCATCAGGATTTCGAAACGGTTCTTCACTTCTATACCATATTGTTCTGGTATTTTTGTAAGATCAAAGCGGAGTGGTCTTGATCCCATAACTGTCTTTTTTATCTTTATCGTCATGTTTGCTATTAATAACTCATGGTCTGTGTCACAATCATCACCTGGTAAAGTTTTTGCTGATGTTATACTTGACCTCTACCTTCTTTGTACTAAAATGTAATCTATTTGATTCTTTGTTTTCCCATCAGGTGATGTCCATGTGTTAAGTCTTCTTGGATGTTGTTTAAAAAGTGTGTTAGCAGTCATTAGCTCATTTTCCATGCAAAACGCCATTAGATTGTCACCTGCCTCATTTCTATGTCCTATGCTAAATTTCCCTACAACATGTCCTTCATCTTCTGGTCTTTGTGTACCAATCTTTGCATTAAAATCCTCCATTATTAATACAATATCATTTTTCTGCACCTGATCTATTGTCGTTTGCAGTGTGTTATAAAAGTCTTGTACTTCCTCTTCTTCTGCTGCTGATGTAGGTGCATATATCTGGATGATTGTTACATTTCTAGGAATGCCCTTAAATCTGATTGTGAGGATTCTGTCACTTACTGGATTGTAGCCTAGTAATGCTTTTGATGCTGATTTGTCAAATTAAAAATCCACTCCATTCTTTCCTCCTACTTCTCCACCAGAGTATATAAAGATATGATCATTATCGCTCTTAAAGTGTCCTGATCCTTTCCATCGATGTTCGCAGATTCCCAAAATGTATATCCCCGTTCTTTTCATCTCATCACTTATTATTTGATATTTTCCCTCTTACATTCTTCTTATATTCCATGTTCCTACTCTTATTTTTCTTTTTAGTTTGATGCAGGAGTTTTCCTTGGTAACACTGTCAGGATTTTGTCCATCATCACAATTACTAGTACTGACCTCTGCCTCACACTCTTCTTATATCTTATATCCTTCCCGTGCCATTAAACGTCACATAGGGCTTACAAAGTAGTTCGCCAATTTTTCCTGACTTCAGCGAGTCTTTCAACCTCATCAAAGGATTTTATGCCTGTTAATTTGGCCTCTCTTAGTAATGTCCACTTCAGAGTTTCACGCGGTCTGCCTCTCTTTCTTTGGCCTGTTGTGTTCCACTTGATAGCTTGTTTTGGGATCCTTTGATCATTTCTTCTCATCAAGTGACCAACTTATGTCCATCTCTTTTCCTGATCACCCATGAGACTGGTTGTTGTTCAATCGTCTGTCTTATCTCTGCATTGTTCTTGAATTCGTTCCACTTGATGCCGAGTATTTTCCTTATGCATTTGTTTTCAGAAGAGTCTAATTTCTTTTCTATTTCTTTAGTTGTTTTCCAGCTTTCGCATGCATAAATGAGGATGGATATTACATTTGAATACACTCTTCCCCGGTGTTAAAATTAGATCTATCTGACCTGGGGGCCTCACCACCAGATCTTTTTCCTAATTGACTTTCCATATTGCTGTTTGGGTTTCTTGGTATATTTCCAGAAGATAGTTTACCATTGCTTTCATTTTGGGCAGTGATTGTACTAGTCAGTGATCATATCCACTGTCCCTACACTGAGATCATCCACCTACCATCATAGAATGGTGACCATAACCAACATTATCTGTCGGCTGCTCTCCCATTCCATCCACCACCTGCTCCCATGGCTTCACGTCGCCCTGATCGGGGGGCTATATGAGTACTCCACCTTGCCCAAGGGTGTCCCGTAGACTGATGAAGGTAAGTAGGCGTCTTACTTTTCCTTTGATAGGGGATACCCCTACCCTGCTAACCAAACTTGTGTATGGGAAAAATAAAACTAAAACTGAAAAGCTAACAAAAGAAGTCAATACACAGAAAGATAAATAGCGACAGCCAACAAGAAGAGAATACTAACAGTAATTTCAGTCAGGAACTTGCCAATCATTCTGCAACACTCAGTGAAGTAGAGGAGATAGGTATAGATGAATTATGAAATTCTTAGAGGACAGCCATAATCACAGCAGCAAAAGCAAGCACTGGACTGAAAAAAATAAATAGAAAAGCATGGATATTAGAAAATACATAGAAGTACATACATGAAAGATGAGTAGCCAAATTAGCCATGTTGAATGTAACGACAGATGTTGAAAAAGATCTGGCGAAAGCAACATACAAAGTAATAAACAATAAAGTAAAAGTTCAGCTAGAAGGGATAAAAGAGAGTATATAGACAATATGGTGAAAGAAGTACTGAACTTCATAGACTTTAAAAAGGCATTTGATAGCATATGCAGAGATTCATTGTGGAGAATTTTAAGTCTATATAGAATACCATCTAAAATTGTCAACATCATTAAGGACCTCTGCAATGGATATGTTTGTGCAGTCAAAACAGAAGAAAGGATGAGTGAATGGTTCCAGATTGAAACAGGTGTGAAACAAGGATGTATACTATCTCCTTTGCTTATTGGAATTACAGTAGACTGCATAATGGAAAAATGCTGCACTGGTAAAATAGGTATTGATTGGGTACATGAGACCCAACTAGAAGGTTTTGATTTTGGTGATGACATAACTCTTATCAGTAACAATGTGAATTCCATTTTTCTGTTTGCTTTCAACCTTTTTCCACATCATCATGCAATTTCCCCAGTTCACTAGACCAGTATGGTTTATAATCCCTATGAGCTCCTCTGGGAATGGTTTCACGGACGGCCTGAAGGACACACCCGTTGAACTTCTTCACTATGCTGTTAATATAATTACTTCTGTGGACAGCTGTCCCACCAGGATACCTGTATGATGTCTGTACATTGTACAGTTTGCTTTTTTATAGTTCCGTCTGGAGAAAGGGCTGCTAGTGTTAATGAGTTCATTTTCTATTATCAGGATGACTGGTACCTCCAAGTTGTTTTCCAACTTTGCGTGTAATGTTCCACTTCAGGTCTGGAGAGTGGAATGACAGATCTGGTGTTGAGGTTGTATGCCAAGCCCTTGAGTAAAATGTTGGGGGATCCATTGGCTGGTTGATCAGGAGAAGTCCATTATCATCCTGCCAGCTCTCAACTTCCTCTCCTCCTTTATCTATGTGGTCATAACCCCAGCTCTGGGAATGGCTGTTAAAATCTCCAGAGACCATCAATCTCTCTTTGTGTGGGATTGTTTCTAAAGCAAGTGGGCAGTCATTAGGACAGTAATAGTTGAGGAGATGGAAGTCTTTATTACTAGTTTTTAGATGGATCATCTGGTATTTGGTTCCTTCCATGTACACGCCCATCTGACACGTGCTGATGTTATTCTTACCAAGTGTGAGTACTCCTCCTTTTCTTCTGTCCTGTCAGTCTGATCTGAAACACTGGTAGCCTCTGATTTTAAAGGCGCCATCTTTGGTTAGGTGTGTTTCCTGTATGCAGCATATACTTACCTGCTCTGCAAAGAGTATGTTCTCTAGTTCCACCTTTTTACTGTAGCTATCTCTAACACTGCTGACACCCTCAGCATTCCATTGCCTTATTTTAAGTTACTGCTTTTTGGCAGTTTTCTGCCGTTGTATTTCTTGGCCAGTAGCTCTATTCTCATGTCTCCTGGCTTCACAAGATGAACTAAGAGGACCTCCAGTAGTACTGGGTGGACCCTTTCGAGGCAAGGGGGCCTGGCACTGCACCTGTCTGCTTAGTCTTCACAGGGCGAGCACCATGTTTTAAAACTGCCGATAGAGACGTTGCATTAGCGATAATGCATGGTACCATGATTTTTGCAATGCACCTTTTGGCTGGGTACCTCCGACTTCAGCACCTTTCCTTGCTAGGGCAGACTGTGGTCTTGCTCGGACTGCCATGAAGACAGTGTGGCTGGCCTGGCCAAAACTTTGTTTTCCAGCCTCTGGTGGCTGTATTTAAGTCTATTCTGCACATCAGATTCAGCATGCAACACTGGCTGGCCAGATAGCTTTGAGACAGTTCTGCAGAGACACTCTGAATTTGGGATGAGGAATCTGATGAATGCCTCAGTGATATCAATTCCCTGCCACCTGTAGTCTGCTAGCTGTGTTTTGTTTACATCATTCTGATAGCAATTGTTGTAAAGACCCATTGGCCTGTCACGTTCTGGACTCGTTGGTTTCATGCCAGATTTTCCTCATTCCTGGTGGCAATCTCCATGTCCCCATCTATCCACCAACCTGACATTACATTTTACAAAAATAACAATTACAATCAGTGATGATTTCTACAGGTTTCTGGGCTACAGAAGTGGGTCAGAGTTTTTAAGCAAACAGACTCAAAAAGACTACATTAAGATAAGTGTGTTCTTAATAAAGTTGTTCCCAGGGGGATTGTATTGACAAAATCAATATTTCATAATCTACTTCATGCAAAGTGAAATACAGGTACAATTGTAAAAGTCCTTGTGTAGTCACTGTATTATGTAAATAGTAATGAATTAAATTGAAGAATTAATCAGATATGAGATGAAGTAAGTAAACTGCTTTTTTAATTAAGTGATTCATTTCAAGTAAAGCAACAAAAAAATCCCCAAGAAACTTTGTCATTTCAAGTAAAGTAACAAAACCCCCACCCCAAACTTTGTCATTTCAAGTAAAGTAACAAAACCCCCACCCCAAACTTTGTCATTTCAAGTAAAGTAACAAAACCCCCACCCCAAACTTTGTCATTTCAAGTAAAGCAGCAACCTCCCTCCCCCCCCCCAAAAAAAAAAAAAACTTTGTCATTTCAAGTAGGAGAAAAAAAATCCAAAAATTTGTCACTTCAAGTAAAACAAAGAAACCCAAGAAAAACTTTGTTATTTCAAGTAAATCAACCCTCCACCCACCCCCCCCCCAAAAAAAAAAAACAACTTGTCATTTGAAATAAATTTTTAATATCTCACAACTTTGTCATGCAAAGCAAAAAAAAAATTGTCATTTCATGAACTGCAAGACTGAAGAAACATTGTATTTAAAGTAAAGCTACAAAAAAATGCAAAAAACAAAACTGTGTCATTTTAAAGTAAAATAAAAAACCAGAAAAAAATGTTATAATTTCAAGTAAAGCAAAAAAAAAAAAAAAAACCGAAAAACTTTGTCAAATAAAGAAAAAAAAATGTGTCATTTCAAGTAAAGCAACAAAATCCCCCCACTACCAAAAACTTTGTCATTTTAAGTAGAGAAAAAAACTCTGTGATTTTACGTAAAGGAAAAAATATAAAAAAACGGAGTCAGTGTATTGACTGTCAGATTCTCCACAGTCAGTGTATTGACTGTCAGATTCTCCACAGTCAGTGTAGTGACTGTCAGATTCTCCACAGACTCAGTGTAGTGACTGTCAGATTCTCCACAGTCAGTGTATTGACTGTCAGATTCTCCACATTCAGTGTATTGACTGTCAGATTCTCCACATTCAGTGTATTGACTGTCAGATTCTCCACAGAGTCAGTGTATTGACTGTCAGATTCTCCACAGAGTCAGTGTATTGACTGTCAGATTCTCCACAGAGTCAATGTATTAACTGTCAGATTCTCCACAGAGAAAAGAAAAGAAATAACAGATACTGACTACTTTCTACTTGTTCAGTTCACGATTTTTTCTGAATTTCCTTTGTCTTTAGAGGTTATTAAATTCTGTAAATAGTGTCTATTATGTGCCACATACATTTACATTATTAAGACAGAGGGGCATGTAAATAAAATCTTGTAAAGAATTACTTTACCTTCAGTGACCTTGAATTTTGTAAGATTAGCTTATTGAGGAAAGTTCATGATGGAACTTGACAAACATGTTATTTCTTAATGATTATTTGGATGAATGTTGGAGTAAACTTGCATTGATACACACAAACATTCACACATTCTAGTTTAATTCATCTGTGGATCTAGTAAGCTTTGACCTAAGGATCTTCTGAACTTTGTAACCTTTCTCTCTCCAGTTTCCTAGGAAAAGCAAGAGAGGGGAAGAATCAGTTGCAGATCAGATTTTTCAACCAAGTTATGCAATTAAGGGTCGAGGATTGAAAGAGAGACTTGTTGATAGCTCAGTTGTAAGTAGGATGAACAAACAAGCTTTATTATCAAAGCCCGATGAATTGGACATACAGGTCAGTCTAACATTCCTTCCTTCATCTTTCAGCTTAATAAATAACACTGCTCCCAGCTTCTTTTTATTTTCAAAGTTTAATGATTTAATAATACAGCTTTACTTCAGTGCATTTGCTCTATGTAGTTTTATTTAGCTATACTCAAAAACTATTTGATGATTATAGATCTATACAGTTGACCATAATGATGTGGTTAAATACAAAGACTGAAGATGGAACGTAGATTAGAGATAAAAATATGAGAAACAGCAAGAAATTGTTGCTCACGTATCTAAACAATCTCCAACAGAGATCTGGGCACACAGAGAGATCTGGATACATAGAGAGATCAAAGCACACTACTAGACACATAAAGAGATCTTGACTGAGATATCTGGACACATTAACAGACATATAAAGAGATTTTAACATGCTGAGAGATCTGGATACACCAAAAGATCCAGACACACTTAAAGACTTTTACACATGGAGAGATCCAGACACAATGAAAGAGCTAAACATGCTGAGAGATCTGGATACACCAAAAGATCCAGACACACTTAAAGACTTTTACACATGGAGAGATCCAGACACAATGAAAGAGCTAAACATGCTGAGAGATCTGGATACACCAAAAGATCCAGACACACTTAAAGACTTTTACACATGGAGAGATCCAGACACAATGAAAGAGCTAAACATGCTGAGAGATCTGGATACACCAAAAGATCCAGACACACTTAAAGACTTTTACACATGGAGAGATCCAGACACAATGAAAGAGCTAAACATGCTGAGAGATCTGGATACACCAAAAGATCCAGACACACTTAAAGACTTTTACACATGGAGAGATCCAGACACAATGAAAGAGCTAAACATGCTGAGGCACCTGGACTGCTACAGAGATTGAGACACACTGAGAGATCTGGATATGAGATACCTAAATACTGTGAGAGACCTAAATACTCTGAGAGACCTGGACAGACTGAGACCCCAACACACTGAGAGACCTTAACACACAGATACACCTAGACTTATTCAGAGATCCAGACACACTGAAATGTATAAACTAGGAAAAAAATTAGGAACAGCTTTATTACTTAACAAGTACACAATTATGACGTGTCGGTGTGAGCCTTAATCATACAAAAACATGCAGAATGAAGAAATAGAAAGAGGAGATAAAATGTAAATTCACATGAACGCACTGTTTAAAAAAATCAAATAAAATGAATAGAGCACTTAGCTATAACTTATAAGAAGCTGTGGTTTGTCCGACGCTGTGTGTCAGAAATGCGCATGGTGGAGTGTAGATAGTATTTAAATGGAGACTTGGGATGTGCATAGGTGGGTCGTAACTGAGGGTGGTAGGTGGGGAAACCGTAGAGGGGAGAGAGAGAGTGATACAGTGGTGACTGAGCCGAGAGAAGGTGAAATATGTGATTATAGTAGAGGTAGAGGGGTTGTGATGTGATGCTGTGAAGAGGTTCTGAGCTATGTGTAACAAGTGAGAAGGGAGTGAAACTTAGTGGGGAGGGATTATGATTGTGGAAGATGAGAATATTAGGTGTAGCTGAATAATGAGTTCAAACCATTTGGTTCCAGAGTCCCATACTCCTGAATGTAGCAGTTCTCAAGCACTAGGCGGCTTGTGTCATCTGTATGACACTGTTTGATGGCTGTTAAAGTCAGATTTGCCTCTGTGGTTGGGGCCAGTGAAATGATTCGGGACTGATTTCAAAGCATGCTGGGTGATATTATACGGATGTTTTTGCAAGCGGTCCCCTAATCTGAGGCCAGTTTCACCAGTGTAAGTTATTCTGCATCTTTTGCATACAATGACATATGTCTCATTGTGGGACTCACATGTGAATCCCTCATGAAGAGTGAGGATAGTTTTTGGGAAATGTGATCATTTTTGTTTCCTAGACTACAGGGCAGGTAACACAGCAAGGGCGGCTACATTTTCTAGTGCCAACATATGCAAGGTTCTGCTTCAAATGGCTATGGATGAGGATGTCCTTAAGATTTGGTTCTCATTTGTATGCTTATAGGGTGGATCAGAGACATTTCGTGAGTACTGGGGTCAAGTTGGATTAGTGGCAGATGACGATAAAGAATTTTCTTAGCCATCTGACCATGTGGGTGAAAAGTAAGTTTTAATTTAACTCTGTCAGGTGGGGCAACAGGTTTTTTTCCTGAATTCTTCTGTGCGGCTCACTAGCTGGATACAGTTGAATGCTTTCCGAAAGACATTTTCTGGATAGTGGCGGTGACGGAAAAATTCTAATAATTTGTTGGATTGATCTATAAAGTCCAAATTATCTTGTCATAAGCAACGAAGATGGAGGAGTTGGGAGTATGGGATGGAGTTCTTACAAGTTTCAGGAGGAGAGGAAGTGTAAAGCAAATAGGCGTGGCTGTCAGTGGGCTTGTAAAATACAGAGGTGATAAGCCTGTTTGTGCCAACAGAAATTTTAATGTCTAAAAAGTTAACAGACTTGTCAGAAATTTCATAAGTGAATTTTATGTTGTTATTGAGTGAGTTGGCGAATTTAATAAATTTTTTTACTTCATCCAGTGGCATGCTGGTGACTCCAATGCAATCATTGATGTAACTTTTGTAGAATTCTGGAAGTCTGCCATTGTAGGTTTCCCATAATTTGACTTCCAGAAAGACACACACAGACACACAGAGGGACATGGACATACTGACAGATCCAGACACACAGAGACACACAGAGGGACATGGACATACTGACAGATCCAGACACACAGAGATACACAGAGGGACATGGTCATACCGACAGATAGAGACACACTGAGATACACAGAGGGACATGGACATACTGACAGATCCAGACACACTGAGATACACAGAGGGGCATGGACATACTGACAGATCCAGACACTGAGACACACAGAGGGACATGGAGATACTGACAGATCCAGACACTGAGACACACAGAGTGAAATGAACACACTGAGACATGCAGAGGGACATGGACATACTGACAGATCCAGACACACAGAGACACACAGAGGGACATGGACATACTGACAGATCCAGACACACTGAGATACACAGAGGGACATGGACATACCGACAGATCCAGACACACTGAGATACACAGAGGGGCATGGACATACCGACAGATCCAGACACACTGAGATACACAGAGGGACATGGACATACTGACAGATCCAGACACACTGAGATACACAGAGGGGCATGGACATACCGACAGATCCAGACACACTGAGATACACAGAGGGACATGGACATACCGACAGATCCAGACACACTGAGATACACAGAGGGACATGGACATACTGACAGATCCAGACACACAGAGATACACAGAGGGACATGGTCATACCGACAGATAGAGACACACTGAGATACACAGAGGGACATGGACACACTGAGACACATAGAGGGATATGGACATACTGACAGATCCAGACACACAGAGACACACAGAGGGACATGGACACACTGAAACACACAGAGGGATATGGACATACTGACATGTCCAGACACATTGAGACATGCAGAGGGGCATGGACATACTGACAGATCCAGACACTGAGACACACAGAGGGACATGGAGATACTGACAGATCCAGACACTGAGACACACAGAGGGACATGGAGATACTAACAGATCCAGACACTGAGACACACAGAGGGACATGGAGATACTGACAGATCCAGACACTGAGACACACAGAGTGAAATGAACACACTGAGACATGCAGAGGGACATGGACATACTGACAGATCCAGACACTGAGACATGCAGAGGGACATGGACATACTGACATATCCAGACACTGTGACACACAGAAGGCCATGAACACACTGAGACACACAGAGGGACATGGAAATACTGAGACATGCAGAGGGACATGGAAATACTGACAGATCCAGAAACTGAGACACACAGAGGGACATGGACATACTGAGACATGCAGAGGGACATGGAAATACTGACAGATCCAGACACTGAGACACGCAGAGGGACATGAACACGCTGAGACATGCAGAGGGACATGGACATACTGACAGATCCAGACACTGAGACACACAGAGGGACATGGACATACTGACAGATCCAGACACTGAGACACACAGAGGGACATGGACACACTGACAGATCCAGACACTGAGACACGCAGATGGACATGGACTCACTGACAGATCCAGACATTGAAAAATCTTTAATCTTTTTCTGAGACACACAGAGGGACATGGACACACTGAGAGACTGGGACACATTAAGAGACCCAGGCAAACTGAGAGATCTTGACAAATAGACCAAGAAAAACTGATAGAACTGGACAAATGGAGAGACCTTCACACACTGAGTGATCCAAACACACTGAGAGACCAAACACATTGAGAGATCTAGATGCATGGAGAGATGTGGACACAATGAGAGACCTGGATACACTGGAAGATCTAGAACCTGGAGAGATCTGGACACACAGAGAGAATCAGACATACAAAGAGACCTCAACACATACACACAGACCCAGACACAAGGAGATATCTGGATACATAGAGGGATCCAACAATACAGAGAGACCTGGATATGTGAAGAGACCCAGATACACTGAGAGAATTAAACACACTGAGAGGCTCTGACACACTGAGTTAACTAAAGACATCAAGAAACCTAGACACACAGACAGATCCAGATACATTGAGAGACCTGGACACACAGTGAGATCCAGGCACACTGAGAGACCTAGACACACAGACAGATCCAGACACATTGAGAGACCTGGACACACAGTGAGATCCAGGCACACTGAGAGACCTAGACACACTGAGAAATCCAGATGTACTAAGAGACCTAAACACTGAAAGACTTTGCAAATATGTGATATGTATACTCACTGTGAGACCTAAACACTCTGGGTGATCCAGACACACTGAGAGATCCAAACACACAGAGATCCAAACACATTGAGAGCACTAAACACACTGAGAAATACAGAGACTGAAAAGTTCTGAGAGATCCAAACAAACAGAGACTGAAAAGTTCTGAGAGATCCAGACAAACAGAAACTTAAATGCATAGAGAGAACTAAACACATTGAGAGACCTACAAGCACTGAGAGATGCAGTCAAGTTAAAAGATTAAAACACACTGACAGACTTAAACACACTGAGAGACTTCAACACACTGAGAAACTTAAACACACTGAGAGACTTAAACACACTGAGAGACATAAACACACCGAGAGACTTAAACACACTGAGAGACATAAACGCATTGAGAGACTTGAACACACTGAGAGACTTAAAGACACTGAGAGGTCCAAACACACTGAGACTTCAACACAGTGAGAGATATAACACACATAGAGACCTAAATGCACTGAAAAACATAAAGACTCAGAGTGGTTCAAACACACTAAGAAACCTAAATGCATTGAGAGACTTAAACACACTTAGAGTTCCAAGGAGAGATTTAAACACACTGAGAGACTTAAACACACTTAGAGTTCCAAGGAGAGGTTTAAACACACTGAGAGACTTAAACACACTTAGAGTTCCAAGGAGAGACTTAAACACACTGAGAGACTTAAACACACTGAGAGAACTAAACACACTGAGAGACTTAAACACACTTAGAGTTCCAAGGAGAGATACACTGAGAGACTTAAACACACTTAGAGTTCCAAGGAGAGACTTAAACACACTGAGAGACTTAAACACACTTAGAGTTCCAAGGAGAGACTTAAACACACTGAGAGACTTAAACACACTGAGAGAACTAAACACACTGAGAGAATTAAACACACTTAGAGTTCCAAAGAGAGATTTAAACACACTGAGAGACTTAAACACACTTAGAGTTCCAAGGAGAGATTTAAACACACTGAGAGACTTAAACACACTGAGAGAACTAAACACACTGAGAGAATTAAACAAACTGAGCGACTTATACACCCTGAGAGATATAAACACACTGAGAGACTTAAACACACTGAGAGAACTAAACACACTGAGAGAATTAATCACACTGAGAGATATAAACACACTGAGAGACTTAAAAACACTGAGAGATCCAAACATACTGAGAGAACTAAATGGACTGAGAGACTTAAACAAACTGAAAGACTTAAACACACTGAGAGACTTAAATACACTATGGGATTCAAACACACAGAGATGTAATTGCACTGAGAGACCTAAACGCACTGAAAGATACATACACATTTAGAGAATTAAATGCACTGAGAGAATTAAACACACTAAGAATTGCAAACACACTGAGGCAACTAAATGCACTGTGAGATCTAAATACACTGAGAGACTTTAACAAACTGAGAGGTCAAAACACACTAAGAGACATAAATGCACTCAGGACTTCAACATACTGAGAGACTTGAACACACTGATAGATCCAAACACACTGATAGAACTAAGTGCATTGAGAGACTTAAACACACTGACAGAGTTAAACACACTGAGAGACTTAAGCACACTGAGAGACTTAAACACACTGAGAGGTCCAAACATACTGTGAAATGTAAACACAGTGAGAGACTTAAACACACTTAGAAAACTAAATGCACTGAAAAATCTTAATGCTCTTATAGGTCTATACCACTGAGAGACCTCAATGCACTGAGAGACTTAAACACACTGAGAGGTCCAAACACACGTAGAGATTTAAACACACTGATAGACTTAAAAACACTTCTTATCTTATATCTTATATCCTTCTCGTGCCGTTAAACATCACATAGGACTCGCAAAGTAGTTCGCCAATTTTTCCTGTCTTCGGCGAGTCTTTCAACGTCATCAAAGGATTTTATGCCTGTTAATTTGGCCTCTCTTAATAATGTCCTCTTCAGAGTTTCACGAGGTCTGCCTCTTTTTCTTCGGCCTGTTGTGTTCCACTTGATAGCTTGTTTTGGGATTCTCTGATCAGTTCTCATCAAGTGACCAACATATGTCCATCTCCTTTTCCTGATCACCCATGAGACTGGTTGTTGTTCAGTCATCTGTCTTATTTCTGCATTGTTCTTGAATTCGTTCCACTTGATGCCGAGTATTTTCCTTAGGCATTTGTTTTCAAAAGAGTCTAATTTCCTTTCTATTTCTTTAGTTGTTTTCCAGCTTTCACATGCATAAATGAGGGTGGATATTACATTTGAATTGAACAGTCTTAACTTGGTTTTTGTGCTTATAACTTTTGAATTCCATATGTTCTCAAGATTCTTGAAGATTGATGCTGCTTTTGCAATTCTGATCCTAACTTCCTTTCTAGTGTCACCATCCTGGTCTATGTAGCTGCCAAGGTATGCAAATTGATTGACTTCTTTAATATCTGTCCCTTCTATGTGTATTTTTCCATTTTGATTGAAGGAATTTTCATTATTTTTGTTTTGTCCTTGTTAATTTCAAGTCCTATTTTGCTAACCAGTGAAGACAGGCTATCTGTTTTTTCTTGCATGGAATTCACATTATTACTGATAAGAGTTATGTCATCAGCAAAATCAAGGTCTTCTAGTTGGGTCCCATGTACCCAGTCAATACCTGTGTTACCTGTGCAGCATTTTTTCATTATGAAGTCTATTGTAATCTCAAAAAGTAAAGGAGACAGTATACATCCTTGTTTCATGCCTGTTTCAATCTGGAACCATTCACTCATCCCTTCTTCTGTCTTGACTGCACAAACATATCCATTGTATAAGTCCTTAATGATGTTGACAATTTTAGGTGGTATTCTATATAGACATAAAATTCTCCATAATGAATCTCTGTGTATGCTATCAAATGCCTTTTTAAAATCTATGAAGTTCAGTATAAATGGTTTCTGCTTTTCAATATGTTCTTCAAGTATTATTCTGAGAGTAAAGATCTGGTCGAGACAGCTTCTCCTTTTTCGAAATCCTGCTTGTTCTTCTCTCATTGCAGTATCCACTATATCTTTGAGTCTGTGACACAACTGATATTAAGGTTACTCCTCTCCAGTTGTTACAGTCACTAAGGTTGCCTTTTTTTGGTATTTTAACAATGATTCCTTTCTTCCAATTAGAAGGGATCTTTTCTTCTTTCCAAATCTTGTTAAACATTCTCTGTAGTTGTCTCATGTTGTCACTATTGATAACTTTTAGCTAAAAATAAAACTAAAATTTGAAAAGCCAACACAAGAAACCAGTACACAGAAAGATAAACAGCCACAGCCTACAAGAAGAAAATACTAACATTAATTTCAATCAGGAACTTGCCAATCATTCCAAAACACCCAGTGAAGTTGAGGAGATAGGTATAGATGAATTATGGAATTCTTACAGCACAGCCATAATCACAGCAGCAAAAGCAAGCGCTGGACTGAAAAGACCAAATAGAAAAGCATGGATATCAGATAAAACATGGAAGTATATACATGAAAGACGAGCAGTCAAATTAGACATGTTGAATGCAAAAACAGATCTTGGAAAAGATCTCTTGAAAGCAACATACAAAGAAATAGACAAGAAAGTAAAAAGTTCAGCTAGAAGGGATAAAAGAGAATACACAGACAATATGGCAAAAGAGGCAGAAAAAGCAGCAAAAACAGGAAACAGCAAAACTTTATACAACATACAAAAGAGGCTAACAGGTACTATTACATCTAAAGAAAGACCAATCCGTAGCAAAACTGGAACCCTATTAACATCAAGTAAAGACAAAAACAAAGATGGGCTGAACACTTCCAAGAAATACTTAATCGGCCACACCCAAAAGAATTGTTAAACCTTGAAATTGACTTACCAGCCCCACAACTAAATGTCAACCTAGATGAAATTAAATTGCATGAAATTGAAACAGCAGTGAATTTAATGGCTAACAACAAAGCTGCAGGTGAAGATGAAATAACACCTGAAATGCTAAAAGCACTGAGAGAACTAAAAACACTGGGAGAACAAAATCACTGGGAAAACAAAATACAATGAGAAACTTAAACACACTGAAAGACTTACACACTGAAGGACTTAAACACATTGATAGCTTTAAATGCACTGAGAGGACCAAAACACCGAGAGACTTAAACACACTGATAGAACAAAATGCACTGAGAGATCAAAACAAACTGATAGACTTAAACACACTGATAGAACAAAATGTACTGAGAGATCAAAACAAACTGATAGAACACACTGATAGAACAAAATGTACTGAGAGATTAAAACAAACTGATAGACTTAAACACACTGATAGAACAAAATGTATTGAGAGATCAAAACAAACTGATAGACTTAAACACACTGATAGAACAAAATGTACTGAGAGATCAAAACAAACTGATAGACTTAAACACACTGATAGAAAAAAATGTACTGAGAGATCAAAACAAACTGATAGACTTAAACACACTGATAGAACAAAATGTACTGAGAGATCAAAACAAACTGATAGACTTAAACACACTGATAGAACAAAATGCACTGAGAGATCAAAACAAACTGATAGACTTAAACACACTGATAGAAAAAAATGCACTGAGAGATCAAAACAAACTGATAGACTTAAACACACTGATAGAAAAAAATGCACTTAGAGATCAAAACAAACTGATAGACTTAACACACTGATAGAAAAAAATGTACTGAGAGATCAAAACAAACTGATAGACTTAAACACACTGATAGAAAAAAATGTACTGAGAGACCAAAACAAACTGATAGACTTAAACACACTGATAGAACAAACTGTACTGAGAGATCAAAACAAACTGATAGACTTAAACACACTGATAGAACAAAATGTACTGAGAGATCAAAACAAACTGATAGACTTAAACACACTGATAGAACAAAATGTACTGAGAGATCAAAACAAACTGATAGACTTAAACACACTGATAGAACAAAATGTACTGAGAGATCAAAACAAACTGATAGACTTAAACACACTGATAGAAAAAAATGCACTGAGAGATCAAAACAAACTGATAGACTTAAACACACTGATAGAACAAAATGTACTGAGAGATTAAAACAAACTGATAGACTTAAACACACTGATAGAAAAAAATGCACTGAGAGATCAAAACAAACTGATAGACTTAAACACACTGATAGAAAAAAATGCACTTAGAGATCAAAACAAACTGATAGACTTAAACACACTGATAGAACAAAATGTACTGAGAGATCAAAATAAACTGATAGACTTAAACACACTGATAGAAAAAAATGCACTGAGAGATCAAAACAAACTGATGGACTTAAACACACTGATAGAAAAAAAGGTACTGAGAGATCAAAACAAACTGATAGACTTAAACACACTGATAGAACAAAATGTACTGAGAGATCAAAACAAACTGATAGACTTAAACACGCTGATAGAACAAAATGTACTGAGAGATCAAAACAAACTGATAGACTTAAACACGCTGATAGAACAAAATGTACTGAGAGATCAAAACAAACTGATAGACTTAAACACGCTGATAGAACAAAATGTACTGAGAGATCAAAACAAACTGATAGACTTAAACACATTGAGTGGTTTAAACACACTGAGAGACTTAAATGCACTTCAAAACTTAAACACACTGACAGACTTCAAGACACTGAGAGAACTAAACACCCTGAGAGAATTAAACAAGTCGAGAGACTTATACAGAATGAGAGATATAAACACACCGACAGACTTAAAAACACTGAGAGATCCAAATATACTGAGAGAACTAAATGCACTGAAGGACTTAAACACACTGAGAGACTTAAACACACTGTGAGATTCAAACACAAAGTGAGAACTGTATGCACTAAAAGAGATAAACACACTGAAACACACGGAGAGGTCCAAACACACTGAGAGACTTAAACACAATGAAAGACATAAACACACTGAGAGACTTAAACACAATGAAAGACATAAACACACTGAGAGACTTAAACACAATGAAAGACATAAACACACTGAGAGACTTAAACACAATGAAAGACATAAACACACTGAGAGACTTAAACACAATGAAAGACATAAACACACTGAGAGACTTAAACACAATGAAAGACATAAACACACTGAGAGACGTAAACACAATGAAAGACATAAACACACTGAGAGGTTGATACACATTGAGAGCCCTAAATGCACTTAGAGACTTAAACACACTGAGAGACTTAAACACAATGAAAGACATAAACACACTGAGAGGTTGATACACATTGAGAGCCCTAAATGCACTTAGAGACTTAAACACACTGAGAGACTTAAACACAATGAAAGACATAAACACTGAGAGGTTGATACACATTGAGAGCCCTAAATGCACTTAGAGACTTAAACACACTGAGAGACTTAAACACAATGAAAGACATAAACACACTGAGAGGTTGATACACATTGAGAGCCCTAAATGCACTTAGAGACTTAAACACACTGAGAGACTTAAACACAATGAAACATAAACACACTGAGAGACTTAAACACAATGAAAGACATAAACACACTGAGAGACTTAAACACAATGAAAGACATAAACACACTGAGAGACTTAAACACAATGAAAGACATAAACACACTGAGAGACTTAAACAATGAAAGACATAAACACACTGAGAGACTTAAACACAATGAAAGACATAAACACACTGAGAGACGTAAACACAATGAAAGACATAAACACACTGAGAGGTTGATACACATTGAGAGCCCTAAATGCACTTAGAGACTTAAACACACTGAGAGACTTAAACACAATGAAAGACATAAACACACTGAGAGGTTGATACACATTGAGAGCCCTAAATGCACTTAGAGACTTAAACACACTGAGAGACTTAAACACAATGAAAGACATAAACACACTGAGAGGTTGATACACATTGAGAGCCCTAAATGCACTTAGAGACTTAAACACACTGAGAGACTTAAACACAATGAAAGACATAAACACACTGAGAGGTTGATACACATTGAGAGCCCTAAATGCACTTAGAGACTTAAACACACTGAGAGACTTAAACACAATGAAAGACATAAACACACTGAGAGGTTGATACACATTGAGAGCCCTAAATGCACTTAGAGACTTAAACACACTGAGAGACTTAAACACAATGAAAGACATAAACACACTGAGAGGTTGATACACATTGAGAGCCCTAAATGCACTTAGAGACTTAAACACACTGAGAGACTTAAACACACTTAGAGGTCCAAACACAGTGAGAAAACTGAATGTACTGAGAGACTTAAAAAACTCTGACAGACTTATCCACACTGAAATATCCACACACACTGAGAGACCTAAATGCACTGAGAGACTTATATGTACTGAGAGACTTAAACACAATGAGAGACTTAAACACATTGATAGACATAAACACACAGAGAGATCCAAACACTTTGAGAGACTTAAACACAATGAGAGACTTAAACACATTAAGAAACTTAAACACATTAAGAAACTTAAACACACTGATAGGTTCATACACACTGAGAGATCCAAACACACTGAGAGACCTAAGCACATAAAGACACTGAGAAGTGCAAACACTCTGAGAGAACTAACTGCACTGATAGACTTAAACACACTGGGATACTTAAACATACTGGGAGACTTACCAACAATGAGAGACTTCTACACCATGAGAGACTTAAACAAACATAGAGACTTAAACACACCTAGAGACCTAAATACACTGAAAGATTTAAACATTTTGAGAGGTCCAAATACACTGAGAGACCTAAATGGACGTAGAGACTTAAACACAGACCTATACACACTGAGAGAATTAAACACAGTGAGAGATGTAAATACACTGAGAGAATTAAATGCACTGAGATGTCCACACACACTGAAAGACCTAATTGGAATGATAGACTTAAATACACTGATAGACTTAAACACATTGAGAGGTCCAAACACACTGAGAGACTTAAACACACTGAGAGACCTAAACACACTGAAAACCTTAGGCACATGGAGAGGTCTAAACACACTCATAGACTTAAACACCCAGAGAAACTTAATTACACTGAGAGATTTAAAAACACTTAGAGGCATAAATGCACTGAAAGACTTAAACACTGTGAGAGGTCCACACATACTGAGAGACTTAACTGCACTGAGAGACTTCACCAGATTGAAAGATCTTAATATACTGAGAGATATGAACACAATGAGAGACTTCAAGACACTGAGAGTTAAACACACTGAGAGACTTAAACACAATGAGAGATTTAAAAACATTGAGAGACTTAAACACTCTGTGAGATTCAAACACAATGAGAGAACTATATGCACTGAGAGACTTAAACACACTTAGGGACTTAAACACAATGAGAGGCTTAAACACACTGAGAGGTCCAAACACTGAAAGAACAACGTGTACTGAGATCATAAAACACTGAGAGACTTAAACACTCTGAGAGGTTGTAACACACTGAGAGACCTAAATCCATTGGGAGACTTAAACACACTGAAAGACTTAAACACACTGAGAGGTCCAAACACAATGAGAGACTTCTACACATAGAGAGACTTATACAAACTGAGAAACTTAAACACACAAAAAGACCTAAATGCACTGTGAGAAGTCCAAACACACTGAAAGACCTAAATGCACTTAGAAACACAGTGAGAAGTCCAAATACTGAGAGATTTAAACACTCTGAGAGACTTCAAGACACTGAGAGAATATACACACTGAGAGAATATATACACTGAGAGAATTAAACACACTGATAGACTTAAACACACTAAGAGAATTAAACACAAAGAGAGGTCCACACACACTGAAAGACCTAATTGCAATGACAGACTTAAACACACTGGGATACTTAAACACACTGAGATGCCTAAATGAACTGAGAAACTTAAAGACACTGACAGACTATAATAGACTGAGAGGTCCAAACACACAGAGAACTAAATGAACTCAGAGATACAAACACACTGAGAGAATTAAAAACACTGAGAGACTTTAACACATTGAGTCTCTCAGTCTCTTTAAGACTCTCTGTTTGTTTAGGCCTCTCAGTGTGTTTAAGTCTCTCAGTGTGTTTAAACACTGTGTGTGTTTTGACTTCTTACTATGTTTAAGTCTTTCAGTGTGATTAAATCTCTCAGTGCATTTACGTCTCTCAGTAAATTTAGATCTGTTAGTGTGTGTTGACCTCTCTGTGTGTTTAATTCTCTCATTATGTTTAAGTCTCTCTCAGTGCATTTAGTTCTCTCTGTTTGGACCTCTCAGTGCATTTAGTTCTCTCAGTGTGTTTGGACCTCTAAGCGTGTTTAAATCTCTCAGAGTGTTTAAGTCTCTCAGTGCATTTAAGTCTCTCCATGTTTTGGACCACTCAGTATGTTTAAGTCTTTACATGTGTTAAAACTGTCAGTGCATTTAGTTGTTTCAGTGTATAAACTAAGAAAAATGTAGGAACAGCTTTATCACTTAATGACTACAAAGTTGTGACGATTCAGCATGAGCCTTAATCATACAAAAACATACAGGATAAAGGAATAGAGACAGGAAATAAAATATTGATTCACATGAATACTTAAAAACAATTTTTTTTCAATAGAGTACTTAGCTGTAAGTTGTAAGGTGTGGGTTTTCTGGCAGTGTGTGTCAGGAATGGATTTAGTAGAACGTGGAGACTGTTTAAATGGAGACCTGTGATATGCGGTCTGTGGGTTGTTACTGTGGAACCGGGGAGGTGAGATTGAGTGATACAATGTTGACCTAGCTAGGAGAAGTTGAAATAGATGATTAGGAAAGAGGGGTTGCAAAAGGATGCTGTGACAAGTAAGAAGGGGTGGAACTTAGTGGAGAGAAACTATAATGATTGAAGAGAATGTTAAGTGTAGCTGAACAGCGAGTTTAATCCATGTGGCTCCAGCATCCCATAATTTTGAATGCAGTGGTTCTCAAGTACCAGGCGGCTTGTGTCATCTGCTTGACATTGTTTGATGGCTGTTAACAGAAAATCAGATTTGCCTCTGTGGTTGGGGCCATTGAAATGATTTGGAACTGGTTTCGAAGCATGCTGGGTGATGTCGTACAGATGTTTTTGCATGCTGTACCCTAATCTGAGGTCAGTCTCACCAATATACATTATCCTGCATCTTTTGCAAACAATGACATATATCACATTACGGGACTCGCATGTGAATCCTTCATGAAGAGTGAGGATAGTTTCTGACACATCTGTCAACGTTTCAGATATTAAAATTTCTGTTGGCACAAATAGGCTTTTCACCTCTGTATTTTACAAGCCCACCGACAGCCACACGTATTTGCTTTACACCTCCTCCCATCCTGAAGCCTGTAAGAACTCCATCCCATAATCCCAACTCCTCTGTCTTCGCCTCATATGTCAGGATGATTTGGACTTTATAGATCAGTCCAACAAGTTATTAGAATTTTTCCATCATTACCACTACCCAGAAAAGGTCCTTCATGAAGCCTTCAACCGTATCCATCTAGTGATCTGCAAAGAAGTATTCAGGAAAAAGCCTGTTACTCCATCAGACAGAGTTAAGTTAGTACTGCCTTTCCACTCGCATGGTCAGATGGTTAAGAAAATTCTTTATCATCATCTGCTGCTAATCCAACTCGACCCCGACACTCGCGACATTTTCTCTGATCCACCCCTGTTGGCATACAAACGTGAGCCAAACCTTAAGGACATCCTTGTCCACAGCCACTTGAACCAGAGCCTTACATATATTGGCACCAGAAAATGTAACCGCCCCCGAGGCGTTACCTGCCTGGTAGTCTGGGAAACAAAAATGATCACCTTTCCCAAAACTATCCTCACTCTTCATGAAGGATTCACATGCGAGAACCGTAATGTGATATATGTCATTGTTTGCAAAAGATGCAGGATAATGTATATTGGTGAGACTGACCTCAGATTAGGGGATAGCATGCAAAAACATCTGTACGACATCACCCAGCATGCTTCGAAACCAGTCCCAAATCATTTCAATGGCTCCAACCACAGAGGCAAATCTGATTTTCTGTTAACAGCCATCAAACAATGTCAAGCAGATGACACAAGCCGCCTGGTACTTGAGAACCGCTGCATTCAAAATTATGGGATGCTGGAGCCACATGGATTAAACTCGCTGTTCAGCTACACTTAACATTCTCTTCAATCATTATAGTTCCTCTCCACTAAGTTCCACCCCTTCTTACTTGTCACAGCATCCCTTTGCAACCCCTCTTTCCTAATCATCTATTTCAACTTCTCCTGGCTAGGTCAACATTGTATCACTCAGTCTCACCTCCCCGGTTCCACAGTAACAACCCACAGACCGCATATCACAGGTCTCCATTTAAACAGTCTCCACGTTCTACTAAATCCATTCCTGACACACACCGCCAGAAAACCCACACCTTACAACTTACAGCTAAGTACTCTATTGAAAAAAAAATTGTTTTTAAGTATTCATGTGAATCAATATTTTATTTCCTGTCTCTATTCCTTTATCCTGTATGTTTTTGTATGATTAAGGCTCACGCTGAATCGTCACAACTTTGTAGTCATTAAGTGATAAAGCTGTTCCTACATTTTTCTTAGTTTATACACTGAAACAACTAAATGCACTGACAGTTTTAACACATGTAAAGACTTAAACATACTGAGTGGTCCAAAACATGGAGAGACTTAAATGCACTGAGAGACTTAAACACTCTGAGAGATTTAAACACGCTTAGAGGTCCAAACACACTGAGAGAACTAAATGCACTGAGAGGTCCAAACAGAGAACTAAATGCACTGAGAGAGACTTAAACACAATGAGAGAATTAAACACACAGAGAGGTCAACACACACTAACAGACCTAAATTTACTGAGAGACTTAAATGCACTGAGAGACATAAACACACTGAGAGACTTAAACACACTGAGAAACCTAAATACATTGATAGACTTAAACACCTTGAGAGACTTAAACACATTGAGAGACATATATACACTGAGAGACTTATACAAACTAAGAGATTCAAACACACGCAGAGACTTAAACACGCTAAGAGACGACTAAACAGACTTAGGTAACTAAATTCACTGAGAGACTTAAACTCACTGAGCAACTTAAACATACTGATAAGTTCAAGCATTATGAGAGAATTAAATGCACTGAGAAATTTAAACATAATGAGAGCTCAAAACACACTAACAAACCTAAATGCACTAGGAGACTTAAACACACTGAAGGACTTAAACACATTGAGAAGTCCAAACACACTGAGAGACATAAATACACTAAGAGACTTAAACACACTGAGAGACATAAATACACTAAGAGACTTAAACAGACTGAGAGGTCCAAACAGACTGAGAGACTTAAACTCACTGAAAGGTCCAAACAGACTGAAAGACTTAAACTCATTGAGAGATTTAAACACAATGGGAGACCTAAACATGCTGAGGGACTAAAACACACTAAGAGACCTACGTACATGAAAAACATCAACACTGTGGGAGAGACTTAAACGCTGAAAGTCTTAAACCCACTTGGAGGTCAATACACACTGAGAGACCTAAACACATTGTGAGATTCAAACACACTGAGAGAATTAATAGCACTGAGAGACTTAAACACACTAAGAGACGAAAACACACTGATAGACTAAAACACACTGAGAGACTTAAAACACTGAGAGACTTAAACATACTGAGAGACTTAAAACACTGAGAAACCTAAACACTCTGAGAGACTTAAAAACACTGAGAGACCTAAATGCACTGAGATAAACGCAGTCAGAGTCTTAAGTACACTGAGAAACTTAAACTCACTGAGAGCTCCAAACACACTTAAACACACTGAGAGACTTAAACATCTGAGAGACTTAATCACACTTAGAGGTCCAAAATGACTGAGTGATCTAAATGCACTGAGAGACTTAAATACACTGAGTGACTTAAACACACTGAGAGAATTCATCACTCTGAGAGGTTCAAACACACTGAGAGAATTCATCACTCTGAGAGGTTCAAACACACTGAGAGAATTCATCACTCTGAGAGGTTCAAACACACTGAGAGAATTCATCACTCTGAGAGGTTCAAACACACTGAGAGAATTCATCACTCTGAGAGGTTCAAACACACTGAGAGAATTCATCACTCTGAGAGGTTCAAACACACTGAGAGAATTCATCACTCTGAGAGGTTCAAGCACACTGAGAGACCTAACCAGACTGAGAGATCTAGACACACTGAGATGTCAAAAAATACTGACAGACCTAAATGAACTGAGAAACTGAAATATACTGAGATACTTAAACACACTGAGAGGTCCAAACACACTGAGAGATGTAAACTTGCTGAGAGATTCAAATACACTGAGAAATCTAAACAACTGAGACCCTTGAAATGCCCTGACATATGAGACCCAGACAGACTGAGAAATTTGGACATTTGGAGAGATCCAGACACTGAAAGACCTAAATGCACTGAAAAACATGGACACATTGGCAGACCTAGACACACTGAGAAATCCAGACATACAGAGAAACCTGAACTCACAGACTTAAACACTGAGAGATCCAAACTCACAGAGAGACCTGAACACACAGAGTAACCAAGATGTGTAGAGACCAGGACAAACTGAGAGACCTGGACACACTGAGACATCCAGACACACCAAAACACACTAGGGACCATGATACACAGAGTGACCCAGAATTTCAGAAAGGCCTGGACATATAAGAAACTTTCAGAAATATGAGGTAGTTAAATAGAAAAATAAAAACAAAAATCTTGTTAAATGTAGCACAAGATTTAATGTAATAAATGGCACAAAACATATCTGATTATTAGAGTAACATATAATTCATACAGAAATGTGTTAATAGCATACACAAATTTGCCATCTGACAATAGTAAGATTATTTACATGAATCATGTCATGTATCTGTCTAAAATAGGAAATTATTTACAGTCCTCAAAAAAGGGAAATGCAGAAAATGATTACTGTCCGTATATTTATATAAGTTCATAAGTATGATTACTATCCATATATTTATATATAAGTTCATCAGTCTGTGCAATCAAAACACATTCCCTGAGAATATCACATCATTTAATATAGCCATTTGAATATCACATCATCTAATACAGACATGAGAATATCACATCATTTATAACAGTCTTGAGAATATCACATCATTTAATACAAACACGAGACTATCACATCATTTATAACAGTCTTGAGAATATCACATCATTTAATACAGACATGAGAATATCACATCATTTATAACAGTCTCGAGAATATCGCATCATTTAATACAAACATGAGAATATCACGTCATCTAAAACATATATGAGAATACCACATCATTTGATACAGACATGAGAATTTCACATCATTTAATACAGACATGAAAATATCACATTATTTAATATAGACATGAGAATATCATATCATTTAAAACAGGCATAGGACTATTAGATTATTTATATGAACATGAGATCATCCGATAACTGCCATGAGACCATTAGATAATTTAATACAGTCACATGACCATTAAATAATTTAATACAGTCATGAGACCATTAGATCATATAATACAGTCAATGAGACCATTAGATCATATAATACAGTCATGAGACCAGTAGATCATACAATACAGTCATGAGACTATTAGATAATTTAATACAGTCATGAGACCATTAAATAATTTAATACAGTCATGAGACCATTAGATAATTTAATGCAATAATGAGACAATTAGATCATTTAATACAGTCGTGAGACCGTTAGATAATTTAATGCAGTAATGAGACAATTAGATCATTTTAATACAGTCATGAGACCATTAAATAATTTAATACAGTCATGAGACCGTTAGATAATTTAATGCAATAATGAGACATTTAGATAATTTAATACAGTCATGAGGCCATTAAACAATTTAATACAGTCATGAGACTGTTAGATAATTTAATGCAATAATGAGACAGTTAGATCATTGAGACAGTTAGATAATTTAATACGGTCATGAGACCATTATATCATTTAATAGAGTCATGAGACCATTATATCATTTAATACAGTCATGAGACCATTAGGTCATTTAATACAGTCATGAGACCATTATATCATTTAATACAGTCATGAGACCATTATATCATTTAATACAGTCATGAGACCATTATATCATTTAATACAGTCATGAGACCATTATATCATTTAATACAGTCATGAGACCGTTAGGTCATTTAATACAGTCATGAGATCATTAGATCATTAAATACAATCATGAGACCATTAGATCATTTAATGCAGTCATGAGATCATTAGATCATTTAATACAGTTATGAGATCATTAGATCATTTAATACAGTTATGAGACCATTAGATCACTTAATACAGTCATGAGACCGTTAGATCATTTAATGCAGTCATGAGACCGTTAGATCATTTAATGCAGTTATGAGATTGTTAGACCATTTAATACATTCATGAGACCATTAGATAATATAACACAGTCGTGAGACCATTAGATCAGCATTGATGTAAGTATTATATATGAAATGACTGAATAATGATTGTGCTCATGAGCTGAGAATGTGTTCTGTTCCAGACAGCCTGGACATCCCAGATGCCCCAGACAGCCTGTACTAAAAGGTGGAAACTTGCCTGAAGCTGAGAGCAAGGAAGAGACATTTTCCACAGGTTCTCCACAGAAAAAGAAGAAGATGGAGAAAACTAAGAAGGGCAAGAAAAAGAGTAAGATGAAAACAAGAACAGATAGCTTGAGTGGCAATGATGGTTCTGCCTGCCTTTGTCAAACATTCTTGGTGAGGGGATACATGTGCTTTTTGTCTCTCTATAACCTGATCTTTTAGTATTGGTTCTTTATAATATTGTTCTCATAGTAATAATGTCACAGTATTGCTGTCAAGTTCTGATATTATTACAATGTTCTTGTCATGTTGTGAAAATATTGTCATAATGTTTTAGCCACAGTGTTGTTATTATCACATGGCAAAGTATTATAATACAGTATTGTATGATTAGAACTTGAAAAAATCATAGACACAGCACTTTTAGAGAGAGAAAAATGACAAGAAAATTACCTGGGACTTGAACCATGGAGTCCAGTAGAACAAGCAGCCATCTAGCCAGAGAGAACAGTGCATTAATCAACTTGCATCATAAATAACCAACATTTGACAGGAAATATTAGCAAACATACTCTTGGATGGATGCTAGAACATGCGGCAGAGCATTTATGGGGTTCTCCTAAATGCAGTTAAGCCAGAGTTTGAATGTTGAACTGTGAACTTTGCTATCTCATTCTCGTCCAAAAAAAAACATACAGTACTATCAAACAACTTTTTTTTAAGGGAGAGGGGTGCTAGATAGCTAAGTTGATTAAAGCACTGTTTCTCATGACTAGATAGCTAAGTTGATTAATGCACTGTTTCTCATGACTAGATAGCTAAGTTGATTAATGTACTGTTTTCTCAGGAATAGATAGCTAAGTTGATTAATGCACTGTTTTTTCATGACTAGATAGCTAAGTTGATTAATGCACTGTTTTTTCATGACTAGATAGCTAAGTTGATTAATGCACTGTTTCTCATGACTAGATAGGTAAGCTGATTAATGTACTGTTTCTCATGACTAGATAGCTACTTGTTCTACTGGAGTTAATGATTCAAGTTCCATGTAATTCTCATGTCATTTTCCTGTCTTTCACATCTACAGGTGCTTTGTCTATGATTTCAGTGGTGCTGTATGTCCAAGATTTAAAGAACAATCTGATTCTCTATGGGGTAGAAAATGCATTTGATCTATAAAACTTATTTTCTGTGCTGCTTTGTATTCTCATGCTTGGGAAAATGTGTGTACAGTGTACAGTTCCATGTACAGCATCTCATTGTACATCTTAGTATATAGATAAGTTGGCCTCTCCCTGCAGGAAAATATTCATTGTTTTCAGAGACAACTTCACACAACACAGATATGTCAGGTACATCTACTTCCACTACATAATGTGTTCTAGAGTGTTTTATATCTAATTCCACTGCATAATGTGTTCTAGAGAATTTTATATCTACTTTCACTACACCATGCACTCTAGAGAGTTTTATATTTACTTTCACTACATAATATGTTCTAGAGAGGTTTATATCTACTTCCATTACATAATATGTTCTAGAAATTTTTATATCTACTTCCACTACACAATATGTTCTACAGAGTTTTATACTTCCATTATATAATATATACTAGAGAGTTCTATACTTCCACTACGTTATGTGTCCTAGAGAGCTTTATAAAAGTGTGTCCGGTAAGTAATGAGACTTATTTTATTCATTCAGTCAGCAGGGTGGGGGTGGGGAGAGGATTCTCCGGGCCTGAAGATTAGTGGGGGATGTTAGGTAAAGGGTCGATATCCTGTCATTTGACTCTGAGCTTTTACAGAGTGCGGATCGCTTGCGAAGTAGACGAAGCGTTACGGTCAAAATGCAGAGGAGTGTCGAGCAGTGACACACGATAAAAGTTTTGTGTTAAACTTGAAAACTCTATAACCGAGACGCTTGCTAGGATACAGAAAGCCCACGGAAGGATGCTCTATGGAAAGCGCAGGTGTTTCCATGGCACAGACGCTCAACGAAAAGACAGAGCTCTGAGTGGCACACTGCCGAGTCTCCTCGAACAAAGAAGGCTCGAATGAGCAAATTGAAGATGAAATAGATGGTCATTGTCTTTGTTGACTCTAAAGGTGTTGTCCTTAAGGAGTTGGTACCACCCGGACAAATGGTCATCGTAGCATTTTACGTGACAGTGCTTAAAAGGCTGAAGAACAGAGTCGTGCGCATCCGCCCGGAGATCGCCAGAACCATAAAAACAATGCGCCGAGCCATGTGTCTCTGTGAAAGAGTTTCTGGCGAAACAAACCATGGCAACGCTGTGCCAACCTCCCTACAGCCGGGAATTGACCCAGGCTGACTTCTTTTTGTTTCCCTGGCTCAAATCAAGCTTGAAGGGCCGGCATTTTGGGAATGTTAATAACGTGCAAGCTGCCGTGACGAGTGTTTTGAAGGAGATCCATATTCAAGACTTCCAGGCGAGCTACAACGCGTGGCAGAACTGCCATGAACTGCTCAAGAGTGTTATTTCGAGGAATTTTAAGTATATGGATGTATATCTTGAACAAATCGAATTTTATGGAATCAGTCTCATTTCTTACCGGACACACCTTGTCATACATACATATTTTCTAGAGAGCTTTATATCTGCTTCAATTACATTATGTGTTCTAGAGAGTTTTATAAAGTGTGAATAATTTAAGAGTCCTATAAATTGTGAAGATTTATAGTAGTATAAAATTGTAAAGAGTCCTTTAAAGAATTCTCACAATTTCCAGAAAACTGACAAAGAAAAGAAATCACAGAAAGAGAAGATAAAAGAAAGTGTCAAGGTAAAGATGACGACGTTTTATGTTATATGAGGTCTGACACCACACACACACACACACACACACAAACTATAATGTTTCTATAGAGTGCATGTGAGACCCTATAGCTTGGAAACCAAGAATGGAAGGGAGAGAGAAAAATCTGGTTACAGAGCATGTTCTAACATATTGCAGTAAGACAATTCTCAGCTTCATAGCTTTACTCATCACTAGCGAGCATGTGTTCAAATATGAGGCGTATACTTACACTCGGTCGGAAAATGGCGAGTGCAAAAAACAATGAGTTAACATCAAGTTTCTGTGAAGCTGAAGAAATCTGCTATTGAAACTTTTCAATTACTGACAGAGGCTTACACTGATAAGTGCTTATCTCATGCACGTTTTTGAATGACACAAATGATTTTCAGAAGGCAGAGAAAGCATGAAAGATGATGACCATCGGCTGGATTTTGCACCAAGATAATGCACCAGCCTATAGTGCTTTCTCTGTTAGGCAGTTTTTAGCTAATCACGACATCGCTGTGCTTTAGCACCCACCATATTCACCAGACCTGGCTTCCTGTGAATTCTGTCTGTTCCCAAAGATCAGGTTGGTGTTTAAAGGAACCAACTTTTTGTCAGTAGAAGATCTGAAAACAAAAAGACTAAGATCCTCAACAGCCATTCAAGAATTGCTAAGAACGTTGGCAGCATCGTCTGCAGCTTTATTTCAACTCAGATGGAAGCTATTCTGAAGGAGATAGAATATCATTTTTTCAGCTTGCTCAGTAACATGAGATACAGGTACAGTCTTGTTTTGTTTTTGTGTGTGTGTGTGACAGACCTCATATGTGTGGAAATATAATGGTGAGGAATTAATTGTCAGTAATGTGTTGTGTCAGTAGTGTGGTTATCATTGTCAGTGGTATGATGTCATCATTGTCAGTAGTGTGCTGTCATCATTGTCAATAATGTGGTGTTATTGTCAGCAGTGTGGTGTTATTTTCAGCAGTGTGGTGTTATCAGTGTCATTAGTGTGGTGTTATCAATGTCAGTAATGTGGTGTCACAATTGTCAGTAGTGTGGTGTCATCATTGTCAGTGGAGTGTCATGACACCAAGGTTAGTGTCATATATTCCCATTTATTCCATTCTCACTTTTTCCAATCTGATCCATGGGCTGATAAGGATAATGTCCCCATTCTGCGCTGTTGGCGAGATCTTCAGCTGCCGTGCGTGGAGCGGTGCTCCTCCCGGCCAATGAAGAAATTTGCAAATGAGGTTGCCGCGCAGCATCACTGCGGAAAAGGTGGTAGAAAGGATAACGCGAAGCAAACAGTCAAATCACGGCACCTCTGGTCTGGAGGTCGGCCACGTCCTGAGTGCAGTCATATCGGGTGAAATGCATGAACCGGCTTGTCCCAAAGGTTAAGACACTGCTGGCTTGACTCTTCAAATGCCGCGCGTGGAGTGAAGCTCCTCCCGGTTAAGGAAGTAAATGCGGAAAAGAAATAAAGGTTGCTGTGCGGCGCCGATGGGAAAAGGTGGTGGAAAGTGAAGTTTAACCGGTATGTCCAGTAGTATCGCTACGAGAGCTATACCACGGCACCTCTGCTCTAGAGGCCGCCCACGTCCGAAATACACCTACACTGGTGAAATATGCCTAAACCGGCACACACCAAGGGTGGAACTCGATGGCTAGACATGTCATGCCACCTCCGCTCTAGAGGTCGGTAACGCCTGATAAACACCCATACTGGTGAATTTTGCCTAAACCGGCTGATACCAGGGGTGAATCTTGAAGGCTATGCATGTCACAGTACCTCTGCCCTAGAGGTCGGTCCCGTCCCAAACACGCCCATACTGGGAAATGCCTAAACCGGCTCAACCCAGGGGTAGAAGTCACTAGTGGCGAGGATTCGTCCTCCTGGACAAAAGCTCCATCCTGGTCACAACTAGGAAGGGTAGCGGCCACGACCGCAAAATGCTGAAGTCGGAGACACTGGACCAGGGAAGTATAGATAGGCAACCACCTCTCACCCGGCGGGGATGTCTGCGTATCCTAATCACGCTGAGGTTTTCCGGTGAGAAAGTCCAACCCTGGACTGGATGGGCAACCACCTCTCACCCGGCGGTGATACACGGGTATCTCAAAACACGTCGAGGTTTTCCGGTGAGAAAGTCCAACTCTGGCCTGGGTGGGCTACCGCCTCTCACCCAGCGGGAATGCACTGATATCCTAAACACGTCGAGGTCTTCCGGTGAGAAAGTCCAATCCTAGACTAAACTGGTGCAATGAAAACCACGGTGTCACGCAATCCCGCTTCCGAGACCCACCAAGAATACAGGCTAAAGCACTGTGATACTCTGAACCCCTTGTGGTCCTTTCGTGGATCTCGTGTGGTCTATTTTGGACCACACAGGGGACCACGGTACCTAACGAGGACCACAGGCGTGAATTCAGTAGGTTCACAGTGCGGTTTTTGGTGGTAGAAGTGAACGAAGAAGAAGAAGTCCCCATTCTCTCTTTTTACCATCTGATCCAAGGGCTGATAAGGCTAATGTCCCCATTCTCTCTTTTTCCCATCTGATCCTTGTGCTGATAAGGCTAATGTCCCCATTCTCTCTTTTTTCCTATCTGATCCATGGGCTGATAAGGCTAATGTCCCCATTCTCTCTTTTTCCCATCTGTTCCATGGGCTGATAAGGCTAATGTCCCCGTTCTCTCTTTTTCTCATCTGATCCATGGGCTGATAAGGCTAATGTCCCCATTCTCTCTTTTTCCTATCTGATCCATGGGCTGATAAGGCTAATGTCCCCATTCTCTCTTTTTCCCATCTGATCCATGGACTTATAAGGCTGATGTCCCCATTCTCTCTTTTTCTCATCTGATCCATGGGCTGATAAGGCTATTGTCGCCGTTATCTCTTTTTCCTATCTGATCCATGGGCTGATAAGGCTATTGTCGCCATTCTCTCTTTTTCTCATCTGATCCATAGGCTGATAAGGCTATTGTCGCCATTCTCTCTTTTTCCTATTGATCCATGGGCTGATAGGCCTAATGTCGCCATTCTCTCTCTTTCTCATCTGATCCATGGGCTGATATGGCTATTGTCGCCATTCTCTCTCTTTCTCATCTGATCCATAGGCTGATAAGGCTATTCTCGCCATTCTCTCTTTTTCTCATCTGATCCAAGGGCTGATAAGGCTATTGTCGCCATTCTCTCTCTTTCTCATCTGATCCATGGGCTGATATGGCTAATGTCGCCTTTTTCTTCTCTTTCTCATCTGTAGACTAATTGCTTATTTTGTCCCTCCCCTTTACAGTCTCTGTGGCATATTCAGTCATGTTCTTGCAGGTCAAGCAGATCTCTGTCAGATAAGTTTTTAAAAATTTATTTACCTGTTGTTTGTTGTCCTCGACAAAGTGTCATAAACAAAATACATGGATGCTTTGTCTCATTCTCGAGTGTTCTTTTCATTTTAGTCTGTTGCCAGTTCTCATGTTGTGTCTTTTCTTCTTCAGATTTTTGTGTTAAACTGAACTGTGTACGCTTCTGCTTGCTTGTACTGCAATAATTGGAAATGTTGATCAGCACTCAGTGTTTTAGTATATATGCTACCTGTAGATATATATGATATCTATAGATATCAATGATGTCTGTTGATATATATATGTGTGTGTGTGTACGAGGGTATGATATTGGCAGGTATAAATGATGTTTTACAGAGATATGTGAGATGGCTGTAAGTTGTTTAAACTGATGATAGTTTTCTGTGTCTGTGTTCTCATCTACATGGCCCTGCATGTGATTTAATCTCTTAAAGTGAGCTTTGATATTAAGCAACAAATTGATACAAATTAAATGTCTACTTTGAGTGCTGTGAACTGTAGTGATGTCAAAATAATTAATGTGTAAGTATACACATGTAAGAATATAACTGTGTAGTAATGTGTGAGTGCTGTGAGCTACATCTGTAGTAATGTGTGCTCCTTTGAGTGCTGTGAGCTACATCTGTAGTAATGTGTGCACAGTTTTAGTTAGTTTCATGATTATCCCAGAACAAAGGACAAAAATCCGAGACTTCAGAAAGAGGTGAAACAACTGACAAGCCAGAAACTCTAGAGATCTGGACATTAGCTGGAGAAATGCCGAATAAATCCGAACATGTGAGTTACTTATTTTCACTGTTTCTTATTCAGTTATATTTATTCTGCTTCATGTCTATACACATTTATTTCAGTCTTCCTTCACAGACACACCGTGACATCTTTCTCTCTCTCCCCTTCACACACAAACACGCACACATACACATAAATATAGTTTATTCGAACTGTACGGCTACGATAGGGATACTATAACCCATGTCCCATGGGCTACTTGTGGCATGTGAGACCCTTAATTGTTGTCTGTAATTACGAAGCGTCTATTTGTTGTTGTTGTTGTTGTTAAAATTATTTTTATGCCATAGTAATTTTATTTAAAACTTTGTTTAGGAAATAAACTGAAACAACTGCAAAACTAGCCATACATTTTAAGAGAACAGTTTTCATTTTCGCTAGAAGTTAGCCCTATTCTCATGCCGTCTAGCGCGGGAAGTTAATCCCATTTTCCTGCCATCTAGCGCGTGAGGTTATCCCCATTCCATTCTCCTGCCATCTAACGCAGGAAATTAGCCTCACTTCTTCTGCCAAATAACGCGGAAAGTTATCCCCACTTCTCCTGCCATCAAACGCAGGAAATTAGCCTCACTTCTTCTGCCAAATAACGCGGAAAGTTACCCCCACTTCTCCTGCCATCTAACGAGGAAAGTTACTCCCACTTCTCCTGCCATCTAGCGAGGAAAGTTAGCCTCACTTCTCCTGCCATCTAGCGGGGAAAGTTACCCCCACTTCTCCTGCCATCTAGAGGGGAACGTTAGCCCCACTTCTCCTGCCATCTAGCGCTGGAAGTTAGCCTCACTTCTCCTGCCATGTAACGGGGAAAGTTACCCCCACTTCTCGTGCCATGTAATGAGGAAAGTTATCCCCACTTCTCCTGCCATCTAACGAGGAAAGTTAGCCCCACTTCTCCTGCCATCTAGCGGGGAAAGTTAGCCTCACTTCTCCTGCCATCTAGAGCTGGAAGTTACCCCCAATTCTCCTGCCATCTAACGGTGAAAGTTAGCCCCACTTCTCCTGCCATCTAGTGCGGAAAGTTAGCCCAACTTCTCCTGCCATCTAGCGCGGAAAGTTACCCCCACTTCTCCTGCCATGTAACGGGGAAAGGTAGCCCCACTTCTCCTGCCATCTAGCGCGGAAAGTTAGCCCCATTTCTTCTGCCATCTAACGAGGAAAGTTAGCCCTACATCTCCTGCCATCTAACGAGGAAAGTTAACCCCACATCTCCTGCCATCTAGCGAGAAAGTTAGCGCCACTTCCCCTGCCATCTAACGAGGAAAGTTAGCCCCACTTCTCCTACCATCTAGCGTGAAAAGTTAGCCCCACTTCTCCTGCCATCTAGCGCGGAAAGTTAGCCCCATTTCTTCTGCCATCTAACGAGGAAAGTTAGCCCCACATCTCCTGTCATCTAACGAGGAAAGTTAGCCCCACATCTCCTGCCATCTAACGAGAAAGTTAGCCCCACTTCCCCTGCCATCTAACGAGGAAAGTTAGCCCCACTTCTCCTACCATCTAGCGTGAAAAGTTAGCCCCACTTCTCCTGCCATCTAGCGCGGAAAGTTAGCCCCACTTCTCCTGCCATCTAACGAGGAAAGTTAGCCCCACTTCTCCTGCCATCTAACGCGGAAAGTTAGCCCCACTTCTCCTGCCATCTAACGAGGAAAATTACCCCCACTTCTCCTGGCATCTAACGAGGAAAATTACCCCCACTTCTCCTGCCATCTAACGAGGAAAGTTACCCCCACTTCTCCTGGCATCTAACGAGGAAAGTTAGCCTCACTTCTCCTGCCATCTAGCGGGGAAAGTTACCCAAACCTCTCCTGCCATCTAGCAGGGAAAGGTACCCCCAATTCTCCTGCCATCTAACGAGGAAAGTTACCCCCACTTCTCCTGCCATCTAGCGCTGGAAGTTACTCCCACTTCTCCTGCCATCTAACGAGGAAAGTTAGCCCCACTTCTCTTGCCATCTAACGAGGAAAGTTAGCCCCACTTCTCCTGCCATCTAACGGGGAAAGTTAGCCCCACTTCTCCTGCCATCTAACGGGGAAAGTTAGCCCCACTTCTCCTGCCATCTAACGGGGAAAGTTAGCCCCACTTCTCCTGCCGTCTAGCATGGGAAGATAACCATATGTCTATTCCGCGAAATATGTAGCATGTTGCAGTCGTCCATACATCCCGCGCAAACGTATAGCATGTTACTGTAGTGCACACATTCTATGCAGCATGTAGTATGTTACTGTAGTGCACACATTCTATGCAGCATGTAGTATGTTACTGTAGTGCACACATTCCGCGCAAAACTATAACTGTAGTGCACACAATCCGGCAATAAATAGCATATTACTGCTGTGCACACAATCCGCGCAAAGTATAGCATTTTACTGAATTGCACACATTCCGTGCAATGTACAGCATGTTACCCGCCTGCACATATTCCACGCAGTATATAGCATATTACTGCAGTGCACACATTCCAGACATAATATAGCGTATTACTGCACTGCATAAATCCAGCACATTATGTTACATGTTATTATACTGTACACATTCAGCACAATATGTAGCATGTTACTGCAGTGCTCACATTCCACGTAATGCGTAGCATGTTGCTGTAGTGGCCACATTCCGCACAAACGTATATCATGTTCCTGTAGTGTCCACATTCCGCTCAAACGTATAGCATGTTAGTGTGCTTCTCACATTCAGCGCAATGTATAGTATATTATTGCACTGCACACATTCTGTGCAATGTATAACATGTTACTGTGCTACACATATTCCACGCAAAGTATAGCATGTTACTGTGCAGGACACATTCAGCGCAGTATGTGGCATGTTACTGTACTGCACATATTCCGCCCAATGTATAGCATGTTACTTTGTTGCACATATTTCGTGCAGTGTATAGGATGTTACTGCGCTGCAGACATTCCGTGCAATGTACAGGATGTTACTGCGCTGCAGACATTCCGTGCAATATATAGCATGTTACTGCACTACCTACATTCTGCGCATTATTTAGCATGTTATTGTACTGCATACATTCCGCGCAATGTGTAGCATATTTATGTAGTACTCATATTCCACGCAATGCGTAGCATGTTGCTGTAGTGCTCACATTCCGCCCAATATGGTGTATGTTACTGCGCTCCACACATTCTGCGCATTGTACAGCATGTTACTGTAGTGGACACATTCAGCACAATGTATAGCATGTTACTGTAGTGGACACATTCAGCGCAATGTATAGCATGTTACTGTAGTGGACACATTCAGCGCAATGTATAACATGTTACTGTAGTGGACACATTCAGCACAATGTATAGCATGTTACTGTAGTGGACACATTCAGCACAATGTATAGCATGTTACTGTAGTGGACACATTCAGCGCAATGTATAGCATGTTACTGTAGTGGACACATTCAGCGCAATGTATAGCATGTTACTGTAGTGCCCACATTCCGCGCAATGTATTGCATGTTACTGTAGTGCCCACATTCCGCTCAATGTATAGCATGTTACTGTAGTGCTCACATTCCGCGCAGTGTATAGCATGTTACTGTAGTGCCCACATTCCGTGCAATGTATAGCATTTTACTGTAGTGGACACATTCAGCGCACACGTATAACATGTTATGTAGTGCCCACATTCAGCGCACACGTATAACATGTTATGTAGTGCCCACATTCAGCGCACACGTATAACATGTTACTGTAGTGCCCACATTCAGCGCACACGTATAACATGTTACTGTAGTGGACACATTCAGCGCACACGTATAACATGTTACTGTAGTGCCCACATTCAGCGCACACGTATAACATGTTACTGTAGTGCCCACATTCAGCGCACACGTGTAGCATGTTACTGTAGTGCCCACATTCAGCGCACACGTATAACATGTTACTGTAGTGCCTACATTCAGCGCACACGTGTAGCATGTTACTGTAGTGCCCACATTCAGCGCACACGTGTAGCATGTTACTGTAGTGCCCACATTCAGCGCACACGTATAACATGTTACTGTAGTGGACACATTCAGCGCACACGTGTAGCATGTTACTGTAGTGCCCACATTCAGCGCACACGTATAACATGTTACTATAGTGGACACATTCAGCGCACACGTGTAGCATGTTACTGTAGTGCCCACATTCAGCGCACACGTGTAGCATGTTACTGTAGTGCCCACATTCAGCGCACACGTATGTTACTGTAGTGCCCACATTCAGCGCACACGTGTAGCATGCTACTGTAGTGCCCACATTCAGCGCACACGTATAACATGTTACTGTAGTGGACACATTCAGCGCACACGTATAACGTGTTACTGTAGTGCCCACATTCAGCGCACACGTGTAGCATGTTACTGTAGTGCCCACATTCAGCGCACACGTATAACATGTTACTGTAGTGGACACATTCAGCGCACACGTATAACATGTTACTGTAGTGCCCACATTCAGCGCACACGTATAACATGTTACTGTAGTGGACACATTCAGCGCACACGTATAACATGTTACTGTAGTGCCCACATTCAGCGCACACGTATAACATGTTACTGTAGTGGACACATTTCGAGAAAACGCATAACATGTTACTGTCATGCACACATTCCGCACAATGTATAGCATGTTACAGTGCTGCACACATTCTGCGCTATAATGGATTTTTGTGTATTTTCGTCGTTCTTCTTCCTGGTGTCTGTGCTATCAATAGGGTATATATCTGTTGGTGACACAGACTTTGCTGTGTATATGACACTCGTTAGTTGGCCGCGTCGACATGAGTCGTGCTGATTCACGATACGCACGTGAATACCAAGGTCGACTTCTATCTTACTTCTTTGAGAGTTGAGGTTACCAGGCCAGTTACACACATAATTCCAGCTCTCACTCTCACCTTCTGGATTAGTTACACACCGTTCCAGACATACTTCTCATCCAGGCTCTTTAAACCTCACGTTGACGACAGCTGGTACAGATAGTCAAGTAAATCCTGGGTGACGGTGACTTGGAACATTTTTTTTTTTTTTTAATGGAATGATGAAAATGCTGATGAAAAATAACATTACATTCGACTGCCGGCTGGTTAACCCTGCCATGTGGCCAGTCTATTCATACGTACAACTAAAATGTTCATCTGTTCCACGAAGACATCACACAGCTCGACAAAAACACGTCCACACAGTTCCACGTTCAAACCAAGACTCCCCACGACGTGCTTTGCACACGGACACCTAACGACGTGCCTTGCACACGGACGTTTCTAACGACGTGCTTTGCACACGTACTTTTCTAACGACGTGCTTTGCACACGGACATGAGTTGTAGTCTACGAGAACACAACTACTAGCAATACACAAATACTCTCTGTACAGAATTGCTATTCTGTTACAGAATATCTCCCTACCCCCTACAGGTAGATATTTGGCCATCAAATATCTTTAAAAAAAAAAAATTTCGAACTTTGACAGAAAACCCTCACTAATGTGAGCTAGAACCATGAAGATAAAACTGCTTATTCAGCTACAAAAAAATTTCAGCCACGCACAATGTGTACAAAATAAGTACGTTAAACCTTTGTGGTGCAACCAGAATATACATATACTGACCACTGTGCAGATAACGAGTGTCATGAACGACACCAGCTATTTCGACCTAATGACATCCTTCACAAACAATAGGACGTCAGACCAATAAAAAAATATAATACATGACATACAACTGCAAATCACACATTATCACACAGTAAGATATGCTACATCATAAATTATATGACATAACACCAGCCATCTGACACAGCAGCAAATATCTGACACATCATCAAAGATATGCCACATCATCAAATATCTGACACATCATCAAATATCGGACACATCATCAAAGATATGCCACATCATCAAATATATGACACATCATCAAGACATTAATTGGCAGAACAGACAAGGTCAAGACAAACAGACAAACGGAACTCATCGCTGGCCAACCGCTCTAGAAGCAACCGACAAAAAAAAAAAACATCGCAGCTCGGCTGTCAAACAGCATATAGATAGTATGAACACAGCATAGCTTAGCTAAACGCAGGTTATGCAGGGCAATAGTACCATAGTGCTCCAAACAAAACACAACATGATCGGAAAACAGTTATTCATAAACCGAAGACTATATACAAAGCAACACACAAACAGGTGTGTTTTAAATGCATAGTGAAATACAATCACGGTTGTGAAAAAGAAAAAAAATGCATGATGAAAGAACAATCATTTACAAAAACAAATATGGTACACAACCCATTAACAATCTCAGTACCGCACAAATAAAAACAAGGGCGGTCAAGAGCTCAACTCTTTCAGTCAGTAGAGCAGGCCCACACTCGCATACCGTGAATACTTTGTTCACAGTCATATACACATCAACTAGCAGGCCTCCACGTGAAACACAACACAACCACATGGGTGCACCCAAAACAGTACAAACACGAAGGCACGGGCGACGACACGGGCCATAACCTCCAACCACGCACGGAAAATATGCAGTCTCGAGTACTAGCCACAGACCAACGCAAAAATAAAGGCGCCAGTACTCGAAGCACACGTAAAATACAATAAAACCCAAAAATCAACCTGGCCAAATATATCAAAACAAAAAGCCAAGTTGCAGGACAAGAATAAAGTTACACAAAATGTGTTGACATAAATGGCGTAGGGAGGAAAAAAAAACACGCCAACTCCCTGACTATAAGTATAGTACACACATAAACAGTGCGAAATAAAAAAGAAAATGCAGCGTATACCATGCACACGCAACGCTCAACAAAAGCGAGCATACCATTGTGCTCAAATATTACATAATAACAATCGCCCAGTAAAAAAAAAACATATAAACAACCGAAAAGATTTGACACAATCATGGCAATGGCACAGCAAGCAAACTCAGTGCATAACCTAATGTAACTGCATTATTGTCCTATAAGTAAGGGAAGATAACCCAAACTAATCCGAAACTGTTACTACGAGCCACCACAAGACCTGATGAATTCCATCAAAATAAAAGGAAATTAGTCCAAAAGCGCTTGAAAATACTTACTCCTGAAACGAGAGAAAGCGAAACAAGTTCCAAGTTCTTACTCCGAGAGGCTGTAGCTGGTTCCCCGCCAGTCGTGATAACTACAGGTAGAGTCCGAGCACATTCTTCCCAGCTGTAGAGAGTCAGGGTGTGATCTCCTCCGTATGCACAGCAGACTAGAGTGCCGAATCATCTCCCCATCCGCCTTCAGGACAGCTTGGAAAGGCTAGTACGATTATCCCTCACAGTGGCAGAATACACGAACAGATCCCTCTCACGTACGGACAGCATACGACAGTCAGGCTCATACAAACAACGATGAATGAAAACAGTCCATGCCGCTCACAGTTCTTGTTGGCGAAATCGAAAATAACAAGAATAGCGACGACACAGAGCAGCAGGAGTTCGTCGTACCTTAGGGCCAGGACTTTACCTTCTGTACCAAGTGTGTGTGTCGCCCCACTGCAACACGTCCACCGATCGTAGTTTTATGTCGCCAAGGTGGGTCTCCCCGACGGCACCAATTATAATGGATTTTTGTTTTGTATCTTCGTCTTCGTCGTTCTTCTTCGTGGTGTCTGTGCTATCAATAGGGTATATATCTGTTGGTGACACAGACTTTGCTTTGTATATGACGCTCGTTAGTTGGCCGCGTCGATATGAGTCGTGCTGATTCACGATACGCACGTGAATACCAAGGTCGACTTCTAACTTACTTCTTTGAGAGTTGAGGTTACCAGGCCAGTTACACACATAATTCCAGCTCTCACTCTCACCTTCTGGATTAGTTACACACCGTTCCAGACATACTTCTCATCCAGGCTCTTTAAACCTCACGTTGACGACAGCTGGTACAGATAGTCAAGTAAATCCTGGGTGACGGTGACTTGGAACATTTTTTTTTTTTAATGGAATGATGAAAATGCTGATGAAAAATAACATTACATTCGACTGCCGGCTGGTTAACCCTGCCATGTGGCCAGTCCATTCATACGTACAACTAAAATGTTCATCTGTTCCACGAAGACATCACACAGCTGGACAAAAACACGTCCACACAGTTCCACGTTCAAACCAAGACTCTCCTTAACGACGTGCTTTGCACACGGACACCTAACGACGTGCTTTTATTTCACACGGACGTTTCTAACGACGTGCTTTGCACACGTACTTTCCTAACGACGTGCTTTGCACACGGACGTTTCTAACGACATGCTTTGCACACTGACATGAGTTGTAGTCTACGAGAACACAACTACTAGCAATACACAAATACTCTCTGTACAGAATTGCTATTCTGTTACAGAATATTACGTAGCATGTCACTGCACTGCACATATTCCGCACAGTACGATGGTTGATTGATAAATTCGCGGCCTAAGGTACAAATACTTGAAACACACAGTTGATATTAGTTGCATTTGTAAATATGGTTAATGTAAGATTAAACACCCACCAAGTTTCAAGAAATTAACTGCAACCAATTTTTTTTTTTTTCAGGAAGTGGTAAAGGGTGGCAGAAATTGAGAAAATGGATAAAATTTCTCATCGAGCAGTCATTCGCTACCTCTGCATCAAGGGCTTATCATCGAAGGAGATCCATGAGGATATGGTGGAGACTCTAGGGGAGAGTGCCCCTTCTTACAGGACAGTGAAGAAATGGGCAGCTCAATTCAAACATGGAAGGGAGAGTCTGGAAGATGATCCCCGTCCAGGAAGACCAAGAGCGGTAACCACCGATGAAACCACCGGCAGAATCCATGACATCATAATGGAGGATCGACGACTAACTGAGCGGTACATTGATACTGAGTTGGGCATTTCCCAGGAACGTGTTCATGCCATTATTCACAATGATCTTCAGTGACAAAGGTCTCTGCTCGATGGGTCCTGAAACTTCTTGGAGCTGATCACAAACGACAGCGTCTCAGCATGTCAAGAGACAATCTTGGCCATTTTTCTGCAGATCCTGAAAAGTTTCTCCAGCAGTTTGTGACTGGATGAGACTTGAGTTCACCATTTTCAACCATAAACCAAAGAACAGTCAAAGGAGTGGAAACATCATAGATCCCCACTTCAAAAGAAAGCAAGGGTGGCTCTGTCTGCAGGCAAACTGATGGCTTCCATCTTTTGGGATTCAAAAGATGTGTTATTGCTGTAGTGCCCACATTCCGCACAAACAGCACGGTAATATGCTATACATTGCGAGGAATGTATGCAGCACGGTAAGGAGGTGCTCGAGGAACATCTGAGCAAGACATACTCTGATAAAAATCAGCATACACCACTCGAGCAGATGAAAGGTCCATTGTGTGGCCCTGTGCACCAGGCAGCAAATTCAAATGCAGTCCACCAACCTTACAAGAAGTAGAGAGCATCGTAGGAAAAGCTAAAGGCAAGTCAGCACCAGGCCCAAATGGCGTCCCTTATATACTATACAAAAGATGCCCCGAAGTACTAAAGAAGCCCCATAAACTCCTACGAACAGCATGGACCAAGGGACTCATAAGTAAAGAATGGAAAAAGGTTAATGGAGTTTACATCCCAAATGAGCAGAATTCCACTGAAATCAACCAGTTCAGACCGATCTCACTTCTAAATGTGGAAGGAAAGATATTCTTCTCTGTAATGGCAAGGAGACTAACAACATACCTCCTAGATTTTGGTTACGTTGATACATCTGTGCAGAAGAGAGGAATTCCAGGTTCCCCGGGATGTCTCGAGCATGCTTCAGTGATTTGGGAACCTATTCAACAGGCAAGATCTGGAAAGCAAGATCTACAGGTAATATGGCTTGACCTAGCCAATGCGTATGGCTCAATACCACACCAGATGATATGGCTAGCACTTGACATGTATCATGTACCAAAAGAAATCACGAAGGTGCTGAAAATGTACTTTACAGGGTTCCTCATGAGATTTGGAACATCAGGATATATTACAAAATGGATTGAGCTCCAGGTAGGAATTGCAATGGGCTGTACAATATCCCCCATACTGTTCGTACAACCATGCAAGTAATCATGAGAGCAGCAGAAGGCCCAAGGTTCAGAAATGGATGTCAGATGCTACCACTAAAAGCATTCATGGACGACATAACAGTAATAACAACCAGTGAAGCACAGGCACGAAAGATGTTAGAGTGTTTGGACAACCTTATCATATGGTACAGCATGAGCTTCAAGCCAAAGAAATCAAGAAGTCTGTCACTCATAAAGGGGAAAGTGATAGAAAGATCATACACAGTGGCAAATCAAATAATCCCAGCTGTAGGGGAAGAGCCAGTGAAGAGCCTTGGCAGAGTATATGATGCTTCCATGAAAGACTCAGACGCGGTGAAGCAGGTCATAGAAATGGCACAGAATGGACTAAACATCATAGACAAAAGCAGGCTACTGGGGAAGTTCAAAATATGGTGCCTCCTGTTCATGCTGATTCCAAAATTAATGTGGCCACTACTCATCTACGAAGTAAGTACCAGCACAGTAGAGGCAGTCGAAAGAAAGATAAATAAATCCATAAGAAAGTGGCTGGGCGTACCATCAGGATTAACTGATGTAGCACTATACTGCAAGAAGAGCAGATTGCAGCTGCCATTCAAATCTGTGGTGGAAGAATACAAGGTAGGAAAGACAAGCCTTGCAACGATGCTGCAAGAACCTACAGATTCAGTGGTACGAGAAATGCAGCCAACACTTAAAACTGAACGAAAATGGAAAGTAAGTGAGAAAGTGACTGCAGCCAGGGAAACAAAGGAGCTGAAAGAAGTAATAGGATACACCCAGACCAACAGAAGGGGATTTGGTCATGGTGAAATCAAATGGTGGTCAAAGGCCTCCTGTAAGGAAAGAAGGAATATGATCATCAGCGAAGTAAGGAATTCAGAGGATGATAAGCGGATCCAGAAGGCAGTCCAGCGGGTATTCTCTTCTTCCTGGTCCGCTATCAGCTGCTTGGCAAACCCGAAGGGATCTCTGTAGATCTTCTCTCTTGCGTATCTGGTTTCCCTCTTCCTTTTACATAGTCTTTCAGCTCTGCAAAGGGCATTGTGCTGGGATTTTAGATGCTTCCAAACCTGTCTTAGTCCTTCCTTTTCTGATTAGTGTGCCTTCTTGAACATTTTCCAGGCATGTTTCTTCTAATATCGTATTGCTTCTATTTTCCTCTGTCTTCTGGACTTTCTTGTGTTGCTTTTTCTCTTTTTGTCTGTTTGGTTCCAAACTCTTTGTGGCAGGGAAGATATATGAGGTTACCAAATGCTAATTTAATCCTTTTTGATCAGGAGAAGACTTTAGTCATGTTTTCCAATGATTTTTCCCTGTCCTTATTGTGTTCAAAAGGAAACAATCTTTTATATGTGATTTTTAGATGTTTACCAAAAAAAAATGGCCCAGGCATACACTTGTACATAGATGAAAGTGAATAAATAGCTCACGTGAATTTCCTGTCTGATTTTTGCCTCATTCAAACAAGTGTTTCCTTCCTGTTTGGGAAATTAATCTTCACGTTGTTTTTTTTTTCTGTCATGTAACAAATAATATGGAAGAATTTTCCTTTTGAAATTTAAGATTGTATCCGTCTTCCTCATACTGGTTTTCTGTTTAAGAAAATGGTAGGATTTTTTTTCTTTTCCTGATCAAAGGGGGGGGGGGGGGGGGGAGGATGAAAGGAAAAACAGTTTCCAGTTAGCAAGGGAGATAAGTTTCTGCTGAGTGGTCTCACTGATTTTGCTTCTGTCATGGGCGTATGTAACAGAATATCAATTCTGTACAGAGAGTATTTGTGTACTGCTAGTAGTTGTGTTCTCGTAGACTACAACTCATGTCAGTGTGCAAAGCATGTTGTTAGGAAAGTCCGTGTGCAAAGCACGTCGTTAGGAAAGTACGTGTGCAAAGCACGTCGTTAGAAACGTCCGTGTGAAATAAAAGCACGTCGTTAGGTGTCCGTGTGCAAAGCACGTCGTTAAGGAGAGTCTTGGTTTGAACGTGGAACTGTGTGGACGTGTTTTTGTCCAGCTGTGTGATGTCTTCGTGGAACAGATGAACATTTTAGTTGTACGTATGAATGGACTGGCCACATGGCAGGGTTAACCAGCCGGCAGTCGAATGTAATGTTATTTTTCATCAGCATTTTCATCATTCCATTAAAAAAATAATAAATGTTCCAAGTCACCGTCACCCAGGATTTACTTGACTATCTGTACCAGCTGTCGTCAACGTGAGGTTTAAAGAGCCTGGATGAGAAGTATGTCTGGAACAGTGTGTAACTAATCCAGAAGGTGAGAGTGAGAGCTGGAACTATGTGTGTAACTGGCCTGGTAACCTCAACTCTCAAAGAAGTAAGATAGAAGTCGACCTTGGTATTCACGTGCGTATCGTGAATCAGCACGACTCATGTCGACACGGCCAACTAACGAGTGTCATATACAAAGCAAAGTCTGTGTCACCAACAGACATATACCCTATTGATAGCACAGACACCAGGAAGAAGAACGACGAAAATACACACAAATCCATTATATGTATTACATTTATTTACAAAAGAAGTCACCAAACAGGTTTTTAAAAATATTTTTGTTTAAATTGTGCACATTTTAGATGACGTGCAGGCAACCATGATCAGCAGTGAAGGCCTATGAAGATTTTGTTTCCTTATCTATGAAAGATTAATGCTTCTTGAAGGATCTGTGTTTCCTTATCTATGAATAACTAGTGCACCTTGAAGGATCTGTGTTTCCTTGTAAATGAAAAATTAGTGCAACTTGAAGGATCTGTGTAGAGGAAATGATAGCAAAATGCGTCTAAGAGTGAAAACAACATAAACTGCTACACTCACAGTTGCTTCAGGCACAAAGCCAAATGATGGAACTACTAACTGTCTTAGTTTATTAGATATTTATTTCTTCCTGCCAAAATCAGAACATTGTTATGTCAGATAATGATGAGACTTGTGTATCAACTTTCAAGTGGTGGAGCTAAAGAGCAGCTGTAAAAAGCATAGTATAGCATGACAGTAACAAGAACAATGGGGCAGTAACAAAGTCAATTACATCATAGACTGACGGTTTCCTCACATTTCAGCAGGTGTCTCAGTGACAGGGCTATGAACGTTGTAGTGTTAGTGGAACAAGGGAACTTACATTGTAGTGTTAGTAGTACAAGGGAATTTACATTGTAGTGTTAGTGTTACAAGGGAACTTACATTGTAGCGTTAGTGGAACAAGGGAACTTACATTGTAGCGTTAGTGGTACAAGGGAACTTAAATTGTAGTGTTAGTGGTACAAGGGAAATTACATTGTAGAGTTAGTGGAACAAGGGAACGTACATTGTAGTGTTAGAGGAACAAGGGAACTTACATTGTATTGTTAGTGGTACAAGGGAACTTACATTGTAGCGTTAGTGGAACAAGGGAACTTACATTGTAGCGTTAGCGGTACAAGGGAACGTACATTGTAGCGTTAGTGGAACAAGGGAATTTACATTGTAGTGTTAGTGGTACAAGGGAACTTACATTGTAGCGTTAGTGGAACAAGGGAACTTACATTGTAGCGTTAGTGGTACAAGGGAACTTACATTGTATGTTCATGAAACACGGGAACTTACATTGTAGTGTTAGTGGAAAAAGAGAACTTACATTGTATATTGGTGGAAAAAGGGAACTTACATTGTATGTTGGTGGAACAAAGGAAATAACATTGTATGTTGGTGGAACAAAGCAACTTACATTGTATGTTGGTGAAACATAGGAGCCTACATTGTATTATTAGTGGAACAAGAAAACTTACATTGTATGATGTGGAACAAGGAAACTTACATTGTATGTTGTTGGAAGAAGGGAACTTACATTGTCTGTTGGTGGAAGAAAACTTACATTTTATATTGGTTGAACAAGGGAAATATATGTTGTTTAGCTACAATAATGAAATATTAGAGAATGTACTACCGAAACGTGACAGAAAGTGTTTGTTGTTTAGCTCCAGTAATGAAATGTTCGAGAAGGTGTGTTATTTTTCTCCAGTAATTAAATATTAGAGAATGCATTACCTACTCTAGACAGATAATGTGTGTTGATAAGCTCCAGTAATGAGATATTAGAAACTGTACTATCCATACTTGACAGATAGTGTGTGTTGTTTAGCTCCAGTAATGAGATATTAGAAAATGTACTATCCATACTTAGTGTATAAGTATATAACTATACATGAAGCATTGCAGTAAAGCTGTGATACCAGAATGTATAAACTAGGAAAAATATAGGAACAGTTTATTACTTAACGACTACAAAGTTGTGACGTTTCGGCGTGGGCCTCAATCATACAAAAACATACAGTACGAAGAAATAGAGAGAGGAGATAAAGTATAGATTCACATAAATACTATTTTTAAAAAATTGAATAGAATACTTAGCTGTAAATTGTAAGGTGTGGTTTGTCCGGCTGTGTGTCAGGAATGGATTTAGTAGAACGTAGAGACTGTTTAAATGGAGACCTGTGATATGTCGTAGGTGGATTGTAACTGGGGGTGATGGATGGAGAACCGGGGAGGGGAGAGAGAGTGATACAATGTTGACCTAGCCAGGAGAAGGTGAAATAGATGATTAGGGAAGAGGGGTTGCAAAGTGATGCTGTGAGGAGGTTTGACAAGTAAGAAGGGGTGGAAATTAGTTGAGAGGTACTATAATGATTGAAGAGAATGTTAAGTGTAGCTGAACAGCGAATTTAACCCATGTGGCTCCAGCATCCCATAATTTTGAATGCAGCGGTTCTCAAGCGCCAGGCGGCTTGTGTCATCTGCGTGACATTGTTTGATGGCTATTACCAGAAAATCAGATTTTCCTCTGTGGTTGAGGCCATTGAAATGATTTGGGACTGGTTTCGAAGCATGCTGGGCGATGTCGTACAGATGTTTTTGTATGCGGTCCCCTAATCTGAGGTCAGTCTCACCAATATACGTTATCCTGCATCTTTTGCAAACAATGACATATATCACATTGCGGGACTCGAATGTGAATCCCTCATGAAAAGTGGTGATAGTTTTGGGAAAGGTGATCATTTTCGTTTCCCAGACTACAGAGCAGGTAACGCCTCGGGGGCGGTTACATTTTCTGGTACCAACATATGTAAGGCTCTGGTTCAAGTGGCTGTGGACGAGGATGTCCTTAAAGTTTGGCTCACGTTTGTATGCCAACAGGGGTGGATTAGAGAAAATGTCACGTATCACTCTCTCTCTCTCCCCTCCCCGGTTCCCCATCCACCACTCCCAGTTACAACCAACCGATCACAGGTCTCCATTTAAACAGTCTCCACGTTCTACTAAATCCATTCCTGACACACAGCCGGACAAACCACACCTTACAATTTACAGCTAAGTATTCTATTCACTTTTTTTAAAAATAGTATTCATGTGATGTATACTTTATATCCTCTTTCTTTTTCTTCGTCCTGTATGTTTTTTATATGATTAAGGCTCACGCCGAAACGTCACAGCTTAGTAGTCGTTAAGTAATAGAGCTGTTCCTGCATTTTTCCTAGTTTATACATCAAAGAATATTACGATGCCATAACAATTGGAGGTTATGGAATACCAGAGATTAGTTATGCTGATGACACAGTATTACTGTCCATAACACAAAAAGGAGTGGAAAAACTAATTACGTCAGTCCGAAAGAACAGCGAAGAGCAAAACCTCTATCTTAATGAGAAGAAAAGTAAACTGATGAGAAAACAAGCAAGGCAGCTGAAATATGTATCAATGAGGAAAAACTGGAAGAAGTGGAGAGTTTAGAATATCTTGGATCACTACTAACTAATAATAGAGATACAATGAGGGAAATTATAAGGAGGACACCTATCGCTTTTCAGAAAGTAAAACAACTTAAGAATCTGTGAAGAGGAACAGACAGAACTACAAAAATAAGATTTTTAAGGGCATGCATCTTTCCCATGGCAACATATGCCTGTGAGACCTGGACACTTAACAAAACAGCTGAGAAACACATAAATGCCTTTGAATGTAAATGCTACAGAAGAGTTCTTCAGATATCATGGACACAAAAAAGAGCAAATAAATCTATACTACAAAAGCTTAATATTGAAGAAGGCTGGCTAGTAAAGAGGATTAAAGAGAGAAAACTTAAATATTTTGGACACATTAAACGTTATGATAATTTAGTGAAGACTGTCTTGGAAGGGTACATAATGGGAAAAAAGAAAGAGAGGAAGACCAAGGCGAAGATGGCTGCAAGACATCATTGATGATCTGCAAATGGATGCATCAGCAGCAGGCCATCTTGCTCACAACCGAGAGGCCTACAGGAGAGCTGTTTTTTGTTAGGCAAAGTTCCACAAAGGACATGCAAATGAATGAATGTAATATTGGAGAATGTACTACCTACACTTGACAGATAGTGTGTATTGTTCAGCTAAATTAATGAAATATTGGAGAATGTACTACCTACACATTGAATATTAAAACTTTATTCCAGGCTGGAAAATTATAAAATGTAAAGAGGGAAATGGAAACGATGAAGATCAACATATTAGGAATGAGTGAATTTAGATGGACAGGTGCAGGGAAGATAAAATTTGATAAATATACAATAATATATTCAGGAAGTGAGACACATGAACGAGGAGTAGGACGAACAAACAGCAAGGAAAATTGTAGGATATTTGAACATCTCGGACCGAGTCCTGCTAGCCCAACTGAAAGGACGACCAATAAATATAAATATTATACAATTGTACGTTCCAACATCTGAAAGTTCTGAAAAAGATGCACAGCTATTTTATAATGATACAGAGACAGCCCTAAAACACACAAAGTCACATGAAGTTACTATAGTGATGGGAGATTTTAATGCCAAAGTTGGTAAAGGAAGAACTTCGGACATCGTCGGCGACTATGGACTGGGGGAGAGGAATGACAGAGGTAGTAAATTAATTGAATGAGCAAGAATACACAGCATGGTTGTAGGAAACACCTGATTTAAACAACATCCCCGAAGACTGGCAACGTGATGCAGCCGAAACAAAAACACTTTTAATCAGATAGATTACGTATTAATCAACAAACGATTCCGCAATACATTACTGACAATAAAATCCATGCCAGGCGCCGACTGCAATAGTGATCATGACTCACTCTGTGGAAAAATTAGAATAAAGCTAAAGAAAGCATGCAGAAAAGTGAGAAACATCAAACTGAATACAGAACTCCTTAAAAATGACCAAGAACTGCGAGAACAATACAGAGTTATTATAACAAATAGATACAATGCAGTAGCAAAGATAAATGGTATAGATGAACAATGGGAAATGTTAAGAGATTCTATCCACCAAGCTATTAAGGAGATAATACCACCAAAAAAGAAGCCCCTAAAAATAAATGGATGACAGACGACATCTTAGGACTGATGGACAAGAGGAGGAGGAGTAAAAATAACCAAGAAAAATATAGCAAGATAAATAAAGAAATAAGACGCAAATGCAGAGAAGCAAAAGAAGTGTGATTAAATGAACAGTGCAGATGAATAGGGGACTCTCATAATAAAGACAGCAAAAACATGCACAAACGAATTAGTGAACTCACAGGCAGGAAAATAAAATATAACACAGAATGCCTGAAATGAAAAGAAGGTAAAATGTTAATGGGAAAAGAAGACATTGTGGACAGAGCACATCTGTTAGCTATATGGAAGAGAAAGACCAGAATTAACAGCATATACTGAAAACTGTGATGGATCACCAATACTTGAAGATGAAATCATAGATGCCATCAAACATGAAGAAAGGAAAAGCGACTGGGCCTGATAATATAACAGTATAAGAAATAGAGGCACTAGAGGAGACAGGAATAAAAACAATAACCAAGTTACTGAATGACATTTACAATAGTGGTTATATTCCCAGTGACCTGATTAAATCCACGTTTATAGCACTACCAAAGAAACCAGGTGCAAAGGAATGTGATGACCACTGGACTATCAGCCTCTCATGTCACATAACGAAGCTACATCTGAGAATTATTATGAGAAAAACAAGGAAAAAGATAAAAATGGAAATAGCAGATGAACAGTTTGGATTTTCTGAGGGAAATGGAATACACAATGCCATTTATGCTTTACGAACACTAACAGAAAGAGCTTTAGAAGTACAGAAAGATCTCTGCTTATGCTTCATTGATTACACCAAGGCATTTGACAAGGTGAAACATAATGAAATTATTAAAATGCTTGAAGACATCAATATAGACGACAAAGACCTGAGGATTGTAAAATATCTATAGTGGCAGCAAGAAGCAGCAATTCGAGGTGAAAATAAAACTGAAAAATATCAACCTATAAAACGGGGTGCGACAGGGATGTGTACTATATCCAGACCTCTTTTTTCTCTGTACAGCGAGAATATTCTAAGAACGATCATCACAGAACCAGGCATAAAAATTGGAGGATACAATATTAACAACCTTCGGTATGCTGACGACACAGTACTGATAGCTGAGAACCAACAAGACCTGCAAAATCTCTTGGATAAAGTCGCCAAAGAAAGTGAACAGAAAGGCCTTTGAACATCAAAAAGACAGAGATTATGGTTATATCTAAAAAAAAACAGACTCCACCAACATGCAGTATAAAATTAAATGGAACTATTCCAAAGCAGTTGTAGAAATTAAAATACCTTGGAGCAGTAATAACTTCAGATGGGAAATGCAGAACAGAAAATAGGAACAGATTGACCAAGCAAAAACTGCATTTTACAGAATGCGAAACATATTATCCAACGCGTCTTTATCAATGAATGTTAGAAAACGAGTCCTAAAATGCTATATTGAACCTATCTTGTTATATGGATGTGAATCATGGACAATAGGCAAGTCTGCACAAAAATCATTGGAAGCAGCAGAAATGTGGTTTATTAGAAGAATGTTGCGAATCCCCTGGACAGCAAAAATAACTAATAAAGAATGTATGAGAAGAGATGGAGAGACAAAAAATCCTGTCAAAAAGATAAGAGAGAGACAATGTACTTTCATAGGACATGCAATGGGAAGAGGGGGCATTGAAAATATTATAACAACAGGAAAAATAGAAGAAAGAAGATCAAGAGGAAGACCAAGAGAAATGATACTGGACAGTCTGACGGGATGGTGTGAGAGGAGATCACCAACTGAGCTGATGGCCTGCATGAAGGATCGTGTACTCTGGAGAAGCATAATAGCCAACGCATGTCGGCACGGCTGATGATGATGGTGATGATGGGTCTGCTAAACAATCCATTTCGTTTTCGCATGCTTCACCACTACTCTCGGTGGCTACGAATCCCCCTACACCAACTTATGTCCTTGTTTCTATTGGCTCTTGTAGATTTAGGGCGTTATTAGACACAGGTGCTAGTGTCTGTCTCATCAAGGATTCTTTTTACAGTAATATCGGCTCCTAAACTCTTGCCTGCTAAAGTTACTCTGCAGACTGTCACTGCTGCATCAATGAGAGTAATTTGCAGAGTTTACCTACCTAATTCTGTTGCTGGTGTTAGTCATTGCTTCTATGTGGTCCATAACAGGAACCATTCCGCCAATATTGGGCGTGAGTTTCTGTCTCGTTCTTGTGCTATCATAGATTACAAATCTAACATATTCAACATACACAACAAGAAAATTTCATTTGAACTAAACGCACACATATCTTTCTAATCTTCGTGTCCAGTGCTCTACTCTTCTTTCTCCACGTTCTGTCAGTCTTATTCCTCTTAAACTGAAGGCCCAACCATATTTCCTCTCTTGAAGTTGTAAAGTAGTATTTCTCCGTGAATGGGCATCTTATAATTTCTGAACTCAGCTGAATCTGTATTCTACTGGGTGATTAATCGTCTTGTGGAGTACAGTTTCATCTTAGAAATTACATCTTGTTATTGGTGCTATAAGACAACATAATTTTCTCTGTTACACACTAAGAAAATCCAACAAGACTCCCAGGCTTCCAACTCCACAAAATAATACTGATACAACAACTTAACTGAACTTGGCAGTCTCCCAACATAACAAAACTTGTCAAACAGTGAGAGTTCCAACAAAGCCATTGGTGTGGTTTTTATATTCAGACAACACAAGTTTATTGATGGGAAAAATGAGGGGTGAAACTATGAGGATGGAAACATAGCCATCAGGCTGGAAAGAAGTTACAATGACAATTCCCGGCGTGAGAGAACTCTACGCCATACGGGAGAAAACCTTACAATGTACTTATACAGTTAAAAAAAAACATACTTACAACATTTCCACCCGAAGAACCTCAGCCATCACAAGCAAAACTAAATCCTCTATCTCAACTACCAAAAACTGCCACTACTAAAAACTCTACCTAACCGAGACTCCATCTACATCAAACAAGTAAGGTTCTTTTCTGCCACAAAAACAAGTAATGCTCCTCCTTGTCTAATCGTGAGTGGTATTTATACTATCCCTACCTACTCAGTTTTCTCCATGCTGCAAGCTTATCTCAAGACCCCCGCTTAATGGTCTCAACCAACCTACCTTTCAAACAAGGGTACTCACTCTATTAATTGTTTCCTGAGTACCAATCCTGCTTATATCCCATAGCCAAGAGAATACTGCTTTAGTTGTTATATGGTTCAGAGTATATAAAAACCTTTCTTACTGTCACAGCCGGAAATAGAGTTGGTAGACTCAGTTTGTGAGCTCCATACTAATCACTGTCCCGTGATGACAGGAATTAACCATTTAAGCAAACACATAAAGCTGAAACGCGGATGCGTTTTAGGCAAATTGAGGTAGATAGAGGTGTATGGTGCAGTTTTACAAAGTGAGGGAGGAAGTGAGCAAGGTGAAAAAAAAAAGAATATAAAGTATGAGAATGTATAAATGAAAAACATACAACATCCGATATTTCGGCGTGAGCCTTATTCGAGGATACATGCAAAAACAAAATGCAAACATATATAACTTATCTGAAGCGTCTTGCTCTCAGTAAAGCGGAAATGTGTGTGGAAGAAGGAGGAGGAGGAAAAAAACCGTTGCCTACAGACAAAAGATTCCCGATATAGCCAATCATAACGAAGAAGCGGAGAGAGAGGAGGAGAACAAGTGGGAGAAAGGGGTTGGGGGAAGGCAATAGAAACATGATAGCCGCTAGAGGTGTCGTGGGGGGGGGGAAGGGGAGAGAAAAGAGGATGCGAGAGATAATGAATGAAGAACTTAAACACTTACAGGGAGGAAATGTAAAACTGGTGAATGGGACAAGACCAATATGTTGGCAGAGAAGGAAATAGTATGGTAGTAGGGAGGGGTAGCATAGAGAAAGAAAGTAGAGTATAAAAAAGGCCAGTGGAAAAATAAAGAAGTTACAGAAAGCTGAAGACATTGTTAATTCCAGCTAGGTGGAGACAGCCAGTCTGGAAAATAAGGCGCTGTTCTAGGACCCTCCGAGATCGTACATCTGCGGAACAAGAGCGGATCGCACTAACCGAAATGTCCTGTTTGCCCCTGTGGTTACCAAGGCAAAAATGTTTAGCCACAGGTGTCCAGGCCCTCTTAGAAATATCATTGAGATGCTGGCGAAATCGATCTCCTAATCGTAAGCCAGTTTCCCCTATGTACTTCAAACCGCAACGTTTGCACATGATAACATAAATGACATTTCATGAAGTGCAGGTGGTCTTGTCCCATTCACCAGTTTTACATTTCCTCCCTGTAGGTGTTTAAGTTCTTCATTCATTATCTCTCGCATCCTCTTTTCTCTCCCCTTCCCCCCCCCCCCCCAAGACACCTCTAGCGGCTATCATGTTTCTATTGCCTTCCCCCAACCCCTTTCTCCCACTTGTTCTCCTCCTCTCTCTCCGCTTCTTCGCTATGATTGGCTATATCGGGAATCTTGTGTCTGTAGGCAACGGTTTTTATTTTCCTCCTCCTCCTTCTTCCACACACATTTCCGCTTTACTGAGAGCAAGACACTTCAGATAAGTTATATATGTTTGTATTTTGTTTTGCATGTATCCTCGAATAAGGCTCACGCCGAAATATCGGATGTTGTATGTTTTTTCATTTATACATTCTCATACTTTATATTCGTTTTTTTTCTCACCTTGCTCACTTCCTCCCTCACTTTGTAAAACTGCACCATACACCTCTATCTACCTTATTTATATTAACCAGTTTTACTGCAGTCGCCATCCCTTTTAGGCAAATTGACTACACTTATAGAGTCAGTGGAATCTGTTGAGCAAGATTCTGGTACTGTAGAGTCAACAACTGAAGGTCGTTCTGATATTATCATTCGACAGGGTTCATTGCCGAGATGTGCACAAGGACATTATTTCCAGTTTGTTGGCACAGAATACGGATGTCTTTGCCTTGACTGATTCCGAGATTTCTCATACCTCGACAGTTCAGATGGAGATTGATACACTCGATCATCCGCCAATCTCCAGGAAACCATATCGTACTCCTTTGGCTAGCAGAGAGATGATTGAGAAGGCCGTTGAGAACATGTTGCGGGACGGATCCATTTCCCGCACGATCTCAGAGTGGTCGTCACCTTTTGTCTTGGTGACTAAGAAAGATGTTTCCGGTTCAACTTCATGAACTTTGGTTTAAAAGGGGGACCATCTACCTTTGTCGTATTTATGGACATAGTATTGCAGGGCCTAGGGAAGTTTGCTCAAGCCTACATCGATGACATACTGGTGTTTACTGATAGAGCGATCGATGATTATGTTCGCGATCTTCTGACGGTATTTAACCGATTGCGCGAAAACAAAGTCAAGCTCAAACCATTGAAATGCCACTTTTCGGTCTCTGAGACCAAGTATATCGGTTATGTCATCAGCCAGTCAGGCATATTTCCTGATCCTGAGAAGGTTAGAGCCATTGCCGAAATGCCGTCTCCTTTGAATGTGAAGGAGGTGTGCTCTTATCTGGGAACTTGTAATTATTACAGACGTTTCATTTCCCATTTTTCGGAGATTGTGGCTCCCATTGTTGACCTCAACAAGAAGGTCACAGATTCAAATGATCTACACATTGTTTCTGAAAGATCGCCTTGCGAAGATACCGATTCTCTCGCATCCTGATTTGCAGAAACCATGTACACAGATGCCTCCAATGTTGTGTTATGACCCTGTTTAGCGCAGACAGCTTCCAATTCTGATGGGCTGTCTGTCGAAGAGCCATTATATTTTATTTCGCAGAAGCTGTCGCGCTCTCAGACTAAGTGGTCCACTTTCGAGAGAGAAGCGTATACTGTCCATTACGCCACGCAGAAGTTGAGATTTTTTCTGGCGAATAGACACTTCGTAGTGAAGTCAGACCATAGACCCATGGTGGATACATTCCTCAGTCGGCAGGAGATGTCAGACATCAAGTTGCAGAGGTGGTTTGCTAACCTCCACACCATCGACTTAGAGATGTTGTTTCATCCTGGAACTGGGAATCAAGCCTTAGCACTTTAGGATGGTACCACCTCTGTTCGAGTACCAGCACACGTTGTTTACAGGGACTTACCTTAGCCACAGGGGACTGAGACGTGTAATGTCAGGTCAGTGAGCGTCGTTGAGTCTTTTCACAGGCAGGGCCCCCTCTTTTATTAGATTGCTCAATTCAGACTGACCTGCCATTTCCTGTGAGTTAAAGCAGAAAGTAGATAGAGTGACAAACACTTCGTGTCCCATAGTACGCGATGTCGCCATTAAGATGTCTTTGCCTAGTGGCTCTTTCCAGCGGAAGTACATTCCAGATATTTTTAGATCCATTTACCCCGTCTGACTAGAGAGATACTCCCATCCACCGCCTCCCACTAGAGATACTCCCATCCACCGCATCCCACTAGAGAGAGATACTCCCATCCATCGCCTCCCACTAGAGAGAAATACTCCCATCCACCGCCTCCTTTTGTTCCAAGAGTCACGCCGTGGTTCCCGAAGGAAATACTCCAGAGAGTGGATACTGAGGTTCAGCCTTTAGACTACTATATGACTGTGGATGGTTAAGCGTCAGGAGTTCCCATGTGGGTGGATGATCTCCGACCTCGAAGCAGGCGGAAGCAGAGCAAGCGAGAAGAGATCTGTCATCAGACTTTGAAGGATCATGTCCTTGCAGTGAAGTTTACTTTCCTGACCAGGCTTCAGCTAGGGCCGATTGCAATTCGGAGATTGATCACTTGTACGTCTCTGATGGTAAGCTAGTTGTGGCAATAGGACAGATCCTCGAGGGTGTGGACCTTGACCACTTTACAATGATAATGGTTCACAGGGCACTCATGGAGAAGTTCCCTAACCTCGAGCTAGATATGAGGAAACAGTATATCAAACGTGGGGTGGTCAACATTATAGATAGCATTGCTCCTCCTTGGTAAAGTTGGAAATGATTGAGTACATTTCCATAAGCAAAGTCCACACTAGATAGATAGTGTTCTTTGAGTAAGGAGTCCATCCTTTGCTCCAGTCCTATATCTCAGACTAAAGACTAGGTGTGAAGTAAAGAGCTCAGAATGTTTCCTTTAAATATGTATATATATATTTTGTTAGCACCGCAGGGTTTTTTGTGTACTATACTGTACAATCTTTGTGGTTGCATATATCCCTTCTAAGATGAGTATTGTGAGTATGTTTTCCATTATTGTTCACATTTGGTGTGAAATTATTGACACTTTTGAGAGAAGATATTGTATGAGAGAATGTGAGAGAAGAATATATATATATATTATATATATATATATATATATATGTACCACGTGAAACTCTGAAGAGGACATTGCTAAAAGAGGCCAAATTAATAGGCATAAAATCCCTTGATGAGGTTGAAGGACTCGCCGAAGACAGGAAAAATTGGCTAACTACCTTGCCAGCCCTATGTGACGTTTAACGGCACGGGAAGGATATTATATATTTTTCCGATCACTGTGCTTATTTTAATATACTGCTACATTTATCCCCCTTCCCCAAAGTAGAGATTTGCCTGTCAAATCTCTAATATATACATATTTATGGTTATAGATTTGACAGGCAAATCTCTACTTTGGGGGAGGGGGTAAATGTAGCAGTATATTAAAATAAGCACAGTGATCGGAAAAATCAGATCTTCTGATTGTTGCTAGAACGGCACTAGATCTAGCAGTCGATATTGAAAGCAGACGACTTGACTAGCAGACAGCATTAAGGGATAGGAGAGTTTTTGGAAGAAACGGTTAGGACAGACATGATAGAAGTTTTGATCAGATTAGAAGTTTGTTTTTTTTTTATGATAGGACTGTGATCAATGTGAAACTACATAGAACAGCTTGAATGATTTAATCTGGTCAGTTTGACCAAGATATTTGTGCTAGCTGTTATTGTAGTACTGTTGAGATTTATTAGGACCAGTGGTTCTAAAAACTTGTGTGTGACTTTTGTGGAAATTCAGTGCCATGTTCATGACATTCAACAAGTTGTACTTTTGTTATTATGTTGTTAGATTGTTGTTTGTTTGGGTGTGAATGTAGATCACCCACATCCCATATGGCAAACTTCTGTCTTGCCGGAGGTGGAGCCTAACTGTACTTATTGTGTAACATTCTTCATCTCATAAGTTACCTACCATTAGTACCCATCAATAAAACTTGTTATTTGTACTCCATATCTTTTCATTCACTACACGATGTTATCTGTAGTTTTGTCTCGGAAATGTCAGAGGTTCTCATACTGTGCTGCTGTGATCTAAGTTGGAGCTGTGTGCCTGGATGTGTTCGTTTCTCTGCGTATATCAAAGAAACAACTGCTTTTACTATCAGATTCATCAGTCAAATTGACTATAATTTCCTCCACTTAAACTCATAAAACAGTAGCAGACACAACCTCGGTAACCTGTCATCACTTAAAAGTAGTAATACTGTTTTACTGGGTGGCCAGGCTCAAAACCCATCTAACCGACAACCCAGGATTTCCCATCCAAGGTTACTGTATGCCAGTTATGCAGCATATTATATAAATTCATACCAAATACATGGCATGCAATACACATAACCAAGTCAAGCAATTCAAATCTATCAACATTTATTTATCCACACTACATACACTATATTAACGTCACAACAAACATTGCATATACAGGACATCAATATGTATCATCATGAATGTAATAAGCATACCATCTATATAGTGTATAAATCTCCTAAATATCAACTGAAATCATATGGACTCAATTGGCCTGGGCTCTCCTGGCCCTCTTAAGCATATACATACATTCATATAAATTGTGCCATCGCACCTATTAACATTGCAGCTACTGCTGCTCTTATGAAACTCGCATTTCCCCGTATCACCAGGTGCCGCTGCACATCCGCACTTGCAACAACTGCGCCATGATCCCCCTCCTCATACTACACAAAATCCCTATTGTGATAATGCACTGAATATCACAATATATCACCCCTGTGCTAAATCACTGAATTATCACGCGTCTCCCCTTGTGCAAACGTACTGAGTTATCACATATATCTGCCGCTACGGTGCCTCCTCCCATCTCCAGGAAATAGCGTGTGCTAATGCACATCCTTGACGGTGCAGCTGCCTGCTGTTGGGTTAGGTATCTCCTGATACCAATGACATATTATTATGCATGCAGATGAAACATGATGGACCTTGATGTGTGCTCATCCAAATATATAACGAATATCATCAGGAATCAGAGAATCTCCACATAAGAAGAGAATGACCTACTCCACCGCACGTTATGATTCCACATTTCTCGAACAGTGGAGGTCTGCTGGGGCTAAGTATAGGCACAGACGAAACTAGGCCCGCCATCTTCTCAAGTTCACTCTCTTCGTCACGCATTCCTCGACTATATATAAGTCTTCATACGTTCGGATCACGTCAGCAAGGACGCTCCTCCCCCCCCCCAACCCCAAAGCCGTAAGCCGTACACACTTCCTGGCGTCGCGTGCTTGCTCACATATTTCCGCTATGCATAACAGTATTAATGTGCTTGAGTACTTATACTTGTATGAACTCCCTTAACTGCGAGCTATTGTTGTTTGCAGCCGATGTTGTAGAGGTGTTGAGGCACAGCATCATATCGGCATGGGAGGGGGCTATGGCAGCTATTTTTCAGTCCCGGGGTACAGCTAAAAAGCAGTGCTTTAGCAGACTCCAACACCATGGGGACTATGGTGATCCCTGCCCCGTTAGTGGGGGTACCACGGAGATGTGGGACAGGGTCTTGGTCACCTATGATTTGCTAACCCTGACGCTAGCATATCAGCTATGGGTCACTGATTGCCTCATCGGACAAGCGTCTTCAGCCCTTTAATGTGCTTGAGGGAGATAAGTAAAAGTTCACTTAATATGGAGTGAATTGCCAGTACAAATTTAATCGTGCGATTAATCGAGATTAAATTTTTTTTAATTGAACAGCAACCTAATGCGCGTGTATGAGAGAGAGAGAGAGAGAGAGAGAGAGAGGGAGGGGGTGGAGGTTCCAGGTTATCTCCAAATGGAAATTACATCACTTATATATATAGTATGTGTGTTTGTATGTAGATAATCATATGTAAGTTTTATGTTAGGAAGCAGGTGTAGATTTTTATATACTTTTATACTCAATTATTTGCTTCGACATACACACACACACGTGTTCATTTACACCTAACTACCTCCACAGAAGTATTTTTCCTGTATTTAATTATTAATTGCTTCTGTATTTATTTAAGGGAAAAACATACATTTTTAGTTTAAAAAATCATGTCTTGTTTCAGGTTACAGAATTCAAAGAGAACTCCAAAGTCTTAGAGCTTACCCCACCAGTAGGAATGTTTGTCCTTGACCTAACTAATCGTTCTGTTCCTTCCTGACTCGCAGTCTTCCTTATCGTCTGTTTCTTTTTTCTTTCTGTTTTTCCTTATCGTCTGTTTCATTTTTGTTTCTGTTTTCTTCTTGTTTTCTTCTGTTTCCTTTACAAAATTTAACCAGTTCTCACTGAAAATGTGACAAGCTAAATGAATATGACATCAGAACATCTTTATTAGCAGTAAAGTAAAGGTAACCCTGTCATGCCTTAGAGGCACATAGGGATATGGTGCTAGTGCCCATATTTTCCTTGACCTGTCAGCACACTAGAGGGTGATATGGTCAGTATCACGCCTGGCTGCCTTTTCCTTCCCTAACTCCAGAAGAAGTTGGGTACCCATTTCTACAGCTGGGTGACTGGGGTGCCGCCGGCCGGATTCGAACCCCCGACCTTCGCCATGAGAGACCAGTGCACTAACCACTTCGCCACTCAGACACCCTTTTTTAGCTGTAGGTTTCCAGATATTTACTATTCAGATTTTGTTAACAGAACAAAATAACTGGAGAATGTAATATACAATCCTTGTTTATTATTTTATTTGTCCTTTGTCCTTTGTACTCTACTTGTGGGGGATATCTTGTCACATTCAGTTAACAGTCAGCAAGACTAGATGCATCTGCTTGTGGTACCTTCTTTCCATTGCTGAAATCTCTTGGTGGAAAAGCTCCCTATGTTTGTCACTCATTGCATCATACTTTTGAGGAAGAAGTTGAGATGAGAATCAAGAAAATTGATGTTGAGTGACATGTTGTAACATACTTTTGAGGAAGAGGTTGAGATGAGAATCAAGAAAGTTGATGTTGAGTGACACGTTGTAACATACTTTTGAGGAAGAGGTTGAGATGAGAATCAAGAAAGTTGATGATGAGTGACACGTTGTAACATATTTTTGAGGAAGAGGTTGAGATGAGAATCAAGAAAGTTGATGTTGAGTGACTGGCTGCAACCAAATTCTTGGTGTGTTGTTTGGAGTTCTTAAACAACCACACATAGTTTCCAGCTCTTGTATTTCCCAGGATGTTGTGAATAAACGATTTGAAGGCTTCCCAAGTTTTCTCATTCCCATGAAGAGCGTAATCAAAGGTTTCGTCATTGAGCAGTTCACGAGTCTGCTGGGCCAGCAAAGATTCCTTCCTTGAGCTTAGTCAGTTGCCAGAAATTTTCTCCTCTTGAAATAAACGCTTCTCTTTCCTGACACAGTTCTTCACAAGTCCTAGTTTAATATGCAGAGGAGGTAGAATAATTGTGCTCCTGTCAACTAAAGGAGTTTGCTGGACATCCTCGTTTCCAGGCGGCTGGAGTTGTTGTTTTTTCTCTTTCAGGCTAGATTGTTGTGAAGACCTGTCGCGCTCACACAGAGAAAACAACATTAATTCATGTATCCTTACTGCTTTCTGTGTATGACTGCAAATAACCTTCAGGTCTATCCAGATCTGTCACTGATTATCTTCATATTTAATTGCTTCGAGAAGAGTTTTCATATTTTTGTAGGTCACCATCATGTGGTACAGCATGACCTAGAGGAACAGGTTGTAGTGCATTTCTGATGTTTAACAAAACAGCTTTCAAGCTTAACTTGGATGAGTCTATGTCTCCAGTCATGTGTTCCATCACCAGAGCGTCAGCATCAGAGCAAGCAACAAGCTTGGTTTCCAGTTTGAAAAAAACAAAGTAAAGTCTTTCTGCCAGTTTCTGTACACTGACACTGACATTTTCCTGCAAGAGATTCTAAAGTCTCAGCGCGAGAAGTTTGACTTGTGCTTTTTGACAGCCAAGATCTGGAGTTAGATCGCACAGTTCATTCTGAGAAATTTTGTGTGGTTTACTCCATGAGTCGAGTCAGACTGCGGTATTGAGTCGAGTCAGATTGTAGTATAAAATCAGGATCCTGTGGTGAAGGCGGAGGCCATATTTCCCATTCCCTTTCCATGTCTTCAGTGGGCTTCATGAAACACTGGTCTGTTTGGACAGGAACATGCAGGTCATCTCCATGATGTACTGACGGTTTCTTTCTTCTTCTTTGTTTCATATAAGACGCATGTTTCTTTCTTCTTGTTTGTTTCATATAAGACGCATGTTTCTTTCTTCTTGTTTGTTTCATATAAGACGCATGTTTGTTTGTTCTTGTTTATTTCATATCAGACGCATGTTTCATTCTTCTTGTTTGTTTCATATAAGACGCATGTTTCTTTCTTCTTGTTTGATAAGACGGTTTCTTTTCTCTTTTTTCGGTTTTACTTTTTGCTTTCATTCACTAGTTTGAGCGAAGCGCCATGAGAGAGTGGGGCTCATGTCACACAGCACACACTATAGCCAGTGAAACGCCATGAGAGTGGGGCTCATGTCACACAGCACACACTATAGTCAGTGAAACGCCATGAGAGAGTGGGGCTCATGTCACACAGCACACTATATTCAGTGAAACGCCATGAGAGTGGGGCTCATGTCACACAGCACACACTATAGTCAGTGAAACGCCATGAGAGAGTGGGGCTCATGTCACACAGCACACACTATAGTCAGTGAAACGCCATGAGAGAGTGGGGCTCATGTCACACAGCACACACTATAGCCAGTGAAACGCCATGAGAGTGGGGCTCATGTCACACAGCACACACTATAGTCAGTGAAACGCCATGAGAGAGTGGGGCTCGTGTCACACAGCACACACTATATTCAGTGAAACGCCATGAGAAAGTGGGGCTCATGTCACACAGCACACACTATAGTCAGTGAAACGCCATGAGAGAGTGGGGCTCATGTCACACAGCACACACTATAGTCAGTGAAACTCCATGAGAGAGTGGGGCTCATGTCACACAGCACACACTATAGTCAGTGAAACGCCATGAGAGAGTGGGGCTCGTGTCACACAGCACACACTATAGTCAGTGAAACGCCATGAGAGAGTGGGGCTCATGTCACACAGCACACACTATATTCAGTGAAACGCCATGAGAGAGTGGGGCTCATGTCACACAGCACACACTATAGTCAGTGAAACGCCATGAGAGAGTGGGGCTCATGTCACACAGCACACACTATAGTCAGTGAAACTCCATGAGAGAGTGGGGCTCATGTCACACAGCACACACTATAGTCAGTGAACGCCATGAGAGAGTGGGGCTCGTGTCACACAGCACACACTATAGTCAGTGAAACGCCATGAGAGAGTGGGGCTCATGTCACACAGCACACAGTATATTCAGTGAAACGCCTTGAGAGAGTGGGGCTCATGTCACACAGCACACACTATAGTCAGTGAAACGCCATGAGAGAGCGGGGCTCATGTCACACAGCACACACTATAGTCAGTGAAACGCCATCGGAGAGTGGGGCTCATGTCACACAGCACACACTATAGTCAGTGATGTGGCTTGAGAGAGTGGGTCTATTGTCACACAGCACACACTATAGTCAGTGATGTGGCTTGAGAGAGTGGGGCTATTGTCACACAGCACAAGCCGCAGGTGGCCAAATCAAAATACGTCACACAACTAATAATACAATCTTACTGTACATGGGTTCTCTCGCATGCCGCCGCACTAAGCCTCTAGAGACCGTCTCAGTAAGGGGGGGCTTGTTCTTGATAATGATTGTGATAGTAATAATAATGGTGACTGTGCTTGGATTATGACGGTGATAGTAATAATAATGGTGACTGCGCTTGGATAATGAAGGTGATAGTAGTAATAATGATGGTGTCTGTGCTGGGATAATGACGGTGATAGTAATAATAATGATGGTGTCCATGCTCTGATAATGATGGTGATTGTAATATATTAAATTAATTGAATGGGCAGAAATACATAGTATGGTTGAAGGAAACACCTAGTTTAAACAACAGCCTCGAAGACTGGCAAAGTGGTGCACCCCAGACAAAAACACTTTTAATCAGGTAGACTACATGTTAATCAACAAACAATTCCGCAATGCATTACTGACAACAAAAACCATGCCAGGAGCCGAATGCAATAGTGATCATGACCCATCCTGTGGAAAAATTAGAATAAAGCTGAAGAAAGCATGCAGAAAAGTGAGAAACATTAAACTGAATATAGAACTCCTTAAAAATGACCAAGAACTGCGAGAACAATACAGAGTTATTATAACAAATAGATACAATGCAATAGCAAAGATATGCAGGAAACTCTCTACCGTAGAGAGCGGAACAACAACACAACTCCTTCAGATCATCAGAGGAAGTACCCCCCTCAGACAAGTGTTTCGGCCCTTTAAACACCTGACACTCTAAGGGGGGGGGGGGTGGGCCCCTCTGGATCATGACTCCCAGAGGTCTTGTGAGGTGTTGCTTTTTTTTTTCCCGGTCCCGGGATTGAACACATGATCTTCCAGTTGCCACTGCACTTTTTTGAAGTGCGTCTTTAGCGATCCAGCCACGGAGGACAGGTATTGGACAAACAGTATAGATGAACAATGGGAGATAATACCACCAAAAAAAAGAAGCCCCTAAAATTAAATGGATGACAGACGACATCTTAGGACTGATGGACAAGAGGAGGAGGAGTAAAAATAACCAAGAAAAATATAGCAAGAAAAATAAAATAAAGAAATAAGACGCAAATGCAGAGAAGCAAAGAAAGTGTGGTTAAAAGAACAGTGCAGACAGATAGAAGACTCTTATAATAAGAACAGCAAAAACATGCACAAACGAATTAGTGAACTCACAGGCAGGAAAATAAAATATATCACAGGATGCCTGAAATCACAAGAAGGTAAAATGTTAATGGGAAAAGAAGACATTGTGGACAGAGTATATCAGTGAGCTATATGGAGGAGAAAGACCAGAATTAACACCAGATACTGAAAACCGTGATGGACTACCAATACTTGAAGATGAAATCATAGATGCCATCAAACATGAGGAAAGGAAAAGCGACTGGACTTGATAATATAACAATAGAAGAAATATGGGCACTAGAGGAGACAGGAATAAAAACAATAACCAAGTTACTAAATGACATTTACAACAGTGGTTATATTCCAAGTGACCTGATTAAATCCACGTTTATAACACTACCAAAGAAACCGGGTGCAAAGGAATGTGATGACCACTGGACTATCAGCCTCTCATGTCACATAACGATGCTACTTCTGAGAATCATTATGAGAAGAACAAGGAAAAAGATAATGGAAATAGCAGATGAACAGTTTGGATTTGTTGAAGGAAAAGGAACACACAATGTCATTTATTCTTTATGAACACTAACAGAAAGAGCTTTAGAAGTACAGAAATATCTCTACCTATGCTTCATTGATTACACCAAGGCATTTGACAAGGTGAAACATAATGAAATTATTAAAATGCTTGAAGATGTCAATATAGACTGCAAAGACCTGAGGATTGTAAAACATCTATACTGGCAGCAAGAAGCAGCAGTTCTAGATGAAAATAGAACTGGAAAATATCAACCTAAAACAAGGAGTGTGACAAGGATGTGTACTATCTCCAGACCGTTTTTCTCTGTACAGCGAGAATATTCTAAGAACGATCATCACAGAACCAGGCATAAAAATTGGATACAATATTAACAACCTTCGGTAAGCTGACGACACAGTACTGATAGCTGAGAACCAACAAGACCTGCAAAATCTCTTGGATAAAGTCGCCAAAGAAAGTGAACAGAAAGGCCTTACTTTGAACATCAAAAAGACAGAGACTATGGTTATATCTCAGAAACAGAATCCACCAACATGCAATATAAAATTAAACAGAACTATTCTAAAGCAGGTGCAGAAATTCAAATACCTTGGAGCAGTAATAACTTAGATGGGAAATGCAGAACAGAAATTAGGAACAGAATAGGCCAAGCAAAGACTGCATTTTACAGAATGCAAAACATATTAGCCAACACATCCTTAGTAATGAATGTTAGAAAACGAGTCCTAAAATGCTATAATGAACACATCTTGTTATACAGAAATGAATCACGGACAATAGGCAAGTCTGCACAAAAATCATTGGTTGCAAAATAAATGTAGTTTATTAGAAGAATGTTGTGAATCCCCTGGACAGCAAAAATAACTATAGAAGAATGTATGAGAAGAGATGGAGAGACAAAAAATCCTGTCAAAAAGATAAGAGAGAGAGACAATGTACTTTCATAGGACATGCAATGAGAAGAGGGGGCATTGAAAATATTATAACAACAGGAAAAATAGAAGAAAGAAGATCAAGAGGAAGACCAAGAGAAATGATACTGGACAGTCTGACGGGATGGTGTGAGAGGAGATCACCAACTGAGCTGATGGCCTGCATGAAGAATCGTGTACTCTGGATAAGCATAATAGCCAACACTAGTTGGCACGGCACCTGATGATGACGATGATGATGATAATGATGATGATGATGAATATGATGGTGTCTGTGCTCTGATAATGGTGGTGATTGTAATGATGATGGTGATAGTAATAATGATGGTGTCTATGCTCTGATAATGGTGGTGATTTTAATGATGATGATGCCTGTGCTGAGATAATTGTTTATAAAAATTATGCAAGAACAGAAGTTTGGAGAATGAACTAATAAAAGTGAAATATTTAGTGCACCTCAAAACATGAATGAAAATATTTACATACACTATGTAAACATTGTGCTGCATGTACAGAACAAACTATAATCTTTGACTGTCATCTCAAACTGAGCATTCTTTTTGTGTCCACCAAAAAGTGACACTTTTTCTCTGTATCTGTCCACCACAATATGACATTTTTTGTGTCCACCAAAATGTGACAAGATTTTTGTATATCCACCAAACTGTTACAAGTGTATATTTTCTCCTTAGTTCGAAACGTGCTCAGCTACAGGAGACTCTTGCTCGCCAACAAAGTAAGTTTGACTGTTTGTCATTTCCTGTAGCTTGACTGTTTGTTATTTCCAGCAACTTGACTGTTTGTCATTTCCTATAGCTTGACTGTAAAACAGATTTGGTATTTGTATTACTGAACACTAAACACGTGTTTTGCTCACACACTGTTCTGTACTGTGCCTATTACATGTTAATATGGGCATTAAGCCCAGTGACACGACAGACGTTACATTGGTATACGCCGTGTAACAAGACAACTCAGATAACAAATAACATACAACTACACATCAACACACGACATGACCAGTTATATATAATCGACTAACTCAACACCACAGTTGACACTTAACAAGAATCCAATAATCACAGGATTCAGCATTCACCAAATAAATAGCAAATGTTTAATGATGAATTCCATTTGTTCGATGTGTGTTGCATAGATGTGGAGGGGTGAATTCCATTTGTTCTATGTGTGTTGCATAGATGTGGAGTGGTGAATTCCATTTGTTCTATGTGTGTTGCATAGATGTGGAGTGGTGAATTCCATTTGTTCGATGTGTGTTGCATAGATGTGGAGTGGTGAATTCCATTTGTTCGATGTGTGTTGCATAGATGTGGAGTGGTGAATTCCATTTGTTCGATGTGTGTTGCATAGATGTGGAGTGAAAACTGATGGAACCAGTTACAGTGATGGTAAAAAATGTCCTGGCGACTAGCATCGCCATGGGACTAACTCAGACATACAACATTGACAAAACATGCTAACTTCAAAACTACAACATACCTTTCAACCTGAAACTACAACCTTGTCCAAAAAGGGGACAAATCAAACACGCACTCTACATGACAACTACAATATATGTCCTGAAAAAGGGCAATCCATCTAACCACAATATTTGTCTTAAAAATGACAATCCATCTAACTACAACATCTGTCCTGAAAAGGACAAGCCATCTAACTCCAAGATTATCATAAAAAGTAGAAAATATAACTATAACATTGTTCTAAAAGGGCAATCCATCTAACACAACTACGACAACTTGCCTTAAAAAGGACAAATAAACACAACTACTACATACTAGAACAACACTTCTGTACTAAAAGAGGACAATCACACCAAACTTACATAATGAAGCAGAGAATCCCTAACATCCCTTTCTAGAAAAGAAAAACTCACGCACGACCTGTCTCTACCACATTCAGATAAAAAACTCCCCCATTCCTACATCCAGCCCATCAAACCTACGTGACTGAGTTCTCCCTCGGAACACGGAGATACTTGCACCGTGCAGGCATAAACAAGTGACTTGTGGTCTATGACTGTTTGACCACACAACAGGGTTTCTCACAACAAAATCTGTAACGGAATAACATTATGTTACAACTGTTTGTCATCCCCTGTAGCTTGAATGTTTGTCATTTCATGTAGCTTGACTGTTTGTCATTTCCTGAATCTTGACTGTTTGTCATTTCATGTAGCTTGACTGTTTGTCATTTCATGTACCTTGACTGTTTGTCATTTCATTTATCTTGACTGTTTGTCATTTCATGTACCGTGTCATTTTGTAAAACAGATTGTTATTTTGTGAGACAGATGTAGTTTGACATTTCATGCGACATATGTCAGCTTGTCATTTTGTGATATAGATTCGAGATTGTTTTGTGAGATATGCCAATTTGTCTGTGAGGTTGGAGAGTCTCAGTTCAAATAGGAGCCGTGTTTTGAGGGCCAAGCGACTTTTGTCTCAACAGAAAAAAAGGCAAACGATGTAAGATAACATACGTTAAGTAAACCTGTCTCAGACTAGGTTACTGCATCCAGAAAGATCTTTATAACATCTCTTGCAGTGGTTCTAAACTGCCACTGTCTTATGACAGAAGTCGCTTGCTCCCCACTCCCCTGCGGGATTACATTAAAAATTAAGCTTTAGCTAACCTTCCACTTATTATTCATTGTCATATATTATTCATTATCTCATTACAAAATCCTCTACTAAGCCACGTCTACTCTTTCTCCTCCTGTCACTTATAATTTAATCTTTGAGTCCAACTATACTCATTTAATCTGCTCTGCACATTTTTATCCCGGCAGCCATTGTATCCTTCTTTCCACTGCCCTTGTCCTCCGATCTGTCTGCACTGTCAAGCAGTCTGACTGGTGTCACTGTCAGTATCTTCATATAAATAAAACCAGGTCCGTCCCTAAATACATGAAATTTGGAACTCATTATTGTGACCACATTCCACAGCTACAAACAAAGAAGGCAGCTGATATCTGTACGGCGTCCTGGTGATCACGTGACTCTCAGTCTTAATAAGAGTTGTCTTTCTGCCATCAGACTTTGGAATGTCAACACGAAGAGCTAGGCCTAGACCAGCCCTAGGCTTTTAGTCTGTTGGGAAATCCTGTTACAGTCGGTGTCCAAGCCCCAGGCTTTTAGTCTGTTGTGACATCAACATGAAGAGCTAGGCCGAGACCAGCTCCAGGCTTTTAGTCTGTTGTGACATCAACATGAAGAGCTAGGCCGAGACCAGCTCTAGGCTTTTAGTCTGTTGTGACGTCAACATGAAGAGCTAGGCCGAGACCAGCTCCAGGCTTTTAGTCTGTTGTGACGTCAACATGAAGAGCTAGGCCGAGACCAGCTCCAGGCTTTTAGTCTGTTGTGACATCAACATGAAGAGCTAGGCCGAGACCAGCTCCAGGCTTTTAGTCTGTTGTGACATCAACATGAAGAGCTAGGCCGAGACCAGCTCCAGGCTTTTAGTCTGTTGTGACATCAACATGAAGAGCTAGGCCGAGACCAGCTCTAGGCTTTTAGTCTGTTGTGACGTCAACATGAAGAGCTAGGCCGAGACCAGCTCCAGGCTTTTAGTCTGTTGTGACGTCAACATGAAGAGCTAGGCCGAGACCAGCTCCAGGCCTTTAGTCTGTTGTGACATCAACATGAAGAGCTAGGCCGAGACCAGCTCCAGGCTTTTAGTCTGTTGTGACATCAACATGAAGAGCTAGGCCGAGACCAGCTCCAGGCTTTTAGTCTGTTGTGACATCAACATGAAGAGCTAGGCCGAGACCAGCTCCAGGCTTTTAGTCTGTTGTGACATCAACATGAAGAGCTAGGCCGAGACCAGCTCCAGGCTTTTAGTCTGTTGGGACATTCTGTTACAGTCAGTGTCCCATGATAAGTTGAGCTGGACTTTAAATATTTTGTTCAAGTTCATAATATGTCTGAGGTGGTGCTCGTCCTGTGCTGTTTTAGTGAAGATTAAGACCGTTTTGTACGAGTTGTTTTCCAGTGTAAGTCTGACATTGAATATATATCACGTGTTGGTCGGAATTAGGATATTTTCTGTTATGCCGCTAGCGTGTGTTTAGTTTCACTATGTTTATCAAATGTAAACTTGTCCAGCGTGAGAGTGCGTCGGGATGTTATGTTTAACTAGTACAGTTCTTTAGTTTGTTTACAGGACTTTAAGCACATATATTGCATAAATTTATCTGCGGTTGTGTGTCCTGGGTGTGTGTTAGGGGAAAAACAAATGTTTGTTCGGAAGTGTTTAGAAAGTGTTTACGATTTATAGAAATAATCCAGGTTTAGGGGCTTTCCTAGATTAGGAGTCTGTGAGAACTTCAGGATGTTAGTCTGTTTCATGATCCACCTGTTTTCTGGCTAAACTGGGGACAAAACTGTCAATTAAACAATAAAATTTGCTGCCCCTGGCAATGGTCCATTATACGTCTTTAATGTACTTAATGTTTTCTGTGGTGGGCAGCATGAGATATTGTTTCTACGGTGGGAAGCATGAGGTATTGTTTCTACGGTAGGAAGCATGAGATATTGTTTCTACGGTGGGAAGCATGAGATATTGTTTCTACGGTGGGAAGCATGAGATATTGTTTCTACGGTAGGAAGCATGAGATATTGTTTCTACGGTGGGAAGCATGAGATATTGTTTCTACGGTGGGAAGCACATTGTTTCTACGGTAGGAAGCAGGAGATGAGAGTTATTATTTCTATAGTGGGGACCAGGAGATAAGAGTTCATGTTTATATAGTGGGGACCAGGAGATAAGAGTTCATGTTTATATAGTGGGGACCAGGAGATAAGAGTTCATGTTTATATAGTGGAGAGCAGGAGATAAGAGTTCATGTTTATATAGTGGAGAGCAGGAGATAAGAGTTCATGTTTATATAGTGGAGAGCAGGAGATAAGAGTTCATGTTTATATAGTGGAGAGCAGGAGATAAGAGTTCATGTTTATATAGTGGAGAGCAGGAGATAAGAGTTCATGTTTATATAGTGGAGAGCAGGAGATAAGAGTTCATGTTTATATAGTGGAGAGCAGGAGATAAGAGTTCATGTTTATATAGTGGAGAGCAGGAGATAAGAGTTCATGTTTATATAGTAGAGAGCAGGAGATAAGAGTTCATGTTTATATAGTGGAGAGCAGGAGATAAGAGTTCATGTTTATATAGTGGAGAGCAGGAGATAAGAGTTCATGTTTATATAGTGGAGAGCAGGAGATAAGAGTTCATGTTTATATAGTGGGGACCAGGAGATAAGAGTTGTTATTTCTATAGTGGAGAGCAGGAGATAAGAGTTATTATTTCTATAGTGGAGAGCAAGAGATAAGAGTTATTATTTCTATAGTGGAGAGCTGGAGATAAGAGTTATTATTTCTATAGTGGAGAGCAAGAGATAAGAGTTATTATTTCTATAGTGGAGAGCAAGAGATAAGAGTTATTATTTCTATAGTGGAGAGCAGGAGATAATAGTTATTATTTCTATAGTGGAGAGCAGGAGATAAGAGTTATTATTTCTATAGTGGAGAGCAGGAGATAAGAGTTGTTATTTCTATAGTGGAGAGCAGGAGATAAGAGTTATTGTTTCTATAGTGGAGAGCAGGAGATAAGAGTTATTATTTCTATAGTGGAGAGCAGGAGATAAGAGTTATTATTTCTATAGTGGAGAGCAGAAGATAAGAGTTATTGTTTCTATAATGGGGAGCAGGAGATAAGAGTTATTGTTTCTATAGTGGAGAGCAGGAGATAAGAGTTGTTATTTCTATAGTGCAGAGCAGGAGATAAGAGTTAATGTTTATATAGTGGGGAGCAGGAGATAAGAGTTATTATTTATATAGTGGGGAGCAAGATATAAGAGTTAATGTTTATATAGTGGGGAGCTGGAGATAAGAGTTATTGTTTATATAGTGCGGAGCAAGATATAAGAGTTATTGTTTCTATAGTGGGGAGCAGGAGATAAGAGTTATTTTTTATATAGTGGTTAGCAGGAGATAAGAGTTATTGTTTCTATAGTGGTTAGCAGGAGATAAGAGTTATTGTTTCTATAGTGGGGAGCAAGATGTAAGAGTTATTGTTTCTACAGTGGTTAGCAGGAGATAAGAGTTATTGTTTCTATCTTGGGGAGCAGGAGATAAGAGTTTTTTTTTTTAGTGGGGAGAAGGAGATAAAGTTATTTTTTTTAATGGGGAGCAGAAGATAGGGTTATTGTTTCTGTTGTGCGTAGCGGGAGATACAATTTATTATTTTTATGGCAGGGAACAGGAGACAGTTATTGTTTTTTGTTTTTTCCTAGTGGTGAGCAGGAGATAAGGGTTATTATTTCTATATGAGCAGAAGATAAAGGTATTGTTTTTTTTGTAGTGGGGAGCAGGAGATAAGGGTTATTGTTTGAAAGAGGACATGATCCAGCCAGGAAAAGATTTATACAACCAGGAGGCCATGACTCAGCTGAGAAAAGATTTATATACTCAGAAGACCATGGCTCTGTTGAGAAAAGATTTATATATCCAAAAGACCATGGCTCAGCTGGGAAAGATTTATAAATTCAGGAGGCTGTGACTCCGCTGAGGGAAAGATTTATATATTTAGGAGGCCATGACTAAGCTAGGGGAAAGATTTATATATTCAGAAGACCTTGACTCAGCTAGAGGAAAGATTTATATATTCAGAAGGTTCTAAGGACTGTAAATGCGTCTCAAACAGCCTCTGGCAGTCAAGTCCAGCTCCTGGCTTTCCCGTGGCAGAACTGTTTAAACTGACAGGAGAAGGGGCGAGGGCGAATATCTGGCGCCTGAAAACCAGATACTTAGGGTAGATGAGTGGCACGTTTGGTAGCTCATCTGCCGCTGTTGGCGAGATTTTTCAGTTGCCTTGCGTGGAGCGGTGCTCCTGCCGGCCAATGAAGAAAGGTGCAAATGAGGTTGCCGCGCAGCATCACTGCGGAAAAGGTGGTAGAAAGGATAAAGCGAAGCAAACAGTCAAATCACGGCACCTCTGGTCTGGAGGTCGGCCATGTCCTGAGTGCAGTCATATCGGGTGAAATGCACTAACCGGCTTGTCCCAGAGGTTAAGACACTGCTGGCGAGACTCTTCAAATGCCGCGCGTGGAGTGAAGCTCCTCCCGGTCAAGGAAGAAATGCGGAAAAGATATAAAGGTTGCTGCGCGTTGCCGATGGGAAAGGTGGTGGAAAGGATAAAGTGAATTTTAATCGGTATGTCCAGTAGTATCGCTACGAGAGCTATACATACCACGGCGCCTCTGCTCTAGAGGCCGGCCATGTCCGAAATACACCTACACTGGTGAATTATACCTAAACCGGCACACATCAGGGGTGGAACTTGATGGCTAGACATGTCATGCCACCTCCGCTCTAGAGGTCGGTCACGCCCGATATACACCCATACTGGTGAATTTTGCCTAAACCGGCTCACACCAAGGGTGAATCTTGAAGGCTATGCATGTCACAGTACCTTTGCTCTAGAGGTCGGTCACGTCCCAAACACGCCCATACTGGGACAATATGCCTAAACCGGCTCAACCCAGGGGTGGAAGTCACTAGTGGCGAGGATTCGTCCTCCTGGACAAAAGCTCCATCCTGGTCACAACTAGGAAGGGTAGCGGCCACGACCCCAAAATGCTGAAGTCGGAGACACTGGACCAGGGCAGTCTAGATAGGCAACCACCTCTCACCCGGCGGGGATGTAAGCGTATCCTAATCACGCTGAGGTTTTCCGCTGAGAAAGTCCATCTCTAGGCTAGATAGGCAACCACCTCTCACCCGGCGGGGATGTTTGCGTATCCTAATCACGCTGAGGTTTTCCGGTGAGAAAGTCCAACTCTGGACTGGATGAGCAACCACCTCTCACCCGGCGGTGATACACGGGTATCTCAAAACACGTCGAGGTTTTCCGGTGAGAAGGTCAAACTCTGGCCTGGGTGGGCTACCGCTTCTCACCCAGCGGGGATGCACTGATATCCTAAACACATCGAAGTCTTCCGGTGAGAAAGTCCAACCCTAGACTAAACTGGTGCAATGAAAACTACGGTGTCACGCAATCCCACTTTTGAGACCCACCAATGTGATACTCTGAACCCCTTATGGTCCTCAAGTGGATCTCGTGTGGTCCTTTCGGGGACCACACAGGAGACCACGGGACCTAACGATGACCACAGGCGTAAATTCAGTAGGATCACAGTGCGGTTTTGGTGGTAGAAGCGAACGAAGAAGGAGAAGAAGATATATTCAGAAGACCTTGACTGAGCTGAGAAAAGATTTATATGTTCAGGAGATCGTGACTCAGCTGGGGTTAAGATTTATACAGGGCCCGTCATAAAGCATAGCTGGATTTAAGTGACGTAGTGCGCAGAAACTGAATACGTGTGAGAAAAACATGACGTCAGAGATGAAGCAGACAAAAGATCATTTTTAACAATGGCTTCTTGGCAAACACAACATCGCCCATTCACCGTTGGAACTTTATTTTAAAAGTGGAGAATCGTCTGTTACTGTACAACGAAAGTTTCGTCGCCAATTTGAGTTGCATCCCCATTGTAATGTTCCCGATCGAAGGACAAAACAATTTTGAGGTGGGTCCAAAAAGTTTAAGGAAACCGCTAATTGCCTTAATAACAAGTCTACTGGTCGTCCAAGAACTCAACAGACACCTTAACCAACTCAAGAAGTCCGCAACGCATTGCTGAGTAGCCCTCGGCGATCAGCTGTTAGGAACGCTTTGGCACCTGGCATCCTCTTACTGTTACTAGTGATCTTTATGTACAGATGCTATCTGAATACTTCATTCCAGACTTGGCCAATAGAAATAAGAGACTAATATGGTTTCAACAAGATGGAGTAACTGCCCACATAGCCCGTCAGTCCATGGCCATGCTGCGACAAGCATTTCTCAATCGTCTTATTTCCAGATTTGGGGATATTCACTGGCCGGCAAGGTCACCGGATTTATCGGCCGCAGACTTCTTTTTGTGGGGGTATCTAAAGAACACGGTGTATGCTAGTGGACCACAGTCAGTTGCAGACCTAAAAGATCGAATCCGACACTGCATTCAAAGTATCCCTTTGAACATGTAAAATGGTGTTAGACGCCTGGCTGAATGTATCAAATGTAATGGCGGTCATCTCACCGGCGTCATTTTCAAAACATAAATATGATTGTCAGTAATAATAAAAATACCCACTTTTCTGAGTTTCATATCACTTTTCTTTTACCAAAAACATGTATAGCGCTTATTTATTTTTCCATTTTAAAAATCCAACTATGCTTTATGATGGACCTTGTATATTCAGGAGGCCATGGCTCAACTGAGAAAAGATTTATACAACCAGGTGGCCTTGATTCAGCAGAGGAAGGATTTATATATTCAGGAGGCCATGACTCAGCTGGGGTAAGATTTATACAACATATAATACAACACTGAAGCAGGTAGACAAGTTCAGATACCTAGAGACATTAATAACTTGAAACGGAAGATGTGAAATGAAGATGAAGAACAGAATAACACAGACTTAAATAATGTTTGAAAGAATGAAGGATATTTTATGCAATCAATCACTAAGACTGAAAGTGGGGAAAGAGCACTCCAATGAACCAATCATGTTTTATGGATGTTAAACATGGACAATCATGGGGAAAGTACAGCACCGTCTGGAGGCCATGGAAATGTGATTCCTTAGGAGAATGCTGAAGATACCAGGGGGAGCGAAGAGATCAAACGAAGAGGACCTGAAAGAGGCAGAAGAAGAGAGACAAGCAATAACAAAACTCAGGAAGAGACAATCCAAATTCATTGGACACATCATGAGAGCAAGTGAATTAGAATATTTGGTAAAAACATGGATGCTAGAGGGAAAAAGAGACCGAGTCAGACAAAGAGAGAAGATGATAGATGAACTGGTGAAGTGACATGGAGAAAGAACACCAGTCCAGCTCATAACTAACACCCGGAATAGAGAATTGTGGGAACGCATGATTGCTAAATCCTGTCGACAAAGCACTAGATAGATAGCTGAAAAGAGTGTTATTTCATAATGTAAAGTATCAATCTGCAGGATCATAGCAGTTTAGTTTTTTAAGTTTTTTTTTTTTTGGAGAAGTGACAGAACCATGTCAAAGAAAAGTGTAGAATTTTCTGGTGTGGAACCCTGTGAAGTCAGAAGTTCGTGTTCCTGTAGAAGGGAAATCCAAGGATGTATGATACAAATACTGAGTGACAAGTGTCCACATGAGTGTATGCTACAAATATTGAGTGACAAGTGCCCACATGAGTGTATGCTACAAATATTGAGTGACAAGTGCCTACATGAGTGTATGCTACAAATATTGAGTGACAAGTGCCCACATGAGTGTATGCTACAAATATTGAGTGACAAGTGCCTACATGAGTGTATGCTACAAATATTGAGTGACAAGTGCCCACATGTGTGTATGCTACAAATATTGAGTGACAAGTGCCTACATGAGTGTATGCTACAAATATTGAGTGACAAGTGCCTACATGACTGTATGCTACAAATATTGAGTGACAAGTGCCCACATGAGTGTATGTTACAAATATTGAGTGACAAGTGCCTACATGAGTGTATGCTACAAATATTGAGTGACAATTGCCTACATGAGTGTATGCTACAAATATTGAGTGACAATTGCCTACATGAGTGTATGCTACAAATATTGAGTGACAAGTGCCCACATGACTGTATGCTACAAATATTGAGTGACAAGTGCCCACATGACTGTATGCTACAAACATTGAGTGACAAGTGCCTACATGAGTGTATGCTACAAACATTGAGTGATAAGTGCCCACATGAGTGTATGTTGCACATTGAGTGACAAATGCCCACAAGTATGTATGCTACAAACATTGAGTGATAAGTGCTCACAAAAATGTATGCTGCAAAAATTGAGTGACAAGTGTCCATCATACTCAACTATGAAGAGGTGGTGTGCTAGCTTTCAGCGTGGAGATTTGGAAACTAGAGGTGTACCAAGATGTGGAAAACATTCAGTATTATCAACTCCAGAAATTGTTGACCGTGTTCATAACCTGATTCTGATAGATCAACAAATTTAATAACACCTTTTACTTCGCTTTTGTTGACCAAGAAAAAGCATTGGATAGAGTGGACATGAACAAACTATGAGAAGTCCTAAAACAATTTGGGGTTACCAATCATCAAATGGGTGATCAGGAAAAGGAGATGGACATATGTTGGTCACTTGATGAGAAGAAATGATCAGAGTGAAGTATCAAGTGGGAACACAACAGGCCAAAGAAAAAGAGGCAGATCTCGTGAAACTCTGAAGAGGACATTATTAAGAGAGGCCAAATTAACAGGCATAAAATCCTTTGATGAGGTTGAAAGACTCGCCGAAGACAGGAAAAATTGGCGAACTATTTTGCGAGCCCTATGTGACGTTTAACGGCACGGAAGAATATAAGATAAGAATCATCTAATAAATCCGTGTGAGAGGTTGTACAACAACGGAAGTGGCATCATCAGAGCAATAGGGGGACATTCTGAACCCTTTATTATTAAATCTGGCGTTCGGCAAGGTTGCACCTTATTACTGATGCTATATATAACATACATCGATAACATCTGTAGAGAAGCTGGACTGATAAGGACAGCAAAAAATCAACAGAATGAAATGGAACAAACAGAATACGACATAACTATAAACGAACTATTATTTGAAGATGACCAAGCTCTAGTTGCCAACTCAGAAGAAGGCTTGCAAGATCACATTATTGATTCATGCAAAGAACACAATATGAAAACTAGCCTAGGCAAAACAGAAATCATGACCATCGCATGAGTAAACACACCAATAAACATTACACTGGAGAACCATACTATGAAGCAAGTAGCTCATTTCAAATACTCGGAAGCATTTGATCAACAACAGGAAAAATAGACATAGAGATCGAAAACAGATGTAACAAAGCGAACCAACTTATTTGGCAAATGGCTCCCATACTAAACAAAAAGCATGTCTCACTGGAAACCAAAAGAACCATCTATAAGACAATCTTCATACCAGCGTTGTGCTACTAATGCCAGGCATGGACGCTGACAGCAAAAGACAAAAGAAAAATTACAACAACAGAAATGAGATTTTTTAGAAGAATTCTTGGAATATCTAGAATGAACAGAATCAGAAATGGTGTCAATAGAAATAAAGTAGGAGTTGAACTCGTTCTGAACTATATTCAAAAACAGGAAATAAAATGGTTCGGTCATGTATCACGACTACCAACAGAACGTGTGCCACAGAGAGCAATGTTTTACAGACCACACACAGGCAGAGGAAGGGGCCGCCCATGCACACGATGGACCGATGGTATAGCAGAGTCCCTGAACATCTCAATGTACGAAGCCAACAGGCCAGCCATTGGGAGACAAGTGCACTTCATTTATTTATGTATGTAGTTACTTCTGTACTGAGTGAATGTATATGAGTGAAACGTAAATGTTATATTTTATTTTATGTCTCTCAGGTTCAGTGTTAATTATGTTTGTTATATGAACAGCATATTTGTAGAATGTCTGGAATAGAGTGAAAGATGTATGATAAAGGGCAGAATGTCAGACGGGCCTGCGTGCCCAATTCTTAACCCTTTTGAAATACAGATCAATCTCTCTCTGTCTCTCTCTCTCTCTCTCTTTCTCTCTCTGGCCCTCTGATATACAGGACTTGAAATCCACCATCAAGAAAAAATACCCCAACACTTCCATAAACATTTCATCCATCATTCCACCTTGTTCTGGTCCTGGACGTCGCATGGTGGATATAAACAACAAAATACTAAAAACATTCTGTCTACAGAACATAGTAGTTTTTATAAACAACACGCCATTTTTTACTTCAGCCACAGGTGCTCCCAAAAAACCGCCTTTACAGGGACCACATTAACAAGACTGGCAGCAGCATCCTTCCCAAAAATATCAAATATCCAGCAAGAACTGAGCAGAACATAACAAAACACTCAAATAGCCAGAAACAGCTTAGACAGCCACCCACATCTCGTAGCTCCAGAAACACACACTCTACACCAACTACAAGACTCCAAGGACCCTCAGAAACATCACCATCTGCCTCTCTACCATTGCCTGCTCCATCCACTGACCCACTATACGATTCCATGTTCCCGCCCTGCCTACACGGCAAGCTCAACAAATTATACCAACACTTAGTACAGCGAACAACATGGAGACTCCTGCACAATCACCACTTAGGAATACCACAACTGTACAGGACACAAAACACAAGAACCTCGAATCATTATCCGTGGAACTTTCAGCTACAATATCTAATGCAGTTTAGTCCTGCAGCTCTGAGCCACGCGTATATGATGTCCCTACTACACAGTCAACACTCAACACCCACATACAGATACTAGATAGCTTGAAACTTCCAGCACTTTTTAACTTCTGTAGATAAATTTAACTGAACAAAAACAAAAAAACCACAGAAGTTCTTACAGCAGAACAGACATTTCTTAGTGCTAGCTTACAGCTAATATTGTCATCAAGTCTTTTACAATTTACACTTACATAACGTTCATTGCATTGTTGATTTTTGTAATTTTTTTCCATTATTTGTCAGTATATTGTAAAATTAGTTAGATTCATTATCTCTACTAGCTTAAACATATACCTATAATTGTATGATTGAAGTCTGACCAGTTATTTTATTTTTACTGAAATATAATATTTCTAACATTGTTATAGTCTTCTTCTTCTTCTTCTTCGTTCACTTCTACCACCAAAAACCGCACTGTGAACCTACTGAATTCACGCCTGTGGTCCTCGTTAGGACCCGTGGTCCCCTGTGTGGTGCAAAATAGACCACACGAGATCCATGAGAGGACCACAAAGGGTTCAGAGTATCACAGTGCTTTAGCCTGTATTCTTGGTGGGTCTCAGAAGCGGGATTGCGTGACACCGTGGTTTTCATTGCACCAGTTTAGTCTAGGGTTGGACTTTCTCACCGGAAGACCTCGACGTGTTTAGGATATCAGTGCATCCCCGCTGGGTGAGAGGCGGTAGCCCACCCAGGCCAGAGTTGGACTTTCTCACCGGAAAACCTCGACGTGTTTTGAGATACCCGTGTATCACCGCCGGGTGAGAGGTGGTTGCCCATCCAGTAAAGAGTTGGACTTTCTCACCCGAAAACCTCAGCGTGATTAGGATACGCAAACATCCCCGCCGGGTGAGAGGTGGTTGCCTATCTAGACTTCCCTGGTCCAGTGTCTCCGACTTCAGCATTTTGCGGTTGTGGCCGCTACCCTTCCTAGTTGTGACCAGGATTGAGCTTTTGTCCAGGAGGACGAATCCTCGCCACTAGTGACTTCTACCCCTGGGTTGAGCCGGTTTAGGCATTATCCCAGTATGGGCGTGTTTGGGACGGGACCGACCTCTAGGGCAGAGATACTGTGACATGCATAGCCTTCAAGATTCACCCCTGGTATGAGCCGGTTTAGGCAAGTTCACCAGTATGGGTGTTTATCAGGCGTTACCGACCTCTAGAGCGGAGGTGGCATGATATGTCTAGCCATCAAGTTCCACCCCTGATGTGTGCCGGTTTAGGCATATTTCACCAGTGTAGGTGTATTTCAGACGTGGCCGGCCTCTAGAGCAGAGGTGCCGTGGTGTAGCTCTCGTAGCGATACTACTAGACATACCGGTTAAACTTCACTTTCCACCACCTTTTCCCATCGGCTCCGCACAGCAACCTTTATTTCTTTTCCGCGTTTACTTCCTTAACCGGGAGGAGCTTCACTCCACGCGCGGCATTGAAGAGTCTCCCCAGCAGTGTCTTAACCTCTGGGACAAGCCGGTTCATGCATTTCACCCGATATGACTGCACTCAGGACGTGGCCGACCTCCAGACCAGAGGTGCCGTGATTTGACTGTTTGCTTCGCTTTATCCTTTCTACCACCTTTTCCGCAGTGATGCTGCGCGGCAACCTCATTTGCAAATTTCTTCATTGGCCGGGAGGAGCACCGCTCCACGCACGGCAGCTGAAGATCTCGCCAACAGCGGATTGTTATAGTGACTCAGAAAATGGAGGAGTGGCTGCGACACGATGGCCTACGTGTTGGCCATTTAAATGTTTATCATTTGTTAGGAAAACTCCCTGAGGTTACACATATACTTCAACAACATTTTCATATTTTTGGTTTCTCTGAAAGCAGATTACATAAAAACATCACAGATAATGATATACGAATAGATGGTTTTAATTTGATCAGGCGCGACCCAACTAGGAAGCTAGAGACAGGTTTAGTCGTTTACATTTCTAACACAATTAAATTTTGTAGAAGAGAAGACCTGGAAACATCAGAGGTTGAATGTATTATTCTAGAAATCAAAATATCAAATCTTAGTCCAATTCTGATTAGTTTTATATACCGAAATCCAAATGCTTCAGCCGAGTGGTATGATCACTTTGCGACCATGATGGATGATGCTGTAACTCATAAATTCAAGGACATAATCATTCTAGGCGACTTCAATATAGATCTTAATTAGCCAAATCCTACATGGAGGAACATTTTAACATCTTACAACTTCTCCCAAATTGTTAACAAACCTACTAGAGTAACTGAATCATCATCAACACTAATAGATCATATTTATGTAGCTGAACCAGGAAACATTACTGAATGTATTGTCCCTCATGTGTCGCTGAGTGATCACTACCTGGTCTGCTGTACGTGGTCACATAAGGGGTATAAAATACCGAAACACAAACATACCAGCATCAAATATAGAAACTTTAAAAACTTTAACTTGGAATTATTTTTAACTGATCTAAAAGCTTCGCCTCTTACGTACGTTTTCCAGTTAACAAATCCAGATGAGGCTATCGAATACTGGATCAAGATATTTCGAAATATTTTTGACAAGCATGTCCCCATCAAAGAAATGAGAGTAAAAGACGTAACAAAATCCCCGTGGATAACTCCCGATATATTGCAACTCATGAGGAAACGGGATGAAGCTCACAAAAGCAGAAATTTCAGTAGCTATCGTTCACTTAGGAATAAGGTGCAGTATTTAATTAGGCAGGAAAAGAAAAATTACTTCAGAAATTTAGTGAAAGACAAAACTGATAGTAAATCAATCTGGAAAGCGATTAATACTCTTGTAAATAAAAGGAAGCAGACTGACCCACAAAGACTTAATGGTGAACATACTTGCACTAACTTCAGTGAATATTTTAGAGAAAAAATTAGTATTCTAAAATCTTCATTACCGACCCCTAATTGCGACCTGAGCGTGTTGAAAACTTTCAGCGACAGTAAATGTGTAAAGCTAAAACATATTAATATTCCTTTCCTCACAGTCGGTGAGGTTTATAACTACATCCGGTCCTTAAAGAACACTAACTCAGCAGGATGTGATGACATTAGTAACAAGATACTACGCTACGCTGCACCAGTTATCACAGACACACTAACATACTTATACAACTTGTGTATTGACAAAAAATATTTCCCTGACGCTTTTAAACTCGGCAAAGTTTTTCCTCTTTTTAAATCTGGACAGACTGGTGACCTCTCAAACTATAGACCCATATCCATTCTGTCATCACTATCAAAACCTCTTGAAAAACATATACAAAAGTTAACTCTGCTCCACATGCAAGAAAACAATCTACTAATGGCAGTCAGTCAGGTTTTAGACCAAATTACTCCTGCCACACAGCATTAACTAAAATGACAGAAAGCTGGCTGTTTAATATAAATTATGACAAATTGTGTGGTGCTGTCTTTGTTGATTTTAAGAAAGCCTTCGATATGATTGATCATGAAATTCTTGCAAAAAAGCTGGAAGGCTATAGATTACACCCTGATCTAACAAAATGTATTACATCTTTTCTCTCAGGTAGAAAACAAGTAGTTTGCTTTAGAAACAAAATATCTGGCTCGTCTGTAGTTGATACCGGTATTCCTCAAGACTCCATTCTTGGTCCTCTTCTCTTTGCTATCTATATTAACGACCTACCACTACATTTAAAGCACTCTTCATGTGATCTTTTCGCTGACGACTGTACTGTTTACAATAGTGACTATGACACCAATAAACTACAGACAACGCTCCAAAATGATATAAACAGTTTGATTAAATGGAGTAATAAAAATGGCATGTTGATAAACAGCAACAAAACAAAATCCATGCTCATCACTACAAGACAGAAACTGCAAAATGCAACAAAAAACTTCACTACAGCTGTGTGCTGGGACTAAGGCAATAGAAAATGTTCATGAACATAAAACCCTAGGACTCATCATTGATCAGCATTTAACTTGGAATTCTCACGTACATAACCTAACAAATTTGATTGCACAGAAAGTTTACCAATTAGCCAAAATTAAACACTTTATCGATAAAGACACAAGAAAAATATACTATATATCACACATACAAACACACTTAGATTACTGTTCCACAATCTGGGATGGATGCTCAGTCTCAAACACAAAAAGGCTCCACTCACTTCACAAGCGAGCATTAAATCTTATTTGTGACAAACACCCAGACTGTTGATCAACACAAACAACTCAAAATTCTACCCCTCAAAAATAGAATCATTTTTAACAAAGTTAAGTTTGTTCAGAGAATTCTGTCGCACAATGCTCCGCCTTACTTGTGGTCACTGTTTACGTATAACACTAAACACAGCCAGCGTTTAAAAAACTGTCTTCTTCCTAAACCCAGGATTGATCTGTACAAGAAAAGCCTTGCATACTCTGCAGTACAGCTCTGGAACACCCTCCCCTACAATTTAAAATCCATTGGTAATACTTCATCCTTTAACTCAAACCTGTTCCATTATTTACTTGCTTGTAATTATATGCCTCCATAAAATAACCAGCACTCTCTCAACACATGGCTCGTAAACCATCAAGTACTTCAATGACATAGTTAGAAAAGCAACTTGTTAGATATTGTTAGAAGTTATTTTAATGTTTGTTAAAAAAACATATGTTAGAAGATCTGTATTTACAGTGTATTTTTATTTATGTATATGTCTGCGTGTGTATGTGTGCGTGAGTGCTATTTTATTAGGTTAATTACTTCTTCTCTTTTACTTTGAATGTAGTAGTTAAATCTTACACTCTTTTGATATGTTTTTCCTAATTTAATTTGTATTTTTGTACTAAATCAAGTGTGTGGGAAGAATGAAAGATGGAGTGATGAAGGGCAGAATGTAAGACGGGACTGCGTGCCCAATTCTTTACCCTTTAAAAATAAAGATTATTCATTCATTCATTATTCATTCTCTCTCTCTCTTTCTCTCTTTCACAAGATTTTCCTTTTGTATCTCCAGCTCTTCTCATACATTCTCCATTAGTTATTTTGCTGTCCAGATAATTCGTAACATTCTTCTAATAAACCACATTTCTGCGCTTCCAATAATTTTTATGCAGACTTGCCTATTGTCCATGATTCACTTCCATATAACAATATAGGTTCAATATAGCACTTTAGGACTCGTTTTCTAGCATTCATTGATAAGGATGTGTTGGCTAATATGTTTCTTATTCTCTGAAATGCAGTCTTTCTTTGGCCTGTTCTGTTTTTTTATTTCTCTTCTGCATTTCCCATCTGAAGTTATTACTGCTCCAAGGTATTTGAATTTCTGCACCTGCTTTAGAATAGTTCCATTTAATTTTATAATGCATTTTGGTGAATTCTGTTTCTTTGATATAACCATAGTTATAACATACTGTTTCTTATAATATGTTATATCTTGTTATATAACTTGCTATTTCTTAGATAAAACCATAGTCCTTTTGATATTTAAAGTAAGGCCTTTCTGTTCACTTCCTTTGGCGACTTTATCCAAGAGATTTTGCAGGTCTTGTTGGTTCTCATCTATCAGTACTGTGCCATTATCATATACCACAGTTGTTAATATTGTACCCTCCTACTTTTATACCTGGTTCTATAATGATCGTTCTTAGAATATTCTTGCTGTACAAAGAAAAAAGGTCTGGAGATAGTACACATCCCTGTCGCACTCTCTATTTTGTCAATAAATCAAGTGCCGTGCCACATGGCGTAGGCGATCATTTCTCTCCACAATTCCCTGTCTTTAGACTTGATTATGAGATCCACCGGTGACTTTCTTCCTGGCCACACTGACAGCCCATCCAGTAACTTCTCTCTCTGTCCCTGTTTTATAGGTTGATATTTTCCAGTTTTATTTTCAACTCATGTCGCTGATTCCTGCTGCCAGTATAGATGTTTTACAATCATCAGGTCTTTGCCGTCTATACTGATGTCTTCAAGCATTTTAATAATTTCATTATGTTTCACCTTGTCGAATGCCTTGGTGTAATCAATGAAGCATAAGTATAGATCTTTCTGTACTTCTAAAGCTCTTTCCGTTAGTGTTCGTAAAGCATAAATGGCATTGTGTGTTCCTTTTCCTTCAACAAATCCAAACTGTTCATCTGCTATTTCCATTTTTATCTTTTTCCTTGTTCTTCTCACAATGATTCTCAGAAGTAGCTTCGTTATGTGACATGAGAGGCTGATAGTCCGGTGGTCATGACATTCCTCTGCACCTGGTTTCTTTGGTAGTGCTATAAACGTGGATTTAAGCAGGTCACTGGGCATATAACCACTGTTGTAAATGTTGATTATTATTTTTATTCCTATCTCCTCTAGCGCCTCTATTTCTTCTATTGTTATATTATCAGGCCCAGTCGCTTTTCCTTTCTTCATGTGTTTGATGGCATCTATGATTTCATCTTCAAGTATTGGTGGTCCATCACAGTTTTCAGTATCTGGTATTAATTCTGGTCTTTCTCCTCCATATAGCTCACCGATGTACTCTGTCCACCTGTCCACAATGCCCTATTTTCCCATTAACATTTTATCTTCTGTTGATTTCAGACATCCTATGGTATATTTTATTTTCCTGCCTGTGAGTTCACTAATTCGTTTGTACATGTTTTTGCTGTCTTTATTATGGGAGTATATATATATATATATATATATATATATATATATATATATATATATATATATATAGTTTTTTTAAACAAAAATAATTTACTTCCCACTAATCAAAATAGAAAAATACAGGTAGAAGGGACAGATGTTGAAGAAGTCAAACAATTTGCATACCTTGGCAGCTACATAGACCAGAATGGTGACACCAGAAAGGAAGTTAGAATTAGAATTGTAAAAGCAGCATCGATCTTCAAGAATCTTGAGAACATAAGGCATTCAAAAGTTGTAAGCATAAAAACCAAGTTAAGACTGTGAATTCAAATGTAATATCCACCCACATTTATCCATGCAAAAGCTGGAAAACAACTAAAGAAATAGACAAGAAATTAAACTTTAAAAAAAAACAGATGCTTAAGGAAAATACTCGGCATCAAGTGGAACGAATTCAAGAACAATGCAGAGATAAGACAGATGACTGAACAACAATCAGTCTCATGGGTAATCAGGAAAAGGAGATGGACATATGTTGGTCACGTGATGAGAAGAAACGATCAATCAGAGAATCCCAAAACAAGCTAGGAAGTGGAACACAACAGGCCAAAGAAAAAGAGTTCGACCACATGAAACTCTAAAGAGGACATTGATAAGAGAGGCCAAATTAATAGGTATAAAATCCCTTGATGAGGATGAAAGACTCACCGAAGACAGGAAAAACTGGCGAACTACCATGCGAGCCCTTTGTGACGTTCAACAGCAAGGGAAGGATATAAGATATATATAAAACTGGAACCCTATTAACATCAAATAAAGACCAAAAGCAAAGATGGGCTGAACACTTCCAAGAAATACTTAATCGACCACACCCAAAAGAATTGTTAAACCTTGAAACTGACTTACCGGCCCCACAACTAAATGTCAACCTAGATGAAATTACATTGCATGAAATTGAAACAGCAGTGAATTCAATGGCTAACAACAAAGCTGCAGGTGAAGATGAAATAACACCCGAAATGCTAAAAGCTATCAATAGTGACAACATGGGACAACTACAGAGAATGTTTAACAAGATTTGGAAAGAAGAAAATGTTCCTTCTAATTGGAAGAAAGGAATCATTGTTAAAATACCAAAAAAAGGCAAGCTTAGTGACTGTAACAACTGGAGAGGAGTAACCTTAATATCAGTTGTGTCAAAAGTAGTTTGCAAGGTCATTTTGAATAGACTTAAAGATATAGTGGATACTGCAATGAGAGAAGAACAAGCAGGATTTCAAAAAGGGAGAAGCTGTCTCGACCAGATCTTTACTCTCAGAATAATACTTGAAGAACATATTGAAAAGCAGAAACCATTAATACTGAACTTCATAGATTTTAAAAAGGCATTTGATACCATACACAGAGATTCATTATGGAGAATTTTATGTCTATATTGAATACCATCTAAAATTGTCAACATCATTAAGGACTTATACAATGGATATGTTTGTGCAATCAAGACAGAAGAAGGAATGAGTGAATGGTTCCAGATTGAAACAGGCGTGAAACAAGGATGTATACTATCTCCTTTACTTTTTGGGATTACAATAGACTTCATAATGAAAAAAATGCTGCACAGGTGGTAACACAGGTATTAACTGGGTACATGGAACCCAACTAGAAGACCTTGATTTTGCTGATGAAATAACTCTTATCAGTAATAATTGAATTCCATGCAAGAAAAAACAGATAGCCTGTCTTCACTGGCTAGCAAAATAGGACTTGAAATTAACAAGGACAAAACAAAAATAATGAAAATTCCCATTAATCAAAATGGAAAAATACACATAGAAAGGACAGATATTGAAGAAGTCAATCAATTTGCATACCTTGGCAGCTACATAGACCAGGATGGTGACACTAGAAAGGAAGTTAGGATCAGAATTGCAAAAGCAGCATCAGTCTTCAAGAATCTTGAGAACATATGGAATTCAAAAGTTATAAGCACAAAAACCAAGTTAAGACTATTCAATTCAAATGTAATATCCACCCTCATTTATGCATGCGAAAGCTGGAAAACAACTAAAGAAATAGAAAAAAAATTAGACTCTTTTGAAAACAAATGCCTAAGGAAAATACTCGGCATCAAGTGGAATGAATTCAAGAACAATGCAGAGATACGACAGATGATTGAACAACAACCAGTCTCATGGGTGATCAGGAAAAGGAGATGGACATATGTTGGTCACTTGATGAGAAGAAATGATCAGAGAATCCCAAAACAAACTATCAAGTGGAACACAACAGGCCAAAGAAAAAGAGGCAGATCTCGTGAAACTCTGAAGAGGACATTATTAAGAGAGGCCAAATTAACAGGCATAAAATCCTTTGATGAGGTTGAAAGACTCACCGAAGACAGGAAAAATTGGCGAACTACTTTGCGAGCCCTATGTGACGTTTAACGGCACGGGAAGGATATAAGATAAGATATATATATATATATATATATATATATATATATATATATATATATATGTGTGTGTGTGTGTATATATATATACACATACATAATACACACACACATATATATATATATATATTATAGAAGATTCAGGAACTCACTAATATCTGTGAAAACAAGACCAATCGCCGACTGCAAGAGTGACCACATCCTAGTTGTAGAGAAAGTGAGAATCAGGCTAAAGGTAGGAACAAAAAACGGAGAACTAAATAGAGAGCTGTTACAGAAAGGTAAGGCAATACAAGAACCATATAGGACCATAGTACACAATAGGTATTATGCTATAGAGAATATTGAAACAATTTATGAACAATGGAATATGCTTAAGACTCTATTCAGCAAACATCTATCGAAATCCTACCTCCAAATAAACGACAAGCTAAACAGGGGTGGATGACAGAAGAAATTTTGCAACTGATGGATCGGAAAAGAAGTCTTAAGGAAGATAAAGATGAATATGACAAAATAAAGAAAGAAATAAGACGCAAATGCAATAAAGCTAAAAAGAGTGGCTAAATAAGAAATTTAATGAAATTGAGACACACCATCATGGAAACGCAAGAGATATGTACAATCAAATAAAGGAGTTAACAAACAAAAGGACATACCACAAGACTGGTTGCCTGAAGTCAAAGGAAGGGCATACAATAATGGACAGAGATGAAATAATTGCAAGATGGAGTGAATATATTAGAGAACTCTATGAGGACAGTAGAAGCGAAATAGATATACGAAATAGTAATGATGGCCTCACATATTAAAAGCAGAAGTGGAAGAAGCCATCAAACACATGAAGAACAACAAAGCACTAGGACCAGATAAAATCTCTCTCTCTCACGCTCTCTCTCTCTCTCTCTCTCTCACTCTCTCTCTCTCTCTCTCTCTCTCTCTGAACCTTAAGTGCCCAGGGCACATGGGGCTTCCGCAAGGGTTTTCCACAAATGGCTGTCCTTTGCCTTTTTCTCTGCTCTTGCCCAGGTGAGCCCTCTATTGCTCAACATCCTTTCTGTTGTTCTTCTCCATGTCTCTTTTGGTCTACCCTTACTTCTGCTCCCCTGTGGTGTCCATCTTAGTGCTATTTTTGGTAGTGAGTTGTCAGTCATTTGGAGCACATGTCCCAACCATCACCAGCGTCTTTCCTCAATAATTGTTGTCAGTGGTTTCATCTGCATTTCTGCCAACAAGATGTTATTTCTTATGGTGTTTGGCCAAAATATTTTTCTATTTCTTCGTAAACATTTAGTCTGGAAAGAATTCAACTTGTTTTCTATGGTTTTGATGATTTTCCAGCATTCACTTCCATAGAATAGTACACTTAGAACATTACTCTTAAATATCCTGATTTTTTTTATTCATGCTTAGTTGTTTTAGATTTCCATATATTCTTCAGCACTGCAAAAGCCTGGTTTGCTCTATTAAGTCTGATGTTGATGTCCTCTGTGCTGTCTCTATTTTCTACTACTCTACTGGCAAGGTATACAAATTCATTAACCTACTCCACTAACTTGCTGTCTGCTCTGAGTACCTTTCTGTTGTTCATATTTTGCTTCATTAACTTTGTCTTTCCTACGTTGATCTTTAGTCCTATGTTGTTTACATTTTGAGTTAGCTTGTTTATTTTATCTTGCATATCTTTGTGGCTGCTTGATAGTAGACAAATGTCGTCCGCAAAGTTAAGATCCTCCAGCACTGTGTCAAGGGTCCATTGTAACCCTCTGCGTTTGTCTGATGTTGCCTCCTTCATTAACCAGTCTACTGCCAAGATAAATAATGTTGGTGATAGTACACATCCCTGCTTCACTCCCTGCTTGTAGCCTAAAGCTGCTGGAGGTATGTACCCCACAGATCACTTTGCACTGAAAACCCTTGTATAGGGCTTTGATTACATTCACTATCTTATGAGGGAGGCCATGCCATCTTAGGATTTTCCACAGTGCATCTCTGTTGACACTGTCAAAGGCTTTCTCAAAATCTATAAACAATGCATATGTTGTGCTATGCCACTCATTTGCTTGTTCTAATATTTGTCTACATACATATATGTGGTCCATGCATGATCTTCCTTTCCTAAATCCTGCCTGCTCTTTCCGAATTTTTCCCTGAAGCGCTGGTACAATTCTGTTGATATTCTGCAAAATACTTTACTGCTGAATGGCAGTAGGGTAATGCCTCTCCAGTTCCCGCAATCTCTGAGGTCACCCTTCTTTGATAGTTTTACTATAAGGCCAGTTTTCCACTCCTCTGGAGCTTTTTCTAGATCCCAAATTTGTTGTAATATCTGGCAGAGTTGTTTTTGGTGTTTCTGTTTCTTCTGCTTTCAACATCTCAGCAGTCACTTCATCTTCACCTGGTGCCCTGTCTGATTTTAGCTTCTTTATCGCCTCCTTTACTTCACTTATTGCTATTGGTCCTGTATTGATGTTTAGTTCAGTTTTTGCTTTAGGTATGTCTATTGTTTGTGCTGCATGTTTAGTAGGGTGTTAAAGTGTTCCCTCCATCTTTCAGTTTTTTCTCTTTCTCCACTGACCAGTCGTCCCTTATGTGTCCTTACTGCACTCTAACATCTTGTGCTGAAGTTACCTGTCATCTGCTTTGTGGTTTTGTATATGGTTTTAATGTCATTTGTATATGCTGCTTTCACTGCTGCTTCTACTAAGTTGTCATAGTACTGACGTTTATCTTGACGGCATGATTCCTTCACTTCTTTGTTTTTTTTTGTGCATAATTACTTAAAACTTGTTATTTTAGACTTTATGATTTGGTGTTCAGTAATTTTTTCTTGATTTCCTTTCTTTGCTCTATCTTTTCCCATGCGATCTTGCTTATCCATTCCTCCTTTCTCCGTTTCCAACATCCCAGCACCTCTTTTGCTGTTTTCTGTAGTGTTTTATTGAACTTTTTAGTATGGACATTTCTGCTTCGTCTTGTAGGACACTGAAGCGGTTCTTAAGTACTATTGAAAATTCATTTCTTGTTTGCTGGTCTTTCAGTTTTCTTATATCAAAACGTATCTTTCTGTGTTCTCCAAATTTCGCTTTCTTAATTTTAGTTTTATTTTTGATACCAGAAGATTGTGATCGCTTCCTACATCTGCTCCTTTCCTTGCTCGCACATCTTGATCTTGTAGTGACCGTTTCCAGGTGTTGTTTATTAATAGGTGATTGATTTGGTTTTCTGTGGTTTTATCTGGGGACCTCCATGTCACTTTATGGATGTTTTTATGTTGGAAAATTGTTCCTCCAATGGTCATCATGTTTTCTTCACAGAAACTGCACAGTCTTTTTCTATTTTCATTTATTTCTCTGATTCCTTCTCTTCCCATGATTCTTCTTCTATCTTCATTTCCTTCATCTACTTTTGCATTGAAGTCGCCCAAGATGAGTCCAGATAAAATCATCAAGGAAGAATTGGAAGCATTAGGAGAGCTTGGCATAGAAATGATTACCAGATTGCTGAATGACATCTATAACAGTAACTATGTCCCATCAGACCTTTTGCAGTGAGTTTCCATTGCCCTACCAAAGAAACAAGGTGCAGTTGAATGTGAAGACCATCGAACCATTAGTCTTATGAGCCATGTTACCAAAATTCTGCTTCGTATTGTCATGAGAAGAGTCAGGGGCAAAATAAAACCAGAAATCGCTAAAGAACAGTGCGGCTTCGTCGAAGGAAAAGGCACAAGTAATGCCATATATATATATATATAACATTGATCGAAATATCAATAGAAGTAAAGACGGACTTATACTTATGCTTCATAGAAAACATTCGATAAAGTAAGACACACAGAAATTATAAGAATGCTGGAAGACATCAGCATAGATGAGAAAGATCTGAAACTCATCAAAAACATATACTGGCAACAATCAGCAGCAATGAAGGTTGAGAACCAAAATAGGAGCGTTTCAAGACATAAAACTGAGAGTGAGACAAGGATGTGTTCTATCTCCTGACCTCTTCTCCCAGTACAGCGAAAACATAATTAGAAATATAGACAGCTTGCCAGGAATATCAGTTGGCGGGTACAACCTTAACAACTTAAGATATGCAGTCCTGATTGCTAAAAGTGAAGGGGAGCTACAGGTTCTTCTGGACATCGTGGTTCATGAAAGTAAAAGTAAAGGTCTCAGCCAGAATAAAAAGAAGACTGAAGTGATGGTCATCTCAAAGAAAGGAATACCACCAAAATGTAGCATTACCATCGATGGCACAGAACTGAAACAAGTTGATAGATTCAAGTACAACAATTATAACAGCTGGATGGGAAATGTCACAACGAAATAAAAAGCAGACTCGCTCAGGCCAGGTCAGCATTCAAGAAAATGATGAACATCTTGTACAACAGATCCATATCAATGGAAACAATATTCCGAGTACTTTAAATGTTGCATCGAGCCAATTTTGTTTTATGTATGTGAAGCATGGTCCATGATTAAGAGAGTACAGCGAGAAATGGAGGCCATGGAAATGTGGTTCATTAGAAGGATGTTGAAGGTACCATGGACAGCTAAGAAAACCAATGAAGAAGTCTTAAGAGAGGCTGGAGTTAAAAGGCAAATTACAGCAAAGATGAGAGGCAGACAAGCGAGATTTGTAGGACATTTTCTGAGAAGAGGAAAATTGGAACACATTGTGGCAACTGGAAAAACTGAAGGAAGACGAGATAGAGAAGTTACTGGATGGACTGTCAGTGTGGCTAGGAAGAAAGTGACCGGCAGATCACGTAATCAAGTCTAAAGACATGGAATTGTGGAGAGAAATGATCGCCTACACCACGCGGCACGGCACTTGGTTGATTGATTGATCGATATTGAAAGAAACTTGAAAATCGATGTGTCACATGTGCTGAACTTGGGAGTGAATATATGGTGTAACATGTAAGTTACATGGCTCTAAGTCATTCCCTTCTTGTTCGGGCCGATGATTTTTCAGCACCCCTCGTACAGCACGATAACGCTCGACCTCACGCAGCAAGCACAGCAGCTCAACAAACTAGAGTCTGCTTTTGAAATGTCTTCTACGTCATACATATTCACCAGACCTCACATGATATGATTATCATGTGTTTGTAGCTCTTAATAAGGTGCTACGTGTTAAGAAATTGGCTAAGGAGGAAGGGATTAAAGAGAGCGTGAAATGTTGGCTAGGGAGGAAGGGATTAAAGAGAGCGTGAAATGTTGGCTAAGGAGGAAGGGATTAAAGAGAGCGTGAAATGTTGGCTAGGGAGGAAGGGATTAAAGAGAGCGTGAAATGTTGGCTAGGGAGGAAGGGATTAAAGAGAGCGTGAAATGTTGGCTAGGGAGGAAGGGATTAAAGAGAGCGTGAAATGTTGGCTAGGGAGGAAGGGATTAAAGAGAGCGTGAAAGTTTGGCTAGGGAGGAAGGGATTAAAGAGAGCGTGAAAGTTTGGCTACAGGTCACTTGGAAGATTTGTGTCCTGAAGGAATTCGGGTGTTAGTGAAGAGAGACAGATCTGCATTAAACGGAATGAGAGCTGAGCTGAACAATCCCAGTTTATCAGTCATATTTATACATTGTATTCAAATAAAAAAAATAAGGTTACTTTTTCAGTTATCTTCGAATATACCTGTACACAGAACTTGTATATACCTGTACATAGAACCTCTATATACCTGTACACAGAACCTCGCATATACCTGTACACAGAACCTCGCATATACTTGTATACAGAACCTAATATATACCTGTACAAAGAACCTCGTATATACTTGTACACAGAACCTCGTATATACCTGTACATATAACTTGTATATACCTGTACACAGGCCCTCGTATATACCTGTATACAGAACCTCGTATATACTTGTACACAGAACCTCGTATATACCTGTACACAGAACCTCTTATATACCTGTACACAGAACGTGTATATACCTGTACACAGAACCTCGTATATACTTTGCACAGAACCTCGTATATACCTGTGCACAGAACCTCGTATATACCTGTACACAGAACTTATATATACCTGTACACAGAACCTCGTATATACTTGTACACAGAATCTCGTATATACATGTACACAGAATCTCGTATATACCTGTACACAGGCCCTCGTATATACCTGTACACAGGCCCTCGTATATAAATGTACACAGGCCCTCGTATATACCTGTACACATGATCTCGTGTATACATGTACAAAGAAACTCGTATTTTTACTAAATATATTTTATAAAAGGTTCGGCAATTAAGTAATCAGACTGATTTATTATGGCCAATAAAAAAAATGCCATCTATGAAGCAAAGCATGGAATCCAAAGAGGCAACCTTCATCTATGATCTGGCAACTTTTCATCGCCGCCCGATAAGCAGACGACAAAGTAGCTACCATTTTGTTGACCTAGTTAGAGGAATATTGTCACATAATCAGCATGGAGCAAAAAGCTAACATTAAATTCTGTTAAAAACTGGGAAAAAGTGCCATTGAGACAGTCGAATTGATGCCACAAGTTTATGGGGGATAATTGTCTATCTCGTGCACCGGTGGTATTCACGATTCAGAAGTGGTGCGGAAACGATTGCAAATGCAACTAGACATGGACGCCCAATTTCTGTTCATAATGAGAAAATCATTGCAAAAGTCAGAGAACGGATACAAGAAGATCGCTGTTTGACTGTGAGGATGATGGCAGATGAATTTGGTCTTAACCGAGAAATAATTCATAAAATTTTAATGGAAGATTTGGACAAGAAAAAAGTTACTTGCCGGTTTGTACCACATGCGTTGTCTAATGACCAAAAACATCAGTGTGTTGAGTACGCAAAAGACATCATCAAAACGTGTAGCAGAAATAAACATTTCTTAAATTTGATTGTTACAGAGGATGAAACAAGGATTTTCCTTTATTTCCACAACTAAACGCCAAAGTGCTCAGTGGAAGTCATCATCATCACCAAAAGGCAAAAAAAAAATATTGTCTTCAAAAGTCGAAAGTGAGGACAATGTTGGTGTGCTTCTACGACAGCAAAGGAATTATTCACAAATAATTTATCCCAGAGGGACAGACTGTCACTGCCAAAGTTTATTTAAGTATTTTGAAACTCCTATTAAAAAGGATTCTCCGAGTCCGGCCCGAGTATTCAACACCTGACAGTTTTTTTTCCTTCTTCATGATAATGCACCGACTCACCGGGCGGTAGTTGTACAGGAATGTTTTGCCCCAAAACAAGTGTGTGTTCTCAACCTCCACCCTGTTCCCCATATTTGTCTACCTGCAATTATTTTCTATTCCCAAAATTAAAGTTACCGTTGAAAGTACGCTTATTTGCCGATACTGATGACATCCAAAGGGCCGTAACATCGAGTTTAAGGGCCATACCAACAGAAGAACTCCAGAGGTCGTTCCAGTGTTTGTTAGATCGTGCCACTCGCTGTATCAGTGGACAAGGGGCGTACTTTTAATGAAATGTAGGTTATATCTTCAACTGTTGTTGTTTTTTTTAAATGTAATTCATCTCATTACTTAATTGTCGGACCTTGTATTTTTATGTTTTTTTTAGAACATTCACGATGCGTATCCGCCATCTCCACCTCTTCCCCCACCCACCCCACCCCTACACATAAATAGCATAAATGATAAAGGGATGAAATGTAACTGGATATACATACATATAGGAGGGGGAGGGTTAAATGAATGCACATTATTTATGTAAGTACCTACCAGAATGTGTGGTTGTTCCGTTTTATGTCTTTGAAAACTGTATCGTATATTTTCAAGTGTCCATTTGCAAGATTGACAAGTGTTGCCTGCATATCTAGCACTATTTTCAGATGCTCAAGTCTCCGCCCAGTATCATGTGAGGCAACAGAAAAGTTTCCGTTTAAGTCTCACATCCCTCTGATAGTCTTGGACTCCTCCAGGACCCGCAGTAAACTGGACAAGCTCATTCAGTACAGGAGGTGGCGAGAAGCAATGTTGGACTGCATACATCCTAGTAGGTTACCGCTGTCCCAGTCTTTCAGGTGCGTAGAATGAGAAAAGAAGATATTGGTGAGAAAGAAGAGAGAGGAGAGGAGAAAGAGACTGCTTTTATATGAGTAGTAAAAAAATTAAAGGTAATCCTGTCATGTCTCAGAAGCACATATGGTGTTAGTACTCATATTTTCCTTGACCTGTCAGCACACTAGAGGGCGATACGGTCAGTATCACGCCTGGTCGCCTTTCCTTCCCCAACTCCAGAAGAAGTCGGGTACCCATTTTCTACAGCTGGGTGACTAGGGTGCCTCCGGCCGGATTCGAACCTCCGACTTTTGCCATGAGAGACCAATGCACTAACCACTTCGCCACTCAGACACCCTTTTATATGAAGATAAATTGTAAGCGAGAAGCAGTTTCTGTAGGTAGAGTTCAAACCAGGTTCCCTATCTCATTTCATGGTCCAGATTAGAGTGGGGGGGTTTGACGTCGGGTGGAGAAATAAATTAGGGTCAGTGACATAATGTTGACAGTGTAGGCACAGTGGTATGCTTTTATAGTGTGTGAGTTGACAGTGTAGGCACAGTGGTATGCTTTTATAGTGTGTGAGTTGACAGTGTAGGCACAGTGGTATGCTTTTATAGTGTGTGAGTTGATAGTGTAGGCACAGTGGTATGCTTTTATAGTGTGTGAGTTGACAGTGTAGGCACAGTGGTATGCTTTTATAGTGTGTGAGTTGACAGTGTAGGCACAGTGATATGCTTTTATAGTGTGTGAGTTGACAGTGTAGGCACAGTGGTATGCTTTTATAGTGTGTGAGTTGACAGTGTAGGCACAGTGGTATGCTTTTATAGTATGGGTGTTGATAGTGTAGGCACAGTGGTATGCTTTTATAGTGTGTGAGTTGATAGTGTAGGCGCAGTGGTATGCTTTTATAGTGTGTGAGTTGACAGTGTAGGCACAGTGCAATGTTCTTATACCAGTGTAAATGACAAGAAAAAATTCGTGTCGGATTATTTTTCACTTCATTACTTTAAATTCGTTGTTTCATTATTTTGTAATATAAATTATTGTTCTACAGTGAGATGAGCTTTTATCTGATCACATTCATGCTAAAGTTAAATGAGCTATTATCTGATCACAATCTTGTTATAGTTAAATCAACTTTAATTTGATCACAATCTTACTAAAGTTAAATAAGTTATTATCTGCTCACATTCTAGCTATAATTACATAAGCTAGCATCTGATCACAATCTTGTTTTAGTTAGATAAGCTATTATCTGATCACAATTTTGGTATAGTTATATTGGCTATTATCTGATCACAATCTTCTTATAATTATATTGTCTCATCAGAATCTTGTTATAATTATATGATCAGAATCTTGTTATAATTATATGAGTTATTATCTTGCTATAGTTATATGAGTTATTATCTGATCACAATCTTGTCATAGTTATATGAGTTATTTTCTTATCATAATCTTGCTCTAATTATATGAGTTGTTATCTGATCACAGTCTTGCTATAATTATATGAGTTATTATCTTATCACAATCTTGCTGTAGTTATATGAGTTATTATTTGATCACAATCTTGTTATAATTATATGAGTTATTATAAGATGACAATCTTGTTATAATTATATCTGATCACAATCTTGTTGTAGTTAAATGCTGATAATAAAGCTTAATATGGAGACTGACATAATTTCATTCAGTGATTCTTTGTGTATGTTATAATTCATTGATTTTAGTCGCCCAGATAATAGGGTCATCAAATTAAAGATATGAAAGAATGTTATCAACCAGTGCAGATGCCTAATTATAATACATACATGAACAATTTGGAAACTTAATAGGTACGATACCAAAATTATGGCTCAAATTAATAGATACATTGCAAAACATACACAGTCATCGACAGTTAATTTGGGCTGTATGTGGCAGATACATAGGCAATTATTAAGTTTGTATGTAGTAGATACATAGACAGTTATTTAGGCTGTATGTAGCAGATATATAGACAGTTATTTAAGTCGTACATAGCAGATACATAGACAGTTATTTAAGCTGTATTTAGCAGATACATAGACAGTTATTTAAGATGTATGTTGCAGATACATAGGCAGTCATTTAGGCTGTATGTAGCAGATGCATTGACAGTTATTTAGGCTGTATGTAGCAGATGCATTGACAGTTATTTAAGCTGTATTCAGCAGATACGTAGATAGCTATATAGGCTGTATGTAGCAGATACATAGTTATTTAAGCTGTATGTTACCAGATACAAAAACAGTTATTTAAGAAATATGTGGCAGATACATCAGCAGTTATTTAAACTGTATGTAGCAGATACATATACAGCTATATAGGCTGTATGTAGCAGATACATAAACAGTTATTTAACATCTAAGTGGCAGATACATCAGCAGTTATTTAGGCTGTATGAAACAGATATATAGACAGTTATTTAACCTTAAAGTAGCAGCTATATAAACAGTTATTTAGGCTGTGTGTTGCAGATACATAGACAGTTATCTAGGTTGTATATAGCTAATACATAAACAGATATTTAGGCTGCATGTAGCAGATACATAAGCAGTTATTCAGACTGTGTGTAGCTGATACATAGTCAGTAATTTAGGCTGTATATAGCACGTACATAACCAGGCAGTATGTAACAGATACACAGGCAGTTATTTAGACTGTTTATAGCAGATATATAGACAGTTATTTAAGTCGTACATAGCAGATACATAAGCTGTATTTAGCAGATACATAGTTGGAAGACCAAGACGAAGATGGCTGCAAGACATCGTTGACGATCTGGAAATGGATGCAACAGCAGCAGGCCATCTTGCTCACAACCGAGAGGCCTACAGGAGTGCTATTTGGGAGGCAAAGTTCCGCAAGGGACATGCAAATGAATGAATGAATGATAGCAGATACATAAACAGTTATTAGGCTATATGTAACAGGTACATAGACAGTTATTTAGACTGTGTGTAACAGATACATAGATAGTTATTTAACCTTAATGTAGCAGCTGCATAAACAGTTATTCAAGCTGTATGTAGCAGATATATTTAAAGTTACTTAGGCTTTATGTAGCAGAACATAGGCAGTTATTTAAGCTGTATGTGCCAGATACATAAGCACTTATTTAGCCTCTATGTAACAGATAAATAAACGGTTATGTAGGCTGTATGTAATAGATATGTAAATAGTTATGTAGGCTGTATGTAACAGATACATAGATGGTTATTTATACTGTATGTGACAGATACATAGACAGTTATTTAAGCTGTAAGTAACAGATACATAAAAATTTATTTATACTGTATATAACAGGTACATAAACAGTAAAAAACAGTTAATTGAGTTGCATGGAATAGATACATAGACAGTTATTTAGGCTGTATGTGACAGATACATAGACAGTTATTTAGGCTGTATGTGACAGATACGTAGACAGTTATTTAGGCTGTATGTGACAGATACATAGACAGTTATTTAGGCTGTATATAACAGATACATAGACAGTTATTTAGGCTATCTGTAATGGGTACATAGACAGTAATTTAAGCTGTATATAACAAATACATAGACAGTTTTTTGGCTGTATGTAGTAGATACATAGACATTTTTTAAACTATATGTAACAGATACATAAACAATTATTTAGACTGTATGTAGCAGATACATAGACAGTTATTTAGGTTGTATGTAATAAATATATAGATAATTTGAAGTCTGGGAATGGAGGGTGAACAAAAAGTTAAATAAAGATTCAGTGATGATAGACTTTTTATACGACTTCATTCTTGTTGTCTCTTGCATGATATGATCTGTCTCATTTTCATTAGGGCCTCATTAATGCATTCAATCATTTTATATTCATCTTCTAAATATCCCAATGAAATCCTGTATGACCACATTAATATTCACAATTGCCTTGTTAATTCCATCTGTATCATAACTGTTTCCCCTATGGCCACATTAATTACTTCTATGACATAACTGTTCATCTTTCTTTGTTGTACTCCATACATGATAGCTGGTCTTATTATGGTTTTGTAGATTGTTAATTTGGTGTTTTGGGGCAGGATTTGGGATTTTAACAGGGTTTGATAGGCGAACAGGTGAGAATGGAAGTCTAGAAAGAACACTAAACTGAGCAGCTTTTTAAAATCCTGATTAATTATAAATGTCTCAAAAATGAACAGACTACGTTGGTTGGGCCATGTAGAAAGAGGAAGAGAACACACATATATGCACAAAAGATGAGGGAAACAAGACCAAGGGGTAGACCAAGACAGAGATGGAAAGACAACATAGAAGAGGATATAAATTGGTGTCACCAACTGGAGAGATAAGATTAGGAATAGAAATGAATGGAGGCAAACTTTATCTGCAGCAATAAGCCTTAATGCCTTGGAAAGCTGAGGAAGAAGATGACATACCTTTCCCCTCCATGACCTAATTAATTCCATCAATGACATAACTGTTTCCCTCGATGACATCATTAATTCCACCTATAATTGCAGGAAAACATTAGATTCTGCTGTAATGGAAGAATGGTCTCTACATTGCTGGCAGCCATCTCAAGACGTATGCATGGACTGCCAGGGTGTCTGGTGGAGCACTTCCTGTCATCAGACGGGAGAAGAAGAAGAAGAAGAAGGCATGACTCAGCCAGTCCTCGGAGATGGTGAGCGACCTTCATGTCTTTTGTTATACAATGAGTGATCTTTGTGTCCATTGATATATAATGAGTTAGGATAATCTTTGTGTCTGTTGCTATATAATGAGTGACCGTTATGTCTGTTGTTATATATACAGTGAGTGACCTTTGTGTTTGTTGTTAGACAACGAATGACCGTTGTGTCTGTTGTTGTATAATGAGTGACCTTTGTATTCCTTGTTATATAATGAGTGACCTTTGTGTCTGTTGTTATTTAACTAGTGAACTTTGTGTCTCTTGTTACATAATGAGTGACCTTTGTGTTGTTAGACATTGAGTGACCTTAGTGTCTGTTATTAAAAAGTGAGTGATCTTTGTATCTGTTGTTTCATAATGAGTGACCTTTATGTTTATTGTTAGTCAATGAGTGACATTTGTGTGTGTTGTTAGATGATAAATGATCTTTTTATCTGTTATTAAAGTGTGGAATAGGGAAAGACTTTTTGTCTCTTGCTGGTATATGAGATGATGAGTGATCGCTGAGTCTTTGTTACTTTGTTTCAGCTGTTGAATTCTTAACATTGTGAGTTATTGTGGCAGTCAGAGATCTTTTTGTCTGTTGTTACATTGATGAGAAAATGAAAGACCTTTTAGCTAATATTATAATTTGTGTATGATTCTTGAGAGTGAGATACTATTTAGCTAAAATTATAATTTGTGTATGGTTCTTGAATCTTGAGAACATACGGCATTCAAAAGTTGTAAGCACAAAAAAAAGTTAAGACTATTCAATTCAAATGTAATGTTCACTCTCATTTATGCATCTGAAAATTGGAAAATGACTAAAGAAATAGACAAGAAATTAGACTGTTTTTAAAACAAATGCCTAAGGAAAATACTTGGCATGGAACGAATTCAAGAACAATGCAGACATAAGACAGATGAGCAAACAACAACCTGTCTCATGGGTGATCAGAAAAAGATGGACATATGTCGGTCATGTGATGAGAAGAAACAATCAGAGAATCACCAAACAAGCTATCAAATGGAACACAACAGGCCAAAGAAAAATAAGTCAAGCACGTGAAAGAGGACATTGTTAAGAGATGCCAGTTCAGTAGGCATAACATCCCTTGATGAGATTGAAAAGCTCACACAAAACAGGAAATCTTTGCAAACTACCGTGTGAGCCCTATGTGATGTTTAATGGCACTGGAAGGATGTAAGATGGTTTTGTGACAGTAAGAGACATCTTAGCTAATATTATAATTTGTCTATGATTCTTGGGATAGTGAGAGACCTTTTAGCTAATATTATGATTTGTGTATGATTCTTGAGTTGTGTGTGATTCTTGAGACAATGAGTGACTTTTTAGCTAATATTATGATTTGTGCATGATTCTTGAGACACTGGGCGACCTTTTAGCTAATATTATGATTTGTTTATGATTCTTGAGACAATGAGTGACCTTTTAGCTAATATTATGAGTTGTGTATGATTCTTGAGACAATGAGAAACCTTTGTGTTTGGTGGTAGATAAAGTACGTTGTGGTTACCAAAAAAAATAACAGTGCCATTGTTATCTTACTTTTCTTTTTATAAATATTCTCTTCATTTTCCTGTATTGGGCTATAAATATATCTTCATATTTCTGTATTGTGCTGTAAATGTTCTCTTCATGTTCCTGTACTGTGATATATATCATGTTTCTGTATTGTGCTATAAATGTTCTCTTCATGTTCCTGTATTATGCTATAAATGATTTTAGCAGTTTCAGTTTATGTGCAAGATGCAAGAGAGCAACAAACAACTGGAAGCTTGTAGGCAAACAAAAGATAGGATTGAAATACAAACTTTGACATAGAATGGAAAATTATTCTCCCTAACTTTCTAAGAGCTGCACTTATATTTTCATATCACAGGCAAACACTTGAGTAATATTTTCATATCACAGGCAAACACTTGAGAAATATTTTCATATCACAGGCAAACACTTGAGTAATATTTTCATATCACAGGCAAACACTTGAGTAATATTTTCATATCACAGGCAAACACTTGAGTAATATTTTCATATCACAGGCAAACACTTGAGTAATATTTTCATATCACAGGCAAACACTTGAGTAATATTTTCATATCACAGGCAAGCAATTGAGTAATATTTTAATGTCAGGCAAGCACTTGAGGAAGATAAAGCATTATACCAACACACATATTTCACATGTTATTTAATCTATTACATCTTGCATACTTCCCGTGCCGTTAAACATCACATAGGGCTCACATGGTAGTTCACCAAGTTTTCCTGTTATGAGCTTTTCAAACTCATCAAGGGATTTTGTGCCTACTAGTTTGGCCTCACTTAACAATGTCCTCTTTAGAGTTTCGCATGGTCAGCCTCTTTTTCTTCGGCCTGTTGTGTTCTACTTGCTAGGTTGTTTGGAGATTCTTTGACTGTTTCTTCTCATCACATAACCAACATATGCCCATCCACTTTTCCTGATCACCAATGGGACAGGCTGTTGTTTGCTCATCTCCTTTATCTGTGCATTGTTCTTGAATTCGTTCCACTTTATACCGAGCATTTTCCGGGTGAGAGGTAGTTGCCCATCCAGCCCAGAGTTGGATTTTCTCACCGGAAAACCTCGACGTGTTTTGGATATCAGTATATCCCAGCTGGGTGAGAGGTTGTTGCCAATCCAGTCTAGAGTTGGACTTTCTCACTGGAAAACCTCAACGTGATTTAGATACATCCCCGTCAGGTAAGAGGTGGTTGCCTATCTAGACTGCTCTGGTGTAGTGTCTCCGACTTCAGCATTTTGTGGTTGTGACCGCTACCCTTTCCGGTGGTGACCAGGACGGAGCTTTTGTCGAGGAGGACGAATCTTCGCCACTAGTGAGTTTCACCCCTGGGTTAAGCCGGTTTATGTGTATTTTCCCAGTATTGGTGCATATAGGACATGACCAGCCTCTAGAGCGGAGGTACCTTGATATGCGTAGCCATCATTTTACACCCCTGGGTTAAACCGGTTTAGGCATATTGCCCCAGTATGGGTGTATATAGGACGTGGCCGGCCTCTAGAGCAGAGTTACCATTGTATGAGTAGTCCTCACCGCGAGTCTACTAGCCATACCGGTTAAACTTCACTTAATCCTTTCCATCACCTTTTCCACAGCGGCGCTGGCGGCAACCCTAATCACATTTTTGTTCACTGGCAGGGAGGGATCTCACCCCACGCGCGGCAGCCGAAGAATCTAGCCAGCAGAGTCTTAGTTTAATTCCTGAGTTAAGCCGGTTTAAACATTTGAGCCAGTATGGGAGTATATAGGACGTGGCCGGCCTCTAGAGCAAAGGTGCCGTGATATGGGTAGCCCTGACTGCGAGACTATTGGCTACTTCACTTAATCCTTTCCATCATCTTTTCCACGACGGCGCCGCGCGGCAACCCTAATCGCATTTTTCTTCATTGGCCTGGAGGACTTTCACCACACGCACGGCGTCTGAAGAATCTTGCCATCAGCGAGCAGTAGCTTTCCTTCTCTTAGATGAGCTACCAACCAAGACTAACGAGTCTCATCTACCCGAAAGCGTCTGGTTTTCAGGCGCCAGATATTCACCGTTCGCCCCTTCTCCTGTCAGTTTAAATAGTTCCGCCACGAGAAGGCCAGGAGCTGGACTTAGACTGTCAGAGGCTATTTGAGACGCAAGTCATGGTGACATTTAATTGGAGTGAAGAGAACATGTGAAAATTTCCCACTTCCGGCTATTACAGTCCCTAGAACCTAATTTGTTGTATGCTTGTTTAGTTGTTTTCCAGATTTCGCATGCATAAATGAGGGTGGATATTGCATTTGAATAGTCTTAACTTGATTTTTGTGCTTATAATTTTTGAATGCCATATGTCCTCAAGATTCTTAGTGGTGCTTTTGCAATTCTAATTCTAACTTTATTTCTAGTGTCACCATCCTGGTCTGTGTAGCTGCCAAGGTATGCAAACTGATTTGCTTCTTCAACAGCTGTTCCTTCTACATATATTTCCCTGCTTGGTTAATGAGAAATTTCATTATTTGAAACCGTATTAGTATATTATTAACGCTAAATATATGTTTTGCAAACATACCGAACTGTACTGTGCTAGTATGTATGTGTGTAGCTAACTCTCTTGAAGTAGTGAACTGAGTATTCTTCATTCACTGCTACAAACGTCACTATTTACAGAGTAGATTTACTTGACTGCAACATAAGTGGCACAACAGACGTCACATTGTTATACACCATGTGACACATGAAAACCCAGGACAACAACCATTACATATCCGTACACGAACGTGACCAGTTACATGTAATCAACTCCTTCAGCACCACAGTTGACGCTCAACATTAATCCAGTTATCACACGATTCAACAGTACAATATCAGAAGCTTTAATGATGAATTCCTGTTTGTTAAATGCGTGTTACGAATGGATGTGGTATGTGAAATGATAGAAAAAATTACAGTGAGAATAGAACAACTGTCCGGGCGATTAACGTCGCCATGGGACTCTCACACTAACATACAGCATCAAAAACATACTACTTCATATATACCGAAAAGCTCCATACTAATCCTTCCAACCAAAATTACATTTTTTTCTAAAAAGGACAATCAACTTACAACACTACAGAATAAACTTTAAACCGTTTGTCCTCAAAAGGACAAATCCATCTACCAAAAACTACATTCTAACTTTCCCAAACTTTTGTCCTAACAAGGACAATCAGTTTACAAAACTTACATGACGAACCACGTCCTAACAAACATCCTTTCCTGAGAAAATTGACACACGACCTGTCTCTACAACATTCAAGCCAAAAACTGCTTCATTCATGCAACCTGCCGCTCAGATCTCCGTGACTGAGTTCTCATACTTTTATCTGTGCTTGCATAAACAGGTGACTTGTGGTCTATAACCTTTTTGACCACAACAACAGGGTTTCTCACAAAAAATCTGTAACAATAACATTCTGTTACATATTTTTGTTTTTTCCTTGTTAATTTCAAATCCTATTTTACTAACCAGTGAAGATAGGGTATCTGTTTTTTTTTCTTGCATCAAATTCACATTGTCGCTGATAAGAGTTATGTCATCTGTAAAATCAAGATCTTCTAGTTGGGGCCCATCTACCAAATCAATGCCCGTTTTATCTGTGCAGCATTTTTCTCATTATGAAATCTATCGCAATTCAAAAAAGCAAAGGATATAGTATACATCCTTGTTTCACGCCTGTTTCAGTATGGAACCATTCGCTCATTCCTTCTTCTGTCTTGACTGCACAAACATGACCATTGTAGAGATTCTTAATGATGTTGACAATTTTAGATGGTATTCCATATAGACTTAAAATTCTCCACAATGAATTTCTGTGTATGCTATCAAATGACTTTTTAAAGGTCAGGATTAATGGTTTTTGCTTTTCAATATGTTCTTCAAGTATTATTCTTAGAGTAAAGATCTGGTCAAGACAGCTTCTCCCTTTTCGAAATCCTGCTTGTTCTTCTCTCATTGCAGTATCCACTATGTCTTTAAGTCTATTCGGAATGACTTTGCAAAATACTTCTGGCACAACTGATTGTGTCGACTTTTAATAGGCAACACATATTTTCACATGTTCTCAGATAGACAAAACATATTTTCATATGTTCTCGGTATAACAGAACTCCTTAACTCTGAAATTCTGACCTTTTATTTAACTTTATAAGGGAATTAACCAGGGATTTATTTGGTAGGGTGACGTAGTGGTTAGCGCCCTTTGATTTTTTTAAAAAGTACTTGTCAACTACAGATCAGGTTAGACACGTTGGAGGCCATTTCTTGTCATGTCTAGGCACGGGATTTTCTACAGTTAACTAAAATTATTTATGACATGTTTGTTTAATTCGTTATATTTAGTTATAGAAAAAACTTAAAATAGGATTGCTGTTTTTAGTTTATTGTCCAAGGTCATAAACAGGTCATTTTTGCACGGATTGAGATTTTAGGCAGAAATGTTTTAATCACGATTTTTATTTTCCACGAGATAGAATATTCGGGAAGATTTAGGAATAGGAATTGTAGTTCATATTTAAGGACCAAACTCTTACGTAGGATTATTATAAAGATTAGATTGATTAGTAGCTTGAGATTCATTATGGTTGTAAATTCGTTATGTAGAGGTTGACTGAGAAGGATGTCTAGGATATGAACTGCTAGTTAATTTTTTTTTCCTCATGGATCCAATGTGTGTAAATTTTAGATGCAGCTACGAGTTGTTAGAAATAGTTTGTAACTGAAGAAATGTGAATTAGTTCTGTTGAGATTTTTTATGACTTTTTTTAAAGTCAGATATTTTTGGTGATGTGAAGTTGTATGTAAGGATCCATAGAATTTTCAGTGAATTAGTAAGTTGGCTCTTATTCCATCATGTTGAATGCCTGTTTTTCCTAGCTGAGAGTGATTGTTGCCCACTGCCTCCCTATATACGAACTAGTTCTCGTCGGGAAAGGAGCTGGATTATCCATCTGTTTACTCAGTTTATTGCTACATCCTCTCTTATTCACCACTCATTTTTCCCTTAATAAATATGTGGAATTGCTATTATCAATTCGAGTGTTAGTGGTTCTTAAACTGTTGAGATGTTTTCGTTCTCATTTACACATTAAAATTCATCAGATGTAATCAGTAGATAGAGTAAGAAAAATTAGTTCAGTTTATCACTTGGGTGGCGGCTTTACACAACTGCGAAGTACTTTAATTAGTGCCGTGTCTTGGCACATACCATACTATACCATTCTATTTTATTAGATAGACAAAACAAAAATGAACTAGTTATTACAGAGATAGTGCTATTTCTTTCATTTATAAAATATAGTATTTGATCCAGAAATTTATGTCGCTCTCCTTTTTTTTCTATCTTTCTGATATTTTATGTGTCTGAAAAAGACATGCGTTTGCATTTACACACAACATGTGGTCTGTTTCCAGACAACTAAATATTTGCACCATTGACACAAACAGTTCTGTCCACAGTGGAAAAAAACACTGATGCCTTCATACACAGAAGATTTGTTCTTGGCTTAAGTACACCATTCTTAGGCCACATACTTAGATGCCATACCTAGACATTATACTTACACCAAACATAGACACCATGACACATACTGATCTGTTTCTAGCATAAAGATACTTTACACTGACACCATAACACATATGGGTATATTTCCATGACACATATTGGTCTATCTTGCGCATAAAGACACCAGAACATTGATGCTTTGACACATATTGGTCCGTTTGCAGCATAGAGACACAAAACATTGATGCCTTGACACAGATGCCTTGACACACACTGATGCCTTGACACACATTGATGCCTTGACACACATTGATGCCTTGACGTACATTGATGCCTTGACACACATTGATGCCTTGACACAGATGCCTTGACACACATTGATGCCTTGACACAGATGCCTTGACACACACTGATGCCTTGACACAGATGCCTTGATATGAAGAGAACTCGTTTAATTATTACAGGTCGTCTGCTGAGCAGAGACGCAATCTTGGATTTAACCGCTCGTTTGCCATACTTAAAAGTTGGGCCCTTGCGTTTCATTCATGCTAGCTACATTCTGATGGCTGTTGTCTGTCTGACTCTGGGCCACTGGGTTGTGAGGCTGTACCACTGTGAAGGAGATGACTATGAGTATTACTGTTCAGATGATGATTTAGAATGTCAGATACAAATGTTGGCCCAGAATTCTTGAGGGTAATTTTAGTGAAAATATCCAAGCAGATAAATCTTAGCACATAGAAACTGAATCAGATGGATAACTGTCTCTGTGATATCAACTCCCATAGATCTTTGTGTCTAGAAACGTATATCCAATAGATCTTTTATCTTGAAGTACACACACCTTCACGAATGCATACAAGACTGATTCAAAATGTAACCACAATAATTTTTACTGACATAAAGTATTAGAAATATGATTAAAAACTCATCATTTTTCAACATAGTCACCATGTTCATTGTGGGTCTGCCAAACCTTCACTGGTGCCTGCATTCCTCAAAATGTTCAGACTGGAACTACACTGCCTCTTTTATCTCATAGTCTGTGCTAACAACTCCTTGAGAGATCCAAACACATAATCACACAGTATGAGGTCAGGTGAATACGCAGAGATCAGACAGATGAGCAAACAACAATCTGTCTCATGGTTGATCAGAAAAAAAGATTGCCATATGTCGGTCATGTGATGAGAAGAAACAATCAGGGAATCCCCAAACAAGCTAACAAGTGGAACACAACAGGCCGAAGAAAAAGAGGTCGACCACGTGAAACTCTAAAGGGGACATTGTTAAGAGAAGCCAATTCAGTGGCCATAACATCCCTTGATGAGATTGAAAAACTCGCCGAGGACAGAACATCTTGACGAACTATCATGGGGCCCTATGTGACGCTTAACGGCACGGGAAGGATGTCAGATGTAAGAATATGCAGGATCTGAAAGACCTCAAAACGCAAATATGTAATTATTTTGAGCTGTTGAACGAGCAACATGAGGCCACATGTTATCATGCCATAACACCACATCAGAAGTGAACAATCTGTGGTACTTTGAGCGGATTGCAGATTTCAAGTGGTTCTCAAGCAGATGACAGTATGTATCGTTGGTGATAGTGGTTCTCAAGCAGATAACAGTATGTATCGTTGGTGATAGTGGTTCTCAAGCAGATTACAGTATGTATCGCTGGCGATAGTGGCTCCCATGCAGATTACGCCATGTACTGTTGGTGATAGTGGTTCTCAACCAGATTACAGTATATATAGCTGGTGTATATATAGCTGGTGATAATGATTCTCAAGCAGATTACAGTATGTATCGCTGGTGATAATGGTTTCCAAGCAGATTACAGTATGTATTGCTGGTGATAGTGGTTCTTGGGCATATTACAGTATGTATCGCTGGTGATAGTGTTTCTTAAGCAGATAACAGTATGTATAGCTGGTGACAGTGGTTCTCAAGCAGATTACAGTATATATAGCTAGTGATAGTGTTCTCAAGCAGATTACAGTATGTATAACTGGTGATAGTGGGTCTCAAGCAGTTAAAATAATAAAGTTAGACAGAAGTGTATTGTGTAGTTTTGCAAAGTGGCAGAGGGAGTGAGTAAAGTGAGAAAAAAAACGAATAGAAAGTATGAGAATGTATAAATGAAAATCATACAGCATATGATATTTCAGGGTGAGCCTTTTTCGAGGATTACATGCACAACGAAACAAAACAGTTAACTAAACGAAGAACTTATCTTAATATGGCCTTCTCCAGAAGTAGGAAACAGAAATGCATGTGGATTAGAAGATGTATAGAGACCACGCCGGCCACACAAAGGATACGCCGATAGAGTCAATCGTAAAGAAGAGGTGGAGAGAGAGGAGGAAAACAAGTGGTACAAAGGGGTGGGGGTGGAGGCAATAGAAACATGATAGCCGCTAGAGGAGAAGGTGTCGGGGGGGGGGGGGAGGAAGGGAGGAAGGAAGCGAAAAGGGAAGCGGAGAGATAATGAATGAAGAACATAAACACCTACAGGGAGAAAATGTGAGACTGGTGAATAGGACAAGACCCTATAAACACCAATATATTGCCAGAGAAGAAAAGAGGGTGGCGTTAGGGAGGGGTAGCTAGGAGAAAGAAAGTAGAGTAAAAAAAAAAACTAAAGAAGTTACAGAAGGCTGTAATTCCAGCTCTGGTTGGAGACAGCCAGTCTGGAAAATAAGGCGCTGTTTTAGGACCCTCCGAGATCGTACATCAGCAGAACAAGAGCGGATCGCACTAACAGAAATGCCCTGTTTTTCCCTGTGGTTGCTAAGGCAAAAATGTTTAGCCACAGGTGTCCAGGCCCTCTTAGAAATATCATTGAGATGCTTGCGAAATCGATAAGCGTAAGCCAGTCTCCCCTGTGTACTTCATGCCATAACGTTTGCACATAATAGCATAAATAACATTTCGTGAAGTACAGGTGAAACCCTCCTGAACTGATAACGTGGACTTAGGGAAGGAGATCTGGCTATCCTCGATAGCAAACGGACAAGTGTTGGATCTACGGCGTCCGCAACGTCTGGTACCATAAAAAGTGCCATCTATTTTAAGGTAACTACGAATTAAAATGTCCATGAGGTTCTTGTCCCGTCTGTACGCCACCAATGGAGGTTCGTATCAGTCTCGGTCTTTTAGGAGATGGAGATGGCGAAACAGTATGTTTTTAACTGCCAGGCTATGAGGGTGGTGCGTGAATACCAGTCTAGCTCTGTCCGAGCTACAGGGCGGTTTAGGAGTGAGAGCTTGTTGCCGCGATATATGGCTGATGCAGTTCCAAGATGACGAGAGAACATGTTCTAGATAGCCGCGTTGACGGAAGAAATTTAGCATTTTATGGCTTTGTTCCTGGAAATCCAAATCCTCATTACACAAACGTCACAATCTAAGAAGCTGGGAAAAGAATAGAGTCCTTACACGATCTGGGATGGGAGGAAAAGTACAAAAAATAGCTGTGAGAGTCTGTAGGTTTATAGTGGATAGAAGTAGTAAGCCCGGAAGGGCCGATAGTAACGGCAATGTCGAGAAAGTTAGCGGAAGTAGCAGAGATATGGGTGGTGAAAGAAATGACAGGATTGTACTCCTTAACAAAACTGATAAAGTTGTCAAGATCTTCCTCTGGCGTTGATGTGACCTCAATGCCGTCATCTAAGTAGCGTCTATAGAAGGCGGGAAATGGGCCTCTAAAGGGTCTCAGAACCTTGTTTTCGAAGTGGCCCATGAACAGACACGCGTAGCTGGGGCCCATTAACTCCTCTCGGTTCTGGATAGTCAGATCGCTCATCTCTCTGCCCGTCTCCACCGTTACACATGATAATTACCTCATCTGTCGCCTGATCCAAGAGATTATTCACTCCACCAAAAGACAAATTTACCTGCAACTTTCTTCTCTCAAAAAGCAGAAACTTTCTGCTATCCGTCCCTCTACAGCCTCTCCCAGAACAACCACCGCTTCTGCTCCCACTAAGGTGGTTTGTATCCCTCCTGATATCTCACTGTTGGCTGATGAATTGTCTGTCCTGGGGAAAGGTTTACAGTTTGTTCCCCTCCGCCCTTCTGCTGACCAGTTCTCACTCCTTCAAGACGTCCACCGTTTCCATCGCAGACTGCGTTTAAAGTTCCATTTCCAAGACGCGTCCCAACCTTCATGATCCCAATCCACTTCCGATGATGACCAGTTCTCTCGCTTTTCTAAACAACCGTCCACCTGGACACCTTCAGGACCTCTACATTGATCACACTCTCCATAAAATCCGCAATCTTCGCCTTCCCCGTGTACGACACTCTAACCTGACCCCCGGGGAGCAGCGCGCACTTTCTCAACTCCAGCGCAGGCGAGATATCGTGATCAAGAGCGCAGACAAGGGCGGGGCCATTGTTTGTTGGAAGAAAGAATTGTACATCCAGGAGGCCATGGTCCAGCTGAGCAACACTAAATTTTATGCCTCTCGCCTTCAAGATCCGACTCTGGCCAACAACCACCATGTTCGTGACACGATCAACTAACTCATCCACAAGACTGGTCTTTCTCCCTCGGCTACTCATCTTCACACCCGTGACAGCTGGTTAGGGAAGTCATCCTTTTATCTAGTCCCTAAGATTCACAAACCAGGCAACCCAGGAAGTCCCATAGTGTCCGCTTGTTCCTGCCCTACGGAACAAATCTCTGACTTTTTGGACAGCATCATTCAACCTCTGGTCACTAGTCTGCCCACTTATCTTAAGGACACGAATCATGCTCTCATTGCTTTTGAGACCCTTACACTCTTGCCTGGTCACACCTATCTTATCTTCACCCTTGATGTAGAGTCCTTATACGCATCCATCCCGCATGATCAGGGACTTCAGTCTGTCATGTTCTTTATGAACAAAAGACGCAATCCCTCTATTTCTATATTCTACTATTCTGCGCCTTACACGACTTGTACTCCAGCTGAATTCTTTTGAATTCAATGGCCTTTACTTCGACCAGATTAGTGGTGTGGCCTTGGGTACCAAAATCGGCCCCAGCTACGCGTGTCTGTTCATGGGCCACTTCGATAACAAGGTTCTGAGACCCTTTAGAGGCCCATTTCCCGCCTTCTATAGACGCTAATTAGATGACTGCTTTGAGGTCACATCAATGCCAGAGGAAGATCTTGACAACTTTATCAGTTTTGTTAAGGAATACAGTCCTGTCATTTCTTTCACCTCCCATGTCTCTACTACTTCCGCTAACTTTCTCGACATTGCCGTCACTATCGGCCCTTCCGGGCTTACTACTTCTATCCACTATAAACCTACAGACTCTCACAGCTATTTTTCGTACTCTTCCTCCCATCCCAGATTGTGTAAGGACTCTATTCCTTTTTCCCAGCTTCTTAGATTGCGACGTTTGTGTAATGAGAATTTGGATTTCCAGGATCACGGCCATAAAATGCTAAATTTCTTCCGTCAACGCGGCTATCTAGAACAAGCTCTCACTCCTAAACCGCCCTGTAGCTCGGACAGAGCTAGACTGGTATTCACGCACCACCCTCACAGCTTGGCAGTTAAAAACATACTGTTTCGCCATCTCCATCTCCTAAAAGACCGAGACTGATACGAACCTCCATTGGTGGCGTACAGACGGGACAAGAACCTCATGGACATTTTAATTCGTAGTTACCTTAAAATAGATGGCACTTTTTATGGTACCAGACGTTGCGGACGCCGTAGATCCAACACTTGTCCGTTTGCTGTCGAGGATAGCCAGATCTCCTTCCCTAAGTCCACGTTATCAGTTCAGGAGGGTTTCACCTGTACTTCACGAAATGTTATTTATGCTATTATGTGCAAACGTTATGGTATGAAGTACACAGGGGAGACTGGTTTACGTTTAGGAGATCGATTTCGCAAGCATCTCAATGATATTTCTAAGAGGGCCTGGACACCTGTGGCTAAACATTTTTGCCTTAGCAACCACAGGGAAAAACAGGGCATTTCTGTTAGTGCGATCCGCTCTTGTTCTGCTGATGTACGATCTCGGAGGGTCCTAAAACAGCGCCTTATTTTCCATACTGGCTGTCTAAACGCAGCTGGAATTAAAAATGTCTTCGGCTTTCTGTAACATCTTCAGTTTTTCACTCCCCCCTTCTTTTTTCTTTTACTCTGCTTTCTTTCTGCTAGCTACCACTCCCTACCGTTAACCCTCTTTTCTTCTCTGGCAACATATTGGTGTTTATAGGGTCTTGTCCTATTCACCAGTTTCACATTTTCTCCCTGCAAGTGTTTATGTTCTTCATCCATTGTCTCTCCGCTTCCCCCTTTCCCTTCCCCCCTCCCCCCACCCCCGACACCTCCTCTAGCGGCTATCATGTTTCTATTGCCTCCCCCCACCCCTTTCTACCACTTGTTTTCCTCCTCCCTCTTCTTTACGATTGACTCTATCGGCGTATCCTTTGTGTGGCCGGCGTGGTCTCTATACATCTTCTAATCCACACGCATTTCTGTTTCCTACTTCTGGAGGAGGCCATATTAAGATAAGTTCTTCGTTTAGTTAATTGTTTTTGTCTCGTTGTGCATGTAATCCTCGAAAAAGGCTCACTCTGAAATATCATATGTTGTATGTTTTTCATTTATACATTCTCATACTTTCTATTCTTTTTTCTCACTTTACTCACTCCCTCTGCCACTTTGTAAAACTACACCATACACCTCTATCTAATTTTATTTAAACCAGCTTTACTGCAGTCACCATCCCATTTTATCAAGCGGATTCCAATATTTATCGCTGGTAATAGTGGTCTTAAGCAGATGACAGTATATATTGCTGGTGATAATGGTTCTCAAGCAGATTATAGTATATATCGCTGGTGTTAGTGGTTCTCAAGGAGATTACAGTGTGTATTGCTGGTGATAGTGGTTCCAGAGTAGATGACAATATGTATTGCTGGTGATGGTGGTTCCCGAGCAGATGACAATATGTATTGCTGGTGATAGTGGTTCTCAAGCAGATTACAGTATGTATCGCTGGTGTTAGTGGTTCTCAAGCAGATTACAGTGTGTATTGCTGGTGATGGTGGTTCCAGAGTAGATGACAATATGTATTGCTGGTGATAGTGGATCTCAAGCAGATTACAGTATGTATAGCTGTTTATAGTGGGTCTCTAGCAGATTACAATATGTATTGTTGGTAATAGTGGTTCTCAAGCAGATTACAGTATGTATCGCTGGTCATAGTGATTTTCAAGCAGATTACAGTATGTATCGCTGGTCATAGTGGTTCTCAAGAAGATTACCGTATGTATAGCTGATGATAGTAGTTTCAAGCAAATGACAGTATGTATCGCTGGTGATAGTGGTTCTCAAGCAGATTATAGTATCTATCGCTGGTGATAGTGGATCTCACACAAATTACCGTATGTTTAACCAGTGATAGTGAGTCTCAAGCAGATTACAATATGTATCGTTGGTAATAGTGGTTCTCAAGCAGATTAGAGTATGTATCGCTGGTGATAGCGGTTCTCAGGCAGATTACCGTATGTATAGCTGGTGATAGTAGTTTCATGCAGATGACAGTATGTATCGTTGGTGACAGCGGTTCTCAAGCAGATTACAATATGCATCGTTGGTGATAGTGATTCTCAAGCAGATTAGAGTATGTATCGCTGGTGATAGTGGCTCCTCTGTGCATAAAATGTTCTGTGATTGAGCATTTACAGTCCCAGAAGAGCATGAGCATGAGGCCATATCTGTACTACAACTGTCTAGTGTTCAGTTTAGACTTTTTAGTACAAAACTACAGTTACTGTTTTATTCACCCTCATATTTTTGTTCCTAGAAAAACAGATCCAGTAGATCTTTGTAGGTCCAAACTTGAATCTGGTAGATTTTTATAGGTACACACTTGAATCTAGTAGATCTTTGTATGTACAAACTTGAATCTAGTCGATATTTATAAACAGAAACTTTAAATGAGAGTATATTTTAACTATTTTGAAGTCTTTATGATCTCTGTTTCCTGCTTCAGTCCATCTCATTTCACATAAACCAAAGATGTTAATTTCCATTCTTTTCATTTCTTGTTCGATGTTTCCTGGTTTTCCAAGTTCTGTTAGTGTTCTAATGTTCCATGTTGCAATTACTGTGGTGTAACTTGTGTTTTCTTTGTGTACAGGAGTATCACCTGTTGCATGTGATAGTCCCTATCGGACGAGGTGAATATACCAGACGTATATATAATTAATATGATTCAAAGAATTGTGGATTGTCATGATTGTTCTTGGGAATGTACAGTGTTGTTTTTCCCTTGCCTTCCGCCAGTTTGTTTATGCTTTACTCCACTAGCCTTTGGCTCTGGCCAGAGCCTACCCTACAAAGCAGCAGGGGGTTTGAAATCAGAATTTTCCTTCTCCTAGATGAGCTACCAACCAAGACTAACGAGTCTCATCTACCCGAATCGTCTGGTTTTCAGGCGCCAGATACTCGCCTTTCGCTCCTTCTCCTGTCAGTTTAAACAGTTCCGCCACGAGAAGGCCAGGAACTGGACTTGGACTGTCAGAGGCTATTTGAGACGCACGCCTTGGAGATATTTAATTGAAGATAGCTTATCCTCCACCCCACCTCCAGCTATTACAGTCCTTAGAACCATAGACTACTGTAAAGCATTCTATAAAGTGAGACACACAAAAAGTATAAGAATGCTGGAAGACATCAACATAGATGGGAAAGATCTGAAACTCATCAAAAACATATATTGGCAGTAATCAGCAGCAATGAGGGTTGAGGACCAAATAGGTGCATTCCAAGGCATAAAATTGAGAGTGAGACAAGGATGTGTTCTGTCTCCTGACCTATTCTCCTTGTACAGCGAAAGCATAATGAGAAATGCCAGGAATATCAGTTGGCGGGTACAACCTTAATAACTTAAAATGCGCAGACGACACAGTTCTGATTGCTAAAAGTGAAGGGGAGCTACAGGCTCTTCTAGACGCCGTGGTTCGTGAAAGTAAAAGTAAAGGTCTCAGCCTGAATAAGAAGAAGACTGAAGTGATGGTATTATCAAAGAAAAGAATACCACCAAAATGTAGCATTACCATCGATGGCACAGAACTGAAACAAGTTGATAGATTCAAGTACTTAGGAACAGTTATAACATGTAGAGTGTCTTTAGGGCAAGGACGGTACACCTGGCGGCACAAGAGAGTGTTGCAGGAACTAGTACCCATCGTAGACAGGGCAAACGATAAAGCAAATAACAGCAAAAGAGTTGAGGTCCCACCTAAATACTTCATAGGTGCTGGTACGACATCAAATATTGAAATCAGGGACATTCCCTTACCATCACTGCTAGATGGTACAAATGACTGGGAAGTGATAGCGGACCTTCCAGAAAGAAGAGGATACCCGACTGCCATCAAGGACACAGGAATGCGACCGGACATTGTAGTGTACTCCACAGAAAAACAGGAATTAATAATGATCGAGTTTACGGTCCCATACGAAACTAGAATAGAGGAACAGCATTTATTCAAATTGGAGAAGTACAATGATCTGGTCAAGCAACTGAGGCAGGGGGCAGGAATCAGGGCAAAAGTGATAGCTGTAGAAGTGGGAGCAAGGGGATTCGTAGCAACATCAGCATATGACTTATGTAAGCAACTGGGCATAAAGGGACAAGCAAGAGCAAGGGCATTGAGAAGCCTTTCAGAAACAGCAGAAAAGGCCTCATGCTGGCTGTGGAGTATGCGAAACAAGCATTGGGAACATAAGTAATTTCATTTGCCACAACCAATACCAGTCCTCCGTAGCTAAATCGCTAAAGACGCACTTCAAAAGTGCAGTGGCAACTGGAAGATCATGGGTTTAATCCCAAAAAAAAAGCAACAACTCACAAGACCTCTGGGAGTCATGACCCAGAGGGACCCACCCCCTTTAGAGTGTCAGGAGTTTAAAGGGCCGAAACACTTGTCTGGGGGGGGGGGTACTTCCTCTGATGATCTGAAGGAGTTGTGTTGTTGTTCCGCTCTCTACGGTAGAGAGTTTCCTGCATATAACAGCTGATGGGAAATGTCACATTGAAATAAAAAGCAGACGTGCTCAGGACAAGTCAGCATTCCAGAAAATGAGACACATCTTGTGCAACAGATCCATATCAATGGAAGCAAGATTCCGAGTACTTAAATGTTACATCGAGCCAATTTTGTTTTATGGATGTGAAGCATGGTCCATGAATAAGAGAGTACAGCGAGAAATGGGGGCCATGGAGATATGGTTTATAAGAAGGATGTTGAAGGTACCATGCACAGCCAAGAAAAAAAATGAAGAAGTCTTAAGAGAGGCTAGAGTTAAAATTCAAATTACAGCAAAGATTAGAGGCAGACGAGCGAGATTTGTAGGACATTTTCTGAGAAGAGGAAAATTGGAACACATTGTGGCAACTAGAAAAATTGAGGGAAGAAGAGACAGAGGAAGACAGAGAGAGAAGTTACTGGATGGGCCATCAGTGTGGCTAGGAAGAAATTCACCAGCGGATCTCATAATCAAGTCTAAAGACAGGAAATTGTGGAGAGAAATGATCTCCTACGCCACACGGCACGCCATTTGATTGATTGATATTTGAACTGCAAAATTCCGTCTAGTAAATCTTAATACCTAGAAACTTGATTAATTGGATATTAACGTGTTGAATCTAGTAGATCTTTGTATGTAGACATTTTAATTTAGTAGCTTGAATCCAGTAAATCTTTGTGCAGTGATACCTCGGTATACGTCATTAATCCGTTCCAGAGCCTTGTACTTATACCAAACTGGACTGACTTATTCCAAACTGGATGAATACCAAACGAACTTTTCCAGTAAGGAAGAAAGGGAAAATAACTAATCCGTTCTTATAAAAAAAATCATATTGTTATTATTATAACAACACTGTTAAATACTAAAATACAAATGCAGTGGCTGACATATATGCTGTAGATAAAAGAAAAGTTATCTCTTTTCTCTTGTCTTCTGTCAGGTCCATACTTGGACCTGGCTGAGCATCATTAAGTCTGACCTTTACTATGTCCACAGAACTTTGCTTCTGCCTTCTCCTCAGGATAAAAAATGTAATGGAAAAAACACAAAATCAAGTGAAAATTAGAGTTACAGCGCGGGTTGTTTACAACAGGCGTGCTGACGCTCACGGGAAGCCGTAGCATTGTCTGGAAAAAGGTAAACAAGGCTAGTGCGAGCAGTCATCACTCATCCAATGTGAGTCGTATTCCAACCAAATGTCGTAAACCAAGCAAAGTTTTCCGCGTCCAAACCGGACGTATATCAGGTTGTACTTATTTTAAAGCAGACGTATAACGAGGTACCACGATACCTATACATTTGAATAGGTTGGATATTGGTAAATAGATACGTTGAATGTCCAATTACTTCTCCACAACCTTGCTCAATCTGTCATCAAATACACAAAAGATTCTCCAGATGTAAAATATTATGTAAGATAAATCACTGTGTCTTATATGTAAAATATTGTGTAAGATAAATCACTGTGTCTTATATGTAAAATATTGTGTAAGATAAATCACTGTCTTATATGTAAAATATTGTGTAAGATAAATCACTGTCTTATATGTAAAATATTGTGTAAGATAAATCACTATCTTATATGTAAAATATTGTGTAAGATAAATCACTGTCTTATATGTAAAATATTATGTAAGATAAATCACTGTCTTATATGTAAAATATTATGTAAGATAAATCACTGTCTTATATGTAAAATATTGTGTAAGATAAATCACTGTGTCTTATATGTAAAATATTGTGTAAGATAAATCACTGTGTCTTATATGTAAAATATTGTGTAAGATAAATCACTGTCTTATATGTAAAATATTGTGTAAGATAAATCACTGTCTTATATGTAAAATATTGTGTAAGATAAATCGCTGTCTTATATGTAAAATATTATGTAAGATAAATCATTGTGCCTTATATGTAAAATATTGTGTAAGATAAATCACTATCTTATATGTAAAATATTGTGTAAGATAAATCACTATCTTATATGTAAAATATTGTGTAAGATAAATCACTGTCTTATATGTAAAATACTGTGTAAGATAAATCACTGTCTTATATGTAAAATATTGTGTAAGATAAATCACTGTCTTATATGTAAAATATTGTGTAAGATAAATCACTATCTTATATGTAAAATATTATGTAAGATAAATCACTGTCTTATATGTAAAATATTGTGTAAGATAAATCACTATGTCTTATATGTAAAATATTGTGTAAGATAAATCACTATCTTATATGTAAAATATTGTGTAAGATAAATCACTATCTTATATGTAAAATATTATGTAAGATAAATCACTGTCTTATATGTAAAATATTGTGTAAGATAAATCACTATCTTATATGTAAAATATTGTGTAAGATAAATCACTGTCTTATATGTAAAATATTGTGTAAGATAAATCACTATCTTATATGTAAAATATTATGTAAGATAAATCACTGTCTTATATGTAAAATATTGTGTAAGATAAATCGCTGTCTTATATGTAAAATATTATGTAAGATAAATCGCTGTCTTATATGTAAAATATTGTGTAAGATAAATCACTGTCTTATATGTAAAATATTGTGTAAGATAAATCACTGTCTTATATGTAAAATATTATGTAAGATAAATCACTGTCTTATATGTAAAATATTATGTAAGATAAATCACTGTCTTATATGTAAAATATTGTGTAAGATAAATCACTGTCTTATATGTAAAATATTGTGTAAGATAAATCACTGTCTTATATGTACAATATTGTGTAAGATAAATCACTGTCTTATATGTTAAATATTGTGTAAGATAAATCACTGTCTTATATGTAAAATATTGTGTAAGATAAATCACTGTCTTATATGTAAAATATTGTGTAAGATAAATCACTGTGTCTTATATGTAAAATATTGTGTAAGATAAATCACTGTCTCATATGTAAAATTTCTTTGATGACATCATCAAAGAAATGGAGAGATACCATCTTGATATACTGGGCATCAGCGAAATGCGATGGCCAGAAGCAGGTAAAAGATCGGCGGAAAACGGTAAGTTAATAATACATTCAGGCAGAAATGATGGTAAAATCCGGGATGGGGTAGGTATTGTTATGTCAAACGTAGCAGCAAAGAGCTTGTAGAATGGGAACCAGTGAACAGTCGTATAATAAGAGCACCATACAACCTAAGACACGGAAGAATGACAATAATACAGTGTTATGCACCCACGAATGATGCAGATGATGATGTGAAAGACGACTTCTATCACCAACTACAACAAATCATCAACAGAGTCCCTAAACACGACATCCTAATTGCTATGGGGGACTTCAACGCTAAGGTAGGGAAAGATAACACCGACGTTGAAAAAGTAATGGGGAAAGAAGGAATTGATATGGTTAATCAGAACGGAGAACGATTAATTGAAATATGTCTAACAGAGGGCATAGTCATTGGAGGCACAATATTCTCACACAAATAAATACATAAAACAACGTGGATATCTCCAGATGATAGAACTAGAAACCAGATATATCATTTTTTTTATTAGAAAGCAATACAGAACATCTCTCATAGATGTAAGGGCTTATAGGGGTGCAGATGTCAACAGTGATCACAACCTGTGCATAGGGAAAATAAAACTAAAGTCGAAAAGCCAACACAAGAATTCAGTACACAGAAAGATAAACAGCCACAGCCTACAAGAAGAAAATACTAACATTAATTTCAATCAGGAACTTGCCAATCATTCCAAAACACCCAGTGAAGTTGAGGAGATAGGTATAGATGAATTATGGAATTCTTACAGCACAGCCATAATCACAGCAGCAAAAGCAAGCGCTGGACTGAAAAAACCAAATAGAAAAGCATGGATATCAGATAAAACATGGAAGTATATACATGAAAGACGAGCAGTCAAATTAGACATGTTGAATGCAAAAAACAGATCTTGGAAAAGATCTAGCGAAAGCAACTTACAAAGAAATAGACAAGAAAGTAAAAAGTTCAGCTAGAAGGGATAAAAGAGAATACATAGACAATATGGCGAAAGAGGCAGAAAAAGCAGCAAAAACAGGAGACAGCAAAACTTTATATAACATACAAAAGAGGCTAACAGGTACTATCATATATAAAGAAAGACCAATCCTTAGCAAAACTGGGACTCTATTAACATCAAATAAAGACCAAAAGCAAAGATTGGCTGAACACTTCCAAGAAATACTTAATCAACCACACCAAAAAGAATTGTTAAACCTTGAAACCGACTTACCAGCCCCACAACTAAATGTCAACCTGACCGTGTGAAACTCTGAAGAGGACATTGTTAAGAGATGCCAAATTAACAGGCATAAAATCCTTTGATGAGGTTGAAAGACTCGCCGAAGACAGAAAAAAATTGGCAAACTGCTTTGCGAGCCTTATGTGACGTTTAACGGCATGGGAAGGATATAAGATATAAGATATGTAAAATATTGTGTAAGATAAACCACTATGTCTTATATGTAAAATATTGTGTAAGATAAACCACTATGTCTTATATGTAAAATATTATGTAAGATAAACCACTATGTCTTATATGTAAAATATTGTGTAAGATAAACCACTGTGTCTTATATGTAAAATATTGTGTAAGATAAATCACTGTGTCTTATATGTAAAATATTGTGTAAGATAAATCACTGTCTTATATGTAAAATTTCTTTGATGACATCATCAAAGAAATGGAGAGATACCATCTTGATATACTGGGCATCAGCGAAATGCGATGGCCAGAAGCAGGTAAAAGATCGGCGGAAAACGGTAAGTTAATAATACATTCAGGCAGAAATGATGGTAAAATCCGGGATGGGGTAGGTATTGTTATGTCAAACGTAGCAGCAAAGAGCTTGTAGAATGGGAACCAGTGAACAGTCGTATAATAAGAGCACCATACAACCTAAGACACGGAAGAATGACAATAATACAGTGTTATGCACCCACGAATGATGCAGATGATGATGTGAAAGACGACTTCTATCACCAACTACAACAAATCATCAACAGAGTCCCTAAACACGACATCCTAATTGCTATGGGGGACTTCAACGCTAAGGTAGGGAAAGATAACACCGACGTTGAAAAAGTAATGGGGAAAGAAGGAATTGATATGGTTAATCAGAACGGAGAAAGATTAATTGAAATATGTCTAACAGAGGGCATGGTCATTGGAGGCACAATATTCTCACACAAATAAATACATAAAACAACGTGGATATCTCCAGATGATAGAACTAGAAACCAGATAGATCATTTTTTTTATTAGAAAGCAATACAGAACATCTCTCATAGATGTAAGGGCTTATAGGGGTGCAGATGTCAACAGTGATCACAACCTGTGCATAGGGAAAATAAAACTAAAGTCGAAAAGCCAACACAAGAATTCAGTACACAGAAAAATAAACAGCCACAGCCTACAAGAAGAAAATACTAACATTAATTTCAATCAGGAACTTGCCAATCATTCCAAAACACCCAGTGAAGTTGAGGAGATAGGTATAGATGAATTATGGAATTCTTACAGCACAGCCATAATCACAGCAGCAAAAGCAAGCGCTGGACTGAAAAAACCAAATAGAAAAGCATGGATATCAGATAAAACATGGAAGTATATACATGAAAGACGAGCAGTCAAATTAGACATGTTGAATGCAAAAAACAGATCTTGGAAAAGATCTAGCGAAAGCAACTTACAAAGAAATAGACAAGAAAGTAAAAAGTTCAGCTAGAAGGGATAAAAGAGAATGCATAGACAATATGGAGAAAGAGGCAGAAAAAGCAGCAAAAACAGGAGACAGCAAAACTTTATATAACATACAAAAGAGGCTAACAGGTACTATCATATATAAAGAAAGACCAATCCTTAGCAAAACTGGGACTCTATTAACATCAAATAAAGACCAAAAGCAAAGATTGGCTGAACACTTCCAAGAAATACTTAATCAACCACACCAAAAAGAATTGTTAAACCTTGAAACCGACTTACCAGCCCCACAACTAAATGTCAACCTGACCGTGTGAAACTCTGAAGAGGACATTGTTAAGAGATGCCAAATTAACAGGCATAAAATCCTTTGATGAGGTTGAAAGACTCGCCGAAGACAGAAAAAAATTGGCAAACTGCTTTGCGAGCCTTATGTGACGTTTAACGGCACGGGAAGGATATAAGATATAAGATATGTAAAATATTGTGTAAGATAAACCACTATGTCTTATATGTAAAATATTGTGTAAGATAAACCACTATGTCTTATATGTAAAATATTATGTAAGATAAACCACTATGTCTTATATGTAAAATATTGTGTAAGATAAACCACTGTGTCTTATATGTAAAATATTGTGTAAGATAAATCACTGTGTCTTATATGTAAAATATTGTGTAAGATAAACCACTATGTCTTATATGTAAAATATTGTGTAAGATAAACCACTATGTCTTATATGTAAAATATTGTGTAAGATAAATCACTGTGTCTTATATGTAAAATATTGTGTAAGATAAACCACTATGTCTTATATGTAAAATATTGTGTAAGATAAATCACTGTGTTTTTTAGGGAAAATATTGGAAACACTTTTCACCATTTGAACATGACATTTAAAAAAGATTCCGGAACGTGTGAATGAATTTTCCAGTGACGCTTCGCCACTTCCTACACCAGGAAAACACTATATAAGAACTTTCCAGAATTGAATATCTAAACAGTAAATCGGTAGAATCTTCTTTTGACCTTTTTACTCGAGTGTGCATCTATTTAAATGTGAGAAGTACAATGATCTGGTCATGCAACTGAGGTAGGGGGCAGGAGTCAGGGCAAAAGTGATAGCGAGAGGATTCGTAGCAACATCAGCATACGACCTATGTAAGCAACTGGGCATAAAGGGACAAGGAAGAGCAAGGGCATTGAAAAGCCTTTCAGAAACACCAGAAAAGGCTTCATGCTGGCTGTAGAGTATGCGAAACAAGCACTGAGAACATACATAATTCCGTTTATCACAACCAATACCAGTCTTCCTTGGCTGGATCGTTAAAGACGCACTTCAGAGCGCAGTGCCAACTGGAAGATCATGTGTTCGATCCCGGGACGAAAAAAAAAGCAACATCTCACAAGATCTCTGTGAGTCATGACCCAGAGGGGCCCACCCCCCCAGAGTGTCAGGAGTTTAATAGGGCCGAAACACTTGTCTGAGGGGGGGGGGGGTACTTCCTCTGATGATCTGAAGGAGTTGTGTTGTTCCGCTCTCAACAGTAGAGAGTTTCCTGCATCATTGGAATGGATTATTAGAATTCCATTTTATTTTTTAAAACATCATTCAGGTGTAGCTAAATAGGTTTTTGAATGACTTTCTTGCTTGGACTGTACATACTTTGATGGATGGCATGACCACATCATGACACTTGAGCCTGCAAAGATAGATAGAGGTGGAAAATAAGGCGCTGTTCCGTTTTGATGTACGATCTCGGAGGGTCCTAGAACAGCGCCTCAGACAAGTGTTTCGGCCCTATTAAACTCCTGATACTCTAAAGGAAAAATAAGGCGCTGTTCTAGGACCCTCCGAGATCGTACATCAAAACAGAACAGCGCCTTATTTTCCAGGCTGGCTGTCTCCACCCAGAGCTGGAATTATGTCTTCGGCTTCCTTTAACTTCTTTAGGTTTCCACCTGCGATTTTTACTCTACTTTCTTGTTTCTTTCTCCTAGCTTCCCTCCTTACCGCCACCTTCTCTTCTGTTCTGGTGGCTTATGGGTGTTTTTGCCCTATCCGGGCCGTGTACTTTTCGCCAGTTTCATATTATCTCCATGCCTCTCCCCACAACCATCCCCTCCCCTCTTGACACCTGGTTCTCTAACGAGTTACAGGTATCTATTGCCCTTCCCCTCCCCCAGCATGTTTTTCTCCGCCTTCTTTCCGATTGGCTTCATCTGGTTTCCTCTGTGGTTTCTGTGCCTCGTCTGGTCTGAGAAACACGCATTCTTGTGTTCCTACTCTCTGGAGGATGCACACAGATACATTTTTCGTTTAGTTATATGTTATGTCTTGTTTTGTGTATGTAATTCTCGAAAAAGGCTCACGCCGAAATATTGGATGTTGTATATTTTTCATTGTACATTCTCATCTTACTCTCATATTTTCTATTCATTTTTTCTCACCTACTCACTCCTTCTGCCGCCATGTAACACTGCACCATGCACCTCTGTCTACCTTTATCATTTAACTAGTTTTACTGTAGTCGCCATCCCTTTTATTGAGCCTGCAAACATTACTTGTCACAAATTGTTGTGATTAATTCAACAGTCTAGTATTTTTCTACAGATAACTGTATAACTGATGATGGTCTTGCTCCTTGTTTGTGATTCACCGTATCTAACTGATACATTAAAGCCAAGTGTCCAAGTCTATTTGAAAAATTCCTTTCTTTGTGTAAAGTGTCATCCCAGTGAAAGTAGCATAATCAAAGAGAAATCACTTTTCTTCTTGCTGTCTTCTTGCGTTCTCTTTTAATGAAGCATTTGCAAGCAGGAATAATTTTGCTCTTTCTGTTTGTAAACTCAAGTTTTACCTGCAGCCAAGATACTCATTCCTGTGACTTTATTCCCCTACATTTTTCCAACTTTTATATCCATTTTTTTTATCAAGTGTTGAAATGATTTGTACATACAGTAAATCTTAAGATTTTTTCATGTTAGTTCATGATAAATCGGATGATGTTGTTGCTGTTTGTTCACTGTGTTGTTGTAAATCTGAAGATGTTGCTGCTGTGTGTTCACTGTGTCGTTGTAAATCTGAAGATGTTGCGTCTGTTGATTCAAAACATGGCTGTGGATCTAAAGTTGTTGCTGATGGTTTACCATCCGGCTGTAAATATAAAAATGTTGATTCACCATGTTTGTTTAAATCTAAAGATGTTGACAACTGATCTCATGCTAATTTCTTTTGGCAGTCATAGTACTATACTAGGAATCTAGCTGTCCTAGTTTATGGAGTTCTGTAGAGATGCTGAAGTCATGTCACACTCCACTGCCATCTGTCTGTGTGTTTCTCTTTCAGCCTGATGTCAGTCGGTCACCTTCTCTGTATGTCTCTTTCAGCTTGCTGTCAATCTATCACTCTCTCTGTATCACTCTATTTGCTTGTCTGACTGTCTGCCCATTAATGAATATACACACTATTTTCTATATCATGTTTTTAACACAGACAGACACAGAATTCCCCCACACAGACATACGTAGCACAAAGTGGAAGCAGGTGACTGGCTGAGAAATGAGATAAAGGGAGGGAGACGAAAGATACCATATAGTAAACAACATAGTGTTATACGCCAGATGCCCTCAACTTGCTACTATCGGATACATGTGGCCTAAACAAAAGCCACGCAGATGATAAAAGTGAGAAGAAAGTTCAGAAAGAGAGGACAAGACTGCTCGCTTAGGACGCTTGCACAAGAAAGCTATCAAACTCCTCTAATGGCTACACAAGAAGGATAGAAAGGGCTGGAAAATTATAACCTTAGGTCGTCTGCGATTGAGGAAATACTCTGAAGTGAATGTGGGCTAAGATAAGAAAGTCGGGAATAAATAGCAGAAATAGAAAGAGCTAGCAACTAGATAGAAATGCGGTTGACAGAAAGCTGAATTTATTCTTAATTCCAGCTGAGTGGAGACAGCCAGCCTGGAAAATATGGTACTGTTCCGGAGCTTTCTGAGATAGTTCATCGGAAGAACAAGAGCGGATTATGATTAAAGAAATATCCCATTTTCTCTGGTGGTCTCCTCGGCAGAAGTGCTTAACGACTAGTGTCAGTACCATCTTGGATATGTTGTTCAGATGTTGGCAAAACCAGTCTCCTAAGTATAGGTCAGTCTCCCCTATATACTTCATATTGCTTTACTTGCACGTAATGACTTGATGTTCCGAGAACTGCAGGTAAAGCCCTCCTGAACTGATAGCGTGGACTCTGGGAAGGAAACCTGGCTTGCTTCAAGAACAAACTGACAAGACAGCAACCACGACATACGCAACCAGAGAAAATCATGTCCACTGGCTGAGACGACGTCTGATTAATAGGTCCTTATCCCATCTGTACACCGCCAGCATCTCCATGATCGTCTCTCCTCGCATACAGGTTGTCTGCATTCCTTCTGATCTTCCACTATCAGCTGATGAGTTAACTGTCTTAGATAAGGGTTTACAATTTGTTCCTCTCCATGGATCAGCTGAGCAAGATTCATACATTCAGGAGACCATGATTCAGTTGAGAAAAGATTTATACATTCAGGAGGCCATGGGTTGTCTGAGAAAAGATTTATACATTCAGGAGGCCATGGGTTGTCTGAGAAAAGATTTATACATTCAGGAGACCATGATTCAGTTGAGAAAAGATTTATACATTCAGGAGACCATGATTCAGTTGAGAAAAGATTTATACATTCAGGAGACCATGATTCAGTTGAGAAAAGATTTATACATTCAGGAGGCCATGGGTTGTCTGAGAAAAGATTTATACATTCAGGAGGCCATGGGTTGTCTGAGAAAATATTTATAAATTCAGGAGGCCATGGGGCAGCTGAGAAAAAATCTATACATGCAGGAGACCATGAGTCAGTTGAGACAATATTTATACATTCAGGAGACCATGAGTCAGTTGAGACAATATTTATACATTCAGGAGACCATGAGTCAGTTGAGACAATATTTATACATTCAGGAGACCATGACTCAGCTGGGGGGAGGGGGAGAGATTTATACAACCTGGAGACCATGGCTCAGCGGGGGGGGGGGGAGAGATTTATACAACCTGGAGACCATGGCTCAGCGGGGGGGTTAGATTATACAACCTGGAGACCATGACTCAGCGGGGGGGGGGGGAGATTTATACAACCTGGAGACCATGGCTCAGCTGGAGGGGGGGGGAGATTTATACAACCTGGAGATCATGGCTCAGCGGGGGGGGGGGAGATTTATACAACCAGGAGACCATGGCTCAGCTGGGGGGGGGGAGATTTATACAACATGGAGACCATGACTCAGGGGGGGGGGGGAGATTTATACAACCTGGAGACCATGGCTCAGCTGGAGGGGGGGGGAGATTTATACAACCTGGAGACCATGGCTCAGCTGGGGGGGGGGAGATTTATACAACCTGGAGACCATGACTCAGCTGAGGGGAGGGGGAGAGATTTATACAACCTGGAGACCATGACTCAGCTGGGGGGGAGATTTATACAACCTGGAGACCATGACTCAGCTGGGGGGGAGATTTATACAACCTGGAGACCATGGCTCAGCTGGGGGGGGGGAGATTTATACAACCTGGAGACCATGACTCAGCTGGGGGGGGGGGAGATTTGTACAACCTGGAGACCATGACTCAGCTGGGGCAGGGGGGGAGATTTATACAACCTGGAAACCATGACTTAGCTGGGGGGGGGGGAGATTTATACAACCTGGAGACCATGACTTAGCTGGGGGGGGGGGAGATTTATACAACCTGGAGACCATGACTTAGCTGGGGGGGGGGAGATTTATACAACCTGGAGACCATGACTTAGCTGGGGGGGGGGGGAAATTTATACAACCTGGAGACCATGACTTAGCTGGGGGGGGGGAGATTTATACAACCAGGAGACCATGTCTCAGCTGGGGGGGGGGAGATTTATACAACCTGGAGACCATGACTCAGCTGGGGGGGGGAGATTTATACAACCTGGAGACCATGGCTTAGCTGAGAAACATAACTTGATATGCATCTCTCCTTCAAGATTCAACTCTGGCCAATAACCATCATGTTCCAGGCACGATCAACGAACTCATCAGTGAGACTGGTCATTCTTCCTCTGCTGCTCATCTACGTATGCATGACAGTTGTTTAGGGAAGCCACCCTTTTATCTACTTCCTAAGATCCACAAATCATGCAATCCAGTGGGCCCATAGTTTCATCTTGCTCTTGTCCCACAGAATAAATCTCTGATTTTCTGGACACTATCTGTCAAGCTCTTGTGATTTATTGTATCTGAAGGACACTAACCACACACTAACTACTTGTGAGACTCTTATCTTCGTGTCTAGTCACACTAAGAATCTTACCTTGTGCCTGGTCACACTAAGAATCTTACCTTTTGCCTGGTTACACTAAGATTCTTACTTTTTGCCTGGTTACACTAACACTCTTACCTTTTTGTCTAGTCACACTAAGACTCTTACCTTCTTGCCTAGTCACACTAAGACTCTTAACTTCTTGCCTAGTCACACTAAGACTCTTAACTTCTTGCTATGTCACATTTATCATGTTTTCATCCTGGACATAGTTTCCTTGTATACATCCATTTATTGTGACGAGGGATTTCAGAGCGTCGAGTTTTTTTTTTTGTTTTTTTTTTAATGGAAGATACCATCCCTCTTTTCCTACTTCCATTGGTAAGAATGAAAGATAAATATTGAAAGGCAGAATGTAAGACGGGCCTGTGTGCCCAATTCTTCTTTTCATTCATTCATTTAGATGTTCCTTGCGGAACTTTGCCTCCCTAACAGCACTCCTGTAGGCCTCTCAGTTGTGAAAAAGATGGCCTGCTGCTGATGCATCCAATTCTTTACCATTTGAAAATAAAGATAATTCGCTTCAGCTGAATTCCACTATTATATTCCTTACATGACTTTTCTTCAAACTCATCTCATTTGAACTCAATGGCCTACATTTTTACCACAACAGCAATGCGCCAATGAGCATTAGCCTGGGCCATAACTATGCATGTATTTTCATCGGCCATTTCTAACACAAGGTCTTGGAATCTTATAGAGGACTTTATCCGGGCTTCAGTAGATATTATGTTGATGTCACCATCGGTATCACATCAGTGCCAGAGAAGTACCTTGACATTTTCATCAGTTTCATTAAGAAGTTTAATCTTGTGATTTCCATCACCTGTCATGTCTCTACAACTTCTGTCAACTTTCTGGACATTGCCACCACAATCAGACCTTCAGGACATACCACTTCTGTCTACTATAAACCTTCACGACATACAATATCAGTCTATCATAAACCTTGAGGACATACCACTTCAGTCTATCATAAACCTTCAGGACATACCACTTCTGTCTACTATAAACTTTCAGGACTTAACACTTCAGTCTACTATAAACTTTCAGGACTTAACACTTCTAACACTTCTGTCTACTATAAACCTTCAGGACTTACCACTTCTGTCTACTATAAACATTCAGTACTTAACACTTCTAACACTTCAGTACTTACCACTTCTGTCTACTATAAACCTTCAGGACTTACCACTTCAGTCTACTATAAACCTTCAGTACTTAACACTTCTAACACTTCAGTCTACTATAAACCTTCAGGACTTAACACTTCTAACACTTCAGTACTTACCACTTCTGTCTACTATAAACCTTCAGGACTTACCACTTCAGTCTACTATAAACCTTCAGGACTTACCACTTCAGTCTACTATAAACATTCAGGACTTACCACTTCAGTCTACTAAAAACCTTCAGGACTTACCACTTCTGTTTACTAAAAACCTTCAGGACTTACCACTTCTGTCTACTATAAACCTTCAGGACTTACCACTTCTGTCTACTATAAACCTTCAGGACTTACCACTTCTGTGTACTATAAAGCTTCAGGACTTACCACTTCTGTCTACTATAAACCTTCAGGAATTACCACTTTAGTCTACTATAAACCTTCAGGACTTAACACTTCTGTCTACTATAAACCTTCAGGACTTAACACTTCAGTCCACTATAAACCTTCAGGACTTAACACTTCTGTCTACTATAAACCTTCAGGACTTACCACTTTTGTCTACTATAAACCTTCAGGACTTACCACTTCTGTCTACTATAAACTTTCAGGAATTAACACTTCTAACACTTCTGTCTACTATAAACCTTCAAGACTTACCACTTCAGTCTACTATAAACGTTCAGGACTTAACACTTCTAACACTTCTGTCTAATATAAACCTTCAGGACTTTCCATTTCGGTCTACTATAAACCTTCAGGACTTAACACTTCTGTCTACTATAAACCTTCAGGACTTAACACTTCTAACACTTCAGTCTACTATAAACCTTCAGGACTTACCACTTCAGTCTACTATAAACCTTCAGGACTTAACACTTCAGTCTACTATAAACCTTCAGGACTTACCACTTCTGTCTACTATAAACCTTCAGGACTTACCACCTCAGTCTACTATAAACCTTCAGGACTTACCACCTCAGTCTACTATAAACCTTCAGGACTTACCACTTCCGTCTACTATAAACTTTCAGGACTTACGACTTCTGTCAACTATAAATCTTCAGGACTTACCACTTCTGTCTATTATAAACCTTCAGGACTTAACACTTCTAACACTTCAGTGCACTAAAAACCTTCAGGACTTAACAATTCTGTCTACTATAAACCTTCAGGACTTACCATTTCTGTCTACTAAAAACCTTCAGGACTTACCACCTCAGTCTGTTATAAACCTTCAGGACTAACCACTTCAGTCTACTATAAACCTTCAGGACTTAACACTTCAGTCTACTATAAACCTTCAGGACTTACCACTTCAGTCTACTATAAACCTTCAGGACTTACCACTTCTGTCTACTATAAACCTTCAGGACTTACCACTTCCGTCTACTATAAACTTTCAGGACTTACGACTTCTGTCAACTATAAATCTTCAGGACTTACCACTTCTGTCTATTATAAACCTTCAGGACTTAACACTTCTAACACTTCAGTGCACTAAAAACCTTCAGGACTTACCACTTCTGTCTACTATAAACCTTCAGGACTTACCATTTCTGTCTACTATAAACCTTCAGGACTTACCACTTCTGTCTACTATAAACCTTCAGGACTTACCACTTCTGTCTACTATAAACCTTCAGGACTTAACACTTCTGTCTACTATAAACCTTCAGGACTTAACACTTCAGTCCACTATAAACCTTCAGGACTTAACACTTCTGTCTACTATAAACCTTCAGGACTTACCACTTTTGTCTACTATAAACCTTCAGGACTTACCACTTCTGTCTACTATAAACTATCAGGAATTAACACTTCTAACACTTCTGTCTACTATAAACCTTCAAGACTTACCACTTCAGTCTACTATAAACTTTCAGGACTTAACACTTCTAACACTTCTGTCTAATATAAACCTTCAGGACTTTCCATTTCGGTCTACTATAAACCTTCAGGACTTAACACTTCTGTCTACTATAAACCTTCAGGACTTAACACTTCTAACACTTCAGTCTACTATAAACCTTCAGGACTAACCACTTCAGTCTACTATAAACCTTCAGGACTTAACACTTCAGTCTACTATAAACCTTCAGGACTTACCACTTCTGTCTACTATAAACCTTCAGGACTTACCACTTCAGTCTACTATAAACCTTCAGGACTTACCACTTCTGTCTACTATAAACCTTCAGGACTTACCACTTCCGTCTACTATAAACTTTCAGGACTTACGACTTCTGTCAACTATAAATCTTCAGGACTTACCACTTCTGTCTATTATAAACCTTCAGGACTTAACACTTCTAACACTTCAGTGCACTAAAAACCTTCAGGACTTAACACTTCTGTCTACTATAAACCTTCAGGACTTACCATTTCTGTCTACTATAAACCTTCAGGACTTACCACTTCTGTCTACTATAAACCTTCAGGACTTACCATTTCTGTCTACTATAAACCTTCAGGACTTACCACTTCTGTCTACTATAAACCTTCAGGACTTAACACTTCTGTCTGCTATAAACCTTCAGGACTTACCACTTCTGTCTACTATAAACCTTCAGGACTTAACTCGTCTGTGTACTATAAACCCATGTATTCTCATAGTTATACTCCTCCTCTCACCCCAGAACGTGCACGGACTCTATTTCTTTTCCTCAGCTTCTTAGGATGTGACGTTTGTGTGCTGAGGATTTTGATTTTCATGCCAAAACCACACAATGGCTGATTTTTTTTCCAACATGGCTATCCTGAAAATGTTCTAACTTCATCCTGGAGCAGTATCTCATAACAAAAAGCCCTCGTCCACTATATCAACAAGCCCTCGTCCACTATGTCTCATAACAACAAGCCCTCGTCCACTATATCTCATAACAACAAGCCCTCGTCCGCTATATCTCATAACAACAAGCCCTCACTCTGCTATATCTCATAACAACAAGCCCTCACTCTGCTATATCTCATAACAACAAGCCCTCACTCTGCTATATCTCATAACAACAGGCCCTCACTCTGCTATATCTCATAACAACAAGCCCTCACTCTGCTATATCTCATAACAACAAGCCCTCGTCCACTATATCTCATAACAACAAGCCCTCATCCGCTATATCTCATAACAACAAGCCCTCACTCTGCTGTATCTCATAACAATAAGCCCTCACTCTGCAATATCACATGACAACAAGCCCTTCCTCCGCTATATCTCATAACAACAAGCCCTCACTCTGCTATATCTCATAACAACAAGCCCTCACTCTGCTATATCTCATAACAACAAGCTCTCACTCTGCTATATCTCATAATATCAAGCCCTCACTCTGCTATATCTCATAACAACAAGCCCTCACTCTGCTATATCTCATAACAACAAGCCCTTACTCTGCTATATCACATGACAGCAAGCCCTCACTCTGCTATATCTCATGACAACAAGCCCTCACTCTGCTATATCTCATAACAACAAGCCATCACTCTGCTATATCTCATGAAAACAAGCCCTTACTGCTATATCGCATGACAACAAGCCCTCACTCCGATATATCTCATAACAACAAGCCCTCACTCTGCTATATCTCATAACAACAAGACCTTACTCTGCTATATCTCATAACAACAAACCCTCACTTCACTATATCTAATGACAACAAGCCTTTACTCCACTATATCTCATAACAACAAGCCCTCAATCTGCTATATCTCATGACAACAAGCCCTCACTCCACTATATCTCATAACAACAAGCCCTCACTCTGCTATATCTCATAACAAGCCCTCACTCTGCTATATCTCATAACAACAAACCCTCACTCTGCTATATCTCATAACAACAAGCCCTCACTCTGCTATATCTCATAACAACAAGCCCTCACTCTGCTATATCTCATAACAACAAGCCCTCACTCTGCTATATCTCATGACAACAAGCCCTTACTCTGCCATATCACATGACAGCAAGCCCTCACTTCATATATCTCATAACAACAAGCCTTCACTCCGCTATATCTCATAACAACAAACCCTCACTCCACTATATCTCATGACAACAAACCCGCACTCCACTATATCTCATGACAACAAGCCCTTACTCTGCTATATCTCATGACAACAAGCCCTTACTCCCCTATATCTCATAACAACAAGCCCTGACACTGCTATATCTCATAACAACAAGCCCTCACTCTGCTATATCTCAAAACAACAAGCCCTCACTCTACTATATCTCATAACAACAAGCCCTCACTCTGCTATATCTCATAACAACAAGCCTTCACTCTGCTATATCTCATAACAAGCACTCACTCCACTATATCTCATAACAACAATCCCTCACTCTGCTATATCTCATAACAACAAGCCCTCACTCTGCTATATCTCATGACAACAAACCTTCACTCTGCTATATCTCATAACAACAAGCCTTCACTCTGCTATATCTCATAACAACAAGCCCTCACTCTGCTATATCTCATAACAACAAGCCTTCACTCTGCTATATCTCATGACAACAAGCTTTCACTCTGCTATATAGCATGACAACAAGCCCTCACTCCATATATCTCATAACAACAAGCCCTTACTCTGCTATATAGCATGACAACATGCCCTCACTCCATATATCTCATAACAACAAGCCCTCACTCTGCTATATCTCATAACAACAAACCCTCACTCCACTATATCTCATGACAACAAGCCCTTACTCCGCTATATCTTATGACAACAAGCCCTTCCTCCGCTATATCTCATAACAACAAGTGCTTACTCTGCTATATCTCATGACAACAAGCCCTTACTACGCTATTTCTCATAACAACAAGCCCTCACTCTGCTATATCTCATGACAACAAGCCCTTACTCTACTATATCTCATAACAACAAGCCCTCACTCTGCTATATCTCATGACAACAAGCCCTTACTCTGCTATATCTCATAACAACAAGCTTTTACTCCGCTATATCTCATAACAACAAGCCCTCACTCCGCTATATCTCATAACAACAAGCCCTCACTCTGCTATATCTCATGACAACAAACCTTCACTCTGCTATATCTCATAACAACAAGCCTTCACTCTGCTATATCTCATAACAACAAGCCCTCACTCTGCTATATCTCATAACAACAAGCCTTCACTCTGCTATATCTCATGACAACAAGCTTTCACTCTGCTATATAGCATGACAACAAGCCCTCACTCCATATATCTCATAACAACAAGCCCTTACTCTGCTATATAGCATGACAACATGCCCTCACTCCATATATCTCATAACAACAAGCCCTCACTCTGCTATATCTCATAACAACAAACCCTCACTCCACTATATCTCATGACAACAAGCCCTTACTCCGCTATATCTTATGACAACAAGCCCTTACTCCGCTATATCTCATAACAACAAGTGCTTACTCTGCTATATCTCATGACAACAAGCCCTTACTACGCTATTTCTCATAACAACAAGCCCTCACTCTGCTATATCTCATGACAACAAGCCCTTACTCTACTATATCTCATAACAACAAGCCCTCACTCTGCTATATCTCATGACAACAAGCCCTTACTCTGCTATATCTCATAACAACAAGCTTTTACTCCGCTATATCTCATAACAACAAGCCCTCACTCAGCTATATCTCATAACAACAAGCTTTTACTCGGCTATATCTCATAACAACAAGCCCTCACTCCGCTATATCTCATAACAACAAGCCCTCACTCTGCTATATCTCATAACAACAAGCCCTCACTCTGCTATATCTCATAACAACAAGCCCTCACTCTGCTATATCTCATAACAACAAGCCCTTACTCTGTTATATCTCATAACAACAAGCCCTTACTCTGCTATATCTCATAACAACAAGCCCTCACTCCACTATATCTCATAAAAACAAGCCCTCACTCTGCTATATCTCATAACAACAAGCCCTTACTCTGCTATATCTCATAACAACAAGCCCTTGTTCAGCTATATCTCATAACAACAAGCCCTTACTCCTGAACAATCTAGCGGCTCAGACAGAGTAAAACGGGTACTTATGTACCACACCCACACTTTGTCGGTTAAGGACATCATCATCATCATCATGTGCCGTGCCGACTGGCGTTGGCTATTATGCTTCTCCAGAGTACGCGATCCTTCATGCAGGTGATCTCCTCTCACACCATCCCGTCAGACTGTCCAGTATCATTTCTCTTGGTCTTCCTCTTGATCTTCTTCCTTCTATTTTTCCTGTTGTTATAATATTTTCAATGCCCCCTCTTCTCATTGCATGTCCTATCAAAGTACATTGTCTCTCTCTTATCTTTTTGACAAGGTTTTTTGTCTCTCCAGCTCTTCTCATACATTCTTCATTAGTTATTTTTGCTGTCCAGGGGATTCGCAACATTCTTCTAATAAACCACATTTCTGCTGCTTCCAATGATTTTTGTGCAGACTTGCCTATTGTCCATGATTCACTTCCATATAACAAGATAGGTTCAATATAGCATTTTAGGACTCGTTTTCTAACATTCATTGATAAGGATGTGTTGGTCAATATGTTTCTCATTCTCTGAAATGCAGTCTTTGCTTGGGCTATTCTGTTCCTAATTTCTGTTCTGCATTTCCCATCTGAAGTTATTACTGCTCCAAGGTATTTGAATTTCTGCACCTGCTTTAGAACAGTTCCGTTTAATTTTATACTGCATGCTGGTGGATTCTGTTTCTTAGATATAACCATAGTCTCTGTCTTTTTGATGTTCAAAGTAAGGCCTTTCTGTTCACTTTCTTTGGCGACTTTATCCAAGAGATTTTGCAGGTCTTGTTGGTTCTCAGCTATCAGTACTGTGTCGTCAGCATACCGAAGGTTGTTAATATTGTATCCTCCAATTTTTATGCCTGGTTCTGTGATGATTGTTCTTAGAATATTCTCGCTATACAGAGAAAAAAGGTCTGGAGATAGTACACATCCTTGTCGCACCCCTTGTTTTATAGGTTGATATTTTCCAATTCTATTTTCAACTCGAACTGCTGCTTCTTGCTGCCAGTATAGATGTTTTACAATCCTCAGGTCTTTGCCGTCTATATTGATGTCTTCAAGCATTTTAATAATTTCATTATGTTTCACCTTGTCAAATGCCTTGGTGTAATCAATGAACCATAAGTAGAGATCTTTCTGTACTTCTAAAGCTCTTTCTGCTAGTGTTCGTAAAGCATAAATGGCATTGTGTGTTCCCTTTCCTTCAACAAATCCACACTGTTCATCTGCTATTTCCATTTTTATCTTTTTCCTTGTTCTTCTCATAATTATTCTCAGAAGTAGCTTCGTTATGTGACATGAGAGACTGATAGTCCGGTGGTCGTCACATTCCTTTGCACCTGGTTTCTTTGGTAGTGCTATAAACGTGGATTTAATCAGGTCACTGGGAATATAACCACTATTATAAATGTCATTCAGTAACTATTATTTTTATTCCTGTCTCCTCTAGTGCCTCTATTTCTTCTATTGTTATATTATCAGGCCCAGTCGCTTTTCCTTTCTTCATGTGTTTGATGGCATCTATGATTTCATCTTCAAGTATTGGTGGTCCATCACAGTTTTCAGTATCTGGTGTTAATTCTGGTCTTTCTCTTCCATATAGCTCACCGATATACTCTGTCCACCTGTCCACAATGTCTTCTTTTCCCATGAACATTTTACCTTCTTTCGATTTCAGGCATCCAGTGGTATATTTTGTTTTCCTGCCTGTGAGTTCATTAAATCGTTTGTGCATGTTTTTGCTGCCTTTAATATGAGAGTCCTCTATCTGTCTGCACTGCTCATTTAACCACACTTCTTTTGCTTCTCTGCATTTGCGTCTTATTTCTTTATTTATCTTGTTATATTTTTTCTCGTTATTTTTACTCCTCCTCCTCTTGTCCATCAGTCCTAAGATGTCGTCTGTCATCCATTTATTTTTAGGGGCTTCTTTTTTTGGTGGTATTATCTCCTTAACAGTTTGGTGGATAGAATCTCTTAACATTTCCCATTGTTCATCTATACTATTTATCTTTGCTATTGCATTGTATCTATTTGTTATAATAAATTTGTATTGTTCTCTCAGTTCTTGGTCATTTTTAAGAAGTTCTGTATTCAGTTTGATGTTTCTCACTTTTCTGCCTGCTTTCTTTAGTTTTATTCTAACTTTTCCACAGAGTGGATCATGGTCACTATTGCAGTCAGCTCCTGGCATGGTTTTTGTTGTCAGTAATGCATTCTGGAATCGTTTGTTGATTAATATGTAGTCTATCTGGTTAAAAGTCTTTTTGTCTGGACTGCACCACGTTGCCAGTCTTCGAGGATGTTGTTTAAACCAGGTGTTTCCTACAACCGTGCTGTGTATTCTTGCCCATTCAATTAATTTATAACCTCTGTCATTCCTCTCCCTCAGTCCATAGTCACCAACGATGTCTGAAGTTCTTCCTTTACCAACTTTGGCATTAAAATCTCCCATGACTATGGTAACTTCATGTGACTTTGTGTGTTTTAGTGCTGTCTCTATGTCATTATAAAATAGCTGTAAATCTTCTTCAGAGCTTTCAGATGTTGGAGCGTACACTTGTATAATATTTATGTTTATTGGTTGTCCTTTCAGTTGGGCTAGCAGGACTCGGTCCGAGATGTTCAAATATCCTACAATTTTCCTTGCTGTTTGTTCATCAAATATAATTCCTACTCCTCGTTCATGTTTCTCACTTCCTGAATATATTATTGTATATTTATCTGAGTTTATCTTCCCTGCACCTGTCCATCTAACTTCACTCATTCCTAATATGTTGATCTTCATCCTTTCCATTTCCATCTTTACATTTTCTAATTTTCCACCCTGGAATAAAGTTCTAACATTCCATGTTGCTATTTTGAACTTGTTAGTTTTGCCACCAGTAGCTTGATGACGATCTGGCCTCACCTGTGGCTCGTGAGCTTCCCTACCGGACGAGGCTGTTCCAGAGGAACATCCATTAACGTCGTTCATGATGAATCGATTATTCTGTTTAAGCATAATTATTCTAGGGAATTACAACAGTGGTTTCCCGTTGCCTTCTGTCGGTTTGTGTACGGACTCTCCGCTAGCCTTTGGACTCCCTGTCCTACCCGCAAGGCAGCGGGAGCGAGAGGTTTTAAGGCGCCTCTGACCCGCCTGGTATTCCCTTCACTGAGCGCCTGAGGCACTTTATAGGAGTAGTAGAGCCACCTACTACCCCACCTCGCTCTCTGAGTCTACTGCCAGTTGGTCCGCGCCTGCTTATTTGGATAACTCCTTATTCACAGGGATCCTTCATATCTGGAGGACTTTCACCATCCGCCACCTGTGACGCGCTGGGTTGGGGATGGTCGCCCCAGCTTTACCCAGGGTTAAGGACAGTTTTGTTTATTATCTCCATCTTCTCCAGACCAAGCCCGATACCTGTGAACTCTGTGAATATCCCCCCCCCCCCCACCTCCTGTGATGTACAGATGGGACTGAAGTGGTAAGAACCTATTAGTTAAAGTCACTTCCAGAAAGTAGACAGGCCATTTATGCATTACTTGTCCATCTGTTGTTGAAGCAAGCCAGGTTTCCTTCCCAGAGTTCAGGAGGCCTTTACCTGCAGTTCTCGCAACATCAAGTCATTACGTGCAAGTAAAGCAATATGAAGTATATAGGGGAGACTAACCTATACTTAGGAGACTGGTTTTGCCAACATCTGAACAACATATCCAAGATGGTACTGACACCAGTCGTCAAGCACTTCTGCCAAGGAGACCACCAGAGAAAATGGGATAATTCTTTAATCATATTCCCCTCTTGTTCTTCTGATGAACTATCTCAGAAAGCTCCGGAACAGTACCATATTTTCCAGGCTGGCTGTCTGCACTCAGCTGGAATTAACAACGTTCTGTCAACCGCATTTCTATCTAGTTGCTAGCTCTTTCTATTTCTGCTATTTATTCCCGACTTTCTTGTCTTAGCCCCCATTCACTTCAGAGTATTTCCTCAATCGCAGACGACCTAAGGTTATAATTTTCCAGCCCTTTCTATCCTTCTTGTGTAGCCATTAAAGGAGTTTGATAGCTTTCTTGTGCAAGCGTCCTAAGCGACAGTCTTGTCCTCTCTTTCTGAACTTTCTTCTCACTTTTATCATCGGCGTGGCTTTTGTTTAGGCCACAGGTATCCGATGAGCTTTGTCTTCCTCATTTTACCTCATTTCTCAGCCAGTCACCTGCTTCTACTTTGTGCTTACCTACGCCTCTCTGGTGAAATTTGTGCATGTCTTCTTTACAAGGAGACCAAAAAAGCTATGTGTTTAATGTTTTATCTTGTTTGTGTGTTTTTATCTGTTTTGGAGTTTTTATAAGTGGTCCTTTAAAATAGCTTTTGTTGAAATACTGGATTATTGCCCGTTCTTCATTTATACATACTTATCTTGTTTTCTGCCATTCTTGTTTCTGCCCACTTTCCTCACTCTTTCTATCTTCTTGTAAAGCAGCCATATATCTCTGTTTACTTTCATTACTATGAGCATTTTTACTGCAGACAGCATGTAGCTTAAACTACAATGCTCTCAGTTCCCGTTTCCGGCACTGTATTTCATCATCTTGTCTATATAAATCTTATCTTTATCTGGTCTCAGCATAAAGTCTCTTACACCAGTGTTCCTCACACATTAAACTTCACTCATTTTTCTGATTATTAAACTTTACTCATATATTAAACTTTACTCTTTTTTTGATTGATATATTAAACTTTACTCTCATTCAGTTAAATTTTGATGAGAAATATTGGTAGAAATAAATTGTAAGGAAGTTCTCTATAATTTAATAACATGTGTTGAATTAGAAATATGTTACTTTTCATTTTACTGAGACTGCCTAATACAATATAAAATAAGCATGCAAGATCTACGTACCAACACTGTCAGAGTTGCTTTGGCGTGAAATAGTTACATTTCTCTGGTCCATATATTAAACTATACTTATTATTTCACTGGTCCATATATTAAACTACACTATCCTTTCTTTGTTTTGTACTCAATATTTTATTATATATTTCTGTGGTAAGTTTAATCTGATTGATATATTAAACTTTACTCATACCTCTAATTGATATATTAAACTTTACTCTCACATATCTTAAAATTTATTCTCATTTTTTTATTTGACAAACTAAGCTTTACTCTCATTTCTCTGTTTGTTACACTAACTTTAACATTATTTCTCAGATTAATACATTAAATATTACTCTCGTTTCTGTGATTCATACGCTAATTTTAACCTCATTTTACTTGCTGAAACCAGTGTTTCATATACTGAACTATAACATCATTTCCCTTGTGCATGCAGTAAACTTGTAAATTAATATATTTATTATTTCTCTGGTCCAAATATTAAACTATATTTATCATTTCTCTGGTCCATATATTAAACTATACTATCCTTTCTTTGTTTTGTACTCAATATTTTATTATATATTTTTCATTTTAATATATTAAACTTTACTACCATTTCTTTCTATAATATACAAACTTTACTGCCATTTCCCAGTTTAAGAGAAATGTGTGCAGCTCAGATGAGAATGCCGAAATTGGAAGGCAGGACTAGCAGAATCAAAAATCAAAGAGCGAATTATTAAGCATTCCAACCAAGATGATCCTATAATATATACAGGTGGATCGGTCACGCATGAACAAAGGAGCGGATGGGGATTCGTGGTCTATCGCAATGGACGCACTATCATCAGCGAGTCCAGAGACTTCGCCACAACCACATCCAGCATGAGGATGGAGACTGAAGCAACCACATACAGCATGAGAATGGAGATTGAAGCAAGCACATACAGCATGAGGATGGAGATTGAAGCAACCACATCCAGCATGAGGATGGAGATTGAAGCAACCACATATAGCATGAGGATGGAGATTGAAGCAACCACATCCAGAATGAGGATGGAGATTGAAGCAACCACATACAGCATGAGGATGGAGATTGAAGCAACCATATCCAGCATGAGGATGAAGATTGAAGCAACCACATCCAGCATGAGGATGGAGATTGAAGCAACCACATCCAGCATGAGGATGGAGATTGAAGCAAGCACATACAGCATGAGGATGGAGATTGAAGCAACCACATACAGCATGAGGATGGAGATTGAAGCAACCACTCGAGCCATAAAACTGGCTAGCAGACCAGCAAGCATCACAAGCCGTGATATTATCAAACTCACAACGCATGTCAAGTGGTTGGTAACTCCTCCCTAACATGGATTTATTGCCCAGAACATGTCGATATCAAAGGTAATGAAACGCCAGATCAGCTGGCAAACAAAGCAACAACCTCGGGCAACATACAAGTGGAGAAAGCAGACATTATAATAGTCACCCTATCAAAATTACAGGGAGATGATTAACTACAAAATTTGAATCCTGTACCTATCACCAAAGACTATTCAAAAGGGGAATAACGAAGGGCAGTGGCAGACATTCAAAACTTTGCGGAAAAGGTCGAGCTGTATTCAATCAATGTGTCACTGGCACTGTCAGCAGTCACACACGACGAACAACACCGGGGTTAAAGGTCGAACTGTATTCAATCAATGTGCCACTGGCACTGTCAGCAATCACACACTAGGAACAACATCGGGATTAAAGGTCGAGCTGTATTCAATCAATGTGCCACTGGCACTGTCAGCACTCACACACTAGGAACAACACCGGGGTTAAAGGTCGAGCTGTATTCAGTCAATGTGCCACTGGCACTGTCAGCATTCACACACTAGGAACAACACCGGGGTTAAAGGTCGAGCACGTAAGTGAGTGTCCTGAGTGCAAGGAGGACCTCTAGCCAGCAGCAGAGCATGGCCATACTTCAGGTTCATGTATCTCTTACATATACTAATCCTCACTGTCATTTCTCTCTTACATATACTAATCCTCACTGTCATTTCTCTCTTAAATATACTAATCCTCACTGTCATTTCTCTCTTAAATATACTAATCCTCACTGTCATTTCTCTCTTAAATATATTAATCCTCACTGTCATTTCTCTCTTAATTATACTAATCCTCATTGTCATTTCTCTCTTAATTATATTAATCCTCACTGTCATTTCTCTCTTAAATATACTAATCCTCACTGTCATTTCTCTCTTAAATATACTAATCCTCATTGTCATTTCTCTCTTAAATAAACTAATCCTCACTGTCATTTCTCTCTTAAATATATTAATCCTCACTGTCATTTCTCTCTTAAATATACTAATCCTCACTGTCATTTCTCTCTTAAATATACTAATCCTCACTGTCATTTCTCTCTTATATATACAAATCCTCACTGTCATTTCTCTGTTAAATATACTAATCCTCATTGTCATTTCTCTCTTAAATATACTAATCTTCACTGTCATTTCTCTCTTAAATATACTAATCCTCACTGTCATTTCTCTCTTAAATATACTAATCCTCACTGTCATTTCTCTCTTAAATATACTAACCCTCACTGTCAATTGTCTGTTATATATACTAATCCTCACTGTCATTTCTCTCTTAAATATACTAATCCTCATTGTCATTTCTCTCTTAATTATACTAATCCTCACTGTCATTTCTCTCTTAATTATACTAATCCTCACTGTCATTTCTCTCTTAAATATATTAATCCTCACCATCATTTCTCTCTTAAATATACTAATCCTCACTGTCATTTCTCTCTTAAATATACTAATCCTCACTGTCATTTCTCTCTTAAATATACTAATCCTCACTGTCATTTCTCTCTTAAATATACTAATCCTCACTGTCATTTCTCTCTTAAATATACTAATCCTCACTGTCATTTCTCTCTTAAATATGCTAATCCTCACTGTTAATTCTCTGTTAAATATGCTAATCCTCACTGTCATTTCTCTGTTAAATATGCTAATCCTCACTGTCATTTCTCTCCTAAATATACTAATCCTCACTGTCAATTCTCTGTTAAATATACTAATCCTCACTGTCAATCGCTGTTAAATTTACTCATCCTCACTCTCAATTCTCTGTTAAATATACTAATCCTCACTGTCAATTCTCTGTTAAATATACTAATCCTCACTGTTATGTGTGGCAGTAGTTTTCTTTCTCATCGTCATAGATGTCATCCCCATTTTCTCCATAAATAAATCCTTGTAATTTGTCACAACACCAGTGTGTCTGTTTACTTCTATGTAATTTGTCACAACACCAGTGTGTCTGTTCACTTCTATGTAATTTGTCACAACACCAGTGTGTCTGTTGACTTCTATTAATTTGTCACAACACCAGTGTGTCTGTTGACATCTATGTAATTTGTCACAACACCAATGTATCTGTTGACTTCTATGTAATTTGTCACAACACAAATGTGTCTGTTGACTTCTATGTAATTTGTCACAACACAAATGTGTCTGTTGACTTCTATGTAATTTGTCACAACATAAATGTGTCTGTTGACTTCTATGTAATTTGTCGCAATACCAGTGTGTCTGTTCACTTCTATGTAATTTGTCACAGTACCATTGTATCTGTTCACTTCTATGTAATTTGTAACAACACAAATGTGTCTGTTCACTTCTATATAATTTGTCACAACACCAATGTGTCTGTTGACTTCTATGTAATTTGTCACAACACAAATGTGTCTGTTGACTTCTATGTAATTTGTCACAACACCAATGTGTCTGTTGACTTCTATGTAATTTGTCACAACACCAGTGTATCTGTTCACTTCTATGTAATTTGTCACAACACCAGTGTGTCTGTTGACTTCTATGTAATTTGTCACAACACAAATATGTCTGTTCACTTCTCCATGTCAACAGTGCTCTCCGGATGTCTGCTAGTGCCATCCAAGCTGTTATAAATGTCCTAGTGAAGCGGTTCTCAGATCCTTTTGCTGCACGGCCCATATTTAAAAGTCAAACATTCTTGCGGCCCACTAATAAAGTGTTTTATATTTGCAAGGTATAAATCTAATTTTATAAAGTACTAGCTGATTACCCGGCCTTGTCCGAGTACTTATTTATCCAAATCAACAAAGTTCTATTCATTCCCACGACCTTCTAGACGGTTTCACAATGTTCTATTCATTTCCACAGCCATCTAGAAGATTCTACAGAGGCCTATTCAGTTCCACAATGTTCTATTCATTTCCAAAACATTCTAAAAGGGTTCTAGAGAGTCTAGACGGTTCGACAGAGTTCTGTTCCTTCTATTCGACTAAACGTGGGCTTAATTGTCATCAGGACTGTCACCAGTCAGCTTACCGACCCAGAAAACTATGGATTCGACACTAATCTCGGTCAGTTTGGACATTTTATTTTTCACCACTTCTCACTTCCCCTCCCCAATGTCGATGGGGGCTGAACTTGCGAGTGGCACTATTCATCTCAGCGACCCAGAAAACTATGGATTCGACACTAATATCGGTCGTTTTTTATTATTTGTACATGTCACCCCATCCCATCCCAACCCCTATGGCCCCCATGCTGTACGGAGCCGAAATTGAACTTAAACGACATCGGGAGTGTCACTATTCATCTCAGCGACCCAGAAAACTATGGATTCGACACTAATATCGGTCGTTTTCGATTATTTGTACATGTCACCCCGACCCCTGTGGTATCTGGGAGATGATCTAACCCCCACGGTGCATTGTCCAGATTCTATGTAATTTGTCACAACACCAGTGTGTCTGTTCACTTCTATGTAATTTGTCACAACACAAATGTGTCTGTTCACTTCTATGTAATTTGTCACAACACAAATATGTCTGTTCACTTCTCCATGTCAACAGTGCTCTCCGGATGTCTGCTAGTGCCATCCAAGCTGTTATAAATGTCCTAGTGAAGCGGTTCTCAGATCCTTTTGCTGCACGGCCCATATTTAAAAGTCAAACATTTTTGCGGCCCACTAATAAAGTGTTTTATATTTGCAAGGTATAAATCTAATTTTATAAAGTACTAGCTGATTACCCGGCCTTGTCCGAGTACTTATTTATCCAAATCAACAAAGTTCTATTCATTCCCACGACCTTCTAGACGGTTTCACAATGTTCTATTCATTTCCACAGCCATCTAGAAGATTCTACAGAGGCCTATTCAGTTCCACAATGTTCTATTCATTTCCAAAACATTCTAAAAGGGTTCTAGAGAGTCTAGACGGTTCGACAGAGTTCTGTTCCTTCTATTCGACTAAACGTGGGCTTAATTGTCATCAGGACTGTCACCAGTCAGCTTACCGACCCAGAAAACTATGGATTCGACACTAATCTCGGTCAGTTTGGACATTTTATTTTTCACCACTTCTCACTTCCCCTCCCCAATGTCGATGGGGGCTGAACTTGCGAGTGGCACTATTCATCTCAGCGACCCAGAAAACTATGGATTCGACACTAATATCGGTCGTTTTCGATTATTTGTACATGTCACCCCATCCCATCCCAACCCCTATGGCCCCCATGCTGTACGGAGCCGAAATTGAACTTAAACGACATCGGGAGTGTCACTATTCATCTCAGTGACCCCAAAAACGGTGGATTCAACACCAATATCGTTCACTTTCGGTTATTTTTACATGTCACCCCGACCCCTGTGGTATCTGGGAGATGATCTAACCCCCACGGTGCATTGTCCAGATTGTAAGTAATATGTGTGCCAAGATTGCTCCAGGCGTTCCAGCGTGATGCTCTAACACACACACACACGTTCAAAGATATATATATATAATGTAATTTTCTCTACATGTTTAACTGAATATTCAGTGCTAAACAAAAGTTATTTTCATTTAACTTAAAGATGGCGCTGTTTCCGGTTGGACAGCATGTCTCTTCTGGCTGGAATTTGTCACAAACACACTCGAAGATCATCCTACACGTTCATTCTTGAAGGATATTTGGTTTTCATGGCAGTCAATGTAGAAAATGAAACTGTGCATAAATAACTTGTTGAAAAAGATAGAAGAACTTCATCGCCAGCGCTGACAAAAGTTGATATTCCAGCGAAACAGTACACCAAAAGGAAGAGATATCCACAGCGGGGTACTTAAATTTGATTAGTAAAGTGCGATCGTTAGACAATTCCGCTAATTCTTCTTGTGCACGACCGGTTAATTCAGAGAATGCACATTGAAAAGGATTAAGAATTCAATCGTACGCTTTAATGTCTTCGGGTGTGAAGTATGTGTCAAAATATTCAGCAAAATATGGCAGATGCCCTTTTATTACATCAGTTACTCCTTCCAGAATTTCGCCATTAACTTCATTGCTCTTTATAAATTCACAGAACAAGTGAAACATGTCTTGTGATTTGTTCTCGAGTCTGGTGGGCCAAAGTCGTAGTTTCTTCTTAAATGCTGCAACTTTGTCGTAAGTCTTGAGTATACTGGCATCTTTACACTGCAGTGTTATGTCAAAAGGCTAAAATGTCAGCAAGGTATGCCAGCATGACAAGCCACTCAGTATCAGCGACCTTACCTGCCAGGTCGAGATTGTGTTCTGTTAAAAACTGCAACAATTCTAAACGAAGCTCAAACACTGTTTTTAACACTTCTCTTCTGCTTACTATATTCCTCTGCTTTACGTTCGAAAAATTCTTTGGTTTTATTCTGTAGATCTGGATGTCTTGTAGTTAGATGACACAGTTTCTTCGGCTTCATTGCCTCATTAGAGAGGATATGCAAACAAATAACACACTGTGGCAGATTTTGGTCATTTGTTGATGGAACGAAACCGTACTTAATATACTCCACATCATATTTTCCAGCGTATTTAGTTTTCTTACAAGTATCAACGTTAAGTCGTCTCGATCACAGTGACTTTCGCTGCCACTACTATTAATTTGTTTGCGCGAAGTCGAAGGCTTACGTTTCACAATACGATCCATTTTAACGCGTAAAGTTTTAAAGTTTAAACAATAAAAAAGGCTATCTAAAAAGTCTCCACGGTCACTACGTGGGTAAGTAGAATTCGTTGATTAATCCAGTGTGAGTTGCACACAACACGAAGACCGAATAGCGGCTCTCAAGCCAATGAAATATGATTTTTAAACTAAAACACAATTGGTTAGAATTATATTTCACTTCTGCTCTCTCGCACAATCTACGCTGTCTGTTCTTTAAAACTACATTGCAAAACTGCACGTTTCAGCAACACGGTCAGAAAGACGCCGGTGTCGCACTTGAAAAGCGATGCCGTCATTTTATGTACGTCACATTTCTGTTTGATGCTGGAAGAAACGCTGTCTGGACCATCGTGTCACTATTCATCTCAGTGACCCCAAAAATGGTGGATTCAACACCAATATCGTTCATTTTCGGTTATTTTTACATGTCACCCCGACCCCTGTGGTATCTGGGAGATGATCTAACCCCCACGGTGCATTGTCCAGATTGTAAGTAATATGTGTGCCAAGATTGCTCCAGGCGTTCCAGCGTTATGCTCTAACACACACACACACGTTCAAAGATATATATATATAATGTAATTTTCTCTACATGTTTAACTGAATATTCAGTGCTAAACAAAAGTTATTTTCATTTAACTTAAAGATGGCGCTGTTTCCGGTTGGACAGCATGTCTCTTCTGGCTGGAATTTGTCACAAACACACTCGAAGATCATCCTACACGTTCATTCTTGAAGGATATTTGGTTTTCATGGCAGTCAATGTAGAAAATGAAACTGTGCATAAATAACTTGTTGAAAAAGATAGAAGAACTTTCATCGCCAGCGCTGACAAAAGTTGATATTCCAGCGAAACAGTACACCAAAAGGAAGAGATATCCACAGCGGGGTACTTAAATTTGATTAGTAAAGTGCGATCGTTAGACAATTCCGCTAATTCTTCTTGTGCACGACCGGTTAATTCAGAGAATGCACATTGAAAAGGATTAAGAATTCAATCGTACGCTTTAATGTCTTCGGGTGTGAAGTATGTGTCAAAATATTCAGCAAAATATGGCAGATGCCCTTTTATTACATCAGTTACTCCTTCCAGAATTTCGCCATTAACTTCATTGCTCTTTATAAATTCACAGAACAAGTGAAACATGTCTTGTGATTTGTTCTCGAGTCTGGTGGGCCAAAGTCGTAGTTTCTTCTTAAATGCTGCAACTTTGTCGTAAGTCTTGAGTATACTGGCATCTTTACGCTGCAGTGTTATGTCAAAAGGCTAAAATGTCAGCAAGGTATGCCAGCATGACAAGCCACTCAGTATCAGCGACCTTACCTGCCAGGTCGAGATTGTGTTCTGTTAAAAACTGCAACAATTCTAAACGAAGCTCAAACACTGTTTTTAACACTTCTCTTCTGCTTACTATATTCCTCTGCTTTACGTTCGAAAAATTCTTTGGTTTTATTCTGTAGATCTGGATGTCTTGTAGTTAGATGACACAGTTTCTTCGGCTTCATTGCCTCATTAGAGAGGATATGCAAACAAATAACACACTGTGGCAGATTTTGGTCATTTGTTGATGGAACGAAACCGTACTTAATATACTCCGCATCATATTTTCGAGCGTATTTAGTTTTCTTATAAGTATCAACGTTAAGTCGTCTCGATCACAGTGACTTTCGCTGCCACTACTATTAATTTGTTTGCGCGAAGTCGAAGGCTTACGTTTCACAATACGATCCATTTTAACGCGTAAAGTTTTAAAGTTTAAACAATAAAAAAGGCTATCTAAAAAGTCTCCACGGTCACTACGTGGGTAAGTAGAATTCGTTGATTAATCCAGTGTGAGTTGCACACAACACGAAGACCGAATAGCGGCTCTCAAGCCAATGAAATATGATTTTTAAACTAAAACACAATTGGTTAGAATTATATTTCACTTCTGCTCTCTCGCACAATCTACGCTGTCTGTTCTTTAAAACTACATTGCAAAACTGCACGTTTCAGCAACACGGTCAGAAAGACGCCGGTGTCGCACTTGAAAAGCGATGCCGTCATTTTATGTACGTCACATTTCTGTTTGATGCTGGAAGAAACGCTGTCTGGACCATCGTTTCTCTAATAGCCGCACTGCGGACATAGTAATAAAGCGACCTACAATTCTGTGGCTTGCATCCGTGCAGTCTGCCCCTGTGCGTTACGTGAAAAATGCAGAATAATTTTGTTTATCTACTTTTTTCTCTCCTTTTTTGGCTGCTTTGAGACTTCAGCGGGGCCTACAATACTCCCTGTCACGGCCCACCTTTGGGCCGCAGCCTATGGATTGAGAACCTTTGTTCTGATGTCAGTGAATATGGGTGTGCACGTTCATATGTGGTTAACTAAAACATAATGCTATGATGGTATAACTAAAAGTCAAAATCTTCTAATAATTGAACATTAACACTAGGAAACTAAAACGACAGAGGTTCTCAATCTGTTCTGTTACCAACCACAATTTTCTTGTAAGGTGCTTGCGTGTTCTAACTGTCCTGCTGTATTGGTAACATACTAGGCACACACGCAATACAACAATGGCACCAGCACTATTTTACTAGTACATATTTGTCTCCACACCTAGTATATGTTTGTCTCCACGCCTAGTATATGTTTGTCTCCACACCTAGTATATGTTTGTCTCCACGTCTAGTATATGTTTGTCTCCACGCCTAGTATATGTTTGTCTCCACGCCTAGTATATGTTTGTCTCCACGCCTAGTATATATTTGTCTCCACACCTAGTATATGTTTGTCTCCACACCTAGTATATGTTTGTCTCCACACCTAGTATATGTTTGTCTCCACGTCTAGTATATGTTTGTCTCCACACCTAGTATATGTTTGTCTCCACACCTAGTATATGTTTGTCTCCACGCCTAGTATATGTTTGTCTCCACACCTAGTATATAGTGTCTCCTTGTCATATGTGCATGCAAGCTAAAGAAAAATGGATATAACAAAGAAATACCTAGTATTATAACTTGTCTCATGATGAAAATTACCAGCTAACTTACTTATACAAATTATGGCGACGGCTTCAGCATAAAACGATTCATTACATTCATAAATTTTGCCAAGGATTTTATTTTAAAATAAAAAAATAAATAAAGAACAAAAAGAAAAAAAACTATAGTTTACTTGACCTGGGCATTTAAACCATATTAGCAAGAATTTGTGAACATTTCTGTGTACGACTGAAGATGTATTCTGTATGATAGAGGTGTTCGATGACACCATGTTTCTTACATGTAAATTGTTAACAAAATAGCAATGTCCCTCTCCTAATTAACACCATCAAAATAGCAATGTCCCTCTCCTAATTAACACCATCAAAATAGCAGTGTCCCTTTCCTAATTAACACCATCAAAATAGCACTGTCCTTCTCCTAATTAACACCATCAAAATATCATAGCAGTCATGGCAGAATTTACGAAGGTTTTTGGCTTTATGGGTGATTCATGCATTCTCAAAAATAAACAACAAAATGTTATTGCACATAAATATGGTACATCATGAAGTGTCTGTAGATAAATACAGGATGTCACAGTGTATGTAGAGAAGTATAGTGCATCACAAAGTGCACTGAGATAAATATAGTACGTCACAAAATGTATAAAGATAAATATGGTACATCACAAAGTGTATGGAGATAAATATGGTAAGGCGCAGAGTGTGTGGAGATAAATGTAATACGTCACAAGTGTCTAGAAACAAAGGGAGGCTATGAAATGATGTGTTGCTGGCTGTCGCTTTTTCTTTATTTTAATATTAATTGGGCTTGTAATCATAACTGAATCATTTAGAATCGTATATATTTGTGGGTTATAAAGGAGACTTATGAGTTAAACACGGATGTTTAGATGGTAGTCTAGTACTGGTATGTCTGGAATAGAATGAAAGATGTATGATAAAGGGCAGAATGTCAGACGGGCCTTCGTGCCCAATTCTTAACCCTTTTGAAATAAAGATCAATCAATCAATCAGTCAGTCTCTACCCCAAGGCCTAACCATGGTGGTATGGGGCGCAAGGTGATTTTTTAAAAAAAATAATTGCTTTTCTTCGTTTGAAAAAGTGCGTCTTGTATTGCAGGAAATATATACAACACTTTAATATCATTTCTCTAACATAATAAATTTTACTGTCAGTTCTCTGTTTAATAAACTTTGCTGTCATTTCTGCATTTGATATACGATACTTTATTATTTCTCTTTTAAAGATTGTAAACTTTACTCGATTAATACATGTAATATAGGAAGCTTTACTGTCATTTCTTTATTTAATATGCCCACATCATGCTTCTATTTAACATGCTTTAGTTTTCTATTATTACTATATTTAATACTAAGCTTACTATAATTCTATATTTAATACGCTAACTTTTACTATCGTTTTTTTGCTTTGATACACTAAACTTAACTATCATTTTTCTCTGCTTGATAAACTAAACTTTACTACCGTTTGTCTGTTTGATATAGTAAGCTTTACTATCATTTCTCTACTTCATATACTAAATTTTACTATCATTTCTCTGGTCTTATTTTAAACTTTACTATCATTTTTTCAGTTTGATACAGTAAACTTTACTATCATTTCACTGGTCTTATATTAAACTTTACTATCATTTTTTTCAGTTTGATACAGTAAACATTTTACTATCATTTTTCAGTTTGATGCAGTAAACTTTACTATCATTTTTTTTCAGTTTGATACAGTAAGCTTTACTATCATTTTTCAGTTTGATGCAGTAAACTTTACTATCTTTTTCAGTTTGATACACTAACTTTTACTATCATTTTTCACTTTGATACAGTAAATTTTATTATCGTTTCTCTGGTTGACACTCTAAACTTACCCTGATGGTTTTTAGGTATAGTTGTATAAAACTAAATATACGGATGCTCCGAGATGTCGTTTATACTTTCCAAGGGTCACTGTAGGAAGATAAATGCAGCAGCTTCATGAAGAAAGTCTATCTCAACTGGAAGACAAATTTGTTTTAAAAAACTTTCATAAATCACGCGCCACGTGCTGTCCTGGACGCACTATACGGCTACAGATGCAAGATGACGGAATCAGAATCAGTCGCCTTGCGTGCTAGACTTGTTGCAGTTACAGCAGAGTTTCTGAAAAGTCTAGGCCAGGGTTTCTCAACCCTAGAGTTCCGCCAGAGATCACGACTAGAAAATCCCTACTTGATACTTTTCGCGGAACCCTTGGGCTGAGCTGTATGAAGCCTGAAGTAAATATTTTGATGCACAGATTTCCTGTTCTAGACCCACGATCTATCATTGGTATAGCCACTTTATCTAGACCCATGATCTGTCAGTGGTATCTCCGCTTTATCTAGACCCACGATCTGTCAGTGGTATCGCCGCTTTATCTAGACCCACGATCTGTCAGTGGTATCGCCGCTTTATCTAGACCCACGATCTATCAGTGATATCGCCGCTTTAAATAAACAACAAAATGTTATTGCACATAAATATGGTACATCATGAAGTGTCTGTAGATAAATACAGGATGTCACAGTGTATGTAGAGAAGTATAGTGCATCACAAAGTGCACTGAGATAAATATAGTACGTCACAAAATGTATAAAGATAAATATGGTACATCACAAAGTGTATGGAGATAAATATGGTAAGGCGCAGAGTGTGTGGAGATAAATGTAATACGTCACAAGTGTCTAGAAACAAAGGGAGGCTATGAAATGATGTGTTGCTGGCTGTCGCTTTTTCTTTATTTTAATATTAATTGGGCTTGTAATCATAACTGAATCATTTGGAATCGTATATATTTTTGGGTTATAAAGGAGACTTATGAGTTAAACACGGATGTTTAGATGGTAGTCTAGTACTGGTATGTCTGGAATAGAATGAAAGATGTATGATAAAGGGCAGAATGTCAGACGGGCCTTCGTGCCCAATTCTTAACCCTTTTGAAATAAAGATCAATCAATCAATCAGTCAGTCTCTACCCCAAGGCCTAACCATGGTGGTATGGGGCGCAAGGTGATTTTTTAAAAAAAATAATTGCTTTTCTTCGTTTGAAAAAGTGCGTCTTGTATTGCAGGAAATATATACAACACTTTAATATCATTTCTCTAACATAATAAATTTTACTGTCAGTTCTCTGTTTAATAAACTTTGCTGTCATTTCTGCATTTGATATACGATACTTTATTATTTCTCTTTTAAAGATTGTAAACTTTACTCGATTAATACATGTAATATAGGAAGCTTTACTGTCATTTCTTTATTTAATATGCCCACATCATGCTTCTATTTAACATGCTTTAGTTTTCTATTATTACTATATTTAATACTAAGCTTACTATAATTCTATATTTAATACGCTAACTTTTACTATCGTTTTTTTTGCTTTGATACACTAAACTTAACTATCATTTTTCTCTGCTTGATAAACTAAACTTTACTACCGTTTGTCTGTTTGATATAGTAAGCTTTACTATCATTTCTCTACTTCATATACTAAATTTTACTATCATTTCTCTGGTCTTATTTTAAACTTTACTATCATTTTTTCAGTTTGATACAGTAAACTTTACTATCATTTCACTGGTCTTATATTAAACTTTACTATCATTTTTTTCAGTTTGATACAGTAAACATTTTACTATCATTTTTCAGTTTGATGCAGTAAACTTTACTATCATTTTTTTCAGTTTGATACAGTAAGCTTTACTATCATTTTTCAGTTTGATGCAGTAAACTTTACTATCTTTTTCAGTTTGATACACTAACTTTACTATCATTTTTCACTTTGATACAGTAAATTTTATTATCGTTTCTCTGGTTGACACTCTAAACTTACCCTGATGGTTTTTAGGTATAGTTGTATAAAACTAAATATACGGATGCTCCGAGATGTCGTTTATACTTTCCAAGGGTCACTGTAGGAAGATAAATGCAGCAGCTTCATGAAGAAAGTCTATCTCAACTGGAAGACAAATTTGTTTTAAAAAACTTTCATAAATCACGCGCCACGTGCTGTCCTGGACGCACTATACGGCTACAGATGCAAGATGACGGAATCAGAATCAGTCGCCTTGCGTGCTAGACTTGTTGCAGTTACAGCAGAGTTTCTGAAAAGTCTAGGCCAGGGTTTCTCAACCCTAGAGTTCCGCCAGAGATCACGACTAGAAAATCCCTACTTGATACTTTTCGCGGAACCCTTGGGCTGAGCTGTATGAAGCCTGAAGTAAATATTTTGATGCACAGATTTCCTGTTCTAGACCCACGATCTATCATTGGTATAGCCACTTTATCTAGACCCATGATCTGTCAGTGGTATCCCAGCTTTATCTAGACCCACAATCTCTCAGTGGCATCGCCGCTTTATCTAGACCCACGATCTGTCAGTGGTATCGCCGCTTTATCTAGACCCACTATCTATCAGTGATATCGCCGCTTTATCTAGACCCACAATCTCTAAGTGGTATCGCCGCTTTATATAGACCCACGATCTATCAGTGATATCGCCGCTTTATCTAGACCCACGATCTACCAGTGATATCGCCGCTTTATCTAGACCCACGATCTACCAGTGGTGTCGCCACTTTACCTAGACCCACGATCTATCAGTAGTATCGCTACTTTATCTAGACCCACGATCTGTCAGTGATATCGCTACTTTATCTAGACCCACGATCTACCAGTGGTGTCGCCACTTTACCTAGACCCACGATCTATCAGTAGTATCGCTACTTTATCTAGACCCACGATCTGTCAGTGGTATCGGCAATTTATCTAGACCCACGATCTATCAGTGATATCGCCACTTTATCTAGACCCACGATCTATCAGTGATATCGCCACTTTATCTAGACCCACGATCTATCAGTGATATCGCCACTTTATCTAGACCCACGATCTGCTACTGTTATCGCCGCTTTATGGTGTCGCTGCTTTTCTTTTACGCCAGCATGCCTCGGTTGTAAGTAAATAATCATATTTCACTAGCGCCCAGCATGCCTCGGTTGTAAGTAAATAATCATATTTCACTGGCGCCCAGCATGCCTCGGTTGTAAGTAAATAATCATATTTCACTGGCGCCCAGCATGCCTCGGTTGTAAGTAAATAATCATATTTCACTGGCGCCCAGCATGCCTCGGTTGTAAGTAAATAATCATATTTCACTGGCGCCCAGCATGCCTCGGTTGTAAGTAAATAATCATATTTCACTGGCGTCCAGCATGTAGCATACAAGGGCCCGAATTACTTACAAGATCATACGAATAATCTCCATCAGAATTCTAAGCATTATGATATGAAAATCAACATTGCCAAAACAGAGACCATGAAAGTTAACAGAATGCCAAGCCCATTGTGTGTATATACTGAAGAACGCAAATACAACAAGTAAAAGAATTCAAGGTCTTGGATAATGTTCATAGAAGATGGAAATCTTAATAAAGAAACTGATGTTAGAACACAAAGAACCAATGCTGTTACATACCGTCTATAACCGCTGCTTACACACTCCAACATCTCATTTGCAACTAATAGAAAACTAATTAATAGTATATTCATAGCAACGTCAGACACGGGTGTTCACTGAGAAACAACAGAATAAAATAAGCACACGTGAAATGAAATGTTTTAGGAAGCAGCAAACGTCACCAGGTTTGACAAGCTAAGAAATGACACCATAAGACAGATTGTAGAAACTACACTATGTCTTCAGCACATAGAGAAGCAAAGAATCAAGTGGTTCGGCCACTTAATGAGAATGGCACACTCACAGCCAAAGAACTACAGGTCACAGATCAAGAGAAAAACCCAGAAAGATATGGATAGAGAGACACTCGATAATTATGGCAGGACCGTCACTGAGGCCACCCTCTGGCCCAAAAACGTCAAATGCATATCTCCTGGACACTTCACGGTACAAAAGAAAGGATAAAGTAAAGCAAAGTAACATCTCCCCTCGACACTTCACGGTACAAGAGAAAGGATAAAGTAAAGCAAAGTAACATCTCCCCTCGACACTTCACGGTACAAGAGAAAGGATAAAGTAAAGCAAATCTATCTAAAAAGTCCTATCTCAGCATGATTGGTTGCTGTAATTGCTATATTCTGTCTCACCATGTTAAATGATTGGTTGATGTAACTAAGTCCTATCTCAGGAGTCATGTCCCACACTCTATTTCTGATATAGATAAATGACATCTGAGATTACTTGCACCAGAAAATACATCATACATTTTATGCAGAGAATGTAGCAATGCATACATCAGAACAGAACAACAGTAGCCACAGACAGAACACAACAGTAGCCACAGACAGAACAGAACAACAGTAGCTACAGACAGAACAGAACACCAGTAGCCACAGACAGAACAGAACAACAGTAGCCACAGACAGAACAGAACGCCAGTAGCCACAGACAGAACACAGCAGTAGCCGCAGACAGAACAACAGTAGCCACAGACAGAACAGAACAACAGTAGCCACAGACAGAACACAACAGTAGCCACAGACAGAACAGAACGACAGTAGCCACTGACAGAACATCAGTAGCCACAGTCAGAACAACAGTAGCCACAGACAGAACAGAACAACAGTAGCCACAGACAGAACATCAGTAGCCACAGACAGAACGCAAAATGTGCTCAGAAAGCTTGAAGACTGGACCAAACGATGGCTAATGACTGTTTACACGGCACACACATGGTGAGACAGGATATAGCAATTACAGCAACCGATCATTTAACATGGTGAGACAGGATATAGCAATTACAGCAACCGATCATTTAACATGGTGAGACAGGATATAACAATTACAGCAACCAATCATTTAACATGGTGAGACAGGATATAACAATTACAGCAACCAATCATTTAACATGGTGAGACAGGATATAACAATTACAGCAACCAATCATTTAACATGGTGAGACAGGATATAACAATTACAGCAACCAATCATTTAACATGGTGAGACAGGATATAACAATTACAGCAACCAATCATTTAACATGGTGAGACAGGATATAACAATTACAGCAACCAATTATTTAACATGGTGAGACAGGATATAACAATACACACACACAAACAAACAAACAAAGCAACCCTCTACAATCAGTTTGCAAAATTCCTATCGTGAAGAAGAAACAAATTCCTAGATCTGCGAGAGCAACTCTCAGGAATACAGAAAAAAAAGGGAAGCCAGATAGCAAAAGAAAAGCAAGTGATAGCAGTAGATTACATGAAAAACGTCTGTCCAATAAAGCACCAGACGTGCATATGCACACAGACGGATCAGCTACAAGTGCCACAGAACATTGAAGTTGAGGCATATTTATAAAACTAAAACAAGAGCAAACAATACAGATGGCTGTACCAACAGGTGCCTACTCCAGTAACCAAATAGCAGAGGCAGAAGCAGTAAAAACTGTAGCAATGAAAATAATGGAACACAGAAACCACACACTGAGATGCAAATCGTCTGATTCACAGCCTGTAATACAAGCACTGAAACACCAAAATGTTAAAGACCTGGACAACCTGTCAGAAGCCCTATCTCTAGCAAGCACAACATTCAGTAAAACACTCATACAGTGGATACTCACCCACAGTAACACCCAAGGAAATGAAGAAGCAGACAGACCGACAAAAGAGGGAGGAAAAATGAAACAGACTGATAGAAGCACAACATGTGGACAAACAACGAAGCTGTATATAAAGACAAATGGACAAAATAAAACTCCACAACAAAAATATATGATGAATACTAGAAACTCTCAAGAAATGACCACGTGATAATCTCCTGTCTGAGAACAGGACATAGCAGGCTGAGACACCATCTTTACCAGAAGCTGGATGTAGAAAAGGTGAAAATCTGCACGCACATGTCTGGCGTGCCGGCGTACCACAGAAGGGGGGGGGGCGGCTAACATCTGCATCATGGAAGTTGGTTAGTTACACTCCGTTACATCTCCACTTCCTTACACTGATGTGCTCTATGTAACTTGATTGCACAGGATCGACAAAGCACTAGATTCTTACACAAACTTGTGCTATATTCAACATTTAAACTTCTATCAACTCCACAGTTGCGACATAACATAGATGAATCATCACATAATTCCACCAGTTACAAGAGAACAGGTTTATTGGTGAGACCCCATTTCTTGGTGCATTTTGCCGATGGAAGACAAAATGAAATGGCTGACGAAAATCACAACAACATGAAATAAGTGTCTGGGCGATTGAAGTCGCCATAGGACGATCTTCCTCACGGCAAAACAAAATATTAAAGGACCTTTCTAACTTGTTACAAAGAGAAAACACAACATACTTTCTCAATCTGAATTCACCACTTGGTCCAGAGGGACAATCTGCCCTCAGCTCTACATAAAAACTAGAAACACTGTCCTAGAAAAGGACAAACTAACCAACTCTAACCATTTCCCTACAAAGAGACAGACTACAAACCTAAACTCTACATTTTCGACAACGCAAATAAAAGTACTAACTCTGAAAGAGGAACTTGCTTGAACCTACTTCTTCGGACATCCTTCCTTGCTGATCTCAACCGTTCTTTTTTTTTCCTTAACGTCTGCTCTACATTTTTGGACCTCCTTCCTTGCTGGTCTCAACAGTTCTTTTTTTTCCTTAACGTCTGTTCTACATTCTTGGACCTCCCTCCTTGCTGGTCTCAACCGTTCTTTTTTTTTCATTAACGTCTGCTCTGCATTCTTGGACCTCCTTCCTTGCTGGTCTCAACCGTTCTTTTTTTTTCATTAACGTCTGCTCTACATTCTTGGACCTCCTTTCTTGGCAGTCTTAACCGTTCTTTTTTTCTTTAACGTCTGCTCTACATTCTTGGACCTCTTTTCTTGCTGGTTCTAACCGTTCACCTTCTCACGTCTGCTGCTTTCTGCATCTTTTTCATCCGTTCAAAATGTGTACCAATACGTGCGAACATTACATCATTCGTGTGTACCAATACGTGCAAACATTACATCATTCGTGTGTACCAATACGTGCAAACATTACATCATTCGTGTGTACCAATACGTGCAAACATTACATCATTCGTGTGTACCAATACGTGAGAACATTACATCACTCGTTCATTTGCAAGCATATACGTTTCCAAAAATATATCTCTACAGGGGAAACTAAACTACTCTTTTATTTTCTTATCTAAACCATAATCTGTGTCCCGTTTTGTTACAAATATGGCACAACAGACCTATGCGTCTGCAGCAAAGAACAACAGATACCACATCACAACCTCCAGAGTTGCCAGCTACACAACTCACTCAGACCAGACCCCAGCCCCCTACAGCTCTACAGTGATGCTGAAAGCTTGAGACAAAGTGCCACATTTGTGAAAGAGATTGATGTTGATGTCCGAGTGTATGATCAAGAAGAAGACTGGCACCGAGATGTTCGCGCCTTTCTGAACCCTAATCTGTCCAATCAATAGGTCGGAAGAGCTAGACTCGCATTTGTTGACGTGGCCCCCTAGTCTCCTGACCTGTACAACAGAATCTGCAGCAATTATGAGAGTATCTTCACCAAAGTATGACAGATGCCGTGGTCTATGAGAGTATCTTCACCAAAGTATGACAGATGCCGTGGTCTATGAGAGTATCTTCACCAAAGTATGACAGATGCCGTGGTCGGGTGCACTAGCAATTTACGAACAACGAAGGCTGTCTGCATAGAGTGCCAGACTCTAGTAATTAAGTTCCTGAAATAATATACACTTTTCAGACAAGTGAGGAGCACGTACACAAACGTAGCACATGTAGGTCATCACTGAGACAATGTGATCGTTTAACACAGACACATCATCATCATCAGGTGCCTTGCAGACTGGCGTTGGCTATTATGCTTCTCCTGTGTACACGATCCTTCATGCAGGCCGTTAGCTCAGTTGGTGATCTCTCACACCATCTCTTAGACTGTCCAGTTTATTTATATTCAGATTAAGACAACACAACCAGGGCCAGACTAAGACAACACAGCCAGGGCCAGACTAAGACAACACAACCAGGGCCAGACTAAGACAACACAACCAGGGCACGACTAAGACAATACAGCCAAGGCCAGACTAAGACACCACAACCAGGGAGAGACTAGGACAACAATCCAAAGCCAGACTAAGACAACACAACCAGGGCCAGACTAAGACAACACAACCAGGGCCAGACTAAGACAACACAGCCAGAGCCAGACTAAGACATCAAGGCCAGGGCCAGATTAAGACAACACAGCCAGGGCCATGCTACGACACCACAGCCAGAGCCAGACTAAGACAACACAGCCAGGGCCAGGCTAAGACAAAACAGCCAGACTAAGACAACACAGTCAGAGCCAGACTAAGACACCACAACCAGGGAGAGACTAAGACAACACAGTCAAGGCCAAACTAAGACACCACAACCAGGAAGAGACTAAGACAACACAGCCAGGGACAGATTAAGACACCACAACCAGGAAGAGACTAAGACAACACAGCCAGGGCCAGACTAAGACAACACAACCAGGGCCAGACTAAGACAACACAACCAAGGAGAGGCAAAGACAACACAGCCAAGGCCAGACTAAGACACCACAACCAGGGAGAGACTAAGACAACACAGCAAGGGCCAGTCTAAGACAACACAGCAAGGGAGAGACTAATACAACACAGCCAAGGCCAGACTAAGACAACACAACCAGGGAGAGACTAAGACAGCACAGCCAAGGCCAGAGTAAGACAACACAACCAGGGAGAGACTAAGACAACACAACCAGGGCCAGACCAAGACAACACAACCATGGAGAGACTAAGACAACACAGCCAAGGCCAGACTAAGACAACACAACCAGGAATGGACTAAGACAACACAGTCAAGGCCAAACTAAGACACCACAACTAGGAAGAGACTAAGACAACACAGCCAAGGCCAGACTAAGACACCACAACCAGGGAGAGACTAAGACAACACAGCCAGGGCCATATTAAGACAACACAGCAAAGAAGAGACTAAGACAACACAGCCAAGACCAGACTAAGACAACACAACCAGGGAGAGACTGCGACAAGACAGCCAAGGCCAGAGTAAGACAACACAACCAGGGAGAGACTAAGACAACACAGCCAGGGCCAGACTAAGACAACACAACCAGGGAGAGACTAAGACAACACAGCCAAGGCCAGACTAAGACAACACAAACAGGAAGGGATTAAGACAACACAGCCAAGGCCAAACTAAGACACCACAACCAGGAAGAGACTAAGACAACTCAGCCAAGGCCAGACTAAGACACCACAACCAGAGAGAGACTAAGACAACACAGCCAGGGCCAGACTAAGACACCACAACTAGGAAGAGATTACTACACAGAATCTATACCATCTCCACCACAGACACTACATAGAATTTACCATCAATACGGACACTATACTGAATCTACCACGGCAACAGACACTACACAGAATCTATTACCACCACCACTGCCACAATTACAGACACTATACAGAATATAACACAACCACCACCAAAGACACCATACAAAATCTACCTCCACCAATACCACCACCACCACCACCACCACTACATATAATCTACCATCAACAGCACAGACACTACACAGAATGTAGAACAGCCACCACTACAAAAACTTCACCGAATCTACAATCACCAAAACAGACACTACACAGAATCTGGCACCACCACCTTCACAGACACCATGAGTAATCTACCACCACAGACATTAAATACAATCAAACAACATCTACACCACAGACACTACACAAAATCTAGTGCCACCACCACGGACACTACACAGAATCTAGTACCATCACCACAGACACTACACAGAATATAGTACCACCACCAGGGACACTACACAGAACCAACCACCACCACCACGGACACAACAGAGAACCTACCACCAACACCACGGACACTACACAGAATCTAGTTCCACCACCACAGACACTACACAGAATCTTTTACCACCATCACAGACACTACACAGAAACTAGTACCACCACCACAGACACTACACAGAAACTAGTACCACCACCACAGACACTACACAGAAACTAGTACCACCACCACAGACACTACACAGTACCTACCACCACCACTACATACACTACACAGAACCTACCACCACCATCATATAAACTACACAGAACCTACCACCACCACCACATACACTACACAAAACCTACCACCACCACCACATACACTAAACAGAACCTACCACCACCACCACATACACTAAACAGAACATACCACCAACACCACATACACTACACAGAACCTACCACCACCACCACAGACACTAAACAGAACCTACCACCAACATCACATACACTACACAGAACCTACCACCACCACAGACACTACACAGAACCTACCAACACCACAGACACTATACAGAACCTACCACCACCACCACATATACTACACAGAACCTACCACCACCACCACATACACTACACAGAACCTACCACCACCACCACCACATACACTACACAGAACCTACAACAACCAGAGACACTACACATAACCTAAGAAATCTACCACCACCACCACAAACACTACATAGAATCTACTAGCACCACAGAAACTACCACCACCACCAACATTTCACAGAATCTACCACCACTAGCACCGCAGAAACTACACAGAACCTAGCATCACCACCACAGATACTAAACAAAATATATTACTTGCACAGACACTACACAGTATCTCCCACCACCACAGACACTACACAGACTCTACAACAATCACAAACACTACACAAATTCTACAACCACCACAAACACTTCACAAAATCTTCCACCACCACAGACACTACACAGGATCTACGACAACATACGCTACACAGAATCTACCAACACCACCATAGAAGCTACACAGAATCAGCTACCACGACAACAGACACTACACAGGATCTACCACGAGCGCAGACACTCCACAGAGTCTAGAACCACAACCACAACAGCCACTGCACAGAAACTACCACAACCAGAGACACTATATTGATTCAACCAGCAACATAGACACCATAAAGAATCTACCACTGTCATCACAGATACTAGACAGAAAATACCGCCACCACCACAGACAATACTCAAAATCCACCACACTACACAGAATCTACCACCACCACCACAGACTATACACATAATCTACATACACTACAGGCACTACACAAAATCTACCCCCACACCATCACAGACACTAAATGGAATCTACAACCACCACAGAAACTACAAAGAATCTACCATCACAACCACCACAGATACTACACAAAATCTATCACCACGACAGACACAACGCAGATTCTACCACCCTCACAAACACTATACAGAATCTTCCACCATAACAGGCACTACACAGACTCTACAAAAACTACAGACACTTCAGGAAGTCTGACACCACCACAGACACTACACAGAACATAACACCACTTAAGACACTACACAGAATCTAACACCACCACTACTTCCACTAGACAGAAACTACCACCACCAAAGACACATGACAAAATTTACCACAATGACAGATCCTACACAGATTCTAACACCAACACCACAGCCCCTACATAGAATCTACCACCACCACAACAGAAACTACACAGAATCTACCATCACCGCCACAGTCATTACACAGAATCTACCACCACTGCAGACATTTCCCAGAATATACCACCATCACAGAAACTACACAGAATCTATCACCACCTCCAACACAGACATTACACATAACCTAAAACAAACATCATATACACTACACAGAATCTACCACCACCACACCAAACACTACCCAGAATCTACCACCTCCACCACAGACACTGCACAGAATCTACAATCAATACAGACACTACAAAGAATCTACCATCACCGCCACCACCACAGCAGACACTACAAGGATGTTGCACAACCACCACCACTGACACTAGACAGAATCTACCATCACTACCACAGACACTATACAGAATCTACCATCACGACATTCACTATACAGAATATACCACCACCACCACAGACACTACACAGAATCAACTACCACCACAGAAACTACACAGAATCAACAACCACCACAGACACTATAAAGAATCTACCACTGCCACCAGACCCACCAGATAGAAAATACCGCAACCACAACAGACATTACATAAAATCTACCCAACAACAGACACTACACAGAATCTACATCCAACACTATCACAGATTCTATAAAGAATCTACCACCACCACCACAGACAATACATATAATCTACAACCAACTCAGACACAACAGAGAATCCACCACCTCCACCATCAGACACTAAATGGAATCTACAACCACCACAGAAACTACAAAGAATCTACCATCACAACCACCACAGATACTACACAAAATCTATCACCACGACAGACACAACGCAGATTCTACCACCCTCACAAACACTATACAGAATCTTCCACCATAACAGGCACTACACAGACTCTACAAAAACTACAGACACTTCAGGAAGTCTGACACCACCACAGACACTACACAGAACATAACACCACTTAAGACATTACACAGAATCTAACACCACCACTACTTCCACTAGACAGAAACTACCACCACCAAAGACACATGACAAAATTTACCACAATGACAGATCCTACACAGATTCTAACACCAACACCACAGCCCCTACATAGAATCTACCACCACCACAACAGAAACTACACAGAATCTACCATCACCGCCACAGTCATTACACAGAATCTACCACCACTGCAGACATTTCCCAGAATATACCACCATCACAGAAACTACACAGAATCTATCACCACCTCCAACACAGACATTACACATAACCTAAAACAAACATCATATACACTACACAGAATCTACCACCACCACCACACCAAACACTACCCAGAATCTACCACCTCCACCACAGACACTGCACAGAATCTACAATCAATACAGACACTACAAAGAATCTACCATCACCGCCACCACCACAGCAGACACTACAAGGATGTTGCACAACCACCACCACTGACACTAGACAGAATCTACCATCACTACCAGAGACACTATATTGATTCAACCAGCAACACAGACACCATAAAGAATCTACCACTGTCATCACAGATACTAGACAGAAAATACCGCCACCACCACAGACAATACTCAAAATCCACCACACTACACAGAATCTACCACCACCACCACAGACTATACACATAATCTACATACACTACAGGCACTACACAAAATCTACCCCCACACCATCACAGACACTAAATGGAATCTACAACCACCACAGAAACTACAAAGAATCTACCATCACAACCACCACAGATACTACACAAAATCTATCACCACGACAGACACAACGCAGATTCTACCACCCTCACAAACACTATACAGAATCTTCCACCATAACAGGCACTACACAGACTCTACAAAAACTACAGACACTTCAGGAAGTCTGACACCACCACAGACACTACACAGAACATAACACCACTTAAGACATTACACAGAATCTAACACCACCACTACTTCCACTAGACAGAAACTACCACCACCAAAGACACATGACAAAATTTACCACAATGACAGATCCTACACAGATTCTAACACCAACACCACAGCCCCTACATAGAATCTACCACCACCACAACAGAAACTACACAGAATCTACCATCACCGCCACAGTCATTACACAGAATCTACCACCACTGCAGACATTTCCCAGAATATACCACCATCACAGAAACTACACAGAATCTATCACCACCTCCAACACAGACATTACACATAACCTAAAACAAACATCATATACACTACACAGAATCTACCACCACCACACCAAACACTACCCAGAATCTACCACCTCCACCACAGACACTGCACAGAATCTACAATCAATACAGACACTACAAAGAATCTACCATCACCGCCACCACCACAGCAGACACTACAAGGATGTTGCACAACCACCACCACTGACACTAGACAGAATCTACCATCACTACCACAGACACTATACAGAATCTACCATCACGACATTCACTATACAGAATATACCACCACCACCACAGACACTACACAGAATCAACTACCACCACAGAAACTACACAGAATCAACAACCACCACAGACACTATAAAGAATCTACCACTGCCACCAGACCCACCAGATAGAAAATACCGCAACCACAACAGACATTACATAAAATCTACCCAACAACAGACACTACACAGAATCTACATCCAACACTATCACAGATTCTATAAAGAATCTACCACCACCACCACAGACAATACATATAATCTACAACCAACTCAGACACAACAGAGAATCCACCACCTCCACCATCAGACACTAAACGGAATCTACCACCACCTCAGATACTACACAGAATTTATCACCACAACCATCTCAGACATTACACAAAATCTACCACCACGACAGACACTAAACGGACTCTACCACCAGCGCAGACACTACACAGAATCTATCACAACCACATACACTATACAGACTACCACCACCACAGACTCTACATATAATCACCCATCATAACAGCCGCAACACAAAATCTACGACCAGAGACAGTACACAGAATCTGCCACAGCTCATACAGATATTACACAGAATCTACCACAGCTCATACAGATATTACACAGAATCTACCACAGCTCATACAGATATTACACAGAATCTACCACAGCTCATACAGATATTACACAGAATCTGCCACAGCTCATACAGATATTACACAGAATCTACCACAGCTCATACATATATTACACAGAATCTGCCACAGCTCATACAGATATTACACAGAATCTGCCACAGCTCATACAGATATTACACAGAATCTACCACAGCTCATATAGATATTACACAGAATCTGCCACCACAGACACTAAAAAGAAATTCCCTGCACAACCTCAGACACTACACAGAATCTACAACCACAGACATTACTCAGTTTACCTCATTAGACACAGCACAGAATCCACCATCACAGACACAACACAGAATCTACCACCACCACCACCACAGTCACTACACAGACTCTACCAACAGAAACATTACACAGAATCTACCACCGCCATCACAGACGATACAAGTTTTTACCAGTATAGACACTGCACAATCTACCATCACCACACACACTACACAAAATCTAACACTACCACCACACTCACCTAACAGAATCTACCAATATCACAGACGTTACACAAACTCTAAAACCATCACCAGAGACACTACACAGACTCTGACACTATAACCACATGCAATACATACATTCTACCACCACCTTCACAGACATTAAGCAGAATATACTCCCACCCCACCCTCCACAGACACTACACAAAATCTGCCACCACCACCACATCAGACACTTCACTGAATCTACCAGCACTACAGATAATAAATAGGATATACAGCCACCACAGACACTACATAGTATATACCACCACGGAAACTACACAGAATCTACCACCACCAACACTACAGAAACAGCACTGAATCTACATTCATCATCACGGACACTACACAAAATATATTAAAAACCACATACACCAAACATAATCTAAAACCACCACCACAGCCACTATACAGAATCTACTACCACCACCATCACCACTACCACAGACACTACACAGAATCTACAACCACCAATACCACCACGGAGAACACAGAATCAACTACCACCACCACAGACACTAGACAGGATCTACCACGACCGCAGACACTACACAGAATCACCGCCACACCAGACACTACACAGAATCTACCAAAACCAGAGATATTACACAGAATCTACCACCACCACAGACACTATAAAGAATCTGCCACTGCCTCAAAAGACACTACACAGAAAATACCGCCACCACCACAGACACTATACAAAATCCACAACAACCAAAAACACTACGTAGAGTCTTCCTCCAAAACGACCACAGACTCTATAAAGAATCTACCATCACCACAGACAATACATATAATCTACAACAACCACAGACACTACACAGAATCCACCACCGCCAACATCAAAGACACAAAACGTAATATACCGCCAGAAAAGACACTACAACGAATATACCATTACAATCAGCACAGACACTACATAAAATCTGCCACCACGACAGACACTACACAGACTCTACCACCACCACAGTCTCTATAAGACTCTACCACAACCACAGACACTTCACAGGAACCAACACAGAATATACCACGGTAACAGACACTAGACAGACTACCACAACAACAGACACTACACAGAATCTAGCAGCACAACAATCACTACACAGAATATAACATCACCAAAGAAACTACAAGGAAACTACCAGCACAAACACTACACAGAATATACCACCACAGACACTACACAGATTCTACCACACCCTCCACCACAGACACTACGCAGAATCTACCACCATCACAACAGACACTAAATAGAATTTACCACCACCACAGGCACTACACAGAGTTTACGTCCGCATCATACGCTACCGTAAATCTTCCAACACCTTGAACACTACACAGAATCTAACACCAAATACACTACACAGAATCTAACACCAAATACACTACACAGAATCTAACACCACGACAGAAACTGCACAGGTTACCACCAACCCAACAGACACTTCAAATAATCTGCCAACACAACTATAGACACTACAGAGAAGCTACAACCAAGACCACCACAGACACTACACATAATCTTTAAAAAATCACCAGACACTAAACAGAATCTACTACCGCCACCACAGACACTACATAGAATCTACCAAAACCAGAGACACTAAACAGAGTCTACCACCACAACAGATACTACACAGAATCTACCACCACCACAAACACTTCTACTTCGGCCACGGACACTAGACAGAAAAAACGGCCATGACCACAGACACTACACAAAATCAACCAAAACCACAGACACTACACAGAATCTACCTCAAACATGGCTACAGACACTACAAAGAATCTACCACCATCACGGACAATATACATAATCTACAACCACCACAGGAACTACACAGAATCCACCACCAACGCCATCACAGACACTAAACGGAATCTACAACAACATAAACACTATAAAGAATTTACTATCACAACCACAACAGACGCAACACAAAATCTACCACCACAACAAATACTACACAGACTCTACCACCACCGAAGACACTTCACAGAACCTAATACCACCACTACAGCCGCTAGACAGAATCTACCACCACCACAAATACTTAACAGAATATTCAACCACCACAACAGAAACTACACAGAACCTACCAACACCACAGACACTGCACATAATCTAATACAAACACCAAATACACTACACAGAATCCGCCATCACAGACACTACACAGAATCAACGGTCATGTCAGGCACTACACAGAATCTATCACCATAACCACAACAGACACTACACATAATCTAGCACCACCACAACAGACACTACACAGAATTTACCATCAATTCAGAACCTACACAGAATCTACCACGATCACAGACACTGCATAGAATCTACCACCACCACCACCACAGACACTACACAGAACCTAACACCACCACCACCACTGACACTACGCAAGAATCTAACACCACCAGACACTATGCAGAATCTACCTCTGCCAACACCATAGGCACTGCACAAAATTTACCACCACGACAGACACTACAGAGAATCTACCACCACCACCACCACCACAGACATTACAGAGAATCTACCATCACCACCACAGACATTACAGAGAATCTACCATCACCACCACAGACATTACAGAGAATTTACCATCACCACCACCAACATTACAGAGAATCTACCACCACCACCACCACAGACATTACAGAGAATCTACCATCACCACCACCAACATTACAGAGAATCTACCACCACCACCACCACAGACATTACAGAGAATCTACCATCACCACCACCACAAACACTACACACAATGTAACACCACCACCACAACGGACACTACACAGAAGGTAGTACCACCACCACCACAACAGAAACTCCACAGCATCTAGCACCACCACAATTACAGACACCACATAATCTAGCACCACCTCCACCACAGACACTACACAGAATATAGTACCACCATGACATACACTACACAGAATCTACCACCCAGACACAACACAGAATGTAGCAACAACACCACAGACATTATAAAAAATCTACCATTATAACATACACAACACAGACTCTACAACCACCACAGACACTTCACATAATCTAACACCATCACCACCACAGGCACTGCACAGACTCTACCAACACCACTGCCACACCACAGACGTTACACAAAATCTACCACCACCACCACAGACAATACGCAGAATCAAATAACACCCTCACCAACACTGCACAGAATCTTCCACCACAACCAAATACTCTACACCGAATCTATCACCACCACAACCGTAGACATTAAATAGAATGTACCAACACTACAGAAACTACATAGGATATATCACCACCATATACACTACACAGTATCTAACACCAAAGACACTACGCAGAATATACAACCACAGACACTACACAGAATCTACCACCATCACCACAGAAACTGTATAGAATCTATCACCACCACAGACACTACACAGAATAAACAAAAGACCACACATGCTACACAGAATTTAACACCAACCACTATAAGCACTATAAAAAAAATCTACCACCACCACCACAGACACTACACAGAAACTACCACCACCACAGACACTACACAGAATTTAACAACAATACAACAGCCACTATACAGAATCTACCAACACCATCATCACGTACAATTCACATAATCTACCACTACCTCAGACACTACACAGCATCTTCAACAACAACGACCACAACCAAAGAAACTACACAGAATATACCACCACCACGATAGACACTATACATAATTTAAAACTACCACCACAGACACTAAACAGAATCTACCACCACCACAGAAATTACACAGAATCTACCTCCACCACCACCACCACCACAGAGAATAAAAAGAATTAACTACCACCATAACAGACACTAGACAGAATCTACCACGACTGCAGACACCACACAGAATCTAACACCACCACCATAACAGACACTGCAAAGAATCTACTACCACCTCAAACACTACACAGAATCAACCAAATCCCAGACACTACACATAATCTACCACCACCACAGACACTACGCAGAATCTACCACCACCACCACCAGAGACACTACACAGAATCAACAACTGCCACCACACACTACACAGAATCTACCGTCACCTCAGACACTACACAGAATCTACCACACCACCACAATAGACAATACACAGAATCTACTACCACCACCACAAACACTGCACAGAATATGCCACCACTACAGACACTACGCAGAATCTACCAGGACCAGAGACTACTACAAAGAATCTACCACCAACACAAACATTGTACAGAATACACCACCACCACCACCACAGACACTACAGATATATTTTCTTTATAGTACAATCATTATTACACACACTACACAGAATATAGCACCACCAATAACCACAGACACTACACAGAATCTAGCAACTTCTCCACAGACATTGTACAGAACATACTACCACCACAGACACTACACATCTCTGCCACACCCAGAAACACTCCACAGAATCTACCATCACCACCACAGACACTACACAGATTCTAGCACCACCATCACAGACACTATTCAGAATCTACCACCAGCACAAACATTAAATAGAATCTAGCACCACCACAACCACAGACACTACGCAGAATCTACCACCACCACCACCAGAGACACTACACAGAATCAACAACTGCCACCACACACTACACAGAATCTACCGTCACCTCAGACACTACACAGAATCTACCACACCACCACAATAGACAATACACAGAATCTACTACCACCACCACAAACACTGCACAGAATATGCCACCACTACAGACACTACGCAGAATCTACCAGGACCAGAGACTACTACAAAGAATCTACCACCAACACAAACATTGTACAGAATACACCACCACCACCACCACCACCACCACCACCACAGACACTACAGATATATTTTCTTTATAGTACAATCATTATTACACACACTACACAGAATATAGCACCACCAATAACCACAGACACTACACAGAATCTAGCAACTTCTCCACAGACATTGTACAGAACATACTACCACCACAGACACTACACATCTCTGCCACACCCAGAAACACTCCACAGAATCTACCATCACCACCACAGACACTACACAGATTCTAGCACCACCATCACAGACACTATTCAGAATCTACCACCAGCACAAACATTAAATAGAATCTAGCACCACCACAACCACAGACACTACACAGAACCTAGCACCTCCTTCACAGACACTGCACAGAACATACCACCACCACAGACACTACACAGCTCTACCACAACCAGAGACACTCCACAGAATCTACCACCACCACAGACACTACACAGAATGTAACACTACCACAGACACTATTCAGAATCTACCACCAGCACAGACATTAAATAGAATCTAGCACCACCACTACCACAGACACAACACAGAATTTAGCACCAACAACAACACAGACACTACATAGAATCTAGTGTCACCACCACCACAGACACTACACATAATCTACCACCACCACAGACACTACGCAGAATCTACCACCACCACCACCAGAGACACTACACAGAATCAACAACTGCCACCACACACTACACAGAATCTACCGTCACCTCAGACACTACACAGAATCTACCACACCACCACAATAGACAATACACAGAATCTACTACCACCACCACAAACACTGCACAGAATATGCCACCACTACAGACACTACGCAGAATCTACCAGGACCAGAGACTACTACAAAGAATCTACCACCAACACAAACATTGTACAGAATACACCACCACCACCACCACCACCACCACCACCACCACAGACACTACAGATATATATTTTCTTTATAGTACAATCATTATTACACACACTACACAGAATATAGCACCACCAATAACCACAGACACTACACAGAATCTAGCAACTTCTCCACAGACATTGTACAGAACATACTACCACCACAGACACTACACATCTCTGCCACACCCAGAAACACTCCACAGAATCTACCATCACCACCACAGACACTACACAGATTCTAGCACCACCATCACAGACACTATTCAGAATCTACCACCAGCACAAACATTAAATAGAATCTAGCACCACCACAACCACAGACACTACACAGAACCTAGCACCTCCTTCACAGACACTGCACAGAACATACCACCACCACCACAGACACTACACAGCTCTACCACAACCAGAGACACTCCACAGAATCTACCACCACCACAGACACTACACAGAATGTAACACTACCACAGACACTATTCAGAATCTACCACCAGCACAGACATTAAATAGAATCTAGCACCACCACTACCACAGACACAACACAGAATTTAGCACCAACAACAACACAGACACTACATAGAATCTAGTGTCACCACCACCACAGACACTAGACAGAAACTAACACCACCACCACAGACACTAGACAGAAACTAACACCACCACCACAGACACTAGACAGAAACTAACACCACCACCACCACAGACACTAGACAGAAACTAACACCACCACCACATACACTAGACAGAAACTAACACCACCACCACAGACACTAGACAGAAACTAACACCACCACCACAGACACTAGACAGAAACTAACACCACCACAGACATTAGACAGAAACTAACACCACCACCACAGACACTAGAAAGAAACTAACACCACCACCACAGACACTAGACAGAGCCTTCCCTGCCCCTCCCCACAACCTCCCCCCCCCCTTTGACACCTGCTTCTCTAGCGGGTTTCAGGTGTCTATTGCCCTTCCCCTTGTTCTCTCCCTACCCGCACCTGTTTTTCTTCGCCTCTTCTTTCCGATTGGTCTTATCTGCTTTCCTTTGTGCCCCCCACCGTGGTCTCTATGCCTACATAGGACAGGAATTCTTGTGCTTCCTACTTTCTGGAGGATGCCACTAAAATAAGTTTCTCGTTTTGTTATATGTTTTGTCTTGTTTGTGAAAAAGGCTCATGCCGAAATATTGGATGTTGTATGTTTTTCATTTATACATTCTCATCTTACTCTCATACTTTCTATTCGTTTTTTCTCACTTACTCATTCCTTCTGCCGCCTTGTAAAACTGCACCATACACCTCTATCTGCCTAGATTATCTACTAGTCCTCCTTTATCTAAGCTACTATATCTGTTTCGTCTTTCCCACAGTTTATCTCTTTTCCCCACTGGATTTGTTCTTGAACATAACTAACGTATTTCTGTTACAGTTCATCCGTAGCTGCTCTCACTGTTACTGTATTTTTGTTGTCATCTCTTTCAAAGTAATCGTAATTTGCACAGTCCCCGTTTAGGCTTGTCTCCTATTGTTGATTGGACCAACCGTATGAGGGGAAACTAGAATACATATTTACTTATTTCTGTGCTCAGTTCCTTCTTATTCATTTATTTCTTGGCGAAATTCATTTATTACTAGATTTAGCTATGTTATGCTTATGTATTTGTTGAGATTCACTTATTACTAGATTTAGCTCAGTTATGCTCATGTATTTGTTGAGATTCACTTATTACTAGATTTAGCTCAGTTATGCTCATGTATTTGTTGAGATTCACTTATTACTAGATTTAGCTCTGTTATGATCATGTATTTCTTGGAAAAATTTATTACTAGATTTAGCTCAGTTATGCTCATGTATGTGTTTGTGAGATTCATTTATTACTAGATTTAGCTCTGTTATGATAATGTATTTGTATGTGAGATTCATTTATTACTAGATTTAGCTCTGTTATGATCATGTATTTCTTGGTAGAATTCATTTATTACTAGATTTAGTTCAGACATGATCATGTATTTGTTTGTGAGATTCACTTGTTACTAGATTTAGTTCAGTTATGTTCATGCATTGTTGGTGAGATTCACTTGTTACTAGATTTAGTTCAGTTATGTTCATGTATTGTTGGTGAGATTCACTTGTTACTAGATTTAGTTCAGTTATGTTCATGTATTGTTGGTGAGATTCACTTATTACTAGGTTGAGCTCACTTATGTTCATGTAGTTGATGAAATTCATGTACTGAGATAATTTATGTTCATGTATATCAGAACTTAGTCATAGCCATGTGTGTGTGAGTGAGTGAGTGAGTGAGTGATATATATCAGCCGGGATGGTGAATGTCCCTAAAATGTATTAAGCGTTTAAATTATTTTTTTATATTTTACATTTTTTAAACTGATTTCTTCATCTTACCTTGCACGTGCCAGGCCAGCAGTCCTGACAATCTTTCACCACAAAGAAGACCTGAGATCAAGACTATAACGTCAAGGGCATTCTTGTCAAGGTCAGACAGCAAATCTTGTGTACAATGTCAGACAACAAATCTTGCGCTTAGTCAAGGTCACAACAGAATCTAGATTTTAAATTTGTGTAAGAATTCTTTTTTAGATATTAAAAAAAAATAGACAGACTTTTTCTTGTCATGTTTGTTTTGAGGTTTCACTTTTTTCTGTTATATTTTACAAAGATAGGATGTTAGGGAGGCAAAGTTCCGCAAAGGACATGCAAATGGATGAATGGGACGTGTAGAAATTCTTTACTGTAGTTTCTCTTCTTAGTGACCTAGTTGTTGACTGTATGCTCAGTGAGCTGTTGAACTTGATAATTATACAGTCCAATATTTGTTTTGTTTTTTTAATGGAGAGATTAGTCACATTTCGGACACTACAGAGGAATATTTAGTCGTCCATTTCGCCAGAACAGGATGAGCTGTTCAAGATGAAGATCATTTTGATGAGGATGGTAAGAGAAAAAAATAATGTAGCTGCTGAATGCCGTCGTGATTCACTACGTGACCTACAATAATTGTCATGAAAGAAAACGTAGAGAAGTGGTTCATATATAAATAATGTGCTTGTACAAGCTTGGTTCTGAAGATGGTGAATCATACTTCAGGAAATGAAGGTCTAAAAACACTTCAGAGAATAAAAGTCCATATAAAACTAATACAAAGAATATGCTTTAACTTCAATAAAGGGGAACAACTTATATTGTCCTTGAAATATCCTTTCAGCCCTGTTTGTTTCTCTTTACAGATAAGACATGAGGTCATTATGAGGTTCTGCCAGGGTATATTTGTGCTACATGTTTTCTACAGAAGGTCTTGCACAGATAATAACGATGATAAATGGAGGCAATGATGAGGCAAGGAATAGCAATGATGGCGAGAAGAACAAATTTATACAAAGAGAGGAAAAGATACTGTCATTATCATTTTGTTTCTTTTCAAATCTCTGTCTCGTTTATCTCTTCCTATAACGTTACCTTCTTTCTCTCATGTTTTACCTTCTCTTGCATTGTCTTTTCAGTCCATGGCTTTCACTCTTAGCCTCTCTAAACAGTTTAAATTAGGAATAAATAGCAACATGTGTCTTTAATAATGTGTTTATGTTAATAATGTTTTTATTCAAGTAATGTCATTTATGTTAATAATATGTTTATGTTAAAAATGTGTTTATAGCTTTTTCGTATGTTATTTCTGTTCATTAAATGACGGCAATAACTGCATACGCTGTTTTCATTGTTGTTTTTGTTGTTGTTGTTGTTGTTGTTGTTCTTCTTCTTCTTCTTTAGAGCTGCAAACTGGATTCATTCCTAGACTTCCCCAGGTAATCCTCACAGAAATGGATGAATGGGACGTGTAGAAATTCTTTACTGTAGTTTCTTCCTTAGTGACCTAGTTGTTGACTGTATGCTCAGTGAGCTGTTGAACTTGATAATTATACAGTCCAATATTTGTTTTGTTTTTTAATGGAGAGATTAGTCACATTTCGGACACTACAGAGGAATATTTAGTCGTCCATTTCGCCAGAACAGGATGAGCTGTTCAAGATGAAGATCATTTTGATGAGGATGGTAAGAGAAAAAAATAATGTAGCTGCTGAATGCCGTCGTGATTCACTACGTGACCTACAATAATTGTCATGAAAGAAAACGTAGAGAAGTGGTTCATATATAAATAATGTGCTTGTACAAGCTTGGTTCTGAAGATGGTGAATCATACTTAAGGAAATGAAGGTCTAAAAACACTTCAGAGAATAAAAGTCCATATAAAACTAATACAAAGAATATGCTTTAACTTCAATAAAGGGGAACAACTTATATTGTCCTTGAAATATCCTTTCAGCCCTGTTTGTTTCTCTTTACAGATAAGACATGAGGTCATTATGAGGTTCTGCCAGGGTATATTTGTGCTACATGTTTTCTACAGAAGGTCTTGCACAGATAATAACGATGATAAATGGAGGCAATGATGAGGCAAGGAATAGCAATGATGGCGAGAAGAACAAATTTATACAAAGAGAGGAAAAGATACTGTCATTATCATTTTGTTTCTTTTCAAATCTCTGTCTCGTTTATCTCTTCCTATAACGTTACCTTCTTTCTCTCATGTTTTACCTTCTCTTGCATTGTCTTTTCAGTCCATGGCTTTCACTCTTAGCCTCTCTAAACAGTTTAAATTAGGAATAAATAGCAACATGTGTCTTTAATAATGTGTTTATGTTAATAATGTTTTTATTCAAGTAATGTCATTTATGTTAATAATATGTTTATGTTAAAAATGTGTTTATAGCTTTTTCGTATGTTATTTCTGTTCATTAAATGACGGCAATAACTGCATACGCTGTTTTCATTGTTGTTTTTGTTGTTGTTGTTGTTGTTGTTGTTCTTCTTCTTCTTCTTCTTTAGAGCTGCAAACTGGATTCATTCCTAGACTTCCCCAGGTAATCCTCACAGAAAGGGATGTATCGTGAAGTAGTTATTTTTCTTATTTATTACTATACACTGTCCATTCTCATTTCTTGCAAACTCCACTGAACTCCACTGCCACTTTGGAACAGTTTGACTTTGATCATTCTTAGCAGGCACTGGAGTGACAGCTATTAGAACATTATTATAAAACATCTTTTGATAGAATATTATATGTAGAACACGTGTTGATAGAATATTATATATAGAACATCTGTTGATAGAATATTATATGCAGAATATCTTCTACTGACAGTATATTGTGTATAGAACATTTACTGGTTATATAGAATACTGTATATAGAACAGAACTCTGTATGTATACTCGTGGAAAAAAGTAAATGTGCAATGCTTTAAAAAGCACCATGAACGTGCTCAGGTGATGATTGAAATAAAATTTGGCACACATTATGTTTGATTATCCAAAAACAGATAAAATAGTAACTTTCAGGCCAGTCATATGTCACAAAAAAGTAAGGAAAGAAAAACTCACCCAATGTGGCTCACCAACCCAAGAAAAGAAAAGCAGGGTTTCAGTATCGTGTGTGTCCTCCTCGGGCAGTTATCACTGCTTGACACCGCCTTCTCATCGAACCAATGACACGTTGTATCAGTTGTTGAGGCATGTTATTCCATTCTTCTTGCAACGCTTGGGCTAATTCTTAGCGGTTTCCAGGATGATTGTGTCGTCTTCACAACTTGCGGTCCAGTTCATCCTAAATGTGCTTGATAGGTGACAGGTCCGGTGAAACTGCTGGCCGTGGCAGGACAGTGATCTGATGTTGTTGAAAGTAGTCCCTGACCACACGTGCGACATGTGGACCAGCGTTATCCTGCGGCAGTATCACACCTTGTCCATTAGCATCCAGAAAAGGCATTACGTGGCGTGTAATGATTTCGTCCCTATATCTTAAACCTGTAAAGTTACCATTGTAGAAGACCAGGTTTGTTCGGCCTGCATAGAAAATTTCTTCTCAAACCATTACACTGCCTCCTCTCCTCCTATCCACCTCTAGCACACAGTTATTGGCAAAACGTCCTCCTCTTCGCCTGTACACTAAAGTACATCATGGCCTTGCAGACAGAATCTGGACTCATCAGTGAATAGGCTCCGTCTCCATTGATGATAGGGCCATGCCACGTGGTTCATATATAAATAATGTGCTTGTACAAGCTTGGTTCTGAAGGTGGTGAATCATACTTCAGGAAATGAAGGTCTAAAAACACTTCAGAGAATAAAAGTCCATATAAAACTAATACAAAGAATATGCTTTAACTTCAATAAAGGGGAACAACTTATATTGTCCTTGAAATATCCTTTCAGCCCTGTTTGTTTCTCTTTACAGATAAGACATGAGGTCATTATGAGGTTCTGCCAGGGTATATTTGTGCTACATGTTTTCTACAGAAGGTCTTGCACAGATAAAACGATGATAAATGGAGGCAATGATGAGGCAAGGAATAGCAATGATGGCGAGAAGAACAAATTTATACAAAGAGAGGAAAAGATACTGTCATTATCATTTTGTTTCTTTTCAAATCTCTGTCTCGTTTATCTCTTCCTATAACGTTACCTTCTTTCTCTCATGTTTTACCTTCTCTTGCATTGTCTTTTCAGTCCATGGCTTTCACTCTTAGCCTCTCTAAACAGTTTAAATTAGGAATAAATAGCAACATGTGTCTTTAATAATGTGTTTATGTTAATAATGTTTTTATTCAAGTAATGTCATTTATGTTAATAATATGTTTATGTTAAAAATGTGTTTATAGCTTTTTCGTATGTTATTTATGTTCATTAAATGACGGCAATAACTGCATACGCTGTTTTCATTGTTGTTTTTGTTGTTGTTGTTGTTGTTGTTCTTCTTCTTCTTCTTCTTCTTTAGAGCTGCAAACTGGATTCATTCCTAGACTTCCCCAGGTAATCCTCACAGAAAGGGATGTATCGTGAAGTAGTTATTTTTCTTATTTATTACTATGCACTGTCCATTCTCATTTCTTGCAAACTCCACTGAACTCCACTGCCACTTTGGAACAGTTTGACTTTGATCATTCTTAGCAGGCACTGGAGTGACAGCTATTAGAACATTATTATAAAACATCTTTTGATAGAATATTATATGTAGAACACGTGTTGATAGAATATTATATATAGAACATATGTTGATAGAATATTATATGCAGAATATCTTCTACTGACAGTATATTGTGTATAGAACATTATACTGGTTATATAGAATACTGTATACAGAATAGAACTCTGTATGTATACTCGTGGAAAAAAGTAAATGTGCAATGCTTTAAAAAGCACCATGAACGTGCTCAGGTGATGATTGAAATAAAATTTGGCACACATTATGTTTGATTATCCAAAAACAGATAAAATAATAACTTTCAGGCCAGTCATATGTCACAAAAAAGTAAGGAAAAAAAACTCACCCAATGTGGCTCACCAACCCAAGAAAAGAAAAGCAGGGTTTCAGTATCGTGTGTGTCCTCCTCGGGCAGTTATCACTGCTTGACACCGCCTTCTCATCGAACCAATGACACGTTGTATCAGTTGTTGAGGCATGTTATTCCATTCTTCTTTCAACGCTTGGGCTAATTCTTAGCGGTTTCCAGGATGATTGTGTCGTCTTCACAACTTGCGGTCCAGTTCATCCTAAATGTGCTTGATAGGTGACAGGTCCGGTGAAACTGCTGGCCGTGGCAGGACAGTGATCTGATGTTGTTGAAAGTAGTCCCTGACCACACGTGCGACATGTGGACGAGCGTTATCCTGCGGCAGTATCACACCTTGTCCATTAGCATCCAGAAAAGGCATTACGTGGCGTGTAATGATTTCGTCCCTATATCGTAGACCTGTAAAGTTACCATTGTAGAAGACCAGGTTTGTTCGGCCTGCATAGAAAATTTCTTCTCAAACCATTACACTGCCTCCTCTCCTCCTATCCACCTCTAGCACACAGTTATTGGCAAAACGTCCTCCTCTTCGCCTGTACACTAAAGTACACCATGGCCTTGCAGACAGAATCTGGACTCATCAGTGAATAGGCTCCATTGATGATAGGGCCATGCCACGTGGTGCCTGACCCAGGTCAAGCGGGTCTGTCTGTGGCGAACTGTCAGCAACAGAACCATTTTGGTTAAACCAATTTTAAAGGCGTGATATTGTGTTTCTGTGAACATTAAAATGTTGAGATACTGCTGCTACTGTTGATCCAGCAATTAACATCCCAACAGCTATTTCTCGCTGATGTTCGTTCAATCTTGGCATGATGAAAAAAGATGTTTATGTTGGAATTTCACTACTTCATTCTTTAACGATTACGTGAAGAGATCTATGAGAAAGAATTACACACTTACCCTCATTTTATCTGTGGTCAGTAACCAATCATGGAACACTGCACTTGGTTTTCTCCCCATGAATAGTGCGATCAACTTCGTATAGCACGGGGAAGTTAACAACACCCAAACAAAACTTTGTGCCAAATTTGATTTCATTTCACTCATGACAACGCGATTGGTGCGCTTGACACCACTGTACACTTACTTTTTTTCCGTGAATATAGAACATCTCTTGGCGATAGAATTTTGTATGCAGAACATCTCTTGGCGATGGAAGATTGTAAGTGAAACATTTACTGATAACAGAAAATTGTATGTAGAAGATCTACTGGTGACAGGATATTGTATGTAGAACATCTATTCTAAGGTCTGTAATAGCTGGAGATGGGGTGGAGGATAAGCTATCCACTCCAATTAAATGTCTCCAAGGCGTGCGTCTCAGATAGCTTCTGATATTCCAAGTCCAGCTCCTGGCCTTCTGGTGGCGGAACTGTTTAAACTGACAGGAGAAGGAGCGAAAGGTGAGTACCTGGCGCCTGAAAACAAGACGCTTTCAGGAAGATGAGACTCGTTTGTCTTGGTTGGTAGCTCACATAGGAGAAGTAAAACTCTGACTTCAAACCCCTTGTTGCCTTACAGCGAAGGCTCTGGCCAGAGTCAAAGGTTAGTGGAGTAAACCATAAACGAACCGGTGGAAGGCAAGGGGAAACTAAAACTGTACATTCCCAAGAACAATCATGACAATCCACAATTCTTTGAATCATAACGGCGTTAATGGGGGTTACAGTGAAACCACTTCGTCTGGTAGGGGCTATCACATGGGACAGTGACACCAGATCGTCATCCAACTACTGTGCGCAAAGAAAACACAAGTAACACCACCGTCATTGCAACATGAAACATTAGAACACTAACAGAACTGAAAAACTGGAAAACAACGAACAAGAAATGAAAAGAATGGAAATTAACATCCTTGATTTATGTAAAATGAGATGGACTGAACAGGAAACAGAGGTCATAAAGACTTCAAAATAACATAATCAGGGGGAACCAGTGTAGAAATGTAGTTGCCATAATATTGGATAAGAAGACAGCAAGAACTGTGAAATGTTTATGGTGCATATCGGACAGAGTGTTAATGGTTAAATTACAGGGCCACCCAACAGATACACATTTCATCCAAGTGTGGGCGACGATGTATGGCTCAAAATAGAGCGAGCAAGTGGTGTGACGTATCGTCCACGCATATTGTGAATGCTATATATATAGGGGGAAGGTTGCTGACAGGACACAGAGAGAGTTTAGAATCAGTGGCGGCTGAGTCGTGTCGTCTGCCATGTATCATGATATACTCAGTCCAGCCGATTCATACTATTGATTAATATTGTGTCATGGAAATCAGTATCATATTGTGTCTGGAAATTCTTCCTATATGATGTTATGGAAATCATATCTGTACTTCGGAATATCGTAACTGTCATCGTTCGTGATGAAAAAATGATTATGTCGTGTCCTGTCGTAGTTAATGGGCACACCAGTGTCCATCGTGTGTATTCCTGTCATGTGGTTGTTATTTGGAAAGGATCAGGAGATATTTCGTTATTTCAGTGCATTAGCACCAGTGGAGCTTGTGGTGATGCGGATTGGAGATATTTCGTTAGTTCAGTGCATTAGCAAAACTGGCACTTGTGGGGAGGTGGGTTGGAGATATTTCATGATAACCAGTGCATTAGTCACAAGATGGTGATGGGCGTGTTATGAGAAGTGGATTCGTAGCAGCAGTGGTTGCATATGTTAATGAGTGCGTTGGCACATGTTAGTTTTGGCATGAGAGAACCAGGATGGCCCAGTTCAGCATCAGGCATATATAGTTATAAATTAGTTATGCTTAGAGGTATATTGTTATATTGATGATGCATGTCATTCTTGAATGTGTTACCTGGATGATACATGTCATGCTTCGATGTGTTCCCTTGATGATGCATTATAATTATGTCATGGTTTGTTGCTATTATGATGATATTTGTTGTCGTTCTATGTATATACGTCTCTGTGGCGTTTAACATGGTGTGTCTGTCGTGTATAATAAATTATTGGTTGGTTTAACTGCTTGACTTTGTACTGTGTAATGCATGTCATTTGGGAGGCAAAGTTCCGCAAGGGACATGTAGATGAATGAATGAATGCATGTCATGTAGTTTGTATGAATGTGCACGACTGGCATACAGTTTCCTTTGGAGGGAAAATCCTGGGTTGTAGGTTGGTTTTTAGGAATGGCCACTCAGTACGGTAATACGTAGGCCATGGGTTTTGGGGTTGCAGTTGGGTTTTTGTTTTGGTCCTGTCCCACCCTTTATTGTCTCCAATGTGTTGACTTCGCAACCAGCAACCCGTGCTGTGTTTGGTACTTGACTTCCAGAGATACTGTGTGCCAGACAAAAGTTTTATCATTTGCGTTTATAAATCTGTCATTTTTATAACATTTTTGATTTTGGGCAACTATAGAGAATGTTTAATAAAATTTGTAAAGAAGAAAAAAATCCTTTCCACATGGAAAAAAAGAATTAATGTTAAAATACCCAAAAAAGGCAACCTTAGTGACTGAAATAACTGGAGGGGTGTAACCTTACTATCAGTTGTGTCAAAGGTGCTTTGTAAAGTGATTCTGAATAGAATTAAGGATGTAGTGGATACTGCAATGAGAAAAGAATAGGCAGGATTTCGAAAAGGGAGAACCTATCTCGACCAGATCTTTACTCTTAGAATAATACTTGAAGAACATATTGAAAAACAGAAACCATTAATCCTGAACTTCACAGACTTCTAAAAAAAGCACTTGATAACATCCACAAAGTTTCAATGTGGATAATTTTAAGACTATATGGAATAACATCTAAAATTGTCAACATCATTAGAGATTTCTACAACGGATATGTTTGTGCTGTCAAGACAGAAGAAGGAATGAGCGAATGGTTTCAGATTGAAACAGGCGTGAAACAAGGATGTATGTTATCTCCATTGCATTTTGGAATGCCATAGACTTTATAATGAAAAGATGCTGTACAGGTAAAACTGCCATTGGTTGGATACATGGGACCCAAATAGAAGATCTTGATTTTGCTGATGACATAACTCTTATCAGTAACAATGTGAAATCGATGCAGGAAAAAACAGATTCCCTGTCTTCCTTGGCTAGCAAAATAGGTCTCAGAATGAACAAAGACAAAACAAAAATAATGAAACTTCTCATTAATCAAGAAGGAAAAATACACGTAGAAGGAATAGTTATTGATGAAGTAAAACAATATGTATACTTTGGCAGCTAAACAGACCAAGATGGCAACACCAGGAAGGAAGTTAGAAATAGAATTGCAAAAGCAGCATTGTCCTTAAAAAAACTTGAGAACATATGAAATTCAAAAGTTATAAGCACAAGAACCAAGTTCAGATTATTCTATTGAAATGTGATATACACCTTCATTTATACATGCGAAAACTGGAAATCAACTTAAAAATAGACAAGAAATTAGACTCTTTCGAAAACAAATGCCTAAGGAAAATACTTGATATAAAGTGGAACGAATTCAAGAACAACGCAGAGATATTTCAGATGAGCTAACAACAACCTGTCTCATAGGTGATCAGAAAAAGAAGCTGGACATATGTAGGCCATGTGATCAGAAGAAACAATCAGAGAATATCAAAACAAGCTATCAAATGGAGCACAACATGCCGAAGAAAAAGAGATCGACCACATGAAATTCTAAAGAGGACATTGTTGAGAGAAGCCATTTTAGTGGGCATAACATCCTTTGATGAAGCTGAAAGACCCGCCAGAACAGAAAAACGTGGCAAACAACTATGCGAGCCCTATGTGACGTTTATCAGCACGGGAAGGATGTCAGATGGTTGTTTCGCTGCCTTCAACATAATAATTTCCTTTTCGCTAGTCCACTTCAGATAAATAAATAAATTAATGCTTTGTTCAATATCCTGCCTTCATTTTCTTCGTTCTTTATGCCTACCATATTAGCACTCTTTTCCGCTCTTGTGTGGCATCGCCTCTGTGTAGCAGTATATTAAAAGTGGACAGTTAGCGTCATTTTTGTTTGAAAGGGAGAAACTACATAGAGTGATCGGGAAAACCCGTTCCTCTGGTTGTCATTCGGCTAGAAAAAAAAGGCACCGTGCGGCACTTGAACGGGCGGAAAAAGAAGAAAGGAAAGATAGCAGACGACAAGGACTAGCAGACGACAAGATGGAAGAAAAATGACGGTTAGGACTTAGTATCTAGAGAGAGTTGAAATTTGTATTTCGGTTGGGAAGCTGTAGTTAGTTAGCCTATAGAATGTGTAACTAGTTTGTAATAGCTCACTAGAATAGAATATAGCAGGAGATACCGTTGGCGTTGAAGTCTTAGGACATTACTAGACGCCGGGAACTTGTTCTATGTGGTTGCCTTAAAGTTTGCGTCCTGAAATGTGTGTCACATTGTCACATCGTCTCATCGTCATCCAGTGTACCATTAAAAATCATTATAACTTATAAGGTCTTGTCTATGCTGCTACTGTGCCACTGAGAGGAAGTGCGAGCCTGGGTAAAATCCGTCGGCAGACGTAGAGTATGTAGACATCAGGGAGAGTACCATGCAAAACTCCAGCACCATCATCAAGGTCATTATAATTTGATAGCTGTTTCTAGCCACCTCAGCCCAGCCCGTCATATAGGTATATGCAGTCGCAGCAACCGGTGAATTAAGAATACAGCTTCATCGTGTAGTGCAATAAACGGCTACATATTGGTGTCTTGTGACTGGCACTGTCTCACGGTTGGAGTGATGTCTGGCCACCTGTTTGCAGATCTTTTGGTCACTGGATTATATCGAATGGAATTGTGGCACATGTGATTGTCGTATAGTCGTACGTTAAGGTGATGTCTTCCACTGTATCCTGAGTCTACCTGTGCTACGAGATGGGGGCCAACCCGGCTCTCCCTCTGTTTCTGGAGAATTGCATCCCTAAGCTCTCTGGTTTGCTGTTACTGGAGAGTTCCATCTCTAAGCTCTCTGGTTTGCTTTTCCTGGAGAATTTCATCCCTAAGCTCTCTGGTTTGCTGTTCCTAGAGAGTTCCATCCCTAAGCTCTCTGGTTTGCTGTTACTGGAGAGTTCCATCCCTAAGCTCTCTGGTTTGCTGTTCCTGGAGAGTTCCATCCCTAAGCTCTCTGGTTTTCTGTTCCTGGAGAGTTACATCCCTAAGCTCTCTGGTTTTCTGTTCCTGGAGAGTTCCATCCCTAGGCTCTCTTGTTTGCTGTTCCTGGATAGTTCCATCCCTAAGCTCTCTTATTTGCTGTTCCTGGAGAATTCCATCCCTAAGCTCTCTGGTTTTCTGTTCCTGGAGAGTTACATCCCTAAGCTCTCTGGTTTTCTGTTCCTGGAGAGTTCCATTCCTAAGCTCTCTGGTTTGCTGTTCCTGGAGGGGGCCATCCCTGGCTCTCCTGATCGATGCTTCGAGGATTGCAGTATCCTGATCCCACTCTAATGTTCACGGAGATGGAAGGGGTCCTGTATCCTGGATCTCCCCTGCAAGTGAATGCCTGTTTCCTGTCGCTGTCTGTTCGTTTCCTGCACTGCCTGATTGGAACCGTCTGTACCGTGGACTGTGGACGAGAGGCTGCTGTTTCAGCCATTTCATCATTCATTTGCGTGTATCTTGAGGAATTTTGCCTCCCTAACAGCTCTCATGTAGGCCTCTCTGTTGTAAGCAAGATACCCTGCAGCTGATGCATCCATTTGCAGAGCATCAACGATATCTTGCATCCATCTTCGCCTTGGTCTTCCTCTCTTTCTTTCTTTTTTTTTTTGCATTATGCACTCTTCCAAGACGGTCTTCTCTAAATAATCATGACGTTTAATGTGTCCAAAATATTTAAGTTTTCTCTCTTTAATTTTCTTTACTAGCCAACCTTCTTCAATATTAAGTTCTTGTAGTATGGATATATTTGTTCTTTATTGTGTCCATGATATTTGAAGAATTCTTCTGTAGCATTTACATTCAAAGGTATTTATGTGTTTCTCAGCTGTTTTGTTAAGTGTCCAGGTCTCACAGGCGTATGTTGATGTGGGAAAGATGCATGCCCTTAAAATTCTTATTTTTGTAGCTCTGCCTCTTCCTCTCCACAGCTTCTTTATTTGTTTACCTTTCTGAATGATATCATCGAACATCTCAGTGATATTTCTGAGAGGGCCTGGACACCTGTGGCTAAACATTTTTGCCTTGGCAACCACAGGGGAAAACAGGACATTTCTGTTAGTGCGATCCGCTCTTGTTCCGCAGATGTACGATCTCGGAGGGTCCTAGAACAGCGCCTTATTTTCCAGACTGGATGTCTCCACCTAGCTGAAATTAACAATGTCTTCAGCTTTCTGTAACTTCTTTATTTTTCCACTGGCCTTTTTTAAAACTCTACTTCCTTTCTCTATGCTACCTTCCCCCCCCCCCCCCCCCCCCCCCAACCACCATCCTATTTTTTCTCTGCCAACATATCGTTCTTGTCCTATTCTCCAGTTTCACATTTCCTCCCTCCAGGTGTTTATGTTCTTCATTCATTATCTCTCCGCGTCCCCTTTTCCCTCCCCTCTCTCCCCTCACACCTCTAGCGGCTATCATGTTTCTATTGCCTCCCCCCCCCCACCCCTTTCTCCCACTTGTTCTCCTCCTCTCTCTCCACCTCTTCTTTATGATTGGCTCTATCGGGCATCTTTTGTGTGGAGGCAGCGTGGTTTTTCCTTCTCCCTTCTACCACACACATTTCTGTTTCCCGCTTGGAGGAAGACACTTCAGATAAGTTCTTCGTGTTTGTATTTCGTTGTGTATATATCCTCGAATAAGGCTCACGCCGAAATATCGGATGTTGTATGTTTTTCATTTATACATTCTCATACTTTCAATTCGTTTTTTTTTTCTCACCTTACTCACTCCCTCCCTCACATTGTAAAACTGCACCATACACCTCTGTCTACCTTTCTGAAGAGCGATAGATGTCCTCCTTTTAATTTCCCTCATTGTATCTCCATTATTAATCAGTAATGATCCAAGATATTCAGAACTCTCGAATTCTTCCAATTTTTCCTCATTGATGCATATTTCAGCTGCCTTATTTGTTTTGTCAGTTATTATCAATTTAGTTTTCTTCGCGTTAAGATAGAGGTTTTGCTCTTCGCTGTTCTTACAGACTGACATAATTAGTTTTTTTTAAATTACTTTTCGTGTTACAGACAGTAATACTGTGTCATCAGCATATCTAATCTCTGGTATTTCATAGCCTCCAATTGTTATGGCATCGTAATATTCTTTGTCTGGATCTTCTCTAACATTCCTCATTATATTTTCAGTATACAAGTTAAATAAGTAAGGCGACAATATGCATCCCTGACGGACCCCTTGTTTTATGTCAAACCAAGTTGCTATTTCACCATTTATTCTTACTGCTACTTGATGGTCTAGATACAGCAATGATGTTAATTGTATCAATGTGTTGGAAATCTCATTTTTTCCATTATTTCCCAAAGTTTCTGGTGTTGTACACAATCAAATGCCTTTGAATAATCTATAAAATATAAATGTAGATTCATATTAAACTCTCTGGATTTCTCTATTGTTAATCTTATATTGAATATATGATCTCTTGATCCTCCTGATAATTTACCATTTTTCAGATTCTTTATTGCCCATAAAACTTCTACTGTCGGTTCGGGTTTTTTCTCCTCCAATATGTTGATTTCTTTAACAGTCAGCTGTTTTATACATTCCTCTGCAATATTCCTTCCATCTTTCTAGAATTTCCTCTGTCTCTGTCAAGGTATTCCCCATCTCGTCACAAATTACATTTAGCTTATATGTGACATTTCTACATATTAATCAACAAAAGATTCTGTAATGCATTACAACAAATACCATGCCAGGAGCCGAATGCAATAGTGACTATGACCCACTCTGTGGAAAAATTAGAATAAAGCTACAGAAATCATGCAGAAAAGTGAGAAACATCAAACTGAATAGAGAACTCCTTAAAAATAACCAAGAACTGTGAGAACAATACAAAGTTGTTATTATAAGAAACAGATCCAGTGCAATAGCAAAGATAAATAGTTTAGATGAACAATGGGTAATGTTAAGAGACTCTATCCACCAAATTGTTAAAGAGATACAAAAAAGAAGCCCCTAAAATAAATGGATGACAGACGACATCTTAGGACTGATGGACAAGAGGAGGAATAAAAATAAGAAAAATATAGCAAGATAAATAAAGAAATAAAACGCAAATGCAGAGAAGCAAAGGAAGTGTGGTTAAATGAACAGTGCAGACAGATAGAGGACTCTCATAATAAAGATAGCAAAATCATGCACAAACGAATTAGTGAACTCACAGGCAGAAAAGCAAAATATACCACAGGATGCCTAAAATCAAAAGAAGGTAAAATGTTAATGGGAAAAAAAAGACATTGTGGACAGGTGGACAAGTACATCGGTGAGCTATATGGAGGAGAAAGACCAGAATTAACACCAGATACTGAAAACTGTGATGGACCACCAATACTTGAAGATGAAATCATAGATGCCATCAAACACGTGAAGAAAGGAAAAGCGACTGGGCCTGATAATATAACAATAGAAGAAATAGAGGCACTAGATGAGACGGGAATAAAAATAACCAAGTTACTGAATGACATTTACAACAGTGGCTATATGGCCAGTGACCTGCTTAAATCCACGTTTATAGCACTATCAAAGAAACCAGGTGCAAAGTAATCTGATGACCACTGGACTATCAGCCTCTCATGTCACATAACAAAGCTACTTTGAATAATTATGAGAAGAACAAGGAAAAAGATAAAAATGGAAATAGCAGATGAACAGTTTGGATTTGTTGCAGGAAAGGGAACACACAATGCCATTTATGCTTTACGAACACTAACAGAAAGAGCTTTAGAAGTACAGAAAGATCTCTACTTATGGTTCATTGACTACACCAAGGCATTTGACAAGGTGAAATATAACGAAATTATTAAAATACTTTAAAACATGAATATAGACGGCAAAAACCTGAGGATCGTAAAACATCTATACTGGCAGCAGGAAGCAGAAATTTAAGTTGAAAACAGAACTGCAAATTATCAACGTATAAAACAAGGGGTGCGACAAGGATGTGTACTATCTCCAGACCTTTTTTCTCTGTACAGCGAGAATATTCTAAGAATGATCCTCACAGAACCAGACATAAAAATTGGAGGATACAATATTAACAACCTTCGGTATGCTGATGACACAGTACTGATAGGTAAGAACCAACAAGACTTGCAAAATCTCTTGGATAAAGTCGCCAAAGAAAGTGAACAGAAAGGCCTTACTTTGAACATAAAAAAGACAGAGACTATGGTTATATCTAAGAAACAGAATCCACCCACATGCAGTATAAAATTAAACGGAACTATTCTAAAGCAGGTGCAGAAATTCAAATACCTTGGAGCAGTAATAACTTCAGATGGGAAATGCAGAACAGAAATTAGGAACAGAATAGGTCAAGCAAATACTGCATTTCACAAAATAAGAAACATATTAGCCAACACATCCTTATCAATGAATGTTAGAAAACGAGTCCTAAAATGCTATATTGAACCTATCTTGTTATATGGAAGTGAATCATGGACAATAGAAAGGTCTGCACAAAAATCAATGGAAGCAGCAGAAATGTGGTTTATTAGAAGAATGTTGCTTATCCCTTAGAGAGCAAAAATAACTGATAGAGAATGTATGAGAAGAGCTGGAGAGACAAAAAACCTTTTCAAAAAGATAAGAGAGAGACAATGTACTTTCATAGGACATGCAATGAGAATAGGGGGCATTGAAAATATTATAACAACAAGAAAAATAGAAGGAAAAAGATCAAGAGGAAGACCAAGAGAAATGATACTGGACAGTCTGACGGGGTGGTGTGAGAGGAGATCGCCAGCTGAGTTGATGGCCTGCATGAAGGATCGGGTACTCTGGAGAAGAATAAAAACCAACGCCAGTCGGCACGGCAGATGATGATGATGATGATGTGACATTTCTCGTTAATGTCTTCATTTCTTTAAACATTTCACTATCTCTTCCACACTTCTGATGTCATTCTATTCTTTCACAACAGTCTTGTATATATTGTTTTTTTACTTTTTTAATGTTTCTTCGTACTTCTTTTGTTAAAGTTTTATATTCCTCTTTGTTGTTGTTTGTCACTTTCCATTGTGTCTTCATTTCTCTACGTTGCTTTATCAGTTCTAGTGTGTCTGCTGTAATCCATCCATTCTTTTGTGTTTTATTTACTGGAACCATGTCTTTAGCTGTTGTTATTAAGATATCTATGGCCTGTATAGCTATTTCATCTGGTGTCATCTTCTCCTGTACAGCCATCAGGATTTCGAAACGGTCTTCACTTTTATACGGTATTGTTCTGGTATTTTTGTAAGATCAAAGCGAAGTGTCTTTATCTCGTAACTGTCTGTTTATCTTTATCTTTATGTCTGCTATTAATAACTCATGGTCTGTGTCGCTATCAGCACCTGGGAAAGTTTTTGCTGATGTTATACTTGATCTCCACCTTCTTTGCACTAAAATGTAATCTATTTGATTCTTTGTTTTCCCATCAGGTGATTTCCATGTGTAAAGTCTTCTTGGATGTTGTTTTAAAAGTGTGTTACCAATCATTAGCTCATTTTCCATGCAAAACGCCATTTCTATGTCCTATGCTAAATTTCCCCATAACATATCCTTTTTCTTTGCTCTTTCTGTACCAATCTTTGCATTAAAATCCCCCATTATTATTACAATATCATTTTTCCGTACCTGGTCTATCGTCGTTTGCAGTGTGTTATAAAAAATGTTATATTTATCTGCTTGAAAAACGGCTGAGGTCGACGTACCTTTATAACAATTCCTTAATTATAGAATTCTGAATTTTTATTTAACGTTATAGGGGAATTAACCAGGGATTTGTTTGGTAGACTGATGTTGTGGTTAGCGCCCTTAGTTAATTTTTTAAAATTACATGTTAACTATATGTCAGGTTTGACACGGTGAATGTCATTTCTTGTCATGTCCAGGCACGGGATTTTTTACAGTTAACTAAAGTTATTTGTGACATGTTTGTTTAGTTCGTTATTTTTAGTTGCAGAAAAGCTTAAAATAGGATTGTTGTTTTTAGTTTATTGTCCAATATCATAAACAGGTCATTTTTGCACGGGTTGAGATTTTAGGCAGAAATGTTTTAATCACGATTTTTATCTTCCAAGAGATAGAATCGTCGGGAAGATTTAAGAATAGGAATTGTAGTTCATATTTAAGGACAAACTCTTACGTAGGATTATTATAAAGATTAGACTGATTAGTAGCTTGAGATTCATTATGGTTGTAAATTCGTTATGTAGAGGTTGACTGAGAAGGATGTTTCAGATAGGATGCTAGGATGTGAACTGCTAGTTAATTTTTTTTCCTCATGGATCCAATTTGTAAATTTTTGATGCAGTTACGAGTTGTTAGAAATAGTTTGTAACTGAAGAAATGTGAATTAGTTCTATTGAGATTTTTGAGGACTTTAAGTCAGATATTTTTGGTGATGTGAAGTTGTTTGTAAGGATCCATGGAATTTTCAGTGAGTTAGTAAGTTGGCTCTTATTCCATCATGTTGAATGCCTGTCTTTCCTACCTGAGAGTGATTGTTGCCCACTCCCTCCCTATATACGAACTAGTTCTCGCTGGGAGAGGAGTTGGATTATTCATCTGTTTACTCAAATTATTGCTGCATCCTCATTTATTCACCACTCATTTTTCCCATAATAAATGTGTGTAATTCCTATTATCAATTTGAGTGTTAGTGGTTCTCAAACTGTTGAGATGTCTTCGTTCTCAGTTACATATTAAAATTCCTCAGTTGTAATCAGTAGTTAGGGGAATAAAAAAATTAGTTCAGTTTATCATTTGGGTGGCGGCTTTACACTGTGTCTTGGCACATACCATACTATACCATTATATTTTACCTTTAGTTGGATTTTTTTTTACATGGCAAGTTATCATACCTCCAACCTTCGAAGTCTATTTCTGATCTGGCTTGAGTGGGACTATCTACAGGAGATGTTATTCTTTAAGCGCCCTGACATTGTTACCATTTATGGAACAATTATTTAGGAAGAGATATCGTCATTTCGGTGATTGACTTGGACAGTATATTGAACATTTTTGGTTTAATGAACATTACTATTTGTGTGTTGATTAGAAAAGTTAGTAACTGATTATTTCAATAAATTGATTGGACTATGGACCCGATGCTGACAAGATGTCCAGACCCAGGGCTTGTCCTTAGTGGTGTGGGTTTACTGGAGCGAGGAATATAATATTATTGGCTTCCCTGTGTTTTGCTTGTTGAGTTATATATTCTTATATTACATTAGTAGTTTGCTATAGGCGAAGGTCGCACGATGACTTCAGCTCCTTCCACGTCCGACATGCTGGGTTTACTTCAGGCTACCCTGTACCAAGTCAGCCATGACTTGAGGTTCAATCATATCGTTTCAGGGTTGACAAATTTGATGGGGGCCCAGCAAAGTTGAATCTCTGGCTGGAGGAAGTTGACAGACTTGACGGGGGCCCAGCAAAGTTGAATCTCTGGCTGGTGGAAGTTGACAAATTTGATGGGGGCCCAGCAAAGTTGAAGCTCTGGCTGGAGGAAGTTGACAAATTTGATGGGGGCCCAGCAAAGTTGAAGCTCTGGCTGGAGGAAGTTGACAGACTTGACGGGGGCCCAGCAAAGTTGAATCTCTGGCTGGAGGAAGTTGACAAATTTGATGGGGGCCCAGCAAAGTTGAATCTCTGGCTGGAGGAAGTTGACAAATTTGACAGGGGCCCAGCAAAGTTGAATCTCTGGCTGGAGGAAGTTGACAGACTTGACGGGGGCCCAGCAAAGTTGAATCACTGGCTGGAGGAGGTTGACAAGATCATGGAGGTGAGACTCGCTGATCTGCCAGCATAGAAGAACGTGGTGTACCGGCGCACCACAGGTTCTGTGGCGGAGTTTGTTAGGCAGCGCTTTCATCTTCAAGAGTCCTGGAAGGAGTTTGTGGCGGTTTTGTTAGCAGACTACGGTGTGTTGCAGACTCCCCATGAGGACTGGCATACGCTAGCCTCCATTCGGCAGACTCCTAGAGAGTCGTTTCAGGCATTGGCTGACCGTATCAGCGAGGCAGCCAGAGTTGCGTACTCTGCAGCGGAACTGGTATCTCCTCTGGCACAGAGGCAACTAGTGCAGTCGTTCATAGATGTATTACTCCCGAGAAACATTAAGACAAAATTATGACGGGATAAGCCCAATACCTCTAAGAGAGCTATAGATATACCTTTAGCTGAGAATGAGCTTACTAGGTCGATGAACCTTAGCTGTGGTGCCCGCCAAATTTTTTTTTCAGGTTCTTTGACCACCAGTGAGATGGCGGCAGTGAGAGAGACTCCACGTCCTGGCTCGCAGAGTTTGCGGCTGTTTCTCAACAAGAGAGGTCGCAAGACCCGGCATCATCAAGAGACAAGGGTAGGTTCGACCAACAGAGCTCGAACACCAGACCCAAGAGACCTGGTCTACACAGGCACAAGAAAACAGATCTTGTTATAACTGTGGAAGACATGGCCACGTTGCCAGGTTGTGTAGGCAGATGTCTGGACAGAGTCGGCGGACTGGGAGCTCATGTGCGTCTGACAGGGTTTTCATATCATCTGGGTCTTCCAAGCGATCCGTCTCATTTTTGCAAGCTAAACCACTAATTTTGGTGGCTGCGAATCCCCATGTACCCACCTCTTTTCTTGTCTCGGTAGCTTCATGTAGGATTAGAGCTTTGTTAGACACTGGTGCCAGTGTCTGTCTGAAAAAGGATTCTGTTTACAGATCCTTATCTGCTTCTCCGAAACTCTTGCCTGCCAAGAGTTACACTGCAGAATGTTACTGCAGCTTCAGTGAGAGTCATTGGCAGAGTTCATTCCCTGTTGCTATTGCTGGTGTCACTGTTACTCCCTGCTTCTATGTGGTTCGTAACATGAGCCGATCCGCCATTCTTGGGCGTGATTTTCTGTCTCGCTCTGGTGCTGTGATAGATTAAAATTCTAATACACTAAACATACATAACAAGAAGATACCATTAGAACATGATGCACATATAGCCTCTATTCTTCGGGTTCAACGTTCTTCTCTTTGTTCTTCCCGTTCGGTGAATCTAATTCCTTTGACACTGAAGGCCAAACCATATTTCTTCTCGAAAAGTTCATATATGGTCCAGGGTATAGAAACAGCATTTCTTATGTCACAACCGGAGATAGATTTGGTGGACTCAGCCTGTGAGCTTCACGCTCGTCACTGTCCAGTCAGTACGAGTACAGTGATAAATCATTCCGGTAAACGCATCAAATTAAAGCCTGGATGTGTTTTATGCAGATTGACTCCTCTCATAGAGTCAGTGGACTCTGTTGAGAACGATTGTAGTACTGCAAAGCCGACATTGAAGGTCGTTCGGAGAGTATCGTTCGACAAGTTCAGTGCCCTAATGTGCACAGGAATGAAATATCCTGGTTGTTGGCACAAAACACGGATGTCTTTGCCTTGACTGATATCGAGATATCTCACTCTAGACAGTTCAGATGGAGATAGATACAGGCGATCATCCGCCGATCTCCAGAAAGCCTTACAGCACTCCTTTATCACGTGGAGAGGTTATTAAGAAGGCCGCTGAGAACATGGTGCGTGATGGAATCATTTCCCGCACGATCTCAGAGTGGTCGTCAACTGTAGTGTTAGTGACCAAGAAAGATGGTACGCATCGTTTCTGTTGCGACTACCGTGCACTCAATGCTGTAACCATATCAGTGTCTTATGCACTGCCACGCAGTGAAGATATTCTGAGCACGATAGGTAAAGTCACGTTTTTCAGCACTTTGGATGCTAGATGTGGCTTTTGGTGCATTCCATTGTCAGAAGATGCACAGCAGAAGTCAGCTTTTAGCTGCCATCTTGGCTCTTTCAAAATTAATTGCACGAGCTTTGATTTGAAAGGGGCACCATCTACCTTTGTCGCACTCATGGACACAGTAGTGCAAGGCTTAGGAAAGTTTGCACAAGCCTATATCTATGACATACTGGTGTTCACTGATGGAACGATCGAGGATCATGTTCGCGATCTTCAGATGGTTTTCAACCGGTTGCGAGAACATAAGGTCAAGCTCAAACCATCAAAATGCCACTTTGCAGCCTCCAAGTATCTCGGGTACGTCAACAGCCAGTCAGGCATCTCTCCTGATCCTGAGAAGGTCAGAGCCATTGCCGAAATGCCGTCTCCTTTGAATGTGAAGGAGGTGCGCTCTTTTCTGGGGACGTGTAGTTACTATCGACGTTTCATTCCCTATTATTTGGAGATTATGGCTTCTACTGTTGACCTCACCAACAAGTGCCATAGATTCAAACTGTCAACAGATTTTCACGTTCGAGTCTTTGAAGGATCGCCTTGCGAAGTTACCGCTTCTCTCGCATCCTGATTTGCAGAAACTACTTAAAATGTATGCAGATGCCTCCAATATTGCGGTTGGAGGCTGTATGGTGCAGACGGCTTCCACTTCTGATGTGCAGTCTGTCGAAGAGCCACTGTATTTTCTTTCGCAGAAGCTGTCGCGCTCTCAGACTAAGTAACACAATAATTGGTGTATAAGTATACAACTATACACTAAACACTGCAGTAAAGCTGTGATACTAGAATGTATAAAATTGGAAAAAAGTAGGAGCAGCTTTATTACTTAACGATTACAAAGTTGTGACGTTTCGGCGTGAGCCTTAATCATACAAAAACATACATGACGAAGAAATAGGGAGAGGAGATAAAGTATAGATTTACATGAATACTGTAAAAAAAAAAGGTACTTAGCTGTAAATAAGGTGTGGCTTGTCTGGCGGTGTGCGTCGGGAATGGATCTGGTAGGACGTGGAAATTGTTTAAATAGAGACCTGTGACATGTGGTCGGTGGGTTGTAACTGGGAGTGGTGGATGGGGAACCGGGGAGGGGAGAGAGAGTGACGCACTACTGGCCTAGCTAGGAGAATTTGAAACAGGTGATTGGGGAAGAGATGTTGCAGAGAAGAGGGGTTGCTGAGAAAATAGCGGGGTTGCAGAGTGATGCTGTGAGGAAGTTTGAAAAGTAAAAAGGGGTGGATTTAGTGGAGAGGTACTATAATGATTGAAGAAGATGATGTTACGTGTAACTAAACAGCGAGTTTAACCCATGTGGCCTATTGGCATACAAACGTGAGCCAAACCTTAAGGACATCCTCGTCCACAGCCACTTGAAGCAGAGCCTTAAGTATGTTGGCACCAGAAAATGTAACCGCCCCCGCTGCGTTACCTGCCCTGTAGTTTGGGAAACGAAAACAATCACCTTTCCCAAACTATCCTCACTCTTCATGAGGGATTCACATGTGAGTCCCGAAATGTGATATATGTCATCGTGTGCAAAAGATGCAGGATAACATATATCGGTGAGACTGGCCTCAGATTAGGGGACCGGTTGCGAGAACATAAGGTCAAGCTCAAACCATCAAAATGCCACTTTGCAGCCTCCAAGTATCTAGGGTACGTCAACAGCCAGTCAGGCATCTCTCCTGATCCTGAGAAGGTCAGAGCCATTGCCGAAATGCCGTCTCCTTTGAATGTGAAGGAGGTGCGCTCTTTTCTGGGGACGTGTAGTTACTATCGACGTTTCATTCCCCATTATTTGGAGATTATGGCTTCTACTGTTGACCTCACCAACAAGTGCCATAGATTCAAACTGTCAACAGATTTTCACGTTCGAGTCTTTGAAGGATCGCCTTGCGAAGTTACCGCTTCTCTCGCATCCTGATTTGCAGAAACTACTTAAAATGTATGCAGATGCCTCCAATGTTGCGGTTGGAGGCTGTATGGTGCAGACGGCTTCCACTTCTGATGTGCTGTCTGTCGAAGAGCCACTGTATTTTCTTTCGCAGAAGCTGTCGCGCTCTCAGACTAAGTGGTCTACTTTCGAGAGAGAAGCGCATGCTGTGCATTACGCCACGCAGAAGCTGAAATATTTTCTGACGAATAGACACTTCGTGGTGAAGACTGACCATAGACCCTTGGTGGTGAAGACTGACCATAGGCCCTTGGTGGTGAAGACTGACCATAGGCCCTTGGTGGTGAAGACTGACCATAGACCCTTGGTGGTGAAGACTGACCATAGACCCTTGGTGGTGAAGACTGACCATAGACCCTTGGTGGTGAAGACTGACCATAGGCCCTTGGTGGTGAAGACTGACCATAGACCCTTGGTGGTGACGACTGACCATAGGCCCTTGGTGGATGCATTTCTCAGTCGGCAGGGGGGGGGGGGGTCACAATGCCAGGGTACAGCGATGAATGTTGAATCTCGGCAGCTTTGATGCTGAGCTCCAATATATTAAAGGCTGTCGAAATTTCTCGGCTGACCTTCTTTCTAGGATAGATACTCCGGAACTTGTGGTATTCACGGAGAATGAGGAGCTCTGTGAAAATGTCAAATAGATTGCGGCCATAAGTGTTTATCGTTATCCATTAGATTACTACAGAGGTTTCATAAGGTCTGATGTGTTTACCGTTATCCATTAGATTAATACAGAGGTTTCATAAGGTCTGATGTGTTTATCTTTATCCATTAGAATACTACAGAGGTTTCATGAGGTCTGATGTGTTTATCGTTATCCATTAGATTACTACAGAGGTTTCATAAGGTCTGATGTGTTTATCGTTATCCATTAGATTACTACAGAGGTTTCATAAGGTCTGATGTGTTTATCGTTATCCATTAGATTACCACAGAGGTTTCATAAGGTCTGATGTGTTTATCGTTATCCATTAGATTACTACAGAGGTTTCATAAGGACTGATGTGTTTATCGTTATCTATTAGATTACTACAGAGGTTTCATAAGGTCTGATGTGTTTATCGTTATCTATTAGATTACTACAGAGGTTTCATAAGGTCTGATGTGTTTATCGTTATCCATTAGATTACTACAGAGGTTTCATAAGGTCTGATGTGTTTATCGTTATCTATTAGATTACTACAGAGGTTTCATAAGGTCTGATGTGTTTATCGTTATCTATTAGATTACTACAGAGGTTTCATAAGGTCTGATGTATAATCTGAGAAACCACTCCTAGACACAGATCGATTTGATCTAGTGACTGAGCAGGGACGAGATCCTGAAATAGCCAAAATCAAGGCGTCTCTTGAAGTGGAAGACACTAGTGCCCCAAAGTATAAGAACTTCATGTTACATCAGGACAGATTTTATTTTATTTCAAAGTCTGATGAACCGGCGGCATGATTGATATTGTATGTTCCTAGTCATCTCCGATCTCATATGTTATTACATTTCCATGAATAAAATGGTCATATGGGTCGAGATAAGGTGTATTCTGCGTTGGCTTCCGGATATTACTGGCCAAACATGTTCCTGGATTGTTACCAACATGTATAGTCCTGTGGCCGATGTCGAGAACGCAATATTCTGCACAAGAATGCACCTCTGCAAGAGACAGATATTCCGTGTTTTCCATTTCAAAAGATCTCGTTGGACTTCTCAGGTGCGTATCCGCAGACTTTGGCTGGGAATAAGTACATCCTTCGTGTAGTGGACTATTTTATGGCCAGAATGTTTTTCTGTGCCAGACAAGACAGCCCACACGGACGCTGAGGTCTTGTTACAGCGGATAATCTCGTGTCAGTCTACACCATCGGTGGTGGTTTCTAACAATGGAGCTGAGTTTGTGAATAATTCTTTGAAGCAACTGTTCAAGCAGCTCCATGTTCAGCAAGTTACTACGGCGTTATATCACCCGCAGAGCAACGCCAGGAATGAAAGAGTGCATCGCACCCTCCCTGACATTTTGTCCAAGCATGTGCACGAGATTCCACAGATGTGGGATGTGTTCTTACCAATGGCAGTGGGGGCCATTCGTATGAACGTGAACGAGAGTACTGGGGTATCTCCCTTCTTCTTTTACGGCAGGCACCCTTGGCTACCCCTAGATAACTTGTTGTGCCCCCATGTTCGGTACTATGGAGAGGACACTACAGAGATCAGGTTATTGCAGTAGCACCGCACGTTCCTCTAAGTATTTCGTCATTTAAATAAGTCTCGCTCCAGACTGAGAGCAGGCCACAATGGACGTGCGAAGACGCCAAACATATCCGTGGGAGACAGTGTAGCGTATAGAATCCATGCACACCATTCTAAGTTAGATGCTAAACATTTCCGTGGGAGACAGTGTAGCGTATAGAATCCATGCACACCATTCTAAGTTAGATGCTAAACATTTCCGTGGGAGACAGTGTAGCGTATAGAATCCATGCACACCATTCTAAGTTAGATGCTAAACATATCCGTGGGAGACAGTGTAGCGTATAGAATCCATGCACACCATTCTAAGTTAGATGCTAAACATTTCCGTGGGAGACAGTGTAGCGTATAGAATCCATGCACACCATTCTAAGTTAGATGCCAAACATTTCCGTGGGAGACAATGTAGCGTATAGAATCCATGCACACCATTCTAAGTTAGATGTCAAACATTTCCGTGGGAGACAGTGTAGCGTATAGAATTCATGTACGCCATTCTAAGCAGTGGGAGACAATGTAGCGTATAGAATCCATGCACACCATTCTAAGTTAGATGCCAAACATTTCCGTGGGAGACAATGTAGCGTATAGAATTCATGTACGCCATTCTAAGTTAGATGTCAAACATTTCCGTGGGAGACAGTGTAGCGTATAGAATTCATGTACGCCATTCTAAGCAGTGGGAGACAATGTAGCGTATAGAATCCATGCACGCCATTCTAAATTAGATGCGCAGTGGGCCCCGTTTTATACGGTGTTCAGCCGCCTGTCTCCAGTTACCTTCCTGATCAAGAACCAGGCTGATGGGAGAAACGATGTGCACAAAGTGAAGGTCCATTGGCGGGAACCTCCCTCCCAGAAGCTGCATGGTTTGCTTTCACGCGCTTTGTTCTGTCTCCTTTGGAGGAAGGAACCATCTGCAGCGGTATTGATGCTGACATTGTTGAATCGGATGTCGGCATTGATAAGGCACATACAGGAGGAAATGGCGATGCACTTACACATTTGTTGAGGGATGTTTGGAATAAACGGGAGGGGTCTTCCTCAGAGGCACCCATCCCACTTCCGGAGCTATATACAAGAGCGACGGCTCGACTATGGGAACAAACTACTTCCCCTTCCGGTATGGAGGGGCCCGCAACTACTGTGGCCGCCTCGGATAATAACTCCCCTGCGTGTATCGAGGATATTCCTTTGGCTAGGTACAGGGGTAAGCTTAGAAACTAGACAGATCGTGTTCTTTGTAAGGAGTACATCCTTTGCTCCTGTCCTATACTTCTTGTTCTATCAAATGGTGTGATATAGAGCTCATATAAAATGTTTTAACTATGTATATATATTTTACTGAAAAGCTCCACAACTGTTGAATGTACTAATTTGTTCTTATTGTGAAAGCTATTATCCAAAAAGTGGATAAGAATTTATTTTTACATATGCCGTTACTATGCTTGTACTGTTTTGTGTGAGAGATCTGATAAGCAAAACTCTACCTTTGTGGGAGGGGGGTATAAATGTACCAATATATTACAGGTGGACAGTTAGCGTAATTTTTGTTTGAAAGGGCGAAACTAAGTACAGTGCGATAGGGAAGACCTGACACTGTGGTTGTCGCTCAGCTAGAAAAAAAAGGTACCGTGCGGCACTTGAACAGATGGAAAAAAGAAAGGAAAGAGAGCAGACGACAAGGACTAGCAGACGACGAGGACTAGCAGACGACAAGGACTAGCAGACCACAAAAGGACTAGGAGACGACAAGATTGAAGAAAAATGACGGTTAGGACTTAGTATCTAGAGACAGTTGAAATTTGTATTTCGGTTAGGAAGTTGTAGTTAGTTAGCCTATGAAACGTGTAACTAGTTTGTAATAGCTCATAAGAATAGAATATAGCAAGAGATCCCGTTGGCGTTGAAGTCTTTGGACATTACTAGTCGCCGGGAACTTGTTCTAGGTGCACGCCATACAGCCAAACAGAAAGACGAGTGCATAGTTCTGAAGTGAGTATACAACAACCAGACAGAAAGATGAGTACAATATCTTGAAGTGAGGATACAACAACCAGACAGAAAGACGAGTACAATATCTTGAAGTGAGGATACAACCAGACAGAAAGACGAAAAAAACAAAGTCCTGAAATGAGTATACACCAACCAGATAGAAAGACAAGTACAAAGTCCTGAAATGAGTATACACCAACCAGAAAGAAAGACGAGTACAAAGTCTTGAAGTGAGTATACAACCAGAAAGAAAGACGAGTACAAAGTCCTGAAGTGAGCATGCAAGGTCCGGCAATTAAGTAATGAGACTGATTTTATTATGGCCAGGACAAAAATCCCATCTATGAAGCAAAGCACGGAGTCCAAAGAAGAAACCTTCATCTGTGATCTGGCAACTTTTCATCGCCGCCTGATAAGCAGATGACAAACAAGCCGCCATTTTGCTGACCTAGTCAGAGTTGCATTGTTACATAATCAGCATAGAGCAAAACGCTAACATTAAATTCTGTTTTAAAACAAGGAAAATGTACCATTGAGACAGCTGAATTTATGCGACACGTTTATGAGGATAATTGTTTATCTTGTGCATAGATATTCAGATGATATTCGTGATTCAAAAGTGGTGTGGAAATGATTACAAATGCAACTAGACATGGACGTTCAATTTCTGTTCGTAATGAGAAACACTCGGTTAGCGGGGTAGGGGTATCCCCTATCAAAGGAGAAGTAAGACGCCTCTTTACCTCCGTCAGTCTGCGGGACGCCCTTGGGCAAGGTGGAGTACCCGTATAGCCCCCCGATCAGGGTGACGTGAAGCCATGGGAGCAGGTGGTGGATGGAATGGGAGAGCAGCCGACAGATAATATTGGTTATGGTCACCATTCTATAATGGTAGGCAGATGATCTCAATGCAGGGACAATGGCTACGATCAATGACTAGTACAGTCACTGCCCGGAAGGAAAGCAATGGTAAACTATCTTCTGGAAATATACCAAGAAACCCAAACTGCAACATGGAAAGTCAAATAGGAAAAAGATCTGGTGGTGAGTCCCCCAGGCCAGATAGATCTAATTTTAACACTGAGGAAGAGTGTGAGGCAGAGATCAGTACTAGTAATTGTGATGACGGACAAAATCCTGACGGTGTTACTAAGGAAACTCCTGCATCAAACTAAAAAGAAAAATAAGGAATAATAAATTTAAGAAGTATGTATGAGGGGGAATATCAAATAATAAGTGACGAGATGAAAAGAACGGGGATACACATTTTGGGAATCTGCGAACATCGATGGAAAGGATCAGGACACTTTAAGAACGAGAATGATAATATCTTTATATACTCTGCAGAAATATATACCAGATATATGCACCTACATCAGCAGCAGAAGAAGAGGAAGTAGAAAACTTTTATAACACACTGCAAACGGCAATAGATAAGGTACGGAAAAATGATATTGTAATAATAATGGGGGATTTTAATGCAAAGATTGGTACAGAAAGAGCAGAAGATGAAGGACATGTTGTAGGGAAATTTAGCATAGGACACAGAAATGAGGCAGGTAACAATTTAATGGCATTTTGCATGGAAAATGAGCTAATGATGGCTAATACACTTTTTAAACAACATCCAAGAAGACTTTACATATGGACATCAACTGATGGGAAAACAAAGAATCAAATAGATTACATTTTAGTACAAAGAAGGTGGAGGTCAAGTATACCATCAGCAAAAACTTTACAAGGTGCTGATAGCAACACGGACCATGAGTTATTAATAGCAGACATGAAGATAAAGATAAAAAAGACAGTTATGGGATCAAGACCACTCTGCTTTGATCTTACAAATAAACCAGAACAATACGATATAGAAGTGAAGAACCGTTTGGAAATCCTGATGGCTGTACAGGAGAAGATGACACCAGATGAATTGGCTACGCAGGCCATAGATATCTTAATAACAACAGCTAAAGACATGGTTCTAGTAAAGAAAATACAAAAGAATGGATGGATTACAGCAGGTACAGTAGAACTGATAAAACAACGCAGAGAAATGAAGACGCAATGGCAAGTGACAAACAACAACAAAGAGAAATATAAAACTTTAACAAAAGAAGTAAGAAGAAACATAAGAAAAGACAAAAAAATATATAAAAGATTGTTGTGAAAGAATATAAGAACATCAGAAGTGTGGAAGAGATAGTGAAATGTTTAAAGACATGGAGACATGGATGAGAAATGTCACACCTAAGCTAAATGTAATTTGTGATGAAATGAGGGATACCTTGACAGAGACAAGGAAATTCTAGAAAGATGAAAGGAATATTGCAGAGAAATGTATGAAACAACAGACTGTGGAAGCAGAAATTAACAGTGTGAATTATTATTGGAGGAGAAAGAACACGAACCGACAATAAAAGAAGTTTTGAGTGCAATAAAGAATCTGAAAAATGATAAATCACCAGGATATGATGAGATAACAGCTGAACTTATTAAAAAAGAGGGATGGGAGTGTGTATCAATCTATCATGCACTATGTAAAAAGATATGGCATTCAGATATTTGGCCAAAAGAATGGAAAAGAACTGTATTCATACCACTGCCAAAAAAAGGGTAACCTGAAATTATGCACAAACTACAGAACTGTTGTCCTGATTAGTCATGCCAGTAAAATTCTGTTAAAAATCATAATGGGTAGACTTCGAAAGAAAATAGAAGAAGACGTCAATATGGTCCAAGCTGGTTTCAGGCAAGGAAGAGGATCAAGAGATCATATATTCAATATAAGATTAATAATAGAGAAATGCAGGGAGTTTAATGTGAATCTATATTTAGCCTTTATAGACTACTCAAAGGCGTTTGATTGTGTACAACACCAGAAACTTTCGAAAATAACGGAAAATAATGGGATTTCCAAGACATTTCATACAATTAATATCACTGCTGTATCTAGACCAACAAGCAGCAGTAAGAATAAATGGTGAAACAACAACTTGGTTTGACATAAAACAAGGGGTCCGTCAGGGGGTGCATATTGTCGCCTTACTTATTTAACTTGTATACTGAAAATATAATAAGGAATGTTAGAGAAGATGTAGACAAAGAATATTACGATGCCATAACAATTGGAGATTATGAAATATCAGAGATTGGATATGCTGATGACACAGTGTTACTGTCCACAACACAAAAAGGAATATAAAAACTAATTATGTCAGTCCGTAAGAACAGCGAATAACAGGACCTCTATCTTAATGCAAAGAAAACTAAATTGATGACAACTGACAAAACAAACAAGGCAGCTGAAATATGTAACAATGAGGTAAAACTGGAAGAAGTGGAGAGTTTTGAATATCTTGGATCACTACTAACTAGTAATGGAGATACAATGAGGGAAAATAAAAGGAGGACATCTATCGCTCTTCAGAAAGTAAAACAACTAAAGAATCTGTGGAGAGGAGTAGACAGAACCACAAAAATAAGATTTTTAAGGGTATGCATCTTTCCCATGGCAACATAAGCCTGTGAGACCTGGACACTTAACAAAACAGCTGAGAAACACATAAATGCCTTTGAATGTAAATTCTACAGAAGAGTTCTCCAAATATCGTGGACATAAAAAGAACAAATATATCTATACTACAAGAGCTTAATACTGAAGAAGGCTGGCTAGTAAAGAGGATTAAAGAGAGAAAACTTAAATATTTATGACACATTAAACGTCATGATAAGTTAGAGAAAAACGTATTGGAAGGATACATAATGGGAAAAAGAAAGAGAGGAAGACCAAAACGAAGATGGCTGCAAGATATCGTTGACGATCTGCAAATGGATGCAGCAGCGGCAGGCCATCTTGCTCACAACCGAGAGGCCTACAGGAGTGCTGTTAGGGAGGCAAAATTCTGCAAGGGACATGCAAATGAATGAATGAATGAGGAACACATTGCAAAAGTCAGAGAACGGATGCAAGAAGATCGTTGTTTGACTGTAAGGACGATGGCAGATGAATTTGGTGTTAACCGAAAGACCATTCGTAAAATTTTAGTGGAAGATGTGGCAAGAAAAAAGTTGTATGTCGGTGTCTACCACATTCGTTGTTTAATGACCAAAAACATCAGTATGTTGAGTACGCAAAAGACATCATCAAAACGTGTCGCAGTAATAAAATTTCTTAAATGTGATTGTTGCAGAGGATGAAACAAGGATTTTCCGCTATGATCCCACAACTAAACGCCAAAGTGCTCAGTGGAAGTCATCACCATCGCCAAAAGGGGAAAAATTTCGTTTTCAAAAGTCGAAAGTGAAGACAATGTTGGTGTGGTTCTCCGACAGCAAAGGAGTTATTCACAGATAATTTACTCCAGAGGAACAGACTGTCACTGCCAAAGTTTGTTTAAGTATTTTGAAACGCCTATTGAAAAGGATTCTCCGAGTCCAACCCCAGTATTCAACACCTGACAGTTTTTTCCTCCTTCATGATAATGCACCGGCTCACCGAATGGTAGTTATACAGGAACGTTTGGCCCAAAAAACAAGTGTGTATTCTCAACCATCCACCCTATTCCCCAGATTAGTCTCCCTGTGATCATTTTCTATTCTCAAAATTAAAGTTACCATTGAAATAACGCTTCTTAGACGATACCGATGACATTCACAGGGCGGCTGTAACATCGAGTTTAAGGGCCGTATCAGCAGAAGAACTGCAGAGGTCGTTCCAGTGTTTGTTAAATCGTGCCACTCGCTATATCAATGCACAAGGGGCTTACTTTTAATAAAATGCAGGTTATATCTTCAACTGTTGTTTATTTTATTTTTTTAAATGGAATTCGTCTCATTACTTAATTGTCGGACTCGTACAACCAGACAGAAAGATGACTACAAAATCCTGAAGTTAGTATACAACCAGATCGAAACACAAGCACAAATTCTGGAAGTGAGTATACAACCAGACCGAAAGACAAGCACAAATTCTGGAAGTGAGTATACAACCAGACAGCATTAATATACTGCACTCGTCACTGTAGAATTTCTACTATTAAAGGAAAACCATCGAAAATAAATTTAGTTCTTGGAATGAGTTTTCAAAGCCCTTAGTTAATTTGACAATGTAAATTCAAAAGAATTATTAAAATATTTGTTAAATTGTGTGCCTAGACTAGTTAAATTGTGTGTCTAGACTAGTTAAATTGTGTGTCTAGACTAGTTAAATTGTGAGTCTAGACTAGTTAAATTGTGTTTCTAGACTAGTTAAAGTTGGGACAGTGAAATTTAGCCTTTGGAATGTTTTTTTTTTACTCAAGGTCACTCACGAGACTTTGTGAGCTTCACGAGACTTTGTGAGCTGTCTAGATTGGTTATATTTAGTAACAGAATATTTAAACTTTGTAATTTTTTTTATTCAGTGTTAGTTTTGACACTTTATTCCCCAAGGTCAGTAATAAATTTTGAGAAAGTTCAAGGTAAAATTGTAAGGAAAATTTAGCTTGAGCAGCTTTTGTTGGAGATCAGATACTGTGTAGAATGTTTTGCTGAGTGGTCATTTTCCCAGTGGAGTATTTGCAAGTCAGTTTTAGTAATGTAATAGTTTTAGCTCAGCATATTGTCCTTTGGGACAATGTTTTTTTAAACCTTGTACTGATATGTAGATGTTAGGAGTGTTGTCCTTGTCAGGACAGGTTTGTGTGTTCGGGAGATGCGTTGGAAGTTCACTATATTGTAAGTAGTTGTTGTTATTTGCTTATTGTTGTCAGGCTTTTCTCCTCCAATGCACCGAATACGCGCCCGGGAAGCTCTTGTATTGTTTGTTAAATCAGCCTGCCATGTTGGCAGTTCGTTTTCCTTCCTCATCTCCATCTTCCACCATTCATTTTTTCATTCAATAAATGTTTGATGTGTATCTTGGAACTTAGTCTACTCATTACCTAAATGGAGTTCTTATCTGTTAGTCCTGTTGAGTGAGTGGGAAGTCCCGTACAGGTTTTCATTACTTGACATTGTTGTTTTTGTTGTGGCAATTGCGAACCTGGCATTGTTGTTGTGTCACTCGGGGTATACAGTAGTGACAAGTTTGCATTTTTGCATTTTATTACCAACTCTTATAGGCAACAATAACATGTAAGTCTTTCTAATACAAAAAGTCAATATCTCTGACTCTGTGTACTACCACAGAGGCATACGTCTATAGTTGATGCAGTGTTGGCATAATTAGTAATATATCATCCTCGAAGAAATTTATTACAACAACAACCAGACAGAAAGACGAGTACAAAGTCATGAAGTGAGTATACAACCAGAGAGAAAGACAAGAACAAAGGCTTGAAGTGAGTATACAACCAGAGAGAAAGACGAGGACAAAGGCTTGAAGTGAGTATACAACCAGAGAGAAAGACAAGAACAAAGGCTTGAAGTGAGTATACAACCAGAGAGAAAGACGAGGACAAAGGCTTGAAGTGAGTATACAACCAGAGAGAAAGACAAGAACAAAGGCTTGAAGTGAGTATACAACCAGAGAGAAAGACAAGAACAAAGGCTTGAAGTGAGTATACAACCAGAGAGAAAGACGAGGAAAAAGGCTTGAAGTGAGTATACAACCAGAGAGAAAGACAAGGACAAAGGCTTGAAGTGAGTATACAACCAGAGAGAAAGACAAGGACAAAGGCCTGAAGTGAGTATACAACCAGAGAGAAAGACAAGGACAAAGGCTTGAAGTGAGTATACAACCAGAGAGAAAGACGAGGACAAAGGCTTGAAGTGAGTATACAACCAGAGAGAAAGACAAGGACAAAGGCTTGAAGTGAGTATACAACCAGAGAGAAAGACGACGACAAAGGCTTGACGTGAGTATACAACATTCAGGCACAGGTTTCTCTCTTATATAAACAAGTACAGTACATGTCGCAGTAACCGATCAAGTTCGTTCTTGAGAACAGATTGAATGTTTAAAGCATGTAACACGATGATGATGAGTGATAGACATGCCACGTAGCATTTCAAAACGATCGTTTCAGTTTATCTCTCTCACACACATAATCACACAGACGCTCTCTCTCACACACACACACATTCTCAAACAAACATATCTTAGCAGTTAATATAAATATGTTCATTACTGGAGACATTCAAACTATCAAAATGTAAGCTCACAGAGAGATATCCAGGATTCTTACTATCACTTAACTACAAGATTTGCATGGCTGTCCGGCAACACTCACGCGTTCCCATCATATCTTAACAGTTTACACACCACAACTATTAGGTCTTTTCGGATCACATGTGCTCCACTTACACGGACTAATCAAATCTCTTGGCTTAAGCTACATTTATTCATTGATTTGAATGTCCTTGCGGAACTTTGTCTCCCTAACAGGCTCCTGTAGGAATCTCGGTTGTAAGCAAGATGGCCTGCTGCTGATGCATCCATTTGCAGACCATCAACGATATCTTGCAGCCGTCTTTGCCTTGGTCTTCCTCTCTTTCTTTTTCCCGTTATGTACCTTTCCAATACGGTCTTCTCTAAATTATCATTACGTTTAATATGTCCAAAATATTTAAGTTTTCTCTCTTTAATCCTCTTTACTAGCCAGCCTTCTTCAATATTAAGTTCCAGTAGTATGGATATATTTGTTCTTTTTGTGTCCATGATATTTGAAGAACTCTTCTGTACCATTTACATTCAAAGGTATTTATGTGTTTCTCAGCTGTTTTGTTAAGTGTCCAGGTCTCGCATGCATATGTTGCGATGAAAAAGATGCATGCCCTTAAAAATATTATTTGTGTAGTTCTGTCTGTTCCTGTCCAAAGATTCTTTATTTGTTTTACTTTCTGAAGAGCGTTAGATGTCCTCCTTTTAATTTCCCTCATTGTATCTCCATTACTAGTTAGTAGTGATCCAAGATATTCAAAACTCTCTACTTGTTCCAATTTTTCCTCATTGATGCATATTTCAGCTGCCTTATTTGTGTTGTCAGTTATTATCAATTTAGTTTTCTTCACATTAAGATAGAGATTTTGCTCTTCGCTGTTCTTAAGGACTGACATAATTATTTTTTTTCAATTCCTTTTTGTGTTGTGAACAGTAATACTGTTTCATCAGCATATCTAATCTCTGGTATTTCATAATCTCCAATTGTTATGGCATCGTAATATTCTTTATCTACATCTTCTGTAACATTTCTCGTTTTATTTTCAGTATACAATTAAATAAGTAAAGCGACAATATGCACCCCTGACGGACCCCTTGTTTTATGTCAAACCAAGTTGTTGCTTCACCATTTATTCTTACTGCTGTCTGTTGGTCCAGATACAGCAGTGATGTTAACTATATTAAATGTGTTGGAAATCCCATTTCTTCTACTATTTTCCAAAGTTTCTGGTGTACAAAATCAAGTATCTTTGAGTAGTCAATAAATGATAAATTTAGATTCATATTAAACTCTGCATTTCTCTATTATTAATCTTATATTGAATATATAATCTCTTGATCCTCTTCCTTGCCTGAAAACAGCTTGGACCATATTGACTTCTTCTATTGTCTTACGAAATCTACTTATTATGATTTTAATAGAATTTTACTGGCATGACTAATCAGGGCAACAATTCTGTAGTTTGTGCATAATTTCAGGTTACCCTTTTTTTGGCAGTGGTATGAATACAGTTCTTTTCTATTCTTTGGCCAAATACCTGAATCATCATCATCATCAGGTGCCGTGCCTGCCGACTGGCGTTGGCTATTATGCTTCTCCAGAGTACACAATCCTTCATGCAGGCTATCAGTTCAGTTGGTGATCTCCTCTCACACCATCCCGTCAGACTGTCCAGTATCATTTCTCTTGGTCTTCCTCTTGATCTTCTTCCTTCTATTTTTCTTGTTGTTATAATATTTTCTACGCCCCCTCTTCTCATTGCATGTTCTATGAAAGTACATTGTCTCTCTCTTATCTTTTTGACAAGGTTTTTTGTATCTCCAACTCTTCTCATACATTCTTCATTAGTTATTTTTGCTGTCCTGGGGATTCGCAACATTCTTCTAATAAACCACATTTCTGCTGCTTCCAATGATTTTTGTGCAGACTTGCCTATTGTCCATGGTTCACTTCCATATAACAAGATAGGTTCAATATAGCATTTTAGGACTCGTTTTCTAACATCCTTTGATAAGGATATGTTAGCTAATATGTTTCTCATTCTCTGAAATGCAGTCTTTGCTTGGCCTATTCTGTTCCTAATTTCTGTTCTGCATTTCCCATCTGAAGTTATTACTGCTCCAAGGTATTTGAATTTCTGCACCTGCTTTAGAATAGTTCCGTTTAATTTTATACTGCATGTGGGTGGATTCTGTTTCTTAGATATAACCACAGTCTCTGTCTTTTTGATGTTCAAAGTAAGGCCTTTCTGTTCACTTACCTGAATGCCATATCTTTTTACATAGTACATGATAGATTGTTGCACATTCCCTTCCTCCTGCTTTAATAAGTTCAGCTGTTATCTCATCACATCCTGGTTATTTACCATTTTTCAGATTCTTTATTGCCCTCAAAACTTTGTTTATTGTCGGTTCGGGTTCTTTCTCCTCCAATAATAATTCACACTGTTGATTTCTGCTTTCACAGTCGGTTGTTTCATACATTCCTCTGCAATATTCCTTCCATCTTTCTAGAATTTCCCCTGTCTCTGTCAAGGTATTCCTCATCTCGTCACAAATTACATTTAGCTTAGATGTGACATTTCTCGTCAATGTCTTCATTTCTTTAAACATTTCACTATCTCTTCCACACTTCTGGTGTCCTTCTGTTCTTTCACAACAATCTTATATGTATTGTTTTTTTTGTCGTTTCTTATGTTTCTTCTTACTTCTTTTGTTAAAGATTTATATTCCTCTTTGCTTTTGCTTATCACTTTCCATTGCGTCTTCATTTCTCTACGATATTTTATCAGTTCCTGTGTGCCTGCTGTAATCCATCCAATCTTTTGTGTTTTCTTTACTAGAACCATGTCTTTAGCTGTTGTTATTAAGATATCTATGGCCTGCGTAGCCAGTTCATCTGGTGTCATCTTCTCCTGTACAGTCATCATGATTTCGAAACGGTTCTTCACTTCTATACCTTATTGTTCTGGTATTTTTGTAAGATCAAAGCAGAGTGGTCTTGATCCCATAACTGTCTTTTTTATCTTTATCTTCATGTCTGCTATTAATAACTCATGGTCCGTGTCGCTATCAGCACCTTGTAAAGTTTTTGCTGATGTTTATACTTGACCTCTACCTTCTTTGCACTAAAATGTAATCTATTTAATTCTTGATTTTCATATCAGGCGATTTCCATGTGTAAAGTCTTCTTGGATGTTGTTTAAAAAGTGTGTTAGCAACCATTAGCTCGTTTTCCATGCAAAACGCCATTAGATTGTCACCTGCCTCATTTCTATGTCCTATGCTAAATTTCCCTACAGCATGTCCTTCATCTTCTGCTCTTTCTGTACCAATCTTTGCATTAAAATCACCCATTATTAATACAGTATCATTTTTCCGTACCTGGTCTATCGTCGTTTGCAGTGTGTTATAAAAGTCTTGTAGCTCCTCTTCTTCTGCTGCTGATGTAGGTGCATATATCTGGATGATTGTTACATTTCTAAGAGTGCCCTTAAGTCTGATGGTGAGGATTCACCACCAGCTACATACCAGGTTCGGGGCGGCAGTACATAACAAATATAGTTGCCTACCATACTGTTACACTGCTGCCATCTTTTCTTTACTATTTTTATCGTGTCTTCTCACACTACCCATATGCGTCACCGACACTCCGGGCCACTTGGTCAATAATTAGGCCAAAATTGAGAATGAGATATTACATAACTGACCAATATGGTGCCCCAGTTTGGCTCCAGTGCTATTTATTTTCTCTCATTTTTTTTTTCCTTTTCAACAAATAAATTTCTTTCCCTATGATTCTCGCTCTTATCTGATTCTGTCTAACCACATTACTTACTTGACGTCCTAACCCTTACTGACTCTATCTATCCTCACTATTTGTTTGACGTCCTAACTCTTACCTGACTCTATCTAGCCACACTACTTGTTTGACGTCCTAAGTCTTACCTGACTCTATCTAGCCACACTACTTGTTTGACGTCCTAACTCTTACCTAACTCTATCTAGCCACACTATTTGTTTGACGTCCTAACTCTTACCTAACTCTATCTAGCCACACTACTTGTTTGACGTCCTAACTCTTACCTAACTCTATCTAGCCACATTACTTAGTTGACGTCCTAACTCTTACCTGACTCTATTTAGCCACATTGCTTGCTTGATGTGGTCTTACCTGACTCTATCTAGCCAAAATATTTGCTTGACGTCCTAAACCAAGAGGATCCAAATAAGTGCCATTGTTGTGTTTATTTATTGCTCCGTTATTTTCATCGTCCCTGATAAAGACATATCATGAAAATATTGGTTCATTTTACATTTCTAGGTGCTCATCTCATTGCTTCTTTTTTTCCATTTTTTTCACCTTTTTGAAAAAACAAACTGTACAGTGTGACTATCTGTACTCTACTAAAACCAGTGTTGCTACAGTCCTCAAGTGATCTATCTTCTAACCAACCGTAACACGAGGTAGTCTACTCCACTCATAAAACTGAACATTTGATTTTAAAAAAAGCATCAACAGAGTTTTTGCTTAATTTACCATCAGCTCTAACACTGAGACCGACTGACATCTTCATCACACTACTTCTAATCTCCCTGGCACTGTTACAAACCTACCTTACCTCCAAACTACAATCACAGCTGATCTAAAGCCTACCTTATCTCCAAACTACAATCACAGCTGATCTAAAGCCTACCTTATCTCCAAACTACAATCACAGCTGGTCTAAAGCCTACCTTACCTCCAAACTACAATCACAGTTGGTCTAAAGCCTACCTTATCTCCAAACTACAATCACAGCTGATCTAAAGCCTACCTTACCTCCAAACTACAATCACAGCTGATCTAAATCCTACCTTATCTCCAAACTATAATCACAGCTGATCTAAAGCTTAACTTACCTCCAAACTATAATCACAGCTGATCTAAAGCCTACCTTACCTCCAAACTACAATCACAGCTGATCTATAGCCTACCTTATCTCCAAACCACAACACAGCTGATCTGAAGCCTATCTTACCTCCTAACTACAATCACACCTGATCTAAAGCCTATCTTACTACCAAACTATAGTCAACTTTCAAACAATTTAGAAACATCTTGTAACATACATCTCTATCAATGAACATCAGAAAGAGAGTTCTAAATTGCTACATGGAGCCTGTACTACTCTGTGGAAATGAGCCATGAACAATCAACAGATCGATGCAAAAGATCACTAGAGGCAACACAGATGTGGTTTCTTAGAAAAAATGTTACAAATTACCATGGACAGCTAAGAAGACAAACAGGGAATGTCTAATAAACATAAATGACGAAGGAATGTAAGAGAGAGACAATTACTGGACGTGTAGTGAGAAGAGGAAGGTTTGAAAAATCATAACAACAGGAAAAATAAATGTGAAGAGAGACAGGGGCAGACCAAGAGAAGAAAAAAATCATAGAAGGTCTAATAGTAGCTCTCAACCAATGGGCCGCGCTGAAGTCTCAAAGCACCAACAAAGAAAAAAAGTAGATAAAATAAAAAATTATTCCGCATTTTTCACGCAGTGGACAGGGGCAGACTGCACGGATGCAAGCCGCAGAATTGTAGGTAGCTTTATTAGTATGTCCGTAGTGCGGCTATTGGAGAAAGAATGGTCCAGACAGCATTTCTGGCAGCATCAAACAGAAATGTGACGTACATAAAAAGACGGCATCGCTTTTGAAGTGTAATACCTGCGTCTTTCTGACTGTGTTGCTGAAACGTGTAGTTTTACAATGTAAGTTTAGAGAACAGTCAGCGCAGATTGTGCTAGAGAGCAGAAGTGAAACATAATTCTCAACCATTGTGTTATAGTTTAAAAATCATATTTTGTTGGCTTTAGAGCCGCTATTCGGCACTGGTGCTGTGTGGGATTCGTATTGGATTCTACTTACCCACGTAGTGATCGTGGAGACTTTTCGGATACCCTTTTTTATTGTTTAAACCTTAAAACTTTAGGCGCTAAAGTGGATCGATTTGTGAAACGTAAGCCTTCGACTACGCCCAAAACAAATTGGTAGTAGTGGCATCGAGACGATGTTAACGTTGATACTTATAAGAAAACTAAATACGCTCGAAAATATGATGCGGAGTATATTACGTACGGTTTCGTTTCATCGACAAATGACCAAAATCTGCTACAGTGTGTTATTTGTTTACAAATCCTCTCTAATGAGGCGATGAAGCCGACGAAATTGCTTCATCTAACTACAAGACATCCAGATCTACAGAATAAAATCAAAGAATTTTTCTAACGTAAAGCAGAGGAATATAGTAAACAGAAAACTTAAAAACAAGAGCCACTCTCAACGAAAAAGTTCTTAAAGTATCGTACCTGATTGCCCAGAGAATCACAAAATCAAAGAAACCGCGCACGATTGGAGAAAATCGTATCAAGCCAGCCGCTGTTAAGCTTTGTGACGTATTGTTAGGCTCAGAATACGCTACAAAACTGAAAAGCATTCCCATCTCGAACGATACTGTCCGCAAAAAAATATCTGAAATGTCCGAGGACATTGTCGCGCAGCTAACTGAACGACTGCAATCTATTAAGTTTGCTATTCAGTTAGATGAGTCAACTGACATTGCCGGCGAGTCACAGCTGCTTGTTTATGTTCGTTATTGCTGGCAAAATAGTATGCAAGAGGAATTTCTTGTTTGCAAGTCACTGCAAGCGAGAACGACGGCCGATGAAATATTCCGTGTTTTAAACGATTTTCCCACAACTTTTAGGCTGCAGTGGACGAATTGCATCGGTGTTTGCACCGACGGTACTGCCATAATGACTGATCGCAACAGTGGTGTTGTAACTCGCGTGAAGAAAGTGTCACCCGAGATTGTAGGCACCCATTACATGATCCATCGTGAGGCACTCACTTCAAAGAAGTTGAATGAAACTCTGAGATCAGTACTGGAAGACTATGTTTGGATTGTAAACTTCATAAAAAAACTAGAACAGTGAACATTCGATTATTTGCTCAACTTTGTATTGAGTCAGATGCAGAACATAAGGATCTCCTATTGCACTCGGCTGTACGTTGGCTGTCCAGAGGAAAAGTTCTTGCAAGGGTGTTTGAGCTTCGGTTAGAATTGTTGCAGTTTTTAACAGAACACAATCTTGACCTGGCAGATAAGGTCGCTGATATTGAATGGCTTGCCTTGTTGGCATACCTTGCTGACATTTTTAGCCCTTGTAACAGTTTGAACATACCACTGCAGGGTAAAGATGACAGTATACTCAAGACAAACGTCAAAGTTGCAGCCTTTTAAGAAGAAACTACGACTTTGGCCCACGCGACTCGAGAACAAATCACAATACATTTTTCACTTCTTCTGTAAATTTAAAGAGAGCAATGAAATTAATGGCGAGATTAAAAATGGCATCTGACATCTCTTGCTGAATATTTTGACAAATACTTCACGTCCTAAGACATTAAAGCGTATGATTGGATTCGTAATCCTTTTCAATGTGATTTCTCTGAATTAACCGGTCGTGCACAAGAAGAATTCGTGGAACTGTCTAGCGATCGCACACTGGAAATCAGATTTAACGACCCCGCTGTAGATATCCCTTCCTTCTGGTGCACTGTTTCGCTGAAATATCTGTTTTTGTCAGCCCTGGCGATGAAAGGTCTTCTATCTTTTTCAACAACTTATTTATGTGAAGTTTCATGTTCTGCGTTGACTGCCATGAAAACCAGATATCGTTCAAGAATGAACGTAGAAGATGATCTTCGAGTATGTTTGTCACAAATTCCAGCCAGAATAGATATGCTATCCAACCAGAAACAGTGCCATCTTTATGGTAAATGAAAAGAACGTTTGACCACTGAAGTTAAATTACTAATGTGGTCAGACTTCCGCTTACACTTGCCTTGACTTGGCCATTAGCGCGTTTGTAATGTCTTACAAAGGCGCTTTCGACAAGTAACTTGACGCATGCCAGCAAAGTTTGCATAAGTATGGATTTACGTATGTCGGTTTTAAGGATCTCGAAGGCTGTGAACCATATTACACTCCAGCCCTGCACATTTGTTGACATGTATAAATCATATTACATTTCAGCTGTACACACTTACATGTAAGCACCACGTAAACACATGCAAATGTGCCAAATACATGATAACATACTCATATATACATGTATAAACTAAGAAAAAAAAAGTAGGAACAGCTTTATTCATTAATAAACACACAGATGTGACATTTCGGTGTGAACCGTAATCATACAAAAACACACAGGATGAGGAAATAGAAGATAAAATATAAATTCACATGAATGCTATATAAAAAGTAGGAATAGAAAAATTAGAATGAATAAAATAAATAGAGCACTTAGCTGTCGCTTGTAAGAGGATGTGACCAGAAATGCACATGTTGAAGTGTTTTTAAATGGAAACTTGTTATGTGTGATAGGTGGGTTGTAAAGGGGAAGGGGCGAGGGAACGGCAGAAAGGGGAGAGAGTGATAATCTAGCCGGGAGAAGGTGGAATAGGTTATTTCAGTTGAGGTAGAGGGGTTGTAATTTGGTGCCGTGAGGAGGTTTTGAAATATGTGTACCAAGTGAGAAAGGTGTGAAACTTGACGCAGAGGGAATATGCTTGTGGGAGAGGGGAAAGTTATGTGTATTTGAATTGCGAGTTCAAACCATGTGGTTCCAATGGCCTATGTTCCTGAATGTAGCGGTTCTCAAACGCTAGGCGGCTTGTGTTATCGGCGTGGCATTGTTTGATGGCTGTTACCAGAAAATCAGATTTTCATGTGGTTGGAGCCATTGAAATGATTAGGGGCTGGTTTTGAAGCATGCTGGATAATATCATATAGATGTTTCTGCATGCGGTCACCTAATCTGAGACCAGTTTCATCAATATAAGTTATCCTGCATATTTTGCATACGACAGTATATATCACATTACGGGACTCGCATGTGGATCCCTCATAAAGAATGAGGATCGTTTTGGGAAAGGTGATCGCTTTCATTTCTCAGACTACAGGATAGATAACACAGCGAGGGCGGTTATATTTTCTGGTGCCAACATATGCAAGATTCCGCTTCGGGTGGCCATGGATGAGAATGTCCTTAAGATTTGGTTCCCGTTTGTATGATAATAGGGGTAGATCAAAGAAGATGTCACGATTATTGGGGTCGAGTTGGATTAGTGGCAGATGGCGATAAAGAATTGTCTTAACCATCTGACCATTTGGGTGAAAAGGAAGTATTAATTTAACTCCGTTATATGATGTTACAGGTTTTTTTTTTTCTGAATGCCTCATCGCGGCTCACAGATACGGTTAAATGCTTTCAGAAGGATATTTTCTGGATAGTGGCGATGATGAAAAAATTATAATAATTTGTTAAGACTGATCCATAAAGTTAGATTTTGAGAAAGCCTTTGACAGTGTCAACAGAGATGCACTGTGGAAAATCCTAAGATGGCATGGCCTCCCCCATAAAATAGTTAATGTAATCAAAGCCCTATACGAGGGTTTTCAGTGCAAAGTTATCTGTGGAGAACGTACCTCCAGCAGCTTTAGGGTACAAACAGGAGTGAAACAGGGATGTGTACTATCACCAACATTATTTATCTTGGCAGTAGACTGGTTAATGAAGGAGGCAACATCAGACAAACGCAGAGGATTACAATGGACCCTTGCACAGTGCTGGAGGACCTTGACTTTGTGGACGACATTTGTCTATTATCAAGCAGTCACAAAGATATGCAAGATAAAATAAACAAGCTAACTCAGAATGCAAACAACATAGGACTAAAGATCAACGTAGGAAAGACAAAGTTAATGAAGCAAAATGTGAACAACAGAAATGTACTCAGAGTAGATAGCAAGTTAGTGGAGGAGGTCAACGAATTTGTATACCTTGGCAGCAGGGTAGTAGAAAATGGAGACAGCACAGAGGACATCAACAGCAGACTTACTAGAGCAAACCAGGCTTTTGCAATGCTACAGACTATATGGAAATAAAAAAAAACTAAGCATAAATATGAAAATCAGGATATTTAAGAGTAATGTTCTAAGTGTACTACTCTATGGAAGTGAATGCTGGAAAATCACCAAAACCATAGAAAACAAGTTGAATTCTTTCCAGACTAAATGTTTACGAAGAATTAGAAAAATATTTTGGCCAAAAACCATAAGAAATAACATCTTATTAGCAGAAATGCAGATGAAACCACTGACAACAATTATTGAGGAAAGACGCTGGCGATGGTTGGGACATGTGTTCCGAATGACTGACAACTCACTACCAAAAATAGCACTAAGATGGACACCACAGGGGAAAAGAAGTAAGGGTAGACCAAAAGAGACATGGAGAAGAACAACAGAAAGGATGTTGAGCAATAGAGGGCTCACCTGGGCAAGAGCAGAAAAAAAGGCGAAGGACAGGCATTTGTGGAAAACCCTTGCGGAAGCCCCATGTGTCCTGGGCACTTAAGGTTCAGAGAGAGAGAGAGAGAGAGAGATCCATAAAGTCCAAGTTTTATCCTGACATAGGCGGCGAAGAGTATGGGATGGAGTTCTTTCAAGCTTCAGAATGAGAGGAAGTGTAAAGTAAATACATGTGGCTGTCGGTGGGCTTGTAAATCACATAAGTGACAAGCCTGCCTGTGCCAGTAGATATTTTAATGTCTAAAATAGTTGACAGACTTGTCAGAAATTTCATAGGTGAATTTGATTTTCTTATTAAGCAAGTTGGCGAATTCAACAAAGTTTTTCAGCTCATCCTCTGGCATGCTAGTGACTCCAGTGCCATCTGGGAATCTGCCAGTGTAGGTTTCCGATAATCTGACTTCAAGGAAACTCGTAAATAAGCATCCATACCTGAGACCCATGTTCGTTCCTATGGAGATACCACTGTTTTGGTCAAAGTATTCAGTTCAAAGGAATTTACCACCAGCTCTGCAAGTCTTATTATGGTGTCAGTGTGGGTGGTGGGGTGAGGGTCTTTATCAAGAAAATAACGGAGTCCCTCCTCATGGGGTATAGAGGTGTAAAAGCAGAACACATCAAAGAGAAAGATTTGTTGGGAGAGTTTGATCACATCAAAAGTTCTTAAGGCGTGGTTGGTATCTTTCAAATAAGAGGGCAGTTTGTGTACTAGCTGCTGGAAAATGATGTCCAGATATAGTGGGGCATGAACACGCTGATACAAAGGGACGTCCAGGATGACCATGATATCACAGCTTTACTGCAGTGGCTTCGTGTGTAGTTATCTACTTACACACTAATTATTCGTGTATAGTTATATACTTACTGTGTATACTTATACACTAATTATTCATATATTCTTGTATGTGTATGTACACAAGTTTGTAAAATGTAATATTTTAAAATTCCCGTTTCCAAGATAATAAGACATGTTGGGGACACAGTGTTAGGCCCGCATTTCCCCGACCTTCGGCGCCTGAAAGTCTGGTATGCTCAGTGTCACGCCTGACCGCATTTACCTTCCCAGATTTCTCAGGTACCAATTGTAAAAATGTACATTTACAAATTGCATACACCTAAGCTAATCCAAAAGAAACATGTAAAATATACAGGTTACTGAAGGAGAATGAATGAAACTTTGCGTGTAGGACCTATTTTCTAAGTTTGTCAAGACATTCACGACGGAAGAGCTCCATAATTCTTGTCTGTCAAGAGGCATAACCTACTCTCTGGGGGATGTAGTTTAACGCTCTCAAATTACCTGTACTGTCTAGTGCACACCTTGATCTGGTTGTTTGCCACCTAACCTTCGTCTCGTTCAATCACTGGCACATCACTCTTGAATGTCGGGTACATACTTGAGGTTTTGTATGTCGCTATTATGGAACAGTTAGCAGGGAAAGCACTTGTTTTCACACATGTTTTCATGATGAAGCCTATTATGTTTACTGTATAACACCTGAACGCACACTGTAACTAGTTTGTAAATCATTGATCTTATTTTTGTGTAAATTTCCCCTAGGATTTGTAAACAAAGCAATATGAGTGTAACACGTGTATGTCTTCAATAGTACGCGGTAACTGACAAGAGAAATGTGTCTTTTGTTTGCATGTTACTGGTAAATGAGAGAGCTGACAATGTGAACATCCGGACATTCCATCTTTAAAATAAAGATAAGATCAGGTCTTGCCATTATTTCATCTCTCTCCATTATTGTCTGCCCCTCCTTTGACTTCAAAGATGGCAAGATGGAGCGAATACATTAGAGAACTCTATGAAGACAGTAGAAGCGAAATAGATATACGAAATAATAATGAAGGGCCTCACATATTAAAAGCAGAAGTGGAAGAAGACATCAAACACATGAAAAACAACAAAGCACCAGGACCAGATAAAATCACCAAGAAGAAGTGGAAGCATTAGGAGAACTTGGCATAGAAATAATTACCAGATTGCTGAATGACATATATAAAAGTAACTATGTCCCATCAGACCTTTTGCAGTGAGTTTTCATTGCCCTACCAAAGAAACAAGGTGCAGTTGAATGCAAATACCGTCGAACTATTAGTCTTATAAGTCATGTTACCGAAATCCTGCTTCGTATTGTCATGAGAAGAGTCAGGGGCAAAATAAAACCAGAAATCTTCGAAGGAAAAGGTACAAGTAATGCCATATATATATATATATATATATATATATATATAGAACATTGACGGAGAGATCACTAGAAGTAAAGACGGACCTATACTCGTGCTTCACAGACTACTTTAAAGCATTTGATAAAGTGAGACACACAGAAATTATAAGAATGCTGGAAGACATCAACATAGATGGGAAAGATCTGAAACTTATCAAAACCATATATTGGCAGCAATCAGCAGCAATGAGTGTTGAGAACCAAATAGGAGCATTCCAAGACATATGACTGGGAATGAGACAAGGATGTGTTCTATCTCCTGACCTCTTCTCTTTGTACAGCGAAAACATAATGAGAAATATAGAGAACATGCCAGGAATATCAACTGGCGGGTACAACCTTAACAACTTAAGATATGCAGACGACACAGTTCTGATTGCTGAAAGTGAAGGGGAGCTACAGACTCTTCTGGACATCGTGGTTCGTGAAAGTAAAAGTAAAGGTCTCAGCCTGAACAGAAAGAAGACTGAAGTGATGGTTATCTCAAAGAAAAGAATACCACCAAAATATAACATTGCCACTGATGGCACAAATCTGAAAAAAGTTGATAGATTCAAGTACTTAGGAACTTCTTCTTCTTTCTTCGTTCGCACTGTCTGTCTATATCTGCAGTCCTGTCTCTTGGATAAATTTCACTGTTTTTTGTAATTCATGTATGGAACCATAGAGCTTATCTTCTTTAGTGGTTTCACTGGGCCAGTAATTATTTCTCAGTGACTCGTAGTTGATGCAGTTCTGGAGGATATGTTCCACAGTTTGGGGCACCTGGGCACATGTACACAGATTAGTAGTACCAACCTTAAACTTTGTATACATATGACTTCGGAGTCGGCTGTGTCCTGTTCGGAGACGGAAGATGGTGACTTGTTCCTTTCTGTTTAGCATGTGATAGTCATCATGTGGTGGTGTTTGGGCTTCCTGTAGGTTTTTATCATGCTTTTCTTCTGATTATAAGTGATTGGTATGTCTGGTTGCTCCATTTCAGTGCTCTCTTTGGCCAGTTGGTCAGCTTTCTCATTGCCTGGTATCCCACAGTGGGAGGGAATCCATTGCAAAGTGACTCCATGTTGTAAGCCAATTTTTGACAAGGCATCCTTAAGGTCTGGTAGTTTGTTGCACTGAAGAGCCTCCAGTACTGATCTTGCATCTGTGAGAATTACTACAGGACATATATCAATTCTGGAGTCTGATAGTTTTTCAATTGCAGCAATAATTGCCCTAACTTCTGCATCAAAGTTGTTGCAGTATTTACCAGTGGGTATGGAAATCTTGTCAATGGTGTTGTTTGGATATTCAATATATGCTCCTGCCCCTCCATTCTTTATGGCATTATGTGCAGATCCATCTGTATACACACGTATCCAGGTGTCACATGGATATTTGTCATCTAGAACACTAAGTGTGGCTGTTGATCTTACAAGACTACTCTGCATCTCACCATTCTGCACACCTTTCACTTCAGTCTGAATAGATATTTGTGTACAATCTGCTTCTTTCCATGGTGTATGCTCTGGTACAGATGATAATGGAGCGACTACAGTTGGAAGGTCGGGTATCAGCTTACGCATACGCTTGGCCTGATGAATGAAGCTGCTTCTTTTAAGCCGTCCTAATGCCAAGTTATTGAATCTCTCCTTCAGGGGATGGCTTACAGAGCTAAGGAATTTTTCTCCCATGGTCATGACCTTTGTGTCTCTACGTTCCTTTAGCGGTTGAACACCAACTATTTTCTGCATTTCTACTATTGGTGTGGACCTCATGGCACCTGTGATAATCCGTAGTGACTGATTTTGAACCTTGTCTAGATTATGCAGCGTAGTGTTTGATGCTGTGCACCAAGATGTTGAGCCATATTCTAAATGTGGTAGAATACTTTGCTGATATACATTCTTGAGGATTCTTTCACTAGCTCCCCATGTGGTTCCACTCAATTTTCTTAATATGGCTAGTTTTCTTCTGGCTTTTGCTTCTGCACTGTTGATGTGTTGCTTCCACGTCAGTTTTGAGTCAAGAGTCACTCCTAAGTAAGTGGGTTGGTTGTCCATCCTTAAGGTATTTCATTTACAAAGATCTTAACCTGCTTTCTGTTTAGATGAGAGGGTGAACAGAGTGGTACTTGATTTCTCTGTGTTGATACTTACACACCATTTGTTTGTCCATGATGTCAAGATGTCTGCTGCTCTTTGGAGTCTCTGTGTAGCAACTGTCGCATATTCATCTGTACACCACATGACCAGATCATCTGCATACAGTGCCGCTTTGATTCCATAGGGAAGTTCCTTGACCAGGTCATTAATGAATACAAGGAATAGTGTAGGCGAAAGGACTCCTCCTTGTGGTACACCGTGTCGCAGAAGTACTTTCTGGCTGTTGTGTCCATCCATTACTACTCTAGCTCTTCTATTGTGTAAATAGGACTTTATCCAGTTGTACAGTGTCTTCCATTCACATTGCAGTTTCTTAGTTTCCACAGCAGACCTTTTTTCCATACTTTATCAAAGGCTTTCTTCAGGTCTATCCACGCTGCTAGTACAAGGTTTTTCTCTTGGAATGCATCCTCAATCTCTTGAGAGAGATAGGTCACTTGATCTTCCGTACTGTAGTACTGCCTAAATCCTGCTTGTTGTGGAACGAGAAGGTTTTCACTTTCTAGGTACCATTTTAGCCTCAGGTCAATGATGCGTTCCATCGTTTTGCATAGGCAGCTAGTGAGACTGATTGGCCTGTAGCTGGAGGCAGTATCACTGTTTTTCCCTGGATTTAGCAGTGGTACCATGCTTGCTTCCTTCCAGATTTGTACTTAGGAACGATTATAACAACTGATGGGAAATGTCACAACGAAATAAAAAGTAGACGTGCTCAGGCCAAGTCAGCATTCCAGACAATGAGACACATCTTGTGCAACAGATCCATATCAATGGAAACAAGATTTCGAGTACTTAAATGTTACATAGAGTCAATTTTGTTTTATGGATGTGAAGCATGGTCCATGAATAAGAGAGTACAGTGAGAAAAGGAGGCCATGGAAATGTGGTTCATTAGAAGGATGTTAAGGGTACCATGGACAGCCAAGAAAACCAATGAAGAAGTCTTAAGAGAGGCTGGAATTAAAAAGCAAATTATAGCAAAGATCAGAAGCAGACAAGCGAGATTTATAGGACATTTTCTGAGAAGAGGAAAATTGGAACACACTGTGACAACTAGAAAAAATGAAGGAAGAAGAGAGAGAAGTTACTGGATGGGCCGTCAGTGTGGCTAGGAAGAAAGTCACTGGCGGATCTCATAATCAACGCAAAAGACAGGGAATTGTGAAGAGAAATGATCGCCTACGCCACGCGGCACGGCACTTGAATTGAAGATCAGGTAATATGAGACTTGCTTTTCCTTGAGCTGCCACGTCTGTGTATCCACACGTTACTAAAAATAAATCAAAACAAGAAATGGATGTCTCCCTAATACTGCTGCCATTGCTTGTAGCGGTTATAAGCCTTAAATATTTTATCGCTACAGAAATAAAGCGAAGGTTTTTTTTTTGCTTGTAATATACTGTTAAGTTTTTTATGTACTGTTAAATTTTTATGTACCGTTAAGTTTTTATATACTGTGTACTGTTAATTGTTAAGTTTTGACTGTTCCAACTTGTTTGTCTTGCAAAATCTGACGCCATCTTGACAAATGTCTTTAATTAATCACTAAAAAGTATCAGATCAGAATAAACAACAAAGTTTTTTTGTTTTATTTATTGTAAAAGAATTATTCATGATTAGAATGGACGCACTAAGAAGTAAAATATTATTTAAATTATGACATACGTCAGTGTTAATATCAAAATGTGTACTCAGCAAACTGAGACTGCATATTAAATTTTATCTAATATTCAGATAAGCCTCAGTTTGTTTGATTACAAAATTTTAATATTCAGATAAGCCCCAGTTTATTCGATTTCAAAATTTCATCTGGAATCACCATTTTCTCATCAGTTTTATTCATCTTTTACTTTCCAGTATGTTAATTCTAATAAAGGAAAGCAAATTATTTTTCTGTTCATTGTTTATTCATGATTTAATTTTTATACAACTCAGACCAATTTACCACACAGAGTTTTTATGTAACCCAGACCAGTTTACCACACAAATTTTGTATACATATAAGACCAATTTAAAACACAGAGACTACCATCCATACCACCACATGCTAGCCTCCATTTATAAGACAAACCATACACTGCATATTGTTTACAATTCATAAAACTAACCACTTCGCTTCACTATACCTACCACCTACTGAACTGACAATACTGTCTCATTACGACTACTGACTGCTGGACTGACCATGTAACAACATGTTGACCACTGTCTCCTGGACTGACCATGTAGCAACATGTTGACCACTGTCTCCTGGACTGACCATGTAACAATATGTTGACCACTGTCTCCTGGACTGATCAGGTAACTGTAAACTGTAAAAAAGGGGCATAGCTCTTCTGTTGGTCCTTTGGAGCGGCCTCGTTACACTCGGGGCCCACCCGCACGTGTCCGGCCGTTGTCATCAAGATCTCCTTCAGTGTTTTTAGGGAGATGGCACCAATGTTGTGTTGTTTGTGTGCTGCCCATTTAGTTGGGATTTGCAACCTCTGCCCTTGGTTACGTGTAATGCATTGAGTCGTGTGTGACAGGTACTTTGGAGGAAGCTGCTTTGCATTTGTTAATTTGCTAGTGTTGCTTGATGGATTTTTATAGGTCCCATTTGTCCATTTTGATGAGGCTATGACTTTTCAACTTGTCAGTTATACTGTCTCTGTCTGTCTGTCTATCTGTCTGTCTCTGTCTGTTTGTGTCTGTCTCTCTGTCTGTTTGTCTCTGTTTGTCTGTCTGTCTCTCTCTGTCTGTCTGTCTTTCTGTCTCTGTCTGTCTGTCTCTCTTTATCTTGCTTTCTCGCTCGTTCTCTCTCATCCTCCTCTTCGTTGTTTTCCTTGCTCTGTGTCTCTCCCAAGAGATAATCTAGAGATTATAAGGGTCTTGCAAGGGTACATAATGGGAACAAGAAAGAGAGGAAGACCACGGCGAAGATGGCTGCAAGACATCGTTGATAATCTGCAAATGGATGCATCAGCAGCAGGGCATCTTGCTTACTACCGAGAGGCCTACAAGAGAGCTGTTAGGGATGCAAAGTTCCGCAAGGGACATACAAATGACTGATTAACTGACTGATGTCTCTCCCAGAGTAGTCTTTACAGTAGTCTGAGCAGTAGTTTGATAGATATTATGAGTGGGGGAGTAATTTCTTGCATTCTTGTAGCTATTTCCTTTCCTGAGCGTGTGGGCAAGAGTGAAAAGCAACAAGCTGATCATTTCAACTTTGTCTCCGTCTTAATCATAGTTGTTGTACACACAGCATATTTGTCTCCGTCTTAATCATGTTTGCTGTACACACAGAACATTTGTCTCCGTCTTAATCATGTTTGTTGTACACACAGCATATTTGTCTCCGTCTTAATCATGTTTGCTGTACACACAGCATATTTGTCTCCGTCTTAATCATGTTTGTTGTACACACAGCATATTTGTCTCCGTCTTAATCATAATTATTGTACACACAGCATATTTGTCTCCGTCTTAATCATGTTTGCTGTACACACAGCATATTTGTCTCCGTCTTAATCATGTTTGCTGTACACACAACATATTTGTCTTCGTCTTAATCATGTTTGCTGTACACACAGCATATTTGTCTCCGTCTTAATCATGTTTGTACACACAGTATATCTGTACTGTCTGATGTAGAATGCTTGCAACAGAGAAACTGTTTCGTTATAAAGGCCAGAATGTCAGACGAGACTGTGTGCCCGACTCTCAGAAGAGACTGTGTGCCCGACTCTCAGAAGAGACTGTGTGCCCGACTCTCAGAAGAGACTGTGTGCCCGACTCTCAGAAGAGACTGTGTGCCCGACTCTCAGAAGAGACTGTGTGCCCGACTCTCAGAAGAGACTGTGTGCCCGACTCTCAGATGAGACTGTGTGCCCGACTCTTCACCATGTGCAAAAAAGTTCAGTCAGTCAGTCAATCAGTCTCACTCTTTCTTACTCTCCCTCGCCCAAACCTCTCTCTTTCTCTCTCTCTCTCTCTCTCTCTTTCTCTCTTAGACCCAATCATTCCTGCCACACAGCTCTTACCAAAATGACAGAAAACTGGTTAGTAAACATAAATGACGACAGACTATGTGGTGCCATCTTTGTCGACTTTAAAAAGGCATTTGATATGACTGACCACGATATTCTTGTAAGAAAAATAAAGACTTATAGACTGCACCCTGACCTAATAAAATTAATTGCATCGTTTCTTTCAGACAGACAACAGGTAGTATTCTTCAACAATTCTCTATCAAATTCTGCTAAAGTTGACACTGGTGTTCCGCAAGGTTCTATTCTAGGCCCGTTGCTCTTTGCTATCTATATCAATGATCTTCCACTTCATCTTAAACACTCTTCTTGTGACCTTTTTGCCGATGATTGCACAGTCTACACCAGTGACTACGATTGTGTTAATTTAGAATCAACTCTTCAGGTCGAGTTATACAATTTAATTGGATGGAGCAAAAATAATGGCATGATTATAAACACCAATAAAACAAAATCAATGCTCATAACAACAAGACAGAAACTACAAAACGCAACAAAAACAACACTTCGGCTTTGTACAGAAACATCACAGATAGAAAACGTTAGCGAGCACAAAACACTAGGTCTTATTATTGACCAACATCTGACCTGGAACTCTCATGTGCAATGTCTAACAAAACTCATCGCACAAAAAGTATACCAATTAGCTACAATTAAGCACTTCATAGATCAAGACACTAGGAAGACATACTACATAGCTCATATACAAACACATTTAGACTACTGCTCAACAGTTTGGGATGGTTGCTCAGTGTCAAATACAAAGAGGCTTTGCTCTCTCCAAAAGCGAGCAGTAAAGCTTATTAGTGACAAAGATCAAGCACAAACAACTAATCATCACAAACGTATCAAAATACTACCTCTTAAGAACAGGTTCCTCTTCAACAAAGCCAAGTTAGTACATCAAATTCTTTCACGGCATGCCCCGCCTTATCTATGGAACCTGTTTAAATTTAGCCCAAAGTGCAGCCAACGCTTGAACAACATATGTCTTCCAAAACCTAGACTTGATCTTTACAAGAAAAGCTTTAGTTATTCTGCTGCTCATCTTTGGAATACCCTCCCATCCTATATAAAAAATATAAATTATACTCCTTCCTACTACAAGCTTTCCCAATATCTGTTTGATGTCGACTACATGCCTCCATGAATTATAAAACTTAAAAGTTATCTTAAGCTGCTCTTACAGACACCGAATACAATTAATTGTTTTCTGAATAGTCCCGAAAAATTTGTTTAGTAGATAGTTATTTATAATGTATGTAGTTACTTCTGTACTGAGTGAATGTTTAAGAGCGAAACGTAAATGTTATATTTTATTTTATGTCTCTCAGATTCAATGTTAGTTATGTTTGTTATATGAACAGCATATTTGTAGAATGTCTGGAATAGAGTGAAAGATGTATGATAAAGGGCAGAATGTCAGACGGGCCTGCGTCCCCAATTCTTAACCCTTTTGAAATAAAGATCAATCAATCAATCAATCAATCTCTCTCTCTCTCTCTCTCTCTCTCTCTCTCTCTCTCTCTCTTCACATCACTGTGTCACTGGATTGTTAAAACATTTCAAATGTCCAACATTTCTTGACAGTATTTCCATGTACAACTGTTTTGACTCAATCTTGCATTCTGTTTTTGTTTCCATTTTATCTCGCCTTGTTTGTCATGTTCGGTAATGGCATATTTTATTTTCCCAGTGCCTGTCTGTCTGTTTCGCTCTAACATCCACGGAATAAAATCAAACTATGTTCACATTACCACGTGAGAGTACATCACATGATGATATGTCTTGCCTGGGAAGAGTCAGGTTTTCCCCATAAAATCAATGTGGCCAGAGAAAAGCGCTCTTCACCCGATTGGAGAAGGGAAGTAGAAAGAAATGCGTGTATGATCATTTTAAGAAGTATTAAGTACAATCTAGAGATGGGGGAGGTGGGTGAGGGGAAGGGGGAGGTAAATATTAGGAAATGAAACCTAAGCGTGAGTGTTTGTTTGAGTGTTTGTGTGTGTTTGTGTGTGTGAAGAGAGACAGTGACATAAACACGGCGAAACACTGAAGTTAAATACTAGAATTGTAGTGAAACACTGAAGTTAGATACTGGAGTTGTAGTGAAACACTGAAGTTAAATACTGGAGTTGTAGTGAAACACTGAAGTTAAATACTGGAGTTGTAGTGAAACACTGAAGTTAAATACTGGAGTTGTAGTGAAACACTGAAGTTAAATACTGGAGTTGTAGTGAAACACTGAAGTTAAATACTGGAGTTGTAGTGAAACACTGAAGTTAAATACTGGAGTTGTAGTGAAACACTGAAGTTAAATACTGGAGTTGTAGTGAAACACTGAAGTTAAATACTAGAGTTGTAGTGAAACACTGAAGTTAAATACTGGAGTTGTAGTGAAACACTGAAGTTAAATACTATAGTTGTAGTGAAACATTCATTCATTCATTCATTCATTTGCATGTCCCTTGCGGAACTTTGCCTCCCAAACAGCACTCCTGTAGGCCTCTCGGATGTGAGCAAGATGGCCTGCTGCTGTTGCATCCATTTCCAGATCGTCAACGATGTCTTGCAGCCATCTTCGTCTTGGTCTTCCTCTTTTTCTTTTTCCCATTATGTATCCTTCCAATACGGTCTTCTCTAAATTATCATGACGTTTAATGTGTCCAAAATATTTAAGTTTTCTCTCTTTAATCCTCTTCATTAGCCAGCCTTCTTCAATATTAAGCTCTTGTAGTATAGATATATTTGTTCTTTTTTGTGTCCACGATATTTGGAGAACTCTTCTGTAGCATTTACATTCAAAGGCATTTATGTGTTTCTCAGCTGTTTTGTTAAGTGTCCAGGTCTCACAGGCATATGTTGCTATGGGAAAGATGCATGTCCTTAAAAATCTTATTTTTGTGGTTCTGTCTGCTCCTCTCCACAGATTCTTTATTTGTTTTACTTTCTGAAGAGCGATAGATGTCCTCCTTTTAATTTCCCTCATTGTATCTCCATTATTAGTTAGTAGCTATCCAAGATATTCAAAACTCTCCACTTCTTCCAGTTTTTCCTCATTGATACATATTTCAGTTGCCTTGTTTGTTTTGTCAGTTGTCATCAATTTAGTTTTATTTGTAGTGAAACACTGAAGTTAAATAATGGAGTTGTAGTGAAACACTGAAGTGACAGAGAGACACTGGAGTTATAGAGAAACACTAGAGTTATAGGGAAACACTAGAGTTATAGGGAAACACTAAAGTTATAGGAAAACACTAGAGTTATAGCAAAACACTAGTTATACGTTGGAGTTATAAACACTGGAATTTTAGAGAAACACTGGAGTTGTGGTTAAACACTGGAGTTATAGAGAAACACTGGAGTTATAGAAAAAAACTGAAGTTATAGAAAAGCACCAAAATTGTAGAGAAACACTGGAGATAGAGAAACACTAGTTATAGTGAAACACTGGAGTTATAGAGAAACACTGGAGATAGAGAAACACTGGAGTTATAGAGAAACACTGAAGATAGAGAAACACTGGAGTTGTAGTTAAACACTGGAGTTATAGAGAAACACTGAAGATAGAGAAACACTGGAGTTATAGAGAAACACTGGAGTTATAGAGAAACACTGGAGTTATAGAGAAACACTGGAGTTATGGTGAAACACTGGAGTTATAGAGAAACACTGGAGTTGTAGTTAAACACTGGAGTTATGGTGAAACACTGGAGTTATAGAGAAACACTGGAGTTATAGAGAAACACTGGAGTTATAGTGATACACTGGGGTTATGGATAAACACTGGAGTTATGGTGAAACACTGGAGTTATAGAGAAACAAACACTGGAATTATGGTGAAACACTGGAGTTATGGTGAAACACTGGACTTATAGAGAAACACTGGAGTTATGGTGAAACACTGGAGTTATGGTGAAACACTGGAGTTATAGAGAAACACTGGAATTATGGTGAAACACTGGAGTTATGGTGAAACACTGGAGTTATAGAGAAACACTGGAGTTATGGTGAAACACTGGAGTTATAGAGAAACACTGGAGTTATGGTGAAACACTGAAGTTATAGAGAAACACTGGAGTTATATGGAAACACTGGAGTTATAGACAAACACTGGAGTAACAGATAAACACTGGAGTTATGGTGAAACACTGGAGTTATGGTGAAACACTGGAGTTATAGAGAAACACTGGAGTTATAGAGAAACACTGGAGTAACAGAGAAACACTGGAGTTATAGAGAAACACTGGAGTTATAGAGAAACACTGGAGTTATAGAGACACACTAAAATTTGTAGAGAAACACTAAAATTTGTAGAGAAACACTGAAGTTATAGAAAAACAGTAAAATGTATAGAGAAACACTAAAATTTGGAGAGAAATACTGAAGATACAGAAAAACACTGAAGTTGTAGAGAAAAACTTCTTCTTAATCTTCTGCGTTCGAGGTTGTTGGTCACATCAGATCTTGATCCCTGTCGACATGGCAAAGCCCGCAGTCCTCTCCAGATCCTGACAGAAGCTCCAAAGCTTTTGCCACGAGCTTGTGTCTTCTAGCCATGTCTCACGCTTCAGGTCTATGGTTTGGGCAATCTTGAAGGATAAGTTCTAGAGTCTGGACTCCACTGCCGCATGAACACTCGTCTGTGTGAGACATTTTAAGTCGATGTAGGTGGCTTAGTAGTCTGCAGTGGCTTGTCCTTAGGCGGAAGAGGATGGTTTGCTGATATTGGTGTATTGGATCTGGTAGAGAAACACAGAAGTCGTAGAAAAACACTAACATTTGTAGAGAAACACTGAAGTTGTAGAGAAACACTGAAGTTATAGAGAAACACTAAAATTTGTAGAGAAATACTGAAGTTGTAGAGAAACACTGAAGTTGTAGAGAAACACTAAAATTTGTAGAGAAACACTAAAGTTGTAGAGAAACACTGAAGTTGTAGAGAAACACTGAAGTTGTAGAGAAACACTAAAATTTGTAGAGAAACACTAAAGTTGTAGAGAAACACTAAAATTTGTAGAGAAACACTGAAGTTATAGAGAAACACTAAAATTTGTAGAGAAACACTGAAGTTGTAGAGAAACACTGAAGTTATAGAGAAACACTAAAATTTGTAGAGAAACACTGAAGTTGTAGAGAAACACTGAAGTTATAGAAAATCACTGAAGTTGTAGAGAAACACTGAAGTTGTAGAGAAACACTGAAGTTATAGAAAAACACTGAAGTTATAGAGAAACACTAAAATTTGTAGAGAAACACTGAAGTTGTAGAGAAAAACTGAAGTTGTGGAAAAACACTGAAGTTGTAAAAATTAGAGTTGCAGAAACATTGGAATGAGAGAGTGCGACAGATTGCATGGGAATGAAAGAAGGAAGTATTTCATATTATTTAGAAAGTAATCATACAGACGAGTAATGTGTCATTTGTTTTAGAAAACAGCACTTTTGGCTTTGAAAGAGAGAGAGAGAGAGAGAGAGAGAGAGAGAGAAGAGAGAGAGAGACAGTTCATCTGAAAGTACCCTGCACTGTAAAAATGTTTTCTGAATTTCAAATAATTGACATAGTTTAGAAGAACTATAGGAACCCAGCTTACATATTTAACTTTGTCCATACACAAAGAAGGACAAATTTGAACACACTGTGTAGTTGAAACACGTAAAAGGCCATTATCTACTGTAATGAGAAGAATATAATGAACTTACGCTGACCGTTCAGATTCTGAATATAGTATGCTTTACAAATCCAACATTCACTGCCATTCTTAGACCAGCTTGACTTCGGTGTGAACGAGACATGTTCTCCTAACAACAGCAGTTCGTGTAAGCAGTGGCTTTAACAATCGCTTGAAAATCATCTTTTAAAAAAGTCATCAGAAAACTGCAGAAACATAAATGTTAAATAAATAATCGCATAATGTAAGCAACTTTCTTGTTTGTGCGAAGTGTTAAAAAAACGTTTTAAAAATTACTTCAAAAGAGACAAGATTAATTGAGGAAACAATGACAAAATGATTGGATGAAACAATGGTAGGACTACTGGAAGAAACAATGGTAGGACTATTGGAAGAAACAACTGTAGGACTATTGGAAGAAACAATGGTAGGACTATTGGAAGAAACAATGGTAGGACTATTAGAAGAAACAATGGTAGGACTATTGGAAGAAACAATGGTAGGACTATTGGACGAAACAATGGTAGGACTATTGGAAGAAACAAAGGAAGGACTATTGGAAGAAACAAAGGTAGGACTATTGGACGAAACAATGTTGCGAAGTGTTTTATTTTACAATTAATGACATTTGTCTATTATCAAGCAGTCACAAAGATATGCAAGATAAAATAAACAAGCTAACTCAGAATGCAAACAACATAGGACTAAAGATCAACGTAGGAAAGACAAAGTTAATGAAGCAAAATGTGAACAACAGAAATGTACTCAGAGTAGATAACAAGTTAGTGGAGGAGGTAAACGGAATTGTATACCTTGGCAGCAGAGTAGTAGAAAATGGAGACAGCACAGAGGACATCAACAGCAGACTTACTAGAGCAAACCAGGCTTTTGCAATGCTGCAGAATATAGGGAAATAAAAAAAACTAAGCATAAATATGAAAATCAGGATATTTAAGAGTAATGTTCTAAGTGTACTATTCTATGGAAGTGAATGCTGGAAAATCACCAAAACCATAGAAAACAAGTTGAATTCTTTCCAGACTAAATGTTTACGAAGAATTAGAAAACTATTTTGGCCAAACACTATAAGAAATAACATCTTATTAGCAGAAATGCAGATGAAGCCACTGACAACAATTATTGAGGAAAGACGCTGGCAATGGTTGGGACATGTGCTCCGAATGACTGACAACTCACTACCAAAAATAGCACTAAGATGGACACCACAGGGGAGCAGAAGTAAGGGTAGACCAAAAGAGACATGGAGAAGAACAACAGAAAGGATGTTGAGCAATAGAGGGCTCACCTGGGCAAGAGCAGAAAAAAAGGCGAAGGACAGGCATTTGTGGAAAACCCTTGCGGAAGCCCCATGTCCCCTGGGCACTTAAGGTTCAGAGAGAGAGGAGACGTTAACCACGGACAGATTTTGGCCTAGCCACATGAAAACAATAAATACACTAAATCTATCTATCTATCTATCTATCTATCTATCTATCTATCTATCTATCTATCTTTCTATCTATCTATCTATCTATCTATCTATCTATCTATCTATCTATCTATCTATCTGTCATCACTATCTAAACCTCTTGAAAAACATATACAAAAGTTAACACTGCTCCACATGCAAGAAAATAATCTACTAATAGACAGTCAGTCAGGTTTTAGACCAAATTACTCCTGCCACACAGCATTAACTAAAGTGACAGAAAGCTGGCTGTCTAATATAAATGATGACAAATTGTGTGGTGCTGTCTTTGTTGATTTTAAGAAAGCCTTCGATATGATTGATCATGAAATTCTTGCAAAAAAGCTGGAAGGCTATAGATTACACCCTGACCTAACAAAATGTATTACATCTTTTCTCTCAGGTAGAAAACAAGTAGTTTGCTTTAGAAACAAAATATCTGGCTCGTCTGTGGTTGATACCGGTATTCCTCAAGGCTCCATTCTAGGTCCTCTTCTCTTTGCTATCTATATTAACGACCTACCACTACATTTAAAGCACTCTTCATGTGATCTTTTTGCTGACGACTGTACTGTTTACAATAGTGACTATGACATCAATAAACTACAGACAACGCTCCAAAATGATATAAACAGTTTGATTAAATGGAGTAATAAAAATGGTATGTTGATAAACACCAACAAAACAAAATCCATGCTCATCACTACAAGACAGAAACTGCAGAATGCAACAAAAACTTCACTACAGCTTTGTGCTGGGACTAAAGCAATAGAAAATGTTCATGAACATAAAACCCTAGGACTCATCATTGATCAGCATTTAACTTGGAATTCTCACGTACATAACCTAACAAATTTGATTGCACAGAAAGTTTACCAATTAGCCAAAATTAAACACTTTATCGATAAAGACACAAGAAAAATATACTATATATCACACATACAAACACACTTAGATTACTGTTCCACAATCTGGGATGGATGCTCAGTCTCAAACACAAAAAGGCTCCACTCACTTCACAAGCGAGCATTAAATCTTATTTGTGACAAACACCCAGTACAGACTGTTGATCAGCACAAACAACTTAAAATTCTACCCTTCAAAAATAGAATCATTTTTAACAAAGTTAAGTTTGTTCACAGAATTCTGTCGCACAATGCTCCGCCTTACTTGTGATCACTATTTACGTACAACACTAAGCATAGCCAGCGTTTAAAAAACTGTCTTCTTCCTAAACCCAGGATTGATCTGTACAAGAAAAGCCTTGCATACTCTGCAGTGCAGCTCTTGAACACCCTCCACTACAATTTAAAATCCATTGGTAATACTTCATCCTTTAACTCAAACCTGTTTCATTATTTACTTGCTTGTAATTATATGCCTCCATAAAATAACCAGCACTCCCACAACACATGGCTCGTAAACCATCAAGTACTTCAATGACATAGTTAGAAAAGCAACTTGTTAGATATTTGTAACAGAATAACAATTCTGTACAGAGTGTATTGTGTATAGCCCTGTAGTTGTGGTCTGGTAGACCACAACTCATCGCCGTGTGCCAAGCACGTGGTTCGAGAAAATTCGAAGTCATGTGGTTGAGTTGAGCGGGAGGTATGCATGGGCTGAGAAAGTGAGTCTTTGGTTAGAATGTGTTAGAGAAAGGTTGTGTGATTGACTCTAGAATGTGGTAGAGAGAGCCTTACTTGTTTGTTGTAGCAGGAGCTTTATTGGGTTATGATGTAGGAAGAATTTTAATAGTTTTATTGCAGATTGGAATCTCGTTTAGGAAGAGTTTCTATCATTGGCAATTTGTTGGTAGTGAGATGGAAGAATTAGTTTTTTCCCTGTGTTGGTTGAGGTTATGTTGATAATGTTGTAAGTATTGATTTTTTGTGTGTATAGTACATTATAAGGTTTCCACCCATATGACGTAGAGTTCGCTCACGCCGGGCACTGTTAATGTAATTCTTGTTCAGCCTGATGGCTATGTTTCCATCATTCATGATTTCACCCTTATTTTGTCCATTAATAAATGTGCGTGGTCTGATGAAATACTACATCAATTGGCTTTGTTGGAATTCTCATTGTTGACCAGCTGTTTTGGTTGGAAGGCTGTCAAGTTATGTGAAGCTGTGTATTTGTATTATTTTGTGGAGTTGGAAGCCTGGGTGTCTTGTTGTATTTTCTCAGTGTATAATATAGAAAATTAGGTGATTGTTAGAACACCAACAACAAGAAGAAATGTATAAGTTCAAACTGTACTCCACAAGTAGGCAATGATCAATCCAGTAGAAAACCATTTTAGTTGGCGCCAATACTATTTCAAGGGTGCCTTAAAATATATAAATAGTCAAAACTATTACAGTGGTGCCGAATCAGGCCACTCGTCACGTCCAGTGTGTTTGTTTACACGTTGACCAGTTCATGCATGTTTTTTCTAGCCCACAGTTGTGTGTTGCTAGTATGTTTCTTCAGTGGTTTTCAAGTTTTTGGTTAGGGAGTTGTATTTTTGTTTAGTGTCAGAGACAGTTATAGTAGAAGTTGTTCAAAGCGGCGATGATGTCCAGCCTGCCCGAAAGTTTGGGCCACATGTAGTTCCTGGAGCCTACGCAGTGCAGCTACTGACGTTTACCTGTGCCTGCAATCAAGTCCAGTGAGCCTGAACTAGAATCCGGTGAGGAACCAGAGCGGTTTGTTCCCAGCGACATTGGAAACAGCTCTACCCAGACAGCCTTGATACTTCTCAACCAGCTCCACCCAGACAGGGGAGGTAACATGTTGTCAAATTAACTGTTTTCTGCATTTTCGGCAGTTACTTTGGGTCTTTAGCTTTACTGCAAGAAGGAACATTCTGAACATCGCTACTTGATGAACTTTTGCTAGGTTTCGCTTAAACGAGATTATTCGGCAGATAGACAGAAGTGGACACTTGTACATGGACAGTCGTTGGATGTGTTCTTTATTTGTGGTGTAGGATCAAGGACATTTTAGATTCACTTATATTTGGAATAGACATTCTAGGACATTCTTCTCTAGTGTCATTTTTGGACTTTATTGAACATTTAATTTAATGGTGATATTTGAGATAGTGCATAGAATTATTGCTGCTTTCCATTTAAGTTAGGACTTAGTAGTAGTTAGTTTAGTTAGTTCGTTGTATTGTATTTAATTGAATATTCTTGTCTATGTTTAATAGTTGGAAGGCATTAGTGCATGATAATGAATAATTGATATGCCATTGCTTTGAATAATTGTTGACATTACCTTATACGGTTGTATTGTATTGACTCAATTGTTATATACTGACAATAAGTAGAGTGCACTACAGATAGACGCACGATGGCTTCAGCTCCATCCACGTCAGATTTGCTGGAGTTATTACAAGATACCTTGTCCCAAGTCAGCAATGACTTGAGGTTTTCCCACGTCATGTCAGCTGTAGCAAAGTTCGACGGGGACCCAGCAAAACTGAAACCATGGCTGGATGAGATTAATAAGATTATAGACATACGGAATGCTGATGTGCCCAGTAAGAAGAACTTGGTGTATTTACGCACCACAGGTTCGCTGGCAGAGTTCGTCAAACAGCGTCTCCAGATTCAAGAGACATGGGAGGAGTTCGTATCTGTTTTATTGGCACGATATGGAGTGCTGCAGACTCCTCAGGAGGCCTGGCATACGCTAGCCTCTACTCGACAGTCTCCTGGAGAGTCCATTCAAGCGCTGGCTGATCGCATCAGTGAGGCAGCCAGAGTTGCTTACTCTGCGGCGGAATTGGTAACTCCGTTGGCGCAAAGGCAAATGGTGCAGTCGTTTGTAGATGCACTACTTTCTAGATCATTAAAATCAAAATTATTAAGAGATAAACCTGTTCTATTTTCACAGGCGGTGGACTTAGCCTTACACGAAAATGACCTCATGAAGTCGGTGAACCTTAGTTGTAGTTCCCGACAAGCTTTTATTTCAGGTTCTCGACCGACCAGTGAGGTGACGACACATAGAGAGTCTCCTTGTATGGATTCGCAGAGAGTACAGTTAGTCTCTCATCAGGAGAACTCTCGACGGACACCTTCACACTTCGAAGAAGGTAGGACAGACCACCAGAGGTCGAATACCAGGAAGGCTAGACCTGCGAGTACACTACCACAAGAAACTAGATCTTGTTATAACTGTGGAAAGAAAGGTCACATAGCCAGATTTTGTAGGCAGAGTGTGAGAAAAGATCGTGCACATTTAAACTGACAAGTCGGCGCATGAATAGCTCCAATGTGTCCGACCGTATCTTTACACCATCTAGGTCTGCCAAACAGTCAGTCTCATTTTCGCATGCTACACCATTACTCTCGGTGGCTGCGAATCCCCCGACTCCTACTTCTGTCCTTGTTTCTATTGGTACTTGTAGAATTAGAGCATTGTTAGACACAGGAACTAGTGTCTGTCTTATCAAGGATTCTGTATACAGATCCTTACGTTCTGCTCCTAAGCTCTTGCCAGCTAGAATTACTCTGCAGACTGTTACTGCAGCTTCCATGAGAGTACTTGGCAGAGTTTACTTACCTGTCTCTATTGCTGGAGTCACTGTTTCTCATTGCTTTTATGTGGTTCGCAACATGAACCGTTCCGCCATTCTGGGGCGTGATTTTTTGTCTCGTTCTGGTGCTATCATAGATTACAATTCTAATACACTAAACATACATAACAAGAAGATTCCTTTAGAGTTAGATGCACACACTGCTTCTATTCTTCGTGTCCAGCGTTCTTCTCTTCTTTCTCCACGTTCAGTCAATCTTATTCCTCTTAAACTGAAAGCCCAACCATATTTTCCCTCTGGAAATTCTTATATGGTTCAGGGTATTGAGACACCATTCTTACTGTCACAACCGGAGATAGAGCTGGTAGACTCAATATGTGAGCTCCACACTAATCGCTGTCCCGTGCTGACAGTAATCAATCATTCTAGTAAACACATCGAGATCAAGCGTGGATGTGTTTTAGGAAAATTGACACCACTCACACAGTCAGTTGACTCTATCCACCAAGATTCTGGTACTGAGGAGTCAACACCTGAAAGTCGTTCTGAGACTATCGTTCGACAAGTTCAGTGCCCTGATGTGCACAAGGACATAATATCCAGGTTGTTGACAAAGAACAAGGATGTCTTTGCCTTGACTGATTCCGAGATTTCGCATACCTCGACAGTGCAGATGGAGACTGATACAGGCGATCATCCGCCAATCTCCAGGAAACCCTACCGCACTCCGTTGGCGAGTAGAGAGGTGATAGAGAATGAGTCGAGAATATGTTGCGTGACGGAATAATTTCCCGCACGATCTCAGAGTGGTCATCACCAGTTGTGTTGGTGACTAAGAAGGATGGTACGCATCGTTTCTGTTGCGACTACCGTGCACTCAATGCTGTGACACGTTCATTGTCATATCCATTGCCACGCATTGAAGATATCCTGAGCACGATAGGAAAAGCCAAATTTTTCAGCACTTTGGATGCTCGATGTGGCTTTTGGTGCATTCCCTTGTCCAAAGACGCTCAGCAGAAGTCAGCTTTTAGCTGTCATCTGGGTTCTTTCTGTTTCAACTACATGAGCTTTGGTTTAAAAGGGGCACCATCTACCTTTGTCGCACTCATGGACACAGTATTACAAGGCTTAGGAAAGTTTGCACAAGCCTATATTGACGATATACTGGTGTTCACTGATGGAACGATAGAAGACCATGTTCGCGATCTCCAGGCGGTATTCAACCGGTTGCGCGAACACAAGGTCAAGCTAAAGCCATCAAAATGCCACTTTGCGGCATCTGAGACAAAGTATCTCGGTTATGTCATCAGCCAATCAGGCATATCTCCTGATCCTGAGAAGGTCAGAGCCATCGCCGAAATGCCGTCTCCTTTGAATGTGAAGGAGGTGCACTCTTTTCTGGGGACGTACAGTTACTATCGACGTTTCATTCCCCATTTTTCGGAGATTGTGGCTCCCATAGTAGACCTCACCAAGAAGGGTCATAGGTTCAAATGGTCTCCAGTCTGTCAAATGGCGTTCGAGTCTTTGAAGAATCGCCTTGCGAAGGTACCGCTTCTCTTGCATCCTGATTTGCATAAGCCACTTACATTGTATACAGATGCCTCCAATGTTGCGGTTGGAGCCTGTTTGGTGCAGACGGCTTCCACTTCTGATGGACTCTCAGTTGAAGAGCCATTATATTTCCTTTCGCAGAAGCTGTCGCGCTCTCAGACTAAGTGGTCTACTTTCATGGGAGAAGCGTATGCCGTCCATTACGCCACGCAGAAGTTGAGATATTTTCTGGCGAATAGACACTTCGTTGTGAAGACTGGCCATAGGCCCTTGGTGGATACATTCCTTAGTCGGCAGGAGATGTCAGACGTCAAGTTGCAGAGGTGGTTTGCTAACCTCCGCACCATGGACCTTCAGATGTTGTTTCATCCGGGTGCGCGGGAGAAAACGTTGGCAAGTTTCGATGGTGCCACTTCTGTATCAGTACCAGCTCATGTTCTTGATAGGGACGTTCCTCAGTCACAAGGATCTGAGACATGTGACGTCAAGTCAGTGAGCGTTGTGGAGGCCTATTCACAGGCAGAGCCCCAACTTGTAGTAGATTGCTCTGTGCAGACTGACTTGCCGTGTCCCTGTCAGCAGAAAGAGAGAGTAGAGAGGGCAACTAATACATTGTGTCCTATGGTTCAGGACGTCGCCATTAATGTATCGTTGCCTGGTGGGACCTTTCAGAGGCAGTATCAGCAAGATCGTTGTAGATCTTACTTGCCGCGTCCCATTAGACAGAGATTTTCTCTTCCGCCGCCTCCTCGTTTTGTTCCCAGGCTCCCACCATGGTACCTGAAGGAAACCCAGCAGAGAGTGGTCCCTAGGGCTCTCCCCTCAGACCACTATATGGAGGTGGATGCTTCCACCTCAGCAGTTCCCATGTCGGTGGATGATTTGCGACCTCGGCATAGGCGGAAGAAACGGAAGAGAGCCGATATCTGCCATCAGTCTCAGAAGGGACACTGTCCTCACACTGAAGATTATTTCCCTGAAGAGACTTCACCTAGTGCCGACTGCGATACAGAGATTGATCAGTTGTACGTCTCCGATCGTAAGCTCGTTGTGGCAATAGGGCAGATAATGGATACCGTGGACTTAGAAACGTTCACGATGAAAGATCTCCATAAAGTACTTGTGGAAAAGTTCCCACTATTGGAACTGGATGACAGGAAGCAGTTCATAGAACGTGTTGTGATCAACATATTAACTGCGCTTCATTCTACTGTATAGTTGGAAATCTATAGGGATTTCTAAAGAAAAGCACAATAGACACTAGTTGGGTAGTGTTCTTCAAAAAAAAAAAAGGAGTTCATCCTTTGCTTCTATCCTATTTCTATGGCAGTAGAAATAGATGGTGTAGTTCATAGAACTCATTATTAAAATGTTGTAAATATATGTATATTTATGTTTGCACCACAAAGGTTTAACGTACTTATTTTGTACAAATTGTGCGTGCACGAAATTTTTGTAGCTGCATAATCAGCTTTGATTGATTGTTATAGCTCACATTTAGTGAGAGTTTTCTGTAAAGGTTAGTAATTTTTGTTGCAGATATTTGATGGGCAAATATCTACTTTTAGGGGGTGGGGAGATATTCTGTAACAGAATAACAATTCTGTACAGAGTGTTTTGTATATAGCCCTGTAGTTGTGGTCTGGTAGACCACAACTCATCACCGTATGCCAAGCACGTGGTTCGAGAAAATTCGAAGTCACGTGGTTGAGTTGAGCGGGAGGTATGCATGGGCTGAGAAAGTGAGTCTTTGGTTAGAATGTGTTAGAGAAAGGTTGTGTGAATGACTCTAGAATGTGGTAGAGAGAGCCTTACTTGTTTGTTGTAGCAGGAGCTTTATTGGGTTATGATGTAGGAAGAATTTAATAGTTTTATTGCAGATTGGAATCTCGTTTAGGAAGAGTTTCTACCATTGGCAATTTGTTGGTAGTGAGAAGGAAGAATTAGTTTTTTCCCTGTGTTGGTTGAGGTTATGTTGATAATGTTGTAAGTATTGCTTTTTTTGTGTATAGTACATTGTAAGGTTTCCGCCCTTATGGCGTAGAGTTCGCTCACGCCGGGCACTGTTAATGTAATTCTTGTTCAGCCTGATGGCTATGTTTCCATCATTCATGATTTCACCCTCATTTTGTCCATTAATAAATGTGCGTGGTCTGATGATATACTACACCAATTGGCTTTGTTGGAATTCTCATTGTTGACCAGTTGTTTTGGTTGGAAGACTGTCAAGTTATGTTAAGCTGTTGTATTTGTATTATTTTGTGGAGTTGGAAGCCTGGGTGTCTTGTTGTATTTTCTCAGTGTATAATATAGAAAATTAGGTGATTGTTAGAACACCAACAACAAGAAGAAATGTATAAGTTCAAACTGTACTCCACAAGTAGACAATGATCAATCCAGTAGAAAACCATTTTAGTTGGCGCCAATACTATTTCAGGGGTGCCTTAAAATATATAAATAGTCAAAACTATTACATATTGTTAGAAATTATTTTAATGTTTGTTAAAAAAAACATATGTTAGAAGATCTGTATTTCCAATGCATTTTTGTTTATGTATATGTCTGCGTGTGTATGTATGCGTGAGTGCTATTTTATTAGATTAATTACTTCTTCTCTTTTACTTTGAATGTAGTAGTTAAATCTTACACTCTTTTGATATGTTTTTCCTAATTTAATTTGTATATTTGTACTAAATCAAGTGTGTGAGAAGAATGAAAGATGGAGTGATGAAGGGCAGAATGTAAGACGGGCCTGCGTGCCCAATTCTTTACCCTTTAAAAATAAAGATTATTCATTCATTCATTCATTCTATCTATCACTCTTCTTTTCATCAACTCAAGGCTGAGTTCTTGTCCTAGATACCTGGAACGTGGATTTAAGCGGCAGGGTGGGGAAGGTGGTATACTAAGACAACGATGTGAAAAGACAAGAGAAATATAAACATTCCATTTGTGAATCAGCGTCACTTTATATTCGCGGTACAGTCACAACCCCGGTACAGTCATAACCCTGTACAGTCATAACATCCGTACAGTCAGTGTGGTTGGGAGTGTAGACGGCAAATCCTGTTCTGTTTACATTATTGAACTGGTCACGTGTAAATCATCCGCTGGCTCAGCCTGTGCGTCTAGAAAATGTCACACAGATGTAGATGTGAATCTTTCACATGATAATGTCACTTATTACAAAATGACGGTAGAGATGCAAACTTTACATCGTATTATTCAGGTCGAGTATGAGCTGGACATTAAGGTTTAGTATGAACTGAATTACAGAACTGATTTCTTTCGAGCGTTTCAGAGTGATATATCCTGCTGGGGCAGGATATATTTTTAATTCCGCAACACAAGACACTTTACATGCAGAAAGTAACACAAAACACTTTACAGACAGAAAGTAACACTTTACAGACAGAAAGTAACGACACGCACTCTGTCATGGCTGCTCTTTCACAGATTATTGATCGCCTTCCCACGTTTTTTTTTTTTATAAATATTTGTGTTTCTCTGGAAAGTCCAGAGCCAACGAAACAGAAGAAGAGAAATAAAGAAACTGCTTGGGAAACCTGGAAGTAGAACAATCACGTGACACTTAACATAGGAGGGGGGGGATGGGAGGGATTAAGCGTGGGGATGTTTGGTTACAATTGGATGTACGGTAAAATGAGACAGTTTACGATAATTTTTAAGAACTTAATTTTCACACTGACATGCAAATCCGATAAGTTGGAGTCGCTGTGTAATTGTTCACACTATCACGCGGTCAAGCAAGTTACAGTCGCTGTGTGGCTGTTCACACTATCACGTGCTCTAGCAAGTTACAGTCGCTGTGTGGCTGTTCACACTATCATGTGCTCTAGCAAGTTACAGTCGCTGTGTGGCTGTTCACACTATCACGTGCTCTAGCAAGTTACAGTCGCTGTGTGGCTGTTCACACTGTCATGTGCTCTAGCAAGTTACAGTCGCTGTGTGGCTGTTCACACTGTCATGTGCTCTAGCAAGTTACAGTCGCTGTGTAGCTGTTCACACTATCACGTGCTCTAGCAAGTTACAGTCATCTTTGAACTGTCCGTTTTGTCAAAAAATTTATACAATTATGGTCGAGATTCTCTACAAACATAAAAGATTTTCTCTGTATCATCATTCTTATAATAAACATAAAATATTTTCTCTGTATCATCGTTCTTATAACAAACATAAAACATTTTCTACGTATCATCATTCTTATAACAAACATAAAACATTTTCTCTGTATCATCATTCTTATAACAAACATAAAACAGTTCCTCTGTATCATCATTCTTATAACAAACATAAAACATTTTCTACATATCATCGTTCTTATAACAAACATAAAATAGTTTCTATGCATCAGTGTTCTTATAACAAACATAAAACAGTTTCTATGTATCATTGTTCTTATAACAAAAATAAAACAGTTTCTCTGTATCATTGTTCTTATAACAAACATAAAACAGTTTCTATGTATCATTGTTCTTATAACAAACATAACGCAGTTTCTTTGTATCATTGTTCTTATAACAAACATAAAACAGTTTCTATGTTTCATTGTTCTTATAACAAACATAAAACGTTTTCTACGTATCATCGTTCTTATAACAAACATAAAACAGTTTCTACGTATCATTGTTCTTATAACAAACATAAAACAGTTTCTCTTTATCATTGTTCTTATAACAAACATAAAACAGTTTCTCTGTATCATTGTTCTTATAAGAAACATAAAACAGTTTCTACGTATCATTGTTCTTATAACAAACATAAAACAGTTTCTCTGTATCATTGTTCTTATAACAAACATAAAACAGTTTCTCTGTATCATCGTTCTTATAACAAACATAAAACAGTTTCTGCATATCATTGTTCTTATAACAAACATAAAACATTTTCTTTGAATTGTTCTTATAACAAACATAAAACATTTTCTATGTATCGTTCTTATAACAAACATAAAACATTTTCTATGTATCATCGTTCTTATAACAAACATAAAACGTTTTCTATGTACCATCGTTCTTATAAAAAGCATAAAACATTTTCTTTGTATGGTCAGCAAAATCCTAAGATTTATTTGAGACTCCTCTCTGCTATTCTCCCTTTTTTTCTCTTCACAAGCAACCAACATCGTCAGTAGAAGAAGGTAATGAGCGGTCATTATGTGCAGAGACCAGAGCTCGTGTGTGTTCTTTCTCCTTCCTAACAAAATGTCACTGAGTACAAATAATTAACACTTCATTGTTAGCTCTAATTCCTTCAATAAAGACATTCAACACCTGACTGTTAGCTCTAATTCCTTCAATACAGACATTCATCACTTGATTGTTAGCTCTAATTCTTTCAATAAACACAACCAGACACATGACCATTAAATGTGATTATTCCATTAAAGATATTTGGGTGTTAAGGAGAATTTATTAAATTAAAACGTGGTTTAAATAAGAGATGGTAACAGAGATTATAAACTCATTCCTTGATTTGTAGAAGTTACCGATTTTTTAAATCATGAAATTTTTATTTCATTTGAAGAACAGATTTATTTACTCACCACGTACCTTGCTGGGAGACTTCAGCAGTCAATGTTTTGTGCTTGTAATCAGATTACCTGTTGTGCCCATGAGTGTTGGATTTGTAACTTGATACTTTTAATGACACGTTTAAACAAGTCTGATGCTCTTTTAGTTTTAGTTTTTAAAATTACTTCTTGTCATTTCGCTACTTTTCTGTTTTACTTTTAATTACTTCTCGTTGTTCCGCTACTTTTCTATTTTACTTTTAATTACTTCTCGTTGTTCCGCTACTTCTCCATTTTACTTTTAATTACTTCTCGTTGTTCCGCTACTTCTCTGAGACCTTCAGGTCATCTTCTTCCCACTACCTCTGATCTGTCTTGTAAACTATGTTTCGTGTTAACAGTCCATTTCTTTCTTACTCGTATTAACAAGGCGGACGTATTAGCAATCATTTCTCTGTTACATGTGTTAACTAGGCGAAAACCCTAACAGTCGCTTATGTTAAAGGCGTTAACTAAGCTGACATGTTAACAGTCGCTACTGTTAAGGGTGTTAACTAGACAGACATGTTAACAGTCGCTACTGTTAAGGGTGTTGACTAGGCAGAAGTGTTAACAAAATGGATATATAAATTAGATGGAAATGCCAAGACGGTGCAAATGTTAACTGTTATATTTCCTGGGGTAAAGCTGAGGCGACCATCCCCAACCCAGCGCGTCACAGAAGGCAGATGGTGAACGTCCTCCAGATATGGAGGATTCCTGTCAGTAAGGGTTTACCCAAATAAGCAGGCGCGGACCAACTGGCGGTAGACTCAGAGAGCGAGGTGGGGTAGTAGGTGGCTCTACTACTCCTAAAAATTGCCTCAGGTGCTCAGTGAAGGGAATACCAGGCGGGTAAGAGGCGCCTTAAAACCTCTCGCTCCCGCTGCCTTGCGGGTAGGACAGGGAATCCAAAGGCTAGCGGAGAGTTTTACTCAAACCAGCAAAAGAGAACGGGAAACCACTGTTGTAGCTCCCAAGAATAATTATGCTTATTCAGAGTAGTAGATTTGTCATGAACGACGTTAATGGATGTTCCTCTGGGACAGCATCGTCCGGTAGGGCAGAGACACAGGTGAGGCCAGATAGTCATCAAGCTACTGGTGGCAAAACTAACAAGTTCAAAATAGCAACATGAAATGTTAGAATTTTATTCCAGGCTGGAAATTTAGAAAATGTGAAGAGGAAAATGGAAAGGATGAAGATCAACATATTAGAAATGAGTGAAGTTATATGGACAGGTGCAGGGAAGATAAACTCTTATAAATATACAATAATATATTCAGGAATTGAATGAACGAGGAGTAGGATTAATATTCGACGAACAAACAGCAAAGACAATTGTAGGACATTCGAACATCTCAGACCGAGTCCCGCTAGCCCAGCTCAAAGGACGACTAATAAATATAAATATTAAACAAGTGTACGCTCCAACATCTGATAGTTCTGAAGATGTACAGTTATTTCATAATGACATAGAGACAGCCATGAAGCACACAAAGTCACATGAAGTTACTATAGCCATGGGAGATTTTAATGCCAAAGTTGGTAAAGGAAGAACTTCAGACATCGTTGGCGACTATGGACTGGGGGAGAGGAATGATAGAAGTAGTAAATTAAATGAATGGGCAAGAATAAACAACACGGTTGTAGGAAACACCTGGTTTAAACAACATCCCCTAAGACTGGCAACGTGATGCAACCCAGACAAAAAGACTTTTAACCAGACAGACTACGTGTTAATCAACAAACGATTCCAGAATGCATTAATGACAACAAAAACTATACCAGGAGCTGACTGCAATGGTGACCTCGAGAAAGAATGCAGAAAAGTGAGAAACAAAAACTGAATACAGAACTCCTTAAAAATGACCAAGAACTGCGAGAACAATACAGAGTTATTATAACAAATACATACAATGCAATAGCAAAGATAAACAGTATAGATGAACAATGGGAAATGTTAAGAGATTCTATCCACCAAACTGTTCAGGAGATAATATCACCGAAAAAGGAAGCACCCAAGAATAAATGGATGACAAATAACATCTTGGGACTGATGGACAAGAGAAGGAGGAATAAAAATAACCAAGAAACATATAGCAAGATAAATAAAGAAATAAGACGCAAATGCACATAACCAAAGGAAGTGTGGTTAAATGAACAGTGCAAACAAACAGAGGACTCCCATAATAAAGACAGCAAAAACATGCACAAAAGAATTAGTGAACTCATAGGCGGAAAACAAAATATACCACAGAATGCGTGAAATCAAAAGAAGGTAAAATGTTAATGTGAAAAGAAGACATTGTGGACAGGTGGACAGAATACACCGGTGAGATATGGAGGAGAAAGACCAGAATTAACACCAGATACTGAAAACTGGGATGGACCACTAATGCTTGAAGATGAAATCGTAGATGCCATCAAACACATGAAGAAAGGAAAAGCGACTGGGCCTGATAATATAACAATAGAAGAAATAGAAGCGTTAGATGAGACAGGAATAAAAAATAATAACCAAGTTACTGAATGACATTTACAACAGTTGTTATATGCCCAGTGACTTGCTTAAATCGAAGTTTACAGCGCTACCAAAGAAACCAGGTGCAAAGGAATGTGATGACCACTGGACCATCAGCCTCTCGTGTCACATAACAAAGCTATTTCTGAGAATTATTATGCCAAGAACAAGGAAATAGATAAAAATGGAAATAGCAGATGAACAGTTTGGATTTGTTGAAGGAAAGAGAACACACAATACCATTTATGCTGTGCGAACATTAACAGAAAGAGATTTAGAAGTACAGGAAGATCTCTACTTATGCTTCATTGATTACACCAAGGCATTCGACAAGGTGAAACATAATGAAATTATTAAAATGCTTGAAGACATCAATATAGACGGCAAAGACCTGAGGATTGTAAAACATCTATACTGAAATATCAACATATATAAACATGGGGTGTGACAAGCGTGCATACTATCTCCAGACCTTTTTTCTCTGTACAGCGAGAATATTTTAAGAACGATCATCACAGAACCAGGTATAAAAATTGGAGCAATATTAACAACCTTCGGTATGCTGACGACACAGTACTGATAACTGAGAACCAACAAGACCTGCAAAATCTCTTGGACAAAGTCTCCAAAGAAATTGAACAGAAAGGTCTTACTTTGAACATCAAAAAGACGGAGATTATGGTTATTAAAAAATATAATCCACCAACATGCAGTATAAAATTAAACGGAACTATTCTAAAGCAGGTGCAGAAATTTAAATACCTTGGAGCAGTGATAACTTCAGATGGGAAATGCAGAACAGAAATTAGAAACAGAATAGGCCAAGCAAAGACTGCATTTCAGAGAATGAGAAACATGTTATGCGACACATCCTTATCAACAATATTAGAAAACGAGCCCTAAAATGCTATATTGAACCTATCTTGTTATATGGAAGTGAATCATGGACAATAGGCAGGTCTGCACAAAAACCATTGGAAGCAGCAGAAATGTAGTTTATTAGAAGAATGTTGCGAATTCCCTGGACAGCAAAAATAACTAATGAAGAGTGTATGAGAAGAGCTGGAGAGACAAAAATCTTGTAAAAAAAATGAGAGAGAGAGAGAGAGAGAGAGAGAGAGAGAGAGAGAGAGAGAATGTACTTTCGTAGGACATAGAATGAGAAGAGGTGGGATTGAAAATATTATAACAACAGGAAAAATAGAAGAAATAGAAGGAAAAGATCCAGAGGAAGATCGAGAGAAATGACAATGGACAATCTGACGGGATGATGTGAGAGGAGATCACCAACTGAGTTGATGGCCTGTATGAAGGATCGTGTACTCTGGAGAAGCATAATAACCAATTCCAGTCGGCACGACACATGATGATGATGATTTACTGAAGGAGATAACGCTGAAGGTTGATATTTCCCTGAAGGAATGACGCTGAAGTTAATATTTCCGAAGGAGGGAACGTTAAAGGTTGACATTTCCGGAAGAAGGGACGCTGAAGTTAATGTTTCCTGAAGGAGGTAAAGCTGAAGTTAATGTTTCCTGAAGGAGGTAACGCTGAAGTTAATGTTTCCTGAAGGAGGTAACGCTGAAGTTAATGTTTCCTGAAGGAGGTAACGCTAAAGGTTGACATTTCCTGAAGGGGGTAACGCTGAAGTTAATATTTCCTGAAGGGGGTAACGCTGAAGTTAATATTTTCTGAAGGGGGTAACGCTAAAGTTAATGTTTCCTGAAGGGGGTAACGCTGAAGTTAATGTTTCCTGAAGGAGGGAACGCTAAAGGCTGACATTTCCTGAAGGGGATAACGCTGAAGTTAATGTTTCCTGAAGGAGGGAACGCTAAAGATTGACATTTCCTGAAGGGGGTAACGCTGAAGTTAAAATTTCCTGAAGGGGGTAACGCTGAACTTAATGTTTCCTGAAGGAGGGACGCTGAAGTTAATGTTTCCTGAAGGAGGTAACACTGAAGTTAATTTTTCCTGAAGGGGGTAACGTTGAAGTTAATGTTTCATGAAGGAGGTAACGCTGAAGTTAATGTTTCCTGAAGGATGGAACGCTAAAGGTTGACATTTCCTGAAGGGGGTAACGCTGAATTTAATATTTCCTGAAGGGGGTAACGCTGAAGTTAATATTTCCTGAAGGAAGTAACGCTGAAGTTAATGTTTCCTGAAGGAGGGAACGCTAAAGATTGACATTTCCTGAAGGGGGTAACGCTGAAGTTAAAATTTCCTGAAGGGGGTAACGCTGAACTTAATGTTTCCTGAAGGAGGGACGCTGAAGTTAATGTTTCCTGAAGGAGGTAACACTGACGTTAATTTTTCCTGAAGGGGGTAACGTTGAAGTTAATGTTTCATGAAGGAGGGAACGCTGAAGTTAATGTTTCCTGAAGGATGGAACGCTAAAGGTTGACATTTCCTGAAGGGGGTAACGCTGAATTTAATATTTCCTGAAGGGGGTAACGCTGAAGTTAATATTTCCTGAAGGAAGTAACGCTGAAGTTAATGTTTCCTGAAGGGGGTAACGCTGAAGTTAATGTTTCCTGAAGGGGGTAACGCTGAAGTTAATGTTTCCTGAAGGAGGTAACGCTGAAGTTAATGTTTCCTGAAGGAGAGAACGCTAAAGGCTGACATTTCCTGAAGAGGGTAACGCTGAAGTTAATATTTCCTGAAGGGGGTAACGCTGAAGTTAATGTTTCCTGAAGGAGGTAACGCTGAAATTAATGTTTCCTGAAGGAGGTAACGCTGAAGTTAATGTTTCCTGAAGGAGGGAACGCTAAAGGTTGACATTTCCTGAAGGGGGTAACGCTGAAGTTAATGTTTCCGGAAGGAGGGAACGCTAAAGATTGACATTTCCTAAAGGGGGTAACGCTGAAGTTAATATTTCCTGAAGGAGGGAACGCTGAAGTTAATGTTTCCTGAAGGAGGGAACGCTAAAGGTTGACATTTCCTGAAGGAGGTAACGCTGAAGTTAATGTTTCCTGAAAGAGGGAACGCTAAAGGTTGACATTTCCTGAAGGGGGTAACGCTGAAGTTAATATTTCCTGAAGGGGGTAACGCTGAAGTTAATGTTTCCTGAAGGAGGTAACGCTGAAGTTAATGTTTCCTGAAGGAGGTAACGCTGAAGTTAATGTTTCCTGAAAAAGGGAACGCTAAAGGTTGACATTTCCTGAAGGAGGTAACGCTGAAGTTAATGTTTCCTGAAGGAGGGAACGCTAAAGGTTGACATTTCCTGAAGGAGGGAACGCTTAAGTTAATATTTCCTGAAGGGGTTAACGCTGAAGTTAATGTTTCCTGAAGGAGGTAACGCTGAAGTTAATGTTTCCTGAAGGAGGGAACGCTAAAGGTTGACATTTCCTGAAGGGGGTAACGCTGTTAATATTTCCTGAAGGGGGTAACGCTGAAGTTAATGTTTCCTGAAGGAGGGACGCTGAAGTTAATGTTTCCTGAAGGGGGTAACGCTGAAGGTTAAAGTGACCAGAACCGGTACTTAGAGAACATCAAAGGTCTTCTGATCTCATAATTAACCCGCCTAACGAAGCTACCTGATGTTACGTCCACAGACCTACCTGGCTACTGAAACTACCTAATGTTACGCCCCCAGACATACCCGCTTAGTTAAGCCGCATGATGTTACGTCCCCAGACATACCCGCCTACTAAAACTACCTGATGTTAGGGCCCCAGATTACCCACATAGTTAATGCGCATGCCCGAGGGTTGGAATTCCCAGCCACTTGACGCAAATACGTGAGGCCCTGTCTGGGAGAGAGTGTAAGCAAAGAATTACACAGAAAGACCGGGTTTGCGTCATGCGCTATAAATAGATGCGAAGCGAGGACCTTATCTTCACAAGCGACAGACGAAAGAGAGAGTTTGCTCGTTACAGTTGCACACGTGTAATTTTCATTTCATTCCAATGATTGCCCGAAACTTTACAAACAAGAGGAATCGTGAAGGTAAGATTTACATATCAAATGTTTTAAACATTAAATGTAGAAATCTAAACTTAGGTGGTTTGTATTTGTAGCAACATTTCGACTTTCCTGCCTCAGACATGCCTGTAGCAAGTCAAGTATCATCAATATTTTTTAGAGGGAAGTATTTCAGAATTGTTCTCTCCTTGTGTTTGTTCTATACAAAAAATAATCTAGTTTAAAGCAGTCGAATATTAACAGGTTTGCCGTGAGTGGCATGCTGAATGGTTGTATCGGTGACAGCACGCGTGTTAGCACGTTCTGATAATGTAAAGTAGGTCAGTGTGGGAATATCCGGGAAATTCCGCATCTGACATCGAACCAAGTGTCAGTTTCAGTATCAAGTCTGTTCTGTCAGGTAACACGAGTGTCAACAACAAGTCTTTTTTTTATCAGGAAACAAGAGAGTGTCAGCATCAAGTCTGTTCTATCAGGTAACAAGAGTGTCAACAATAGGTCTTGTTTTATCAGGAAACAAGAGAGTGTCAGCACCAAGTCTTTATTATCATTTAACAAGAGAGTGTCAGCATCAAGTCTTTATTATCATTTAACAAGAGAGTGTCAGCATCAAGTCTTTATTATCATTTAACAAGAGAGTGTCAGCATCAAGTCTTTATTATCATTTAACAAGAGAGTGTCGGTATCAAGTCTGTTCTATCAGGTGACAAGAGTGTTAGCATCTAGTCTTGTTTTATCAGGAAACAAGAGTGTCAGCATCAAGTCTGTTTTATCAGGCAATCAGAAAGTGTCACTGTTTACTGCAATGATCTTTGAACTCAGACTTTGATTCCATGAATAATCAGTCATTCACTTATGTAAATCTGAGACAAGTGTATCATTATTGGTTATGTATTTGTCAGAAATTATTATATATAGTAAGGAAAGAAAGGAAACACAAGAATGACAAGAGAACAAACAATGGCTGTATGGTGGAAGAAGAACCCACTTTATATACAGTGCTCAAATATATGGAACAGCCTTGAGAAAAGCACATACAGTCAAATGTGTAAGCATTATAGTAACATCATTTGCTTTTGTTAAACATTCCTTGTTTGTCATTTTAGCTGTCCATGCCACTCTTTACATTCTTCAAAGAAATCATATCTCTGTTGCTCCTAGTGATCTTTGCAGTGATCTGTTGATTGTCTGTGACCCACTTTCATAGAGTAGGATAGGTTCAATGTAGCATTTTAAAACTCACTTTCTGATGCTCAGTGATAGAGATGAATTACATAAGACCTTTATCATTTGTTAAAGACCTATGTTCACTGGGCACATTATGTTCTTGACTTCAGAGGTGTGTTTCCTATCTGATGTTAGTCACATATCTTCTTCTTCTTCAGCTTTCCAAGCCATTAAGGCTCGTTTCTGCAAATTAAGTTCGCCTACATTCCACTCTATTCCTAATCTTCTCTCTCCAGTTGGTGACACAATTTCTTTTATATCCTTTTCTATGTTGTCTTTCCATCTCTGTCTTGGTCTATCCGTTGGTCTTATTTCTCTCATCTCATGTGCATACATCATTTTCGTTTGTAAGTTCTCTTCCATTCTTTCTACATGCCCCAGCCAGCGTAGTCTGTTTAGTTTCAAGACATATATATAATTCGCTGGGATTTAAATTTGCTCAGTTCAGTGTTCTTTCTAGCTCTCCATTCTCCACTGTTGGTATCCTTTATGGACCCAAAGATTATTCTTAGGATCTTGTTCTCAAAGATCTGCAATTATTGTTCATCTTTCTTTGTCATACTCCATGTTTCTTATCCATACGTGATGGCTGGTCTTATTATAGTTTTGTAGATTGTTGTTTTGGGACAGGATTTTGGATTTTAACAGGTGTTGCAAGGCAAAGTACATTTTATTCCCTATCAGTACTCTGCTTTTAATTTCCTCACTTACTGTGTTGCTTCTGTTGAAGGTTGTGCCTAGATATTTGTATGTTTCTGCTTTTCTAATAATCACCTCTCCAACATTTATGTAATCTGGATCATTCTGCCTCTGGTCTCTTGATATCTTCGTATACTCTGTCTTATCTTGGTTAATGGTCAAGCCCACTTTTAGTGCTACATCTCTCAGGTGTATGCAGGTATTGATGACTTCTTGCATAGTTTCCCCCACCAGGTCAATGTCATCAGCATATCGTAGTATTTTAGCTTGTTCTTCTGTACTGCTTTCTTCTTTCACTTTTCTGATGACCTTTTCTACTACTAGGTTGAATAGTAATGGAGATAATGTATCACCTTGTTTTAAACCAGTTCTTATAGAGAAGGGTTCTGACTTTCTTCCTTTATATATTATTATATTTTGTGCATCCTCCATACATATTCTGGTCAGATTGATTAATTTACTAGGTATTTCACATTCTTTCATAATTTTCCATAAACTGCTTCTATCTATGCTGTCATATGCTTTCTTGAAGTCAGTGAAGATATTATGTACTTCTTTTCCATATTCCTAGTACTTTTCTGCTCATTGACATAGATAAAATATTTGGTCTGTGATTGATCTATTCTTCCTGCTTGATAGTCTCCCAGTATGTTCTCGCTGGATTGTTTTAATCTATTTAAAAGTATAATAGACATTATTTTGTAGCTTGTTCTGTAGTTTTCACACTTGGTCTTATTGTCTTTTATTAATACTGGGATCAAGTAAATCCAATATTTAAATGTATGCACTTGTCTCAAGGTTGTTCCTTGTACTTTAATGCTGCATTTAGGTGAGTTCTTCTTTCGTGATATAACCACTGTTTCTGTTTTCTTTTTATTTAGGTGAATCTTTTCTTCTCATTTTCTTGAACTGTTATATCTAATAATTTTTTGTAGGTTATTTTCATTTTTGGTTGTTAGTACTGCTCCATCTACATACTGTAAGTTGTTAACATTGTTCAAATTACTTTTTTTTTTTTTTTTCTTTGATTATATTTTCTTTGTACAGTGAGAACAAATCTGGTGGTAAGATACAACCTTGTCAAACTTCTTGATTTATTAGTTGATATTTGTCTATTATATTTTCTACCCTGATGGCTGTTTCTCATTTCCAGTACAAGTTTATTATTCTCATATCTTTGTCATCCATATTTATATCATCTAAAATTTGCACAATTTTGTCATGTTTTACTTTATTAAATACTTTGGTATAGCCAATGAAGTATACATGTGGGGATTTCTGTACCTCTAAAGTTCCATTTCCTTCTACAAAACTAAACTGCTCATCTCCTGTTTCCATCTTTATTCTGTGTTTAGTTCTTCTCATGATAATTCTCTATAGCAGCTTTGTGCTATAGTATGAAAGGTTTATTCTGAAGTCTTCACTCTCTTTGGCCCTTGAACTTTTTTGTCAAATTTATGAAGATGGATTTTAATGGATCATTAGGTATATATCCATTGTTAGTGTCATTCTACTATTAGGTATATATCCAGTGTTAATAATGTCATTCCACTATTAGGTATGTATCTGTTGTTAGTAATGTCATTCCACTGTTATGTATATATCCAGTGTTAGTAATGTCATTACACTGTTATGTATATATCCAGTGTTAGTAATGTCATTCCACTGTTAGGTATATATCCAGTGTTGGTAATGTCATTCCACTATTAGGTGTATATCCAGTGTTAATTATGCCATTCCACAATTAGGTATGTATCCAGTTTTAGTAATGTTATTCCACTATTAGGTATATATCCAGTGTTAATGATGTCATTCCACTATTTTGTTATTGCTTTTATACCAAATTCATCAAGAGCATCTAGTTCTATAACAGATATTTTGTCAAATCTTGTCACTTTTCCTCTCGTCATATGTTTAAAGGTGTCTATGACTTCCTCTTCAAGTAAGGCTGGTCCATCACAGTTGTTTATATTTGATAGCAGGTTTTGTCTTCAACATACAGTTCATTATTCTGTCCACCACTCTACAATGTTTTCCTTCCTCATTATCATTTTGCCATTTTTTTTACTTCAGGCAACCTGTGTTATGTTGTTTTCTTGCCTGTCAGTTCACTTATTCGTTTGTGAATCTTTTTTGACGATGGTCTTCAGTTTGCCTTCATTGCTCATCTAGTCATCTTTTTGAGGATGGTCTTCAATTTGCCTTCATTGCTCATCTAGTCATCTTTTTGAGGATGGTCTTCAATTTGCCTTCATTGCTCATCTAGTCATCTTTTTGAGGATGGTCTTCAATTTGCCTTCACTGCTCATCTAGTCATCTTTTTTGATGACGGTCTTCAGTTTGCCTTCATTGCTCATCTGGTCATCTTTTTGAGTATGGTCTTCAGTTTGCCTTCATTGCTCATCTAGTCATCTTTTTGAGGATGGTCTTCAGTTTGCCTTCATTACTCATCTAGCCATCTTTTTTGATGACGGTCTTCAATTTACCTTCATTGCTCATCTAGCCATCTTTTTGATGATGGTCTTCAATTTCCCTTCACTGCTCATCTAGCCAGTCTTCTTTGTTTGCATTTGCTTCTTATCTCCTTATCAATTGTGCCATGTTTATTGTTGTCCTTTTTATAATGTCTTTTTTATCCATGAGCTGCAATATTTCTGCCATCCTCCATTTCTTCTTTGCTGTTTCTTTTCTCATAGGTACTTTTTCTCTTCCTGTCTGATGGATTGAATCTCACAGCATTTCCCACTGTTCATCAATACTTTATATTTTTGCTAATTCATTGTATCTATTCATAACCACAACTCTGTATATGTCCTTTAGTTCTTTGCTGCTTTTAAATAGGTTCATGTCAACCTTGATGTTTCTCATTATTCTGCATGTCTTTATTGTACTCGTATTTCAGCATATATTGGATCATGGTCACTATTGAAGTCAGCCCATGGCATAGTTTTTGTTATTAATAAAGCATCTGGAAATCATTTATTATTGAGAATGTAGCTGATTTTATTAATAGTCTTTTGTCTGGGCTTCTCCATCTAGCCAATCTTCTTGTATGTGGCTTAAACCACATGTTTTCACTAATTATGTTGTGCATTTTTTTCCATTCTATTAATTTGACTCTTCACCTCATTTCTCATTCCCAGACCATAATCCCCTACTTTATTGTTTCCAACTTTGACATTAAAATCACTGAGTACAATATTAACTTCCTGTGTGGCTTTTATTGTTTGTTTTAAGTCATTATAAAATATTTGAATATCTTCTTCAGAACTATCTGTTGTTGGGGCTTTTGCTTGTACAATGTTTACATCTATATTAGCCCTGGTCTTCCCTGCAACGGAACTAATAGCATATGATTTAAAATATTCCAGAATTTTGCTGTTTCCTCATCAAAGATTATCCCTGCTCCTCTTTCATGTTATCCCCTCCTGAGTGTATGACAGTGTGATGTTCTGACTGAGTATATGACAGTGTGATGTTCTGACTGAGTATATGACAGTGTGCTGTTCTGACTGAGTATATGACAGTGTGATGTTCTGACTGAGTATATGACAGTGTGATGTTCTGACTGAGTATATGACAGTGTGATGTTCTGACTGAGTATATGACAGTGTGATGTCCTAACTGAATATATGATAATGTGGTGTCCTGACAGTATATGATAGCCTGTTGTAATGACTGAGTATATGATGGTGTGCTGTCCTGACTGAGTATTTGATAGTGTGCTGTCCTGACTGAGTATATGATAGTGTACTGTTCTGACTGAGTGTATGGTTTACTCAATTCTGCCTACATCTATCTCATTTTACTTATTTTGCTAAGATGTTAATTTCATTTCTTTGTATTTCTTTTATTACATTTTCCAATTTTTCCTGTCTGGACACATAAAAAAGGGAGGGCTTGAAAAAACATAACAACATGAAAGAGAAGTAGAAAGAGAGGAAGGGAAGATAAAAGTTTTTTAAGTCCTGGACATCATGATGGCACGACAAGGAAAAAAAATGGCACAACAAGAAAAAAATATGGCACAAAAAGGAAAAAAATATGGCACAACAAGGAAAAAAATATGGCACGACATGAAAAAGAAATCCTGGACATCATGATGGTGCGACAACAACAACAACAAAATGGCGCAACAAAAAAATAATCAAGAACATCATGATGGCACAACAACAACAACAAATGGCACGACGAGAAAAAAAAAATCCTATACATCATGATGGCACAACAACAAATGGCATAAGAAAAAAAACTTGGACATCATGATGGCACAACAACAAATGGCATATGAAAATAAATCCTGAACATGATGGCATGACAACAACAACACAAATGGCACAAGAAGAGAAAATGGCATGGCAAGGAAAAAACATCATGGACATCATGATGCCACAACAAGAAAAAAGTTCATGGACATCATGATCAAAAAGACAGAGACTATGGTTATATCTAAGAAACAGATTCCATCAAAATGCAGTATAAAATTAAACGGAACTATTCTAAAGCAGGTGCAGAAATTCAAATAGCTTGGAGCAGGAATAACTTCAGATGGGAAATGCAGAACAGAAATTAGGAACAGAATAGGCCAAGCAAAGACTGCATTTCAAAGAATGAGAAACATATTAGCCAACACATCTTTATCAATGAATGTTAGAAAACGAGTCCTAAAATGCTATATTGAACCTATCTTGTTATATGGAAGTGAATCATGGACAATAGAAAGGTCTGCACAAAAATCATTGGAAGCAGCAGAAATGTGGTTTATTAGAAGAATGTTGCGAATCCCCTGGACAGCAAAAATAACTAATGAAGAATGTATGAGAAGAGCTGGAGAGACAAAAAAAAATCTTGTGAAAAAGATAAAAGAGAGACAATGTACTTTCATAGGACATGCAATGAGAATAGGGGGCATTGAAAATATTATAACAACAGGAAAAATAGAAGGAAGAAGATCAAGAGGAAGACCAAGAGAAATGATACTGGAAAGTCTGACGGGATGGTGTGAGAGGAGATCACTAACTGAACTGATGGCCTGCATGAAGGGTCGTGTACTCTGGAGAAGCATAATAGCCAACGCCAGTCGGCATTGCACCTGATGATGATGATGACATCATGATGGCACGACAAGAAAAAAATTTATGGACATCATGATACCACAACAAAAAAAAAATTAATGGACATCATGATGCCACAATAAGAAAAAAAATTAATGGACATCATGATGGCACAACAAGAAAATGCATCTCTGAAATTAGACTATACTAAACCAAAACTGCTTCCAGACAATTGAGAAACATGAAATTCGTCTTTGTCACGAAACATCAGAAGGAGGATTTTAAAATGTTGCATGGAACCTGTACTGCTCGGTGAAAGTGATATGAAAATAAATGACGGGAAAAACAACAGATCAGTGCAAAGATCATGACAGATAACATGGTCTCATAGAATACATTGGACATTTAAGATGACAGACAAGGAAAGTTTAATAAAAAAAAACATATAAAGAAAGGCATCTAAAACCGCTCTAGATCAGCATTCAGCATTCATTGCATATATAATGAGAAGGAGAGGACTTGAAAATATCGTAACAAAAATAAATGGAAGAGAGACAGAGGAAGGCCAAGAAAGAAGATCACAGATAGTCTAATGCAACAGCATATTAACAAGTCACCTAACTGATTGACAGTGTCAAGATATGTGTAGAAGCAATACTACCAACACCTGTGGACAGGGCACATAATAATAATGTCTGACATATATATGGGCAAGAAAGCTGATAGTTGGACGGATGGATATGAAATAGTAGGTTGATAGATACATGGGTAGAGGTGGGCAGGTTGATAGATACATGGATATAAAGGTGTGCAGGTTGATAGATACATAGGTATAGAGGTGATCAGGTATCAGATACGTGGGTATAGAGGTGAGCAGGTTGATAGATACATGAGTAAAATGTTGGCAGGTTGATAGATACATAGGTACAGAGGTGGGCAGGTTGATAGATGCATAGGTACAGAGGTTGGCAGGTTGATAGATGCATAGGTATAGAGCTGGGCAGGGTGATAGGTATACGGGTACAGCGGACGTCCTAAGAATAATTTTACAAGGCATGTAACGTCCATAACAGTGATTAGGACTAATGGACATGTTTACGAAAATGTCCATTTTCATCAGTTAACAACATCATGCCAGATGACAGCACTATGCAGCACGGTCTAGGCGGCATCAGTCGGTTAAAGATGCAATGCGACTAGAGCAGTGGTCCAAACAAGAAGTTAGTGTTATGATACCACTTCCGAACGCGAAACAGGTATCATCTGGCAGCGGATATTCATTGCCAGTTGGTGGAAGTCTATGGAGACAGTATGATGAGTCGACAGCGTATGGTAAATTGGTGTGCATAATTTCGAACCTGGCGAGTGACAACCAGTGATGGAGCGCGCAGTGGCAGACCCACGACAGCAGGTACGGCAACGAACTAAACGCGCGTCGAACATGCAGTATTGGGGAACACACGAGTTATACTCCTTTACATTCACAGCACGCTCAACAGGCAGAACAGTTCCAGGAATTCAGCGGCCCTTCGCTATGACCACGAAAGCATTCGTCTGACTGAAGTCACAAGGCAACGCCCGTGTCTGCATACTGAGCGATTCGATTAATATGATCTGGAAGGTTGAGGCAGGTTCTGTAGGTAGATAGCAGTTTGAGTCGTTGCAGAAATCAACGATCTGCAAAGTCACCATCATCTATGTCCATGTGCATGCGGGCATCTAGGGAAATGAGATAGCTGACAGGATGGTTGGGTCTGCCATCATCGCAGGTTGACAACCACTGGATCGAGCTGATATTGGTAACTTGCTCAGAGAGATAGGCAGAGTGGAGGACTTCGAGAACACCAAATCCACATTGCTCTTTAGACTGAAAGAGCAGGGAGAACAGACTGGCTCGGCCAAAAACGAGAGATATACTGGAACTACAAGAGGACTTGTCAACCAACACAGGGCGGGTATTATCAGTCGCAGGACACTGATGGATATGTAAGGGGAGGATCTGAGCACCTATGGACATGTCCGGAGCACAATGATGATAATCCAGACAATAAACCATAAACCAGTCGTTTATAATCTTCATCTAGTAATAATGTACAACGTGTGGTCGTGTGTGTAGATTCAGTTATAATCTCCGTCTAGTAATAATGTAAGACATAAAAGAAAAGATAACTGCGGTAAAACTGGTTCTTGTAATGGAAATAGATGAGTGTTTGGTACAGTTTTATGAAAAGATAGTGAAGAAAGTGGGCAGAAACAAGAATGGCGGAAAGTTAGATGAGTACACAGAAATGAAGAACATACGACAAATCCAATATTTCGGCAAAAGCCTTTTTCAAGGATCTCATACAAAAACAACACAACAGATTAAAAACACGAAAAATATAGAGAGACTTAGCCTTTTGGCCTCCTCCTTCAAAGAAAGTATGGCACAAAATGCATTTTTATTGTTGTCAGTCATTTCATTTTTTATAGTTTGCATCTTAATAGTTGTTTTGTTTCATCTGTTTTCTTTAGCATTCCAACATTTCATGTTTATAAAATCTATCAGCTTGTCACTATATTGTGTTTATCATAGCTGTTAGTTTTTCATGTTCAAAGTTTGTCAGATTTCTAAGCATTATTTCATTATCCCAAGCGTATTTCCCAGCATCCCATGTTTTGTTATCACTCTGGTCTGACACTTGTATAGAATAGAAGCTACAACTTTGTTACTGCTGTTAAAAAATTGTGAAAAAAGTAGTCAGATTTAAACATAAAAAGGCGTATGTTTATTTATTTGAGTTATCTGCGACAAGAAAGTGAAGATACAGTACTCACGTAAATCAGTCACCATACATCTAAGACTGAAGAAATTATGAAAAGTTTGTGTTAGTCGTGAATACCACTGAAACTAAAAGGACAATACCAGTAGGCGAGGACAACACATTCACCAAGTGTTTCCCACACACTGGTGTGAGTGTGTGAAGTTAACTGCCCGTTGTATAGCTCATCTGTGTTGCACTCAGCAAACCCGTGTTCACATAGAGGATCTTCACGTGGACTCATCCGCCAACAGTAAATAGTCCTGCACTTCTTTTTGTTTTGTATAAGTTTACTTTGACTCATCAGTGTTTGTGTGTGTGAGAGTGAGTGAGTGAGAGAGAGAGAATGAAAGCGCATGAAGTTCATGTGTGTGTGTGTGTGTGTGTGCGGGCGCGCGCACACGAACTTTCATATATGTCCTTGCTGTAATCCACTCAGATAATGCTCTGATTATTATGTGCACTATTCCTCCATCACGTGACACCCTCTCTTTCATTCACACAAAATGTCCTACATATAACCACCTTCTCCCACAGAGCACCATTAAAAACATATGAACCGTTACAAAACCACTAACTCTTGCAAAGCCATGCCTCCCCCCCCCCTCTCTCTCTCTCCCCCTTCTCCCTCTCTCCCTCCTTCTTCAACAAGCAATCACACATTCTTCACACAAGATGAGGATTCTACATGATGTACCAGCTACATGTTTTACTCGTGAGTATGGCAGCATGTACTGACAGCACAACCTATTCATAAAACTCCCATCGTTCTCTCCATCCGTTTCTGTTATTATACACTGTTCCATCGTCATTGTCATAATCATCACCATCATGATTATCATAATCATATACATCATAATTATCATAATCATATACATCATAATCATAATGAACTCTTGTATTTCCATACATTAATCTCACCCTTTGAGACATGCGTGAGTTGTCATGTTCCCCCTCCCCCCAAGACAACCTGTCTTTTTTTCCCTCTCTCTAACTGTCTTATCCTTGAAAATCTCTCTTTTTTCCCTCTCTCTAACTTTCTTATCCTTGAAAACTTCTTTTTTTCTCTCTCTAACTTTCTTATCCTTGAAAACCTCTCTTTTTTCTCTATCTCTAACTTTCTTATCCTTGAAAACCTCTCTTTTTTCTCTCTCTCTAACTTTCTTATCCTTGAAAATCTGTGATTTTCTTTCAAACTCTCTCGCCATTTCTTAGCCGTAATCTTTTCGTTTGAACGTTTTCGCTCATGAATGCAAGAGTTTTCTCACATACTCGTATGTTGTGTATATGTTATCATTCTGTTAGGCTGTATTGAGAAGAATTTGCTACAAACGTGGATTGGTGTTGTAATGGAACGTTCCCCCGCTCCAGACACACAGTTTTATTTTTATTTTAGCGCTTTCTACACCCTACCCCGTCATGTTTCATTGAAATGTGTTAGGCCTACCTTTTATCGCTTAATCTGGGGGGGGGGGGGAGCACAGCAAAGCCAGGTAAAGGTAGACAGCCAGGAATAGGTAGACGTGTAGACAAGAATCCCCCGACAAAATGCCATGATATCTACACAAGTACAGGTTGTCTTCAACAATGCAGGGTTATTCAGTTGCGTCTCGTCTCTATTCCTCAATTAGAAACCATCCAACAAGCGGGCCCGACTAAACCAGCTGTGCTATAAATAGACTGGGAAAATTAACTTGGTACGCAATAAGGATAAGATGAAGTGCTTTAGCTTGAAGACTGCCTTCTGTGCTTAATATATCGGCGAGACATCACATTTTCCTTTTCCTTTACAAAGGAGTTGTTAACAGCAAACCGATGCCGTAAGTTATTGTCGTCTTTATATACATTATTTTACCTACGTCAGATCTAACCATGTAGTTCCACCTCACTTGTAGGCAAGCGATCCGGAAAATTCGTTCATATTCTGTGTTGTTACAACTCAAGCTCCATCTGGTTTTTTTTTAACAGTGTTACAGCGTAAACTCAATCTATTTTCCCATTGTTACAACATAAACTCCATCTATTTTGTTCTTTGTTATAACATAAACTCCTATTTTTACACCGTTACAGCATAAACTCCATCTATTATTTTCCCCAATGCCGCATCCATTATTTTTCCCCCATTGTTACAACATAAACTTCATTTGTTATTTTTCCCCATTGTTACAAGATAAACTCCATCTGTTATCTTTCCCCTTTGTTATAACATAAACTCTTATTTTTACATTGTTACAACATAAACTCCATCTATTATTTTTCCCCATTGTTACAACAAAAACTCCATCTATTATTTTTCCCCAATGTTACAATATAAACTCGATCTATTATTTTTCACCATTATTACAATATAAACTCCATCTATTATTTTTTTCACATTGTTACAGCATAAATTCCAGTGTTTTAACAGCATCCTAGCAGTTCTTATTTGTTAGATAATTATTTACAGTCTCTACAGTAAAATTCACTTCTCTTTTACTTATATATACTGTATATGTCTTACATGCCTATAAAGATTATCTTTCATCTTGTTTTGTGCTTATTTTGTTGTATATATCTTACATGCCTATAAAGATTATCTTTCATCTTGTTTTGTGCTTATTTTGTTGTATATATCTTACATGCCTATAAAGATTATCTTTCATCGTGTTTTGTCCCATTCAGTGTTTAATTTTTCTGTTTAACAAAAACTACACAACATTCTCACTGATTAGTCAGTAATGACGCCGCGGATGTGTACGAGTGTGTACAAGCGTGGTTCTGTGTACTGCGTGTACTACCAAAACTTGACCGGACAAAGGCTAGACCGTGCTCAGATTTTTTTCCAGTGATTTCTTACATTCAAATCCACCGCCATTTTATGTTTCTATAAACCATTTCTGTCGGCTAGCAACTAGCTGTGTGTTGTCTACACCTTGCTAGAATGTTCTTGTCTTTTCTCTCTAGCTTCGTATCTGTCTGCAGTGCCAGGCTAACATAATTCTTATAGCATTTTCCTACTTACTTTATTTTCTCTGTTATTGTGAGATGAAACTTTGCTACTGGAAATAATTGATTTCACGGAATTAAGAGCAGTTTACAGACAGACAAACAAACAAACTTATTAAAGATAAAAGAACATAAATATTTAATGATGACGGGGACTATTTATTTGTACAGGGAGTGACAGAAGAAAGACGTTTAGCATAAGGATCACGATATCCTGTTTTACCAACTATACCAGCTCCAGACAAACCCAGATTGAAGGACTTTCCTGCCTGGTGTGTTTTATGACGTGGGTAGTGGTTTTCCCAGTGGAGTGACCCTTTCCTGTTAAAGTCCTGTTTTTTTTAATTTTTATTTATGTGATGGATTTGTTGGAAATTTCATCATAAGTTTGTCATGAAAAACACAAAGTTTTTAGAAAGTCCAGGAGTTTTTTTTTACACCAGTATTTCTTAACTTGGGATCCATGAACCCCCAGGGGGTCACCAAAAGGAGTACTGGGATCCATAAGGCCTCAGAGTTTCTACAAGAGGATTTTTGCGGTCCACTAACCGCAGACTGGACTGATTCGCTTTAAAAATATCGTACCATAATCTGGGTTCTTTATTTTTAATGAGCTATCTTATGACGTTGAAAGGGCCTGGCAGAGAAGAAGCAAAAAGGCTAAGAACCAGTGCTTTAGCGTGCAGGGAAAGTGATGAACAATAATAATAATAATGTATTTTATCTTGTGGACGCCAAATCCAGGACTGTTTCCTCCCCATTTCCACACAAACACCCATACAAAACACACACACCTATACGAACACCCATACAGACACACACACCTATACGAACACCCATACAGACACACACACACGTGCACAAACACCCACACAGACATACACGCAGACGCCCACACAAACACGTACAGACAAAGGGTAAGTGGCTTTCCAAGAAGACATTTAATGAACAAGAGATGGCGGACTGTGGCAAAAATCAGAAGTTAACAGATTACACCTACAATTAAACAAACTAAACAAAGGCAGGATTTTTCATGATAGCTAAAAGCATTGATCAGTATATACCAGCTTTTTTGTCTTTACTGACTTTATTTTAGCGCTCAGTGATTTTCATTTACATTTATGTTACCTTTATACTGTAGGTACATTACGTTTATGTTACCTTTATACTGTAGGTACATTACATTTATGTTACCTTTATACTGTAGGTACATTACATTTATGTTACCTTTATACTGTAGGTACATTACAAAATAGCATTCCCTACCGTTTCTGGGATGTTTTGTAGAATAAAGAGTGTGGGCTGGTAGGGCGAATAGTGTTCTTTTCTCCAATCTGAGGGTAAACAAGATGAGGCCAAACAAAAGAAAAAGATAATGTACAGTGAATGAGTTGAAGTTTTGTAATACTGCTTGTTTTTCGTTTTGAAATCATCTTTCGTTCAGACAGATATTTATATTTTGTATTAAACTGGCAAGATTTTCTCATGTTTGATTACCAGCATTTGATTTGTTGCCAGCGTTTGACTGTTTGCCCGCATTTTATTGGCCAATTGATGTAGTAACATGAGACCATGCTTATATGGTCAATTCGTGACACTTGGCGTTGAAGAGTATGGCCTCCTTAGATGACTACGCATAGTTGCTACTACGTAACAGTCTTTCGTCATTACTTCTCAAACTTTTGGCTGATGAAAAAGATCTCATATTTCTTCTTTACTTCTCAGACTTGTGACTGGTGAAAAAGATCTCATATTTCGTCATTACTTCTCAGACGTAGGGGTGATAAAAAAGATCTGTTATTTCTAGCCTTGGTATAAATTTATGGCTGAGAAAAACGATCTCTTATTTATAGTCTTGATATAAACTTATGGGCGATGATAAAAATGATCTCTTATTTATAGTCTTGGTATAAACGTATGGCTGATGATAAAAAATGTTATTTATAGTCTTGGTATAAACTTATCTGTGTATCACGGCTTCGCTCTCTCCCATGGTATCCTCTCCAGAATTTCGACATCAAATATGAGAAACATGTTGTTGCCCAATATACCTTCTACATTCGTATTAATCTTCTGCTGATCAGTGTTGTCATAACTTCGACATATATTAATCTTCTGCTGATCAGTGTTGTCATGACTTCGACATATATTAATTTTCTGCTGATCAGTGTTGTCATGACTTCGACATATATTAATCTTCTGCTGATCAATGTTGTCATGACTTCGACATATATTAATCTTCTGCTGATCAATGTTGTCATAACTTCGACATATATTACTCTTCTGCTGATCAGTGTTGTCATAACTTCGACATATATTAATCTTCTGCTGATCAATGTTGTCATGACTTCGACATATATTAATCTTCTGCTGATCAGTGTTGTCATAACTTCGACATATATTAATCTTCTGCTGATCAGTGTTGTCATGACTTCGACATATATTAATTTTCTACTGATCAGTGTTGTCATAACTTCGACATATATTAATCTTCTGCTGATCAATGTTGTCATGACTTCGACATATATTAATTTTCTACTGATCAGAGTTGTCAATAACTTCGACATATATTAATCTTCTGCTGATCAATGTTGTCATGACTTCGACATATATTAATTTTCTACTGATCAGAGTTGTCATAACTTCGACATATATTAATCTTCTGCTGATCAATGTTGTCATGACTTCGACATATATTAATTTTCTGCAGATCAGTGTTGTCATAACTTCGACATATATTAATCTTCTGCTGATCAGTGTTGTCATAACCATGAAATATTAAACTTCGGCTGTACATAGTTGTCTTGTCTTGTCCCTCCTCACTTACTGCTAGGTGTAGAGGTGAAGTGCACTTGTCTCCCAATGGCTTGCCTGTTGGCTTCGTACATTGAGATGTTCAGGGACTAGGCTATACCATCGGCCCATCGTTTGCATGGGCGGCCCCTTCCTCTGCCTTTGTGTGGTCTGTAAAACATTGCTCTCTGTGGTACACGTTCTGTTGGTAGTCGTGATACATGGCCGAACCATTTTATTTGGTGTTTTTGAATATAGTTCAGAACGAGTTCAACTCCTACTTTATTTCTAATGACATCATTTCTGATTCTGTCCATTCTTGATATTCCAAGAATTCTTCTCAAGAATCTCATTTCTGTTGATGTAATTTTCCTTTTGTCTTTTGCTGACAGCGTCCATAGCTGGCATGGACAAAAGTTATGATAAATGTTATATTTATATATTTATAAATGGTTATGACAAAGTTGTCATAACTATGAAATATTAAACTTCGGCTGTTCAAAGTTGTCATAACCATGAAATATTACACTTCGGCTGTACAAAGTTGTCATAACCATGAAATATTAAACTTCGGCTGTACAAAGTTGTCATAACTATGAAATATTAAAATTCGGCTGTACAAAGTTGTCATAACTATGAAATATTAAACTTCGGCTGTACAAAGTTGTCATAACCATGAAATATTAAACTTCGGCTGTACAAAGTTGTCATAACTATGAAATATTAAAATTCGGCTGTACAAAGTTGTCATAACTATGAAATATTAAACTTCGGCTGTTCAAAGTTGTCATAACCATGAAATATTACACTTCGGCTGTACAAAGTTGTCATAACCATGAAATATTAAACTTCGGCTGTACAAAGTTGTCATAACTATGAAATATTAAAATTCGGCTGTACAAAGTTGTCATAACTATGAAATATTAAACTTCGGCTGTACAAAGTTGTCATAACCATGAAATATTAAACTTCGGCTGTACAAAGTTGTCATAACTATGAAATATTAAAATTCGGCTGTACAAAGTTGTCATAACTATGAAATATTAAAATTCGGCTGTACAAAGTTGTCATAACCATGAAATATTACACTTCGGCTGTACAAAGTTGTCATAACTGTGAAATATTAAACTTCGGCTGTACAAAATTGTCATAACCATGAAATATTAAACTTCGGCTGTACAAAGTTGTCATAACCATGAAATATTACACTTCGGCTGTACAAAGTTGTCATAACTGTGAAATATTAAACTTCGGCTGTACAAAATTGTCATAACCATGAAATATTAAACTTCGGCTGTACAAAATTGTCATAACCATGAAATATTAAACTTCGGCTATTCAAATGTGACATAACCATGAAATATTAAAATTCGGTTGCGCAAAGTTGTCATGAAGGATTAGTAACATCACACAGGTCTCACACAACTGTTATAAATGACAGCAGTTCTCTTTTTCTGAGGATGAAAGGTTTGATGGCACTCAAGTCTGTTACCTCCTTCAGTACAAGGGGTCGGATCACCGGACACAACCCAGGGGACAGGATTCAGTTCTTCGTTCCAGACGAAAAGAATCGGTACTGAATTAATTGTGCACCAGGGATCGTCGCCGGTGTGGTTAACGGGGCCCAGATGTGGGGAGAAAAGAATAGGACCACTGCCACCTTCCACGTATGTCTTAAGAGGCGTCTATGGATGTTGGGGGATAGGCCAATGATCTGTTTCCGGTAGAAACATAGAGAGGAAACCAGAAAACTTTGTCTTGGAAAATGAAGGGACTCTGATAACAGAACGCATAACATTATGCAGTCAAAGCCGAAAGGAAGCTGCAGAACCGACATCCATACTGAGTACCAGGACATCTTTTACCACTGCGTGTTGGAATGTTCGAACAGTGTATGAAAGTGGAAAGGCTGCCAAGATAGCGAGAGAAATGAATAGATATAGTATATCTACTGGGGCTGATCGAAACACACTGGACAGGAACAGGTAAGCTTAGACTGGCAACAGGAGAGACAATCCTGTTTTCACGTCACCAAAGCCCAGATGCAACACATTCAGAGGAAACAAGAACCAAACTTAGACTTTTCAGTACAAACGTAAAGACTGTCCTGCTATATGGTTCGGAAACATGGGTTATGACCAAGACGATACAACAGAGGATACAAGCATTCATGAACTACTGCTTGAGGAGGATTTTAAACATTAAATAGCAGGACAAAATCGGGAACGAAGAGGTCTGGGAAAGGGCAGGACAAAAACCTATGAACCTATACACAATAATTAGTGTATGAATATATAACTATACATGGAGCAACTGCAGTAAAGCTGCGATACCAAAATGTATAAATTAGGGGGGGAAAAGTAGGAACAGCTTTATTATTTACATCGGACAAGCCACAGCTTCATTTGAATTTATATTTTATCTCTTCTCTCTATTTCTTCGTCCTGCATGTTTTTTTTTAAAATGATTAAGGCTCACGCCGAAACGTCGCAACTGTGTACTCGTTAAGTAATATGTTCCTACTTTATTTTCCTAGTTTATACATTCTATGATGATGATGATGATGATGATGATGGATCGTGGGAAAGGGGCGGAAGAAAATCAGCAGTTAAATCAAAATTACTTTTGTTGGTTGTGTTAAATCAGTTACTTTTGTTGGTTGTGTTAAATCACAGTTACTTTTGTTGGTTGTGTTAAATCACAGTTACTTTTGTTGGTTGTGTTAAATCACGGTTACTTTTGTTCATCATCGTCATCATCAGGTGCCGTGCCGACTGGCGTTGGCTATCATACTTCTCCAGAGTACCCGATCCTTCATGCAGGCCATCAGTTCAGTTGGTGATCTCCTCTCACACCATCCCGTCAGACTGTCCAGTATCAGTTCTCTTGGTCTTCCTCTTGGTCTTCTTCCTTCTATTTTTCCTGTTGTTATAATATTTTCAATGCCCCCTCTTCTCATTGCATGTCCTATGAAAGTACATTGTCTCTCTCTTATCTTGTTGACAAGGTTTTTTGTCTCTTCAGCTCTTCTCATACATTCTTCATTAGTTATTTTTGCTGTCCAGGGGATTCGCAACATTCTTCTAATAAACCACATTTCTGCTGCTTCCAATGATTTTTGTGCAGACTTGCCTATTGTCCATGATTCACTTCCATATAACAAGTTAGGTTCAATATAGCATTTTAGGACTCGTTTTCTAACATTCATTGATAAAGATATGTTAGCTAATATGTTTCTCATTCTCTGAAATGCAGTCTTTGCTTGGCCTATTCTGTTTCTAATTTCTGTTCTGCATTTCCCATCTGAAGTTATTACTGCTCCAGGGTATTTGAATTTCCGCACCTGCTTTAGAATAGTTCGTTTAATTTAATACTGCATGTTGGTGGATTCTGTTTCTTAGATATAACCATAGTTTCTGTCTTTTTGATGTTCAAATTAAGACCTTTCTGTTCACTTTCTTTGGCCACTTTATCCAAGAGATTTTGCAGGTCTTGTTGGTTCTCAGCTATCAGTACTGTGTCGTCAGCATACCGAAGGTTGTTAATATTGTATCCTCCAATTTTTATGCCTGGTTCTGTGATGATTGTTCTTAGAATATTCTCGCTATACAGAGAAAAAAGGTCTGGAGATAGTACACATCCTTGTCGCACCCCTTGTTTTATAGGTTGATATTTTCCAATTCTACTTTCAACTCGAACTGCTGCTTCTTGCTGCCAGTATGGATGTTTTACAATCCTCAGGTCTTTGCCGTCTATATTGATGTCTTCAAGCATTTTAATAATTTCATTATGTTTCACCTTGTCAAATGCCTTGGTGTAATCAATAAAGCATAAGTAGAGATTTTTCTGTACTTCTAAAGCTCTTCCTGTTAGTGTTCGTAAAGCATAAATGGCATTGTGTGTTCCCTTTCCTTCAACAAATCCAAACTGTTCATTTGCTATTTCCATTTTTATCTTCTACCTTGTTCTTCTCATAATTGTTCTAAGAAGTAGCTTTGTTATGTGACATGAGAGGCTGATAGTCCAGTGGTCATCACATTCCTTTGCACCTGGTTTCTTTGGTAGTGCTATAAACGTGGATTTAATCAGGTCACTGGGAATATAACCACTGTTGTAAATGTCATTCAGTAACTTGGTTATTATTTTTATTCCTGTCTCCTCTAGTGCCTCTAGAATTAATTGTGCACCAGGGATCGTCGCCGGTGTGGTTAACGGGGCCCAGAGGTGGGGAGAAAAGAATAGGACCACTGCCACCTTCCACGTATGTCCTAAGAGGCGTCTGTGGATGTTGGGGGATAGGCCAATGATCTGTTTCCGGTAGAAACATAGAGAGGAAACCAGGAAACTTTGTCTTGGAAAATGAAGGGACTCTGATAACAGAACGCATAACATTATGCAGTCAAAGCCGAAAGGAAGCTGCAGAACCGACATCCAAACTGAGTACCAGGACGTCTTTTACCACTGCATGTTGGAATGTTCGAACAGTGTATGAAAGTGGAAAGGCTGCCAAGATAGCGAGAGAAATGAATAGATATAGTATATCTACTGGGGCTGATCGAAACACACTGGACAGGAACAGGTAAGCTTAGACTAGCAACAGGAGAGACAATCCTGTTTTCACGTCACCAAAGCCCAGATGCAACACATTCAGAGGAAACAAGAACCAAACTTAGACTTTTCAGTACAAACGTAAAGACTGTCCTGCTATATGGTTCGGAAACATGGGTTATGACCAAGACGATACAACAGAGGATACAAGCATTCATGAACTACTGCTTGAGGAGGATTTTAAACATTAAATGGCAGGACAAAATCGGGAACGAAGAGGTCTGGGAAAGGGCAGGACAAGAACCTATGAACCTATACACAATAATTAGTGTATGAATATATAACTATACATGGAGCCACTGCAGTAAAGCTGCGATACCAAAATGTATAAATTAGGGGGGAAAAAGTAGGAACAGCTTTATTATTTACATTGGACAAGCCACAGCTTCATTTGAATTTATATTTTATCTCTTCTCTTTATTTCTTCGTCCTGCATGTTTTTTTTTATGATTAAGGCTCACACCGAAACGTCGCAACTGTGTACTCGTTAAGTAATATGTTCCTACTTTATTTTCCTAGTTTATACATTCTATGATGATGATGATGGATCGTGGGAAAGGGGCGGAAGAAAATCAGCAGTTAAATCAAAATTACTTTTGTTGGTTGTGTTAAATCACAGTTACTTTTGTTGGTTGTGTTAAATCTCAGTTACTTTTGTTGGTTGTGTTAAATCACAGTTACTTTTGTTGGTTGTGTTAAATCACGGTTACTTTTGTTCATCATCGTCATCATCAGGTGCCGTGCCGACTGGCGTTGGCTATTATACTTCTCCAGAGTACCCGATCCTTCATGCAGGCCATCAGTTCAGTTGGTGATCTCCTCTCACACCATCCCGTCAGACTGTCCAGTATCATTTCTCTTGGTATTCCTCTTGATCTTCTTCCTTCTATTTTTCCTGTTGTTATAATATTTTCAATGCCCCCTCTTCTCATTGCATGTCCTATGAAAGTACATTGTCTCTCTCTCTTATCTTGTTGACAAGGTTTTTTTTATCTCTTCAACTCTTCTCATACATTCTTCATTAGTTATTTTTGCTGTCCAGGGGATTCGCAACATTCTTCTAATAAACCACATTTCTGCTGCTTCCAATGATTTTTGTGCAGACTTGCCTATTGTCCATGATTCACTTCCATATAACAAGTTAGGTTCAATATAGCATTTTAGGACTCGTTTTCTAACATTCATTGATAAAGATATGTTAGCTAATATGTTTCTCATTCTCTGAAATGCAGTCTTTGCTTGGCCTATTCTGTTTCTAATTTCTGTTCTGCATTTCCCATCTGAAGTTATTACTGCTCCAGGGTATTTGAATTTCCGCACCTGCTTTAGAATAGTTCGTTTAATTTAATACTGCATGTTGGTGGATTCTGTTTCTTAGATATAACCATAGTTTCTGTCTTTTTGATGTTCAAATTAAGACCATTCTGTTCACTTTCTTTGGCGACTCTATCCAAGAGATTTTGCAGGTCTTGTTGGTTCTCAGCTATCAGTACTGTGTCGTCAGCATACCGAAGGTTGTTAATATTGTATCCTCCAATTTTTATGCCTGGTTCTGTGATGATTGTTCTTAGAATATTCTCGCTATACAGAGAAAAAAGGTCTGGAGATAGTACACATCCTTGTCGCATCCCTTGTTTTATAGGTTGATATTTTCCAATTCTATTTTCAACTCGAACTGCTGCTTCTTGCTGCCAGTATGGATGTTTTACAATCCTCAGGTCTTTGCCGTCTATATTGATGTCTTCAAGCATTTTAATAATTTCATTATGTTTCACCTTGTCAAATGCCTTGGTGTAATCAATGAAGCATAAGTAGAGATTTTTCTGTACTTCTAAAGCTCTTCCTGTTAGTGTTCGTAAAGCATAAATGGCATTGTGTGTTCCCTTTCCTTCAACAAATCCAAACTGTTCATCTGCTATTTCCATTTTTATCTTTTACCTTGTTCTTCTCATAATTGTTCTCAGAAGTAGCTTTGTTATGTGACATGAGAGGCTGATAGTCCAGTGGTCGTCACATTCCTTTGCACCTGGTTTCTTTGGTAGTGCTATAAACGTGGATTTAATCAGGTCACTGGGAATATAACCACTGTTGTAAATGTCATTCAGTAACTTGGTTATTATTTTTATTCCTGTCTCCTCTAGTGCCTCTATTTCTTCTATTGTTATATTATCAGGCCCAGTCGCTTTTCCTTTCTTCATGTGTTTGATGGCATCTATGATTTCATCTTCAAGTATTGGTGGTCCATCGCAGTTTTCAGTATCTGGTGTTAATTCTGGTCTTTCTCCTCCATATACTCTGTCCACCTGTCCACAATGTCTTCTATTTCCATGAACATTTTACCTTCTTTCGATTTCAGGCATCCTATGGTATATTTTGTTTTCCTGTCTGTGAGTTCATTAATTCGTTTGTGCATGTTTTTGCTGTCTTTATTATGAGAGTCCTCTATCTGTCTGCACTGTTCATTTAACCACACTTCTTTTGCTTCTCTGCATTTGCGTCTTATCTCTTTATTTATCTTGCTATATTTTTCCTCGTTATTTTTACTCCTCCTCCTCTTGTCCATCAGTCCTAAGATGTCGTCTGTCATCCATTTATTTTTAGGGGCTTCTTTTTTTGGTGGTATTATCTCTTGAACAGTTTGGTGGATAGAATCTCTTAACATTTCCCATTGTTCATCTATACTATTTATCTTTGCTATTGCATTGTATCTATTTGTTATAATAACTTTGTATTGTTCTTGCAGTTCTTGGTCATTTTTAAGAAGTTCTGTATTCAGTTTGATGTTTCTCACTTTTCTGCCTGCTTTCTTTAGCTTTATTCTAACTTTTCCACAGAGTGTCACTATTGCAGTCGGCTCCTGGCATGGTTTTTGTTGTCAGTAATGCATTGCGGAATCGTTTGTTGATTAATATGTAGTCTGTCTGGTTAAATGTCTTTTTGTCTGGCTGCACCACGTTGCTAGTCTTGAGGATGTTGTTTGAACCAAGTGTTTCCTACAACCATGCTGTGTATTCTTGCCCATTCAATTAATTTATAACCTCTGTCATTCCTCTCCCCCAGTCCATAGTCACCAACGATGTCTGAAGTTCTTCCTTTACCAACTCTGGCATTAAAATCTCCCATGACTATAGTAACTTCATGTGACTTTGTGTGTTTTAGTGCTGTCTCTATGTCATTATAAAATATCTGTACATCTTCTTCAGAACTTTCAGATGTTGGACCGTACACTTGTATAATATTTATGTTTATTGGTTGTCCTTTTAGTTGGGCTAGGAGGACTCGGTCCGAGATGTTCAAATATCCTACAGTTATCCTTGCCGTTTGTTCATCAAATATAATTCCTACTCCTTGTTCATATTTCTCACTTCCTGAATATATTATTCTTTATTTATCAGAGTTTATCTTCTCTGCACCTGTCCAACTAGCTTCACTTATTCCTCATATGTTGACCTTCGTCCTTTCCATTTCCATCTTTACATTTTCTAATTTTCCAGCCTGGAATAAAGTTCTAACATTCCATGTTGCTATTTTGAACTTGTTAGTTTTGCCACCAGTAGCTTGATGACTATCTGGCCTCACCTGTGGCTCGTGAGCTGCCCTACCGGACGAGGCTGTTCCAGAGGAACATCCATTAACGTCGTTCATGATAAATTGATTATTCTGTTCAAGCATAACTATTCTTGGGAACTACAACATTGGTTTCCCGTTGCCTTCTGTCGGTTTGTGTACGGACTCTCCACTAGCCTTTGGACTCCCTGTCCTACCCGCAAGGCAGCGGGAGCGAGAGGTTTTAAGGCGCCTCTGACCCGCCTGGTATTCCCTTCACTGATCACCTGAGGCACTTTATAGGAGTAGTAGAGCCACCTATTACCCCACCTCGCTCTCTGAGTCTACTGCCAGTTGGTCCGCGCCTGCTTATTTGGACAACTCCTTATTCACATGGATCCTCCATATCTGCAGGACTTTCATCATTTGCCACCTGTGACGCGCTGGGTTGGGGATGGTCGCCCCAGCTTTACTTTTGATGGTTGTGTTAAATCAGTTACTTTTGATGGTTGTGTTAAATCAGTTACTTTTGTTGGTTGTGTTAAATCAGTTACTTTTGTTGGTTGTGTTAAATCAGTTACTTTTGATGGTTGTGTTAAATCAGTTACTTTTGATGGTTGTGTTAAATCACAGTTATTTTTGTTGGTAGTGCATGTTGATGTTCTCTAGTATTGGTTGGCTGAGTCATTGAACAATGACTGAGATTGATCAAGAGTTTTAGATGAGACATTAACATGTTCAGTCATTAAACTCATTAGCTACACATAGTAGTTTCTTCTCACATTGATTTAATTATAAACAAAATCAGTCACTCATAGTTTTACTATGTCCTTGTTTGTTAGCTCATTTCATGATCTGTGTGATAGATAATGGTAGCAGGCTGTTATGAAGTGATGGATAATGGTAGCAGGACATCATGAAGTGATAGATAATGGTAGCAGGCTGTTATGAAGTGATAGATAATGGTAGCAGGATATCATGAAGTAGTAGACAATGGTGGTATGTTCACATGAAAATCTATGTCTCATGACATTTACATGACGTAGCAGAATGGGAGCTTCCACTGACTTACATTTCTAGACCACGACAGTATTTGAAGTAGGGATGCCAGTATTTGAAGTAGGGATGCCAATATTTGAGGTAGGGATGCCAATATTTGAGATATGGATGCCAATATTTGAGGTATGGATGCCAGTATTTGAGGTAGGGATGCCAGTATTTGAAGTAGGGATCTAGAGGTCGGTCCCGTCCCAAACACGCCCATACTGGGATAATGCCTAAACCGGCTCAACCCAGGGGTAGAAGTCACTAGTGGCGAGGATTCGTCCTCCTGGACAAAAGCTCCATCCTGGTCACAACTAGGAAGGGTAGCGGCCACGACCACAAAATGCTGAAGTCGGAGACACTGGACCAGGGAAGTCTAGATAGGCAACCACCTCTCACCCGGCCGGGATGTTTGCGTATCCTAATCACGCTGAGGTTTTCCGGTGAGAAAGTCCAACCCTGGACTGGATGGGCAACCACCTCTCACCCGGCGGTGATACACGGGTATCTCAAAACACGTCGAGGTTTTCCGGTGAGAAAGTCCAACTCTGGCCTGGGTGGGCTACCGCCTCTCACCCAGCGGGGATGCACTGATATCCTAAACACGTCGAGGTCTTCCGGCGAGAAAGTCCAACCCTAGACTAAACTGGTGCAATGAAAACCACGGTGTCACGCAATCCCGCTTCCGAGACCCACCAAGAATACAGGCTAAAGCACTGTGATACTCTGAACCCCTTGTGGTCCTCTCGTGGATCTCGTGTGGTCTATTTTGGACCACACAGGGGACCACGGGACCTAACGAGGACCACAGACGTGAATTCAGTAGGTTCACAGTGCGGTTTTTGGCGGTAGAAGTGAACGAAGAAGAAGAAGAAGAAGTATGGATGCCAATATTTGAGGTAGGGATGCCAGTATTTGAGGTATGGATGCCAATATTTGAAGTAGGGATGCCAGTATTTGAGGTATGGATGCCAATATTTGAAGTAGGGATGCCAGTATTTGAGGTAGGGATGCCAATATCTGAAGTAGGGATGCCAATATTTGAGGTATGGATGCCAATATTTGAGGTAGGGATGCCAATATTTGAGGTAGGGATGCCAGTATTTGAGGTAGGGATGCCAATATTTGAGGTAGGGATGCCAGTATTTGAGTTTGCTGACTTTTGTTTTCCTAAGGAGACTCTAAGTACCCATTTATTTTAGGCTGGCTTGACCTTGGCACTGGTCTGTCCGAAAAAAAAAATTGCACAAATACGATACAAAACCAGAGATCATCAGATTGGCAGAAAAGTGCCTACCAGTGTTGACAGAGAAATCTGCGAGTAATGATAGTTAAACCCACCAGTGGTAATAGTTAAACCTACCAGTGTTGATAGTTAAACCTACCAGTGTTGACAGTTAAAAATACTGGTGTCGACAGTTAAACTCATAGCTTTGACAGTGAAACCTCCCAGTGTTGACAGTTAAAAATACTGGTGTCGACAGTTAAACTCATAGCTTTGACAGTGAAACCTCCCAGTGTTGACAGTTAAAAATACTGGTGTCGACAGTTAAACTCATAGCTTTGACAGTGAAACCTCCCAGTGTTGATAGTTAAAACTACTTGTGTCGACAGTTAAACTCATAGCTTTGACAGTTAAACCTACCAGTGTTGATACTTAAAACTACTTGTGTCGACAGTTAAACTCATAGCTTTGACAGTGAAACCTCCCAGTGTTGACAATTAAACCTACCAATATTGATAGTCTGGCAGTGAAATAGCTGACAGCCTGTCCAAAATTGGCAGCAGTCAAAATCAAACTAGTCATCCAGTAAACTACCTAGAGGCGAAAACCTTAATCCGTAACCAGTGCAGATCTAAATGGAAAAAGAAACTGAAATGCAACAATGAACCAGATCCAATACACCAACTACAAAGACATCATCAAACCATCCTCTTTCGCCTAAGGACAGACCACTGCAGTCTACTAAGCCACCTACATCGACTCAAAATGTCTCACACAGACAAGTGTCCATTTGGCAGTGGAGTCCAGACTTCAGAACATATCCTACAAGAGTGCCCAAACCATGCAGATCTGAGACATGGCCAGAGGGCAAAAGCTTTGGGGCTCCTATCAGGATCTGAATAGGGATGCGGGCTTTGCCATGTCAGGATCTGAAGTGACCAACAATCTCGAACACAGAAGAAGAAGTACTGATAGTTAAAACTATTGGTGTCAACAGTTAAACCTACCAGTGTTGATAGTTTTGACAGTGTTGATAACTACTGGTGTCGCCAGTTAAACTCATAGCTTTGACAGTTAAATCTACCAGCGTTGATAGTTAAAACTACTGGTATCGACAGTTAAACCCACTAGCTTTGACAGTTAAACCTTCCAGTGTTGACACTTAAACCTACCAGTACTAATAGTTAAAACATCTGGTGTTGACATTTAAAGCTACCAGTATGAATAGTTAAAACTACTGGTGTTGACAGTTAAACCCACCAGTGTTGACAGTTAAACCCACCAGTGTTGACATTTAAACCCACCAGTGTTGACAGTTAAACCCACTGATGTCGCTGTTTTGTTTCTATAAGTTTCATTGTGGTGGTGGAGTCAGTGAAAAGTTTATTCTTAGGAAGTGACTAACCCACCGTCCCAGAATGTTGTTGCAGGAAAGCAATAACCTGCCACTTAACTGTATCATCTGTTGTACTGAACACACCAACAGACACTTGGCTCCATCCTTCGCTCATTCATGAGTGACCGATGCTTTGACATAAGCCGATTGGAAGAAAACTGAATATATCAAGACTGACAAAGTTACACATAATCGTGTCCGGTGTTATGAGGAAAGTCTAAAAATATTTTTCAGGCATGCTTATATCCTGTTATGCGTTATCTGTGCTTTCGATAAAGAAAATAACCACTTTTTTGTGTGTAGGCGTGCACATGATCAGCGCCAACTCTGACGCATGTCGACCCTACGTGCGGGAATTTTTCGTGTGGAATTCCCGAGCGTTTTCCTCAAGACCTGTTACATTTCTAAGGGTTTTCCTTGTAATGGATATCACAAAAGTTATATTTTCATGTTCATCCGTAAAATTGCCACAACTGTACTTCCACGTCAAGAGAAAGTAATCTTTGAATCAGCAGGCACACACTGTTTAACTTGAAGGTAAGATCACACCTCCTGTCTTTCTCAATTCAGAAATTTTAGTTCGAGGCTGTTTCCATGCGCACATATTTTCTTTTTGAATATTTACAGCAAAATGTGAATATTTCAGGTGAAAATGTGAGGAAAACTAATACGAACCAATCTAGCATTGGCAAAAAGTAAATAAACCTGTACATTATTTTGGATCAGTACGTTATGTTGGATCTGCGTGTTCTTATGTTGCACTTGTATATTATCTTAGACTTCTATCTAATTTATGGTGTAACAAAACATGTAGGATAATTCACACTGACCATATTATACTATGATATTTTATTACTCTGTGATTTTGTATTAAATTGCGACATTCTTTTATTACTTTGTGATATCATATTACATTATGTTCTATTATCTGACCCAGTTTTACCTGGACATACAGGAGCATTTTTTTTTTTTAGCTGTTATGGTACCATAGTCACTTATTTATAAAACAGAAAACTGCGTGCAGCAGAAAAAAAAGTTATCAGTATGGAGTATTGTGTTTACTACGGCTTTACAAAAGATTTCCGTTGTCACTAAGTTGCAGGCGACATAAGCCGCCCAATTTCTGTCAGAATTTTTATTATCAAAATTGATATGCTCGGAACTAAAATTGTGGATAGGATTGTGAGCTAGCGTTCTTTCGCTTGAGGAAACATTGGCATGTCACTTAGTGTTACATTCTACACAAAATATGTCACACAGTCCTACATTCTACACAAAATATGTCACACAGTGCTACATTCTACACAAAATATGTTACATAGTGCTACATTCTACACAAATATGTCACACAGTGCTACATTCTACACAAAATATGTCACAGTGATATATGCTACACAAAACATATTACACAGTGCTGCATTCTGCGCAGAATGTCACACAGTGCTACATGCTACACAGAATATCTCACAGTACTACATGCTACACAGAATATCTCACAGCACTACATGCTACACGGCAGGAGCGAGCTGTTTTCGCGAAATTTGACATGGCACTTTAAAACTGTCTATGGCATGTATGTACTCACACAAACGACACACACATATTCGCATACTGCCTTTTCATACGGTGGTATTTGCAGGTTTCTCATCTTCACCAGCCAAACTGCGCGCTGCTTTTCTCTTGTGCGTGCTTCCAATCGAGGGCCATCTTTGATCTGGTCTGTTGACGGCTTACGCACATATCCATAAATGCACATACATTTAGAGGGGGATGGCATAGCGTATCTGTACTACAACTGCTACCAGATTTTGATATATTGGAGCAAAATTAAGGTTACTTGTTGCCTCGACGTCGTGTGTATATTAGGTTTTGGAAGTAAATAATTATGAAGAATGTTGGCCAAGTTTATGGGTTAAACACTGACACAGATAGCATCAAGCATTCTCAGACAGATTAATCTACTTTTCTTGATGTGAATCTGTTATGTGTGCTTTTTTTGTTTTAAACCGCTGTTTTCAGCAAATACATTCAGGTTTTTAAAGTTTTAATGTAGAATTATTTTATTTCTTGCATAAAATAATCATGGATTGTGACACAAACATCATATTTTGAGCTGCACCAATTATGAGACACAGAGAAATAATTACTGGCCCAGTGAAACCACTAAAGAAGATAAGCTCTACGGTCCCATACATGAATTACAAAAAACAGTGAAATTTATCCAAGAGACAGGACTGCAGATATAGACAGACAATGCGAACGAAGAAGAAGAAGAAGATATTTTGAGCGTCATTACGTGTTCTTAAATAGATGTGGTCTAGAATCTGACATATAAGACAGGCATGAAATGTGACAGAGAGAGTTTGTTGTTTTGTTTTTGTTGTGGTTATTGTGATTTTCTTTCATTGATTGCATTATTATTATTATGTTTGAAATACGTAGTTAAAGCAAGCTTTAGTTATCTGTGTAAATTTTACTTATCTGTGTAACCTTTCTGTTATTCTGATCAGTGTAGCTATACAGGGAAGTATGACAGTATATGGGTTGTAGTCAGTGTCTTCACATACAGGAAAGTAAAACAGTATGTGGGCTGTAGTCAGTGTCCTCACATACAGGAAAGTAAAACAGTATATGGGTTGTAGTTGATCCCTTCATATACAGTTAAAACTGAATTAAGAACTTCTTGTAATAATTCTGAGATGACTTAATCATCTTAATGATACACACACACACATGTTGGATTATGTTACTTTTATTCTCACTGCTTTTGCTTGTTTCTTGACTTCCTTTCCCTATCCCTTGCCTCTCTCCTCTTCCGTTACAGTGCGCCCCTTATTGCTCCGCTCTCATCTATGTTATATATGTTATGTGTGTGTATCCGAGGAGTTTGAGAAAAAAAAATTTCCTGTAGTATATGGCTTGTTTACAGTAAACACACACAAATTTTATGTGTAATTGTAGTGGATATAAGAGTGAAAAGTATCAGATTTTAAAAACCAAATATTAAATATCATGTTATACAAAATATCATGTTACACATGATATCGTATCCCATGAAGGAGGGCATGGGAGATATTGCAGCTTCACAATTCTCTTTTTATTTTCTCTGGCCGTGTAAGATACAGCTTTATGGTGAACAAAAAAAAAAGCTTCGTTTATTTGAGGAATGAGCGAGCATGTGAATGAATCCACTTCCAGACAGACGAAAAGGTCCGGTCAAGTCGTTTCAGAAATTTGATTTAAAGCAACTCTCACTCGCTTTCGCCTCGACCATTCACATTTCCGCCATTGCCCGATACATGCAGTAGCACTACTTGGATAAGGAGGCGAAGCAGCCAGACAGGCCAAGCACGCGGTACGACGAGAAAGTAACACTGGTAGCAGAGAAGGGAAAAATATGAGTTTCCCTGCATGTTTGGTATCCCTCCCCCACCCGAATTAGGAATCGCAGAAGTAGATAAAAGACTTGAATGATATCTACGTAGGTTGGAGACTTTTAAACTCCAGTTCATCTCAGACTTTTTCTTTCTCCAGTCAAGTCTTCTCGGACTTCTTTAGATCATGGGGTTTTTTTTTCCTTTCTTATAACTGTTGAATTCAGCAAATGACGCCAAGGATTTCATACTCTCTGTGCCACACACCCGATGTCTCTGTGTCACACACATGTCTCTGTGTCACGCTCCTGATGTCTTTGTGTCACAAACCTGATGTCTGGCCATGTGCTTGCTACTTGCCGTGTAAAGCCAAAACTGTAACAGAACGTAAAGTAACTTCTTTCAGTAGATTTCACTTTCCTCTTGTATTATTATTATTATTATAAAAAGGGGTATATGAAGTTATCCTTTATAATAGTGAAATATGGTGATCTTGGAGAAACTCTTATCTAGTCATGAAACACTGCATGCCTCTCTACACGAGAAGTGTCCAGCATATCAAGATCTTAAAGTCCTTGGTCTATTTATCTTTGAGCTGTACACGAGGAGTATCCAGCAACACGTCATCAAGATCTAGTAGTATCCAGCAACACGTCATCAAGATCTAGGAGTATCCAGCATCACGTCATCAAGATCTAGGAGTATCCAGCAACACGTCATCAAGATCTAGGCGTATCCAGCAACACGTCATCAAGATCTAGGAGTATCCAGCAACACGTCATCAAGATCTAGGAGTATCCAGCAACACATCATCATAGTTTCTATTGACTTATTAGTGATAGTTTCTAGTGATTTGTTAGTGATAGTTTCTAGTGACTTGTTAATGGTTTCTAATTACTTCTTATTGAAGTAATTTTCCCTTTATTCTTCTCCCCCACCCCCTCTCTCTCTTTCTCTGTGTCTGTGTGTGCGTGTATGGACATGAGATAAGTTTATTATTTATTTATGTAATCATTTAATGTGTCTTCATGATTATTATGCTCATTAACAAATGCTGAATGTGACTGAATGAAAGCTGTATGATGAAGGGCAAAATGTCAGACGGGCCTGCGTGCCCAATTCTTAACCCTTTGAAAACAAACCATGTTCGTTCGTTCGTTCTCTGTGTCTCCATCTCTTACAGTCCTCCCATTATGTAAGCTGCTGTTGATGGTTTTCAGTATACAGCTATAAATTGTTTATATATATATATAAATAACATGAATATTTCCTGTCATCGATTCCAGTATAACAGAGAGCTCCCTGAATGCAATGGCCAAAGATACAAAAGTAAGTTTTGAGCCAACAACACACTTGCCCAACAAAGCAACAAATAAAGTTCGCCACGACAGGCAGATTTCCTATGAAGACGCCGAAAATTGCGTTAACGAAATGAGCGAGTCATTGCCAGCCCTGAGATCGCGAGCCAATAGAGTCATGCGTCAGTTGTCCGGCTCGTTCAACAACCGGACTGTCAAAGTGGCACTTATCTTGTCTGTTATTCTCAACCTTCTACTCGGAATTCCTTTTGGAATCTTCTTCGGATTTTGGATGTCACAAAAGAGCGACAGTACTGCAGGAGTATCATCTCCTCGTTCGTCAAGCTACACCATGGTAGAATCGTGCTTTCCCTGCACAGATAATGACCTTGACCTCGAGAGAAAGGTGAAGATTAAATCAAAGAACAATATCTGCTGTACAGACGAGAAACCCAGGAATATGGACAGTTCACCATATGTAAGTATTTGTCCTAGTTAATTTCTTTTCGTTGAATTATTATCACTTGTTGTTCATTTTGTCATATGTCTCTGAGAGAGCTTTGGTTTGAAAACAGGTTAAGAGAGAGAGAACAGATGAAAATGAGAACGAAGGACCACTCTTAGTTACTTTTATAAGATTTGCTTCCATGTTGAAAAATACGCCTGGCACACAAAGTTGTATATCCAGGGTATGTCAACATTTAATGAGCACAGAAAGTTGAACAAATGAAATGTTGAATGTATAATCAAGGAACGCTTGATGACCACGACAGTCGCTGCTGTTAACTGTTCACATACATTATCAGACAGCGATTAACTGTTCACATACATTATCAGACAGCGATTAACTGTTCACATACATTATCAGACAGCGATTAACTGTTCACATACATTATCAGACAGCGATTAACTGTTCACATACATTATCAGACAGCAATTAACTGTTCACATACATTATCAGACAGCGATTAACTGTTCACATACATTATCAGACAGCGATTAACTGTTCACATACATTATCAGACAGCGATTAACTGTTCACATACATTATCAGACAGCGATTAACTGTTCACATACATTATCAGACAGCGATTAACTGTTCACATACATTATCAGACAGCGATTAACTGTTCACATACATTATCAGACAGTGATTAACTGTTCACATACACTATCAGAAGTGAATAACCGTTCACATACACTATCAGACAGTGATTAACTGTTCACATACATTATCAGACAGCGATAAACAATTTTTTTCTCTAATGAGACTCAATAATCCTCTTGTGATCCTGAAGACAGGACATACGGAAATGACAAAATATCATATTATGTTTATTTATTATGATAAGTTGATTGTTAACTTTCTGACAAAGTACAAAATGGTAGATTGTTAACTTTTTTTGACAAGGTACCAAAAGGTAGATTGTTAACTTTTTGACGAAATACAAATAAGTAGATTGTTAACATTATTACTGATAGGAAAGAGAGCAACTAAAATCCGTGAAGAGTCATAACGTTTGCGTATAACCAACAGATAACAAAATTCCCGTGATACAGATAAGACATACTACATAAAATGACAGATAACACAATTTCTGTGATACAGATAAAATATACTACATATAACCGACAGATAACAACATTTCTGTGATACAGATAAAACATACTACATATAATCGACAGATAACAGTTTTTGTGATACAGATGAAACATACTACATATAATCGACAGATAACAACATTTTTGTGATACAGATAAAACATACTACATATAACCGACAGATAACAAAATTCCTGTGACACAGATAAAACAGCTTTGCCGACATGTTTTAGATTTTTATGTCAGATAGACCTTTGAAAGAAAATGATCAAGTGGCGTATTTTTAAACAACAGTTGAACAGATAATTTGTCTGTACACGGTAGGTTTGACCCGGTATTTGATGTAATAGTCTTGACCTAGTCTTACACATGCAGTGTTTGACTTACCTAACTTTGCTAACTTCGACCTAGTATGAGATGTGCTTCGAGTACTTAACTAGATTTGCTATCTCTGATCAGCATTGAATGTTGCAGTTTTGATCTAGTCTTCATGTGTTGGTTTTGAGTGGCCTAATTATGCTAGCTCTGACCCAGTATAGATGTAGTGAACTCGGCCTTGACCTAGTCTTCGTGTGCAGGTTTTGAGCTGTCTAGGCATAGCCTTGACCGATTATTAGATGTAGTGAATTCGGCCTTGACTTACTGGTGCTAGCTTTGACTTATCTAATCTTACTAGTTTTGATGTGGTGTTAGATGCTGTTATCTGGACCTAGTTTTGACCTAGGTACAAATGTACAAACAGGAAACACCAAGGCTTTCGCACAGTAAAGCAACAAAGCGCAGTACTGTATGCTTAGACCTTGGAGAAAAAGTCGTAAACAAAGCACTTTTAGACATGAGAGAAGGAAAAACAAGACAAGACAATAACGACGGAATTTCGATGCCATGGTCTCGTTTCCTTTTCATTTCGTTCAGACAGGCATTGATGATTTAGCTTTCAAACATACATATATATTTTATTGGAGGGTGGGGGGTGCTAGATGTCTAAATGAATAATGCACTGTTCTCTCGTAGCTAGACGGTTGCTCGTCTTACTGAAGTCCGTGGTTCAAGTCCTAGGTAATTTTCTTGTCTTGTTTTTCTTTCTCTCGTGTCTAAAAGTGCTTTGTTTACGATTTTTTCCCCAAGGTCTAACCATACAGTACTGCACTTTGTTTTGATCTAGTCGCTGGTCTTATACTTGTTCATTTTTACCTAGTCACTGGTATTATATTTGGTCACTTTGACCTAGTCACTGATCTTATACCTGTTCATTTTTATCTAGTCACTGGTCTTCATTTTGACCTGGTCTTGTAGTCTGTCGTAATCTCAGATTTGGTTAGTTTGACCTAGTAATGCTTTAATGATGATTTTGTTATGTCGAGCTTAAAAGATCTAATTCCTGTCAGACAAACGCTTTCCAGACAATTCCATGTTTGGCCTTGTTCTCCGAGTCACCCAATATGCGTCCCAGTGAATGCTTCTGAAGCAGTTTCTGATCATTTCAGTGGCCCCAACAAACAGAGACAAGTTTAATTTACAAGTAACAGCCACCAGACAATGTCACACTGATGACATCAGACAATGTCACACTGATGACATAAGACATCTGATGCTCAAGAACCGAGTATGGTGCCTTGGAGCAGGATTGAACTCAAAATTAAGTTACACCGAACTTTTCCTTGTTCCACAGTCACCTCTTTACTGAGTTCTTGTTTACTCCTTCCTCACCTGCAACTGATATTCTATATCAGGACCTCCAACTGGCGGCCCGCGAGGTTATGATGAAAATATAGTTTATTTGATACAAATTAACATTTCTTTTCTTCAAAAGAGTGTTTAAAAATGTTTAAAACATATGAAAAGCTGAATAAATGCACAAAGTTCATCCTTACTATTTAACCGCATTGTCACTTTTTCTTATTTTTATGTAAGTTGGCAAAAACTAGTTGATTTATATGCAGCCCAGCGCTGGATTATGGCATAAAGTTATGGTCCTTGAGAGCATTGAAATTAGATAGTCCAGTTCTAGACCCTGTAATCCTACAACATTCATATGTTGTACTCACCTTTAAATGTCAGCATCACATGAAATGTTCCTTTGCTTGTCAGCATCACAAGAAATGTTCCTTTTGTATGTCAACATCACACGAAATGTTGCCTTTAAATGTCAACATCACAAGAAATGTCACACACAAAATTTTATATGCTGTGTAAAATAATAACAACAAAATAATACAATAAAATTAAATTGATTCTTTTATTTTGTAGTTTCCTGGTGTTATTACTATGCTTCAATGACCTATTAAAAACTGAAATATTCTTGAGTATTCGAGAACCGTTTCATACACTCACACTCATTTTTATCTATCACTAGTCTTATATTTGTTCATTTTGACCTAGTCACTCGTCTTATACATGTTCATTTTGACAAATTAAGTTATTGGTATCTTATGAAAATAAGCTAATCATACAGTACTGCGCATTGTTTTGATCTAGAAGCATTATATGTACAAACATTGTATTGGACGTACTATCTCTCTTCTGCCAGCTTCTTTCATGCCTCCTTTGTTGCCATCCAGTCAGACTACTCATCACACCCACATCTTATAAAGACATTTACAAACTTTCACAACAATGGTCATCACACTCGCATCTTATAAAGACATATACAAACTTTCACAACAATGGCCATCACACCCTACATCTTATAAAGACATTTACAAACTTTCACAACAACGGCAATCACACCCTACATCTTATAAAGACATTTACAAACTTTCACAACAATGGCCATCACACCCTAGATCTTATAAAGACATTTACAAACTTTCACAACAATGGTCATCACAGCCTACGTCTTATATACAAACTTTCACAGCAATGGTCATCACAGCCTACGTCTTATATACAAACTTTCACAGCAATGGTCATCACAGCCTACGTCTTATATACAAACTTTCACAGCAATGGTCATCACAGCCTACGTCTTATATACAAACTTTCACAGCAATGGTCATCACAACCTACGTCTTATATACAAACGTTCACAGCTAAATGCTCACTTTTCCCCCATTCTTACCTTACGTGATAATTTAAATTTTCTCTTCTTGTTCTGAATGTGCTTATATTAAAAGATGTAAGCGAAAACGTTGCCCAGCGTTATTGAATAAAGCCCTTCCTTTATATATATATATATATATATATATATATATATAATATTTTGTTATCGCAGCTTTAATGACGTGGCTTTTTCTGTATGTACAGCTGTACTAAATTTGACCTTGTATTGGATATCTTTGACCTTATAATAGATGTACTCATTTCAACCTTGTATTGGAAGCGCTGTCCTTGACCTTATAGTAGATGTACAAACTTTGACCTTGTTTTTTTATGTACTGTCTCTGACCTTGTGGGTATCTGAGTGGCGAAGTGGTTAGTGCACTAGTCTCTCATGGCGAAGGTCGGGGGTTTGAATCCGTCCGGAGGCACCCCAGTCACCCAGCTGTAGAAATGGATACCCAACTTCTTCTGGAGTTGGGGAAGGAAAGGCAGCCAGGCGTGATACTGACCATATCATCCTCTACTGTGCTGACAGATCAAGGAAAATATGGGCACTAATACCATATCCCTATGTGCCTCTTAGGCATGACAGAATTACCTTTACTTTAGCTTTGACATTGTATTGGATGTACAAAGTTTTATTACGTGATGACTGACAGTTTATTACACTTTTTGTAAACTGGATATCACTTTTGATATCTTGCATATGTCAAAAACAGGTGCTTGTGATGCGAGCAAGATGGGGATAAGACCAGTCAGACGTTAACATTAGTCAGTAAAAACAATATAAGTTAACATTAGTCCGCAAAAATAATGTTAACACCAGTCAGTTAAAAACACAAGTTAAACTAGTCACTAAAAAACAACATAAGTTAACATTAGTCAATAAAAACAAGTTAACATTAGTAAGTAAAAAAAAAAATTAGTCAGAATATAAGTTGACATTTAGTCAGTACAAAAAATACAAGTTAAAATTTGTCTGAATATAAGTTGACATTAGCCAGTAAAAAGGATATAAGTTAACATTAGTCAGTAAGAAGGATATAAGTTAACATTAGTCAGGAAGACGAATATAAGTTATTGTTGTATGATAATCTGAAGTGCAGACACAGGATCAGTGTGACAGACATAGACGGGCAAACGAGGATCTGACAAGCACCTGCTCACAAACAAGCTCCGCCCAACACTAAACGCCATGAACATCGTGAACCAGTTTCATGCCGGAATTTCCAGGCCTCGCCGTCTTTTCACATCATCACACTAGGCTCGTGGCCCGCCATAACGCAATCAGAAAGTACTTCCCTGCATCCCGTCAAGACATTTTCAGACTTGCAACATTCTTTTTTGTTCTGTTATTGCGACATCCTTTTTGTTCTGTTATTGCTACATTAATGGGAAAAAGAAAGAGAGGAAGACCAAGGCGAAGATGGCTGCAAGACATCTTTGATGACCTGCAAATGGATGCATCAGCAGCAGGCTATCTTGCTCACAACCGATAGGCCTACAGGAGTGCTGTTAGGGAGGCAAAGTTCCTCAAGGAACATGCAAATGAATGAATGAATATTGCTACATTATTTTTGTTCTGTTTTTGCTACATTCTTTTTTGTTCTGTTCTTGCTACGTTCTTTTTTTTTTTGTTATCTGCTTGTTAGATTTTATTGTGTGCTGTTATCTATATATGATGTACTTTTTGCTATATAAATACATGTATTAGAACATTTCTTTTTCAGTAGTTAATTATTTCAAGCTGTGCTTAGTTATTGAGACTAGGAACTGTCAGGTCTATGCAATATTTTATCTAAACACCAGAGAATGATTTGGAGTAACTCAATGAACTACTTGTATGGCTGTGATTGAGAGTTATAGATTACCTCTGTGTGTGTATGTTTTTTTTTTCATTTCTTGTCCTTTTAATTCATAAACAAGTTCTGTGTTATTAATTTGTATAGCTAGGATATTATTGCACATGTACACGCCTGATATATAATTATTATAACACATGAACACGTCTGCTGTATAGCTAAGGTGTTATAGCACATGAATGCATATGCTAAATATTTAAGATGTTATAGCATATGAACGCGTCCGCTATAGTTAGGATATAATAGCACATCAACAAGTGTGGTGTACAACAGCTTTCTTGTATTCTTTACCACACACACAGAGTGACTTACTTTCTTGTATTCTTTACCACACACACAGAGTGACTTACTTTCTTGTATTCTTTACCACACACACAGAGTGACTTACTTTCTTGTATTCTCTACCACACACACAGAGTGACTTACTTTCTTGTATTCTCTACCACACACAAGGAGTGAGTAACTGTATGATTTATCGGTGCTCAGTTCTGGAAGGAATCCTTTTATTGTCTAGTGACCTCGATCTGTTTAGGAAGTAGATGCGCCACATTTACGTCACAAGCAGCTACAAGTCATGTCACGTTTACGTTACAAGCAGCTACAAGTCATGTCACGTTTACGTCACAAGAGCTACAAATCATGTCACAAGAAGCTACAAGTCATGTCACGTTTACGTCATAAGCAACTACAAGTCATGTCACGTTTACGCCACAAGAGCTACAAATCATGTCACATTTATGTCACAAGAAGCTACAAGTCATGTCATATTTACGCCACAAGTAGTTACAAGTTGTGTCACATTTACGTCACAAGCAGCTACAAGTCATGTCACATTTACGTCACAAGCAGCCGCTAGCCATGTTACATTTACAAGCTACCACAAGGCGTGACACATTTACAAGCATCCACAAGCCGTGTTACATTTACAAGCAACCACAAGCCATGTTACATTTACGTCTCAATCATTTACATGTAACATTTGCATTGCAGTTACGAGATTTGTCACTTGAAGCCGGTACTTTTCTTTCGTCATTGCATGAGCTACCAAAATGCCAGTTTTGATTATCTTGTCACTAGTTAAGAGTACCATGGACAGGTAAGATGACAAACAGAATGTATAACAAAAGCAAATGTAGAAATAAACATAAATAAAAGAAAACGACATTCATCGTATACAGGACATCTAATGAGAAGGGAAGGGCATAATAACAACAGGAAAAGTGAGTTGAAAGAGAGGCAGAGGGAGATCAAGAGAAAACACGATAAACAGCCTAATGCGATGGTCCGCACACACACACAAACACATCACCAAATGAACTGATGGAAAATAACAGGGACCGATATTTTTGGTAACGCCTACCACGCCACCTGATGATGGTGAACGGTGCAAAAATAAACACAACATTTTACTTAATTAGAAGTGAAAATACGTGCAAAATTTGCCTCACTTGTCAGGAAAATAAATTCTCGCTCGCTTGGGCGCACACACATATATCACAAAATGTATGTGGTAATCATTGCACTATGGAATATCTTTTCTATCTTTCACATCGTGTTTAGATTTTGCCTGTCATTTGTATTACACTGAAATGACTTCTTATCTCCTGTTTGTATTACTCGGAGATGACTTCTTATCTCGTGTTTTTATTACACTAAGATGACTTCTTATCTCCTGTTTGTATTACACGGAGATGACTTCTTATCTCGTGTTTTTATTACACTGAGATGACTTCTTATCTCCTGTTTGTATTACACCGAGATAACTTTCTCTCTTTTTTTTATAGTAACTTTTTTTTTGGGGGGGAGGGGGGGGAGGAGCATGTACTTTTTCTGCTGTTGTCTGACTCTTTATCTTCTGTTTCTCGTAAGTGTGTGTCTGGCTCTTTATTTTCTATTTCTGGTACGTGCGTCTGACCCTTTATATTGTTTCTATGTGTGCCTGACTCTTTATATTCTGTTTCGGGTACGTGTGTGTCTGACTCTTTATCTTCTACTTCTTGTATATATGCCCGACTCCTTATCTTATGTTTCCAGCATGTGTGTGTCCGACTCTTTATCTTATGTTTCCAGCATGTGTGTCCCCGACTCTTTATCTTCTACTTCTTGTATATATGCCTGACTCTTTATCTTATGTTTCTAGCATGTGTGTGTCCGACTCTTTATCTTATGTTTCCAGCATGTGTGTGTTCGACTATTTATCTTATGTTTCTTGCATGTGTGTGTCCGACTCTTTATCTTATGTTTCCAGCATGTGTGTGTCCGACTCTTTATCTTATGTTTCCAGCATGTGTGTGTCCGACTCTTTATCTTCTACTTCTTGTATATATGCTCAACGCTTTATCTTATGTTTCCAGCATGTGTGTGTCCTACTCTTTATCTTCTACTCCTGGTTTGTGTGTCTGACTCTTTATCTTATGTTTCCAGCATGTGTGTGTCCTATTCTTTATCTTCTACTCCTGGTTTGTGTGTCCTACTCTTTATCTTCTACTCCTGGTTTGTGTGTCCTACTCTTTATCTTCTACTCCTGGTTTGTCTGTCCGACTCTTTATCTTCTACTCCTGGTTTGTGTGTCCGACTCTTTATCTTCTACTCCTGGTTTGTGTGTCCGTCTCTTTATCTTCTACTCCTGGTTTGTGTGTCTGACTCTTTATCTTCTACTCCTGGATTGTGTGTCCGACTCGTTGTCGGGGGGGGGGGGGGGCGAAGACGCTGTCTGGTTATGCAATCAGCGACCCACAGCTGATATGCTAGCGTATGGGTCAGTGACCCACAGCTGATATGCTAGCGTATGGGTTAGCGACCCACAGCTGATATGGTAGCGTATGGGTTAGCGAACCATAGCTGACCAAAACCCTGTCCCACCTCTCCGTTGGTGCCCCTAGCAACAGCCCTAGGATGGCTAACGGGGCAGGGATCGATGTAGTCTCCATGGTGATGGAGTCTGCTAAAGAAGCATTGCACACCCCCACCCGGTTTTTAACTGCACTCGGGGACTGAAATAATAACTTTAACCCACTCCCAGTCCGACACGATGTTGTGCCTCAATACCTTCACAGCATCGGCGTCAAAGAACACCAGCTCGCTGTTACAGGGCGATCGGAGAAGGAAATGAAAACCCTTTGTCTTCTACTTCTGGCATGTGTGCCGGAGTCTTTATCTTCTGCTTCTGATTGATGTGTCTGACTCTTTTACTTGTACTTGTGACTAGTACACAGAGCATCTGATAGACAGACTTTTTGTGGCTTTTGTCTGTGTTAGAAAGATTTTCAATCTTGTTGGTGCTTGTAAGTGTTGGTAACCCTACTGTATCAAAAAGGCAACTTGTCACTATGGTATCCCCTGAGTGACACAACAACAATGCCAGGTTCGCAAGTGCCACAACAAAAACAACAGTGTCACTTATGACTTAGGACTTCCCACTCATTCAACAAGACTACATCAAGGAAACTAATGAATAGACTAACTTCCAAGATACACATCAAACATTTATTGAATGAAAAAATGAATTATGAGAGATGGAGATGAGGAAGGAAAATGAACTGCCAGCATGGCAGAGTGATTTAACAAGCAATACAAGAGCTTCTCGGGCGTGTAGTCGGTGCCATGGGGAAGAAAAGCCTGACAACAATAAGTAAGTAACAACAACTACTTACTATATCGTGAACTTCCACCACATCTCCCGAACACACAAATCTTTGACCTGGCAAGGACAACACTCCTAACATCTACATTTCAGTACAAGGTAAAAGAACACTATTCCAAAATGACGCTATGCTGAGCTAAAACTATTACATTACTAAAATTGACTTGCAACTATTCAACTGGGAAATACGACTACTCACCAAACATTCTATACAAAAATCCTACACACCAAGATTCTCAATCAAAGTTGCCAAGCTTAAATATGCCCTTCTAAAATGTTCCCATAATTCCCGAATATTCTGTCATCCACCCACATGAAATAATCATGTTTTTCTAAACTCTGGTTCCTTAAACCAGCAATTAAAACTCTGCTACTAAAATTAGACTGTTGTGTCAACACAGACAGGCTATCTACGCATTTCACTGTTTGACACTTTGACAAGACGTCAATATTGTGTGAGCTAAGAAACTTTCCATGTGCCACGTGGGCTAACAAAATCAGTACTACAATCAAGGGCATAATCAAGTAGCTTAACGAATGTTAGTTACTTCCCTTTAACAATAAAAGGGGTGCTGGCTGATGTACAATCTCGGAGGGTCCTAGAACAGCGCCTTATTTTCCAGACTGGCTGTCTCCACCCAGCTGGAATTAACAATGTCTTCAGCTTTCTGTAACTTCTTTAGTTTTCCACTGGCCCTTTTTAACTCTACTTTCTTCCTCTATACTACCCCTCCCTACCACCACCCTCTTTTCTTCTCTGGCAACATATTGGTGTCTATAGGGTCTTGTCCTATTCACCAGTTTCACATTTTCTCCCTGCAGGTGTTTATGTTTTCCATTCATTATCTCTCCGCTTCCTTTTTCCCTCCCCCCCCCCGACACCTCCTCTAGCAGCTATCATGTTTCTATTGCCTTTCCCCCCACCCCTTTCCACCACTTGTTTTCCTCTTCTCTCTCCACCTCTTCTTTACGATTGGCTCTATCGGGTATCTTTTGTTGTGGTCCTTCCTTCTACTACACACATTTCTGTTTTCTACTTCTGGAGGAAGACACATTCAGATAAGTTCTTCGTTTTTTTTTTTTCTCGTTGTGCATGTAATCCTCGAAAAAGGCTCACGCCAAAATATCGGATATTGTATGTTTTTCATTTATACATTCTCATACTTTCTAGTCGTTTTTTTTCTCACCTTACTCACTCCCTCCCTCACTTTGTAAAACTGCACCATACACCTCTATCTTATCTTATATCCTTCCCGTGCCGTTAAACGTCACATAGGGCTCGCAAAGTAGTTCGCCAATTTTTCCTGTCTTCGGCGAGTCTTTCAACCTCATAAAAGGATTTTATGCCTGTTAATTTGGCCTCTCTTAATAATGCCCTCTTCAGAGTTTCATGCGGTCTGCCTCTTTTTCTTCGGTCTGTTGTGTTCCCCTTGATAGCTTGTTTTGGGATTCTCTGATCATTTCTTCTCATCAAGTGACCAACATATGTCCATCTCCTTTTCCTGATCACCCATGAGACTATCACCTCTATCTACCCTTTAACAATATACTATCATACTTGTATCATCTTGAATTCTTTATCTCCTACTTCTGGTAATCGTGTATAACGGTTGGGTAGTGATTGTGTCGTATCTCACAAATGGAGACATGGGTAGATGGACAGTAGTCTAGGGAGTGGATGTACGCTACTCTCACTGGCCCTGGGCGATAACAGCGTTAATTGAGTGGGGCAGGAACATCGGTGAGAAATGTAACGATATTTTAATTCGTACTAGCTAGAAACTTGGACAGGCTTCAGCCGTGTACATTACAGTGTAGCCAATCTCAAGACTCAAATTATGGCATAACTTGCCTTCAGCGGATAGGGCAGTGGCACATGTAACGTACTGGCTGAGTGGCACATGTAACGTACTGGCTGATGTAGCTTGTCTCATTTCTCTGACGCCCATGTCCATCACGTAATATAATATTCATTCTTTCAGCTTGAAATTTTAACTTTGAATTCGATTATATGTTTTCTTTTGTGCTTTCTTTATCTCCTAGACTTGTGTAACAGTTAGTGTATGTTTACACAGTACTTGCAGTAATTCTATTCAGGTATATTCGCTTGTACAGCGATATCATGTGTGAATATGATGCTAATAATTACATTGTGTTGTATGTTTTATATACTATTGAAAGTGTGTACCAGAAGTTAAGCATGAAAGTTTTGTCGTTTTAATTTTCCTCATGCTTTAATTATACTGTCTGACTTGCCTTGACCTATCTACCTGTAACTGCGAGCTGGTGCAGTGAAGATGTTGAGACACAACATTGTGTCGGACTGGGAGCTGGTTGTGGCAGCTATTTTTTCTGTTCCTGAGTGCGGATAAAAAGCAGGGGGCGTGGGGTGTGCAATACTTCTTTAGCAGACTCCACCACCATGAGGACTTTGGTGATCTCTGCTCCGTTAGCCAGACTGGGCTTGTTACTGGAGGTACCAACGGAGAGGTGGCACAGGGTTTTGGTCAGCTATGGTTCTCTAACCTAGAAGCTAGCATGTCAGCTATGGTTCTCTAACCTAGACGCTAGCATGCCAGCTGTGGGTCTCTAACCTAGACGCTAGCATGTCAGCTATGGTTCTCTAACCTAGACGCTAGCATGCCAGCTGTGGTTCTCTAACCTAGACGCTAGCATGCCAGCTGTGGGTCGCTGATTGCATAACCGGACAGCGTCCTCACCGTATTTTACAGTTTGAATGTTCAGTGGAAGTTGAATAATGGAGGGCGAAATTATCAGACGGGCCAGCTCTCCCAACTCTTTAGCCTTTGAAAATGAAGTTTGTTCTTTCGTTCTGTATTATCTGTCAAACCAGTCTCTCCGTTGTCGCACTTGCCTCTTTCTCTCCCCCCCCCCCCAGTCTTTCTTTATGTCCCTGTACTGCCTCCACTTTTTCACCTTAAATAGTAGGCTCACCCGTTTCTTTTGGTGTTTCATTGTTCGGGATATTCCCATACCTGCTTGGACTCCTACCTACTACCACAGAAAGGGTGTAGCAGTCAACGTACACATCCTGTATCTGTTCAGACTCCTACCTACTACCACAGGACGGGTGTAACAGTCAGCCTACACATCTCATATCTGCTAGGACTCCTAGCTACTACCACAGGACGGGTGTAACAGTCAGCCTACACATCTCATATCTGCTAGGACTCCTAGCTACTACCACAGGACGGGTGTAACAGTCAGCCTACACATCTCATATCTGCTAGGACTCCTAGCTACTACCACAGGACGGGTGTAACAGTCAGCCTACACATCTCATATCTGCTAGGACTCCTACCTACTACCACAGGACGGGTGTAACAGTCAGCGTACACATCTCATATCTGCTAGGACTCCTACCTACTACCACAGGACGGGTGTAACAGTCAGCCTACACATCTCATATCTGCTAGGACTCCTAGCTGCTACCACAGGACGGGTGTAACAGTCAGCGTACACATCTCATATCTGCTAGGACTCCTACCTACTACCACAGGACGGGTGTAACAGTCAGCCTACACATCTCATATCTGCTAGGACTCCTAGCTGCTACCACAGGACGGGTGTAACAGTCAGCCTACACATCTCATATCTGCTAGGACTCCTAGCTACTACCACAGGACGGGTGTAACAGTCAGCCTACACATCTCATATCTGCTAGGACTCCTAGCTACTACCACAGGACGGGTGTAACAGTCAGCGTACACATCTCATATCTGCTAGGACTCCTAGCTGCTACCACAGGACGGGTGTAGAGGTCAGCATAGACACGCAAGCGCTTGTCACAATTTCCGGGCTAGATTTTCATAGACTTTTCTCTGTCATACTCTTCCAACGATTTTTAATGTGAGCGACAGTACAGACACTGGCGTTCTGTCACACACACACTGACGTTTTGTCACACACACACACTGACGTTTTGTCATACACACACACACGAACGTTCTGTTACAATACTCAAACGCACACGGACGTTCTGTCACACTACCCACACACACACTCTGACGTTCTGTCACACTACTCAAACACAGAAGAACGTTCTGCCACACTACTTAAACACACACGGACGTTCTGTCACACTACCCACACATACACTGACGTTCTGCCACACTACCCGCACACACACACTGACGTTCTGTCACACTACCCAAACACACAAGGACATTCTGCCACACTACTTAAACACACACGGACGTTCTGTCACACTACCCACACACACAGACGTTCTGTCACATTGCCTATACACACAAGGACATTCTGCCACACTACTTAAACACACACGGACGTTCTGTCACACTACACACACACTGACGTTCTTTCACATTACCCACACACTGACGTTCTGTCACACTACCCACACACACACTTACGTTCTGTCATACTACCAACACACACAGACGTTCTGTCACATTACCCACACACACACACGGACGTTCTGTCACATTACCCATACACACAAGGACATTCTGCCACATTACTTAAACACGCACGGACGTTCTGTCACACTATCCACACACACACACGAACGTTCTGCCACACTGCCCACACACGGACGTTTCATTACACACACGCGGACGTTCTGTCACACTGCCTAGAAACCAGGGGAGAGAACTTATTTTGGAGGATTCACAAACAAAAAATCCCTGCCACTCTTGGGATTCGAATTAGCAACGTTTACCAACAGCGGCAAACATCCACGCTGCCCCCTGTGTGAAAGTTACCAACCGTGTCAGGTTTTGAAGGCGCGCTGCCCCCTGTGTGAAAGTTACCAACCGTGTCAGGTTTTGAAGGCGCGCTGCCCCCTGTGTGAAAGTTACCAACCGTGTCAGGTTTTGAAGGCGCGCTGCCCCCTGTGTGAAAGTTACCAACCGTGTCAGGTTTTGAAGGCGCGCTGCCCCCTGTGTGAAAGTTACCAACCGTGTCAGGTTTTGAAGGCGCGCTGCCCCCTGTGTGAAAGTTACCAACCGTGTCAGGTTTTGAAGGCGCGCTGCCCCCTTTGTGAAAGTTACCAACCCTGTCAGGTTTTGAAAACGCGCTGATCCTTGTGTGAAAGTTACCAACCCTGTCAGGTTTTGAAGGTGCGCTGATCCTTGTGTGAAAGTTACCAACCGTGTCAGGTTTTGAAGGCGCGCTGCCCCCTGTGTGAAAGTTACCAACCCTGTCAGGTTTTGAAAACGCGCTGATCCTTGTGTGAAAGTTATCAGCCGTGTCAATTTGTGAAGGCGCGCTGCTCCTTGTGTGAAAGTTTCGGAGGAAAGTGGAGATTCACACGCCAGGACGATGGTATGCACACTTTTCCTAGTTTTTCCTTTTATAGTTGAAAATTCCGCACGGCCTTCTCTAATGTCTGATCATTTCTGAATGGAAATATAAGGGTTATTAATTTTTTAAATACATGTTTAATACAACTATATGTTGTATTGTAATATTTATTGTACAGTTAAACTGTATTATCTTCGCATATACAGATTTATATAGATAATATTATATACAGATTTTTTATCTTCTGCCTCTTGTAGCTGTCTTAGTCTTTGTCTTCTGCTTCTTGTAGCTGTGTCTTAGTGTTCTGTTTTTTTTTTGTAGCTGTGTCATGTCTTTTTGTCTTCTGCTTCTTGTAACTGTGCCATGTCTTACTTTTTGTAGCTGTACCATGTCTTACTTTTTGTCTTAAGCTTCTTGTAGCTGTGCCATGTCTTACTTTTTTGTCTTCTGCTTCTTGTAGCTGTGCCATATCTTACTTTTTGTCTTCTGCTTGTTGTAGCTGTGCCATGTCTTACTTTTTGTCTTCTGCTTCTTGTAGCTGTGCCATGTCTTACTTTTTGTCTTCTGCTTGTTGTAGCTGTGCCATGTCTTACTTTTTGTCTTCTGCTTCTTGTAGCTGTGCCATGTCTTACTTTTTGTCTTCTGCTTCTTGTAGCTGTGCCATATCTTACTTTTTGTCTTCTGCTTCTTGTAGCTGTGCCATATCTTACTTTTTGTCTTCTGCTTCTTGTAGCTGTGCCATGTCTTACTTTTTGTCTTCTGCTTGTTGTAGCTGTGCCATATCTTACTTTTTGTCTTCTGCTTCTTGTAGCTGTGCCATATCTTACTTTTTGTCTTCTGCTTCTTGTAGCTGTGCCATGTCTTACTTTTTGTCTTCTGCTTCTTGTAGCTGTGCCATGTCTTACTTTTTGTCTTCTGCTTCTTGTAGCTGTGCCATGTCTTACTTTTTGTCTTCTGCTTCTTGTAGGTGTGTTTGACTGCAGAAGTCTTCACGAAGAGATGTGTAGGAAGTACAGACATGGCTCGTGCGCCTGTTCCATGCAAGGGCGGGGCAGACAAGGACAGTGGCCAGTCAGTGGCTGCAGCTCATCTCATGTTGGATGTTGAACAAACTAAATCAAGATTAAAACTTTCTTCAGATGGTGAGTCAATTTTGTGGTAGTTGACCACGCTAGTTTGATCACGTTTGTCATGGCATGGGTCGCTGAACAACCCAACCCAAGTTGACCATTTTTAGAAATGACACTGTGACATTTGTTTGTGCCTGTAAATGTGTATCCTAATGACTTGAAATTTTAGAAACTTTGTCTCGCACATCATTTGTTTTAATAAAATATGTTTAGAACACACTATGTAGGAGAAAAAATTATGAAACTGATCAGATTTTCTTATATAGCTGTAGCTATCTTGTTGCTGTCAGGCATAAGTGTGGAAGACAAGCACACAATGTTGCAGCGACCTAGGTGTTTGCTTAAGACTAGCACACAATGTTGCAGCGACCTAATGTTGCTGGAGACAAGCACACAATTTTGGAAGTACCTAGATGTTGCTTAAGACAAGCACACAATGTTGGAGCGACCTAATGTTGCTGAAGACAAGCACACAATGTTGGAGCAACATAGATGCTGCTTAAGACAAGCACACAATGTTGGAGCAACCTAGATGTTGCTGTAGACAAGCACACAATGTTGGAGCGACCTAATGTTGCTGAAGACAAGCACACAATGTTGGAGCAACCTAGATATTACCTGACTGCCATATAACATGTGATGTTCATACCACCATCAATAACCTTAAGAAAGCAGTTACAGCTGTAAGCAATAACAACTTTAACCAATCACAGCTTTAAGCAATAACAGCTGATATTTGGTACTGCTTAAAATATGATGTATCATATAAGTAGATTTAATAGCACATGAAATGAACAGACAAAACTTTGATGTTTGAATTATAACCATAGACCAGAAACACACACAGCACTCTAAAGTTAGGTTTACTTATGCCCACAGATCATCTGCTTGTAAAGTGTTTTGCCATAATTTTTATTATAAATAATAAATATTCACAGTAATGTGGTTAATATAGAAAACTGTCATGTCAGTATAGATCATTTTATTGTAGTTAATATAGAAAACTGTTTTATCAGTTATGCTCCATTGATGTAGTGCATGTGCAGAACTAGTGACAATGTTTCTAATGTTCATGTAAAATATGCCTTAGAGGCACATAGGAATATGGTGTTAGTGCCCATATTTTCCTTGACCTGTCAGCACACTAGAGGGTGATATGGTCAGTATCACGCCTGGCTGCCTTTCCTTCCCCAACTCCAGAAGTCAGGTACCCATTTCTACAGCTCTGTGTTCATGTAGTTTCAATTTAATATAATATTGTCAGTGTTCTCACATGTACCAGGGGAAGTCACTAAGTAACTCACAAATTGAAATATTTTATCAGTGGCAGTTATCAGGTAGTATTTAAATATATCTTAGATAGTACCATCATCCACCTTTATAATAGTTGTATGTAGGGGGCGCTGGGAGTTATGTGCACATGTGCAAAGCAATAACAAAATGGCTACCCAACTGTTAGTGTGTACTAAAGAAGAACAGAGAAGTGTAGTGCGATTTTTGTGGGCTAAAGGACATTCAGTTTGAGGACATTCATAAGGAAATGATTACAGTTTATGCTGAAAAGTGTTATCACATAAAGCAGCCTATAAGGGGGTAAAAGAATTTTCTCAGGGACACACCGAAATTGTTGACAAACTCAAACTTGACTGTCCTGTTCAGATTGCAACAGAAGCGACTGTGCAGTGTGTGAATGAGATTATCAGAGCTGATAGAAGTTCCAGAAATATGGTGACAGTGTGAATTCTGTATCATACTGTGAAGTTCTGTTGATGCTACAGGATGCAATTCGAAGAAAACGTCCTGGTCTGCTGACTAGAGGTGTGCTTCTCCTTCATGATAATGCCAGACCACATATGGCTCGATTAACCCAGAAGAAAATTAGCCAGTTGAGTTGGGAAGTTCTTGAACATCCACCTTAAAGTCCTGACTTAGCTCCAAGTGGTTTTCACCTGTTTGGTCATTGAAAACCCACCTTGTGATGTTGATGTAGTATAAGACTCTTGTGTCAATGTTTGTGATGGTGTAATATAAGATTCTAGTGTCTGTATTTGTGATGTTGATGTAGTATAAGACTCTAATGTCTGTGTTTGTATGTTGATATAATTAGCATCAATGTTTCTGATGTTGATGTAGTATAAGACTCTTGTGTCAGTGTTTATGATGCTCATGTAATATAAGACTCTAGTGTCAGTGTTTGTTATGTTGATGTAATATGAGTTGAAAACCAAAGGGTTAATTATTATGTTGATGTAATATGAGTTGAAAACCAAAGGGTTAATTATTATGTTGATGTAATATGAGTTTAAACCAAAGGGTTATTGGTTGTCATGTTTGTGACTAGTTATCATATGTGAGTGTAATATAAATTTTAAACAGTTACTTTAAAATCTTATTATTACATTTGTGAAATATGAAATGTCCTGTTTGTTTTCAGAAATCCCACTGGTATGGGTGTACACTGACTCCCAGCACCGAACCTTCCTTGGAGATGGAGTTGAATACTCTAAGGGCCAAATCAAAATACATAAACCTGGTAAATACCACATATACAGTCACCTGACTTTAACCACCAATGAAAATCCTTTATCTGATGGAGAGAAAATTATCGTTCACTCTCTCTTATGGAACACTAGAGGGGCATCAAAGTATTTATTGTTTGCTCAAGTCACCATGAAACCAAATGAAGTGAAAAGCACAAATATTGAAGGTTCTTTTGAGCTGTTAGAAGGTGATGTTGTGTCTGTTTATGTGAGTCATCCATCATTCTTAAAAAATGAATTTGCAGCAAATGTTTTTGGCTTGTTTAGTTTGTAAGTCATTCTTGTTTTTCATTGCATGTAATATGTGTTTTTTTAAAATATGAGCTGAGATATAAACATGTGTTCTTACAGTATGCTAAGATGTAAGCATATTTAAGTGAGCGATGGTTATGTGAACTAAGATGTAAGCATATGTAAAATTGAATGAAAATCATGTGAACTAAGATGTAAGCATATGTAAGTAAGTGAAGATCATGTGAACTAAGATGTAAGCATATGTAAGTGAGTGAAAATCATGTGGGGTAAGATGTAAGCATATGTAAGTAAGTGAAGATCATGTGAACTAAGATGTAAGCATATGTAAGTGAGTGAAAATCATGTGGGGTAAGATGTAAGCATATGTAAGTGAGTGAAAATCATGTGGGGTAAGATGTAAGCATATGTAAGTGAGTGAAAATCATGTGGGGTAAGATGTAAGCATATGTAAGTGAGTGAAAATCATGTGGGGTAAGATGTAAGCATATATAAGTAAGGGAAGATGGATGTTTTATACAAGTGCAAGTTGATGGAAGATGTTTACATGGCAGTATGAAATAAGTGTGCATTTATTATGTATCTATGGCAGTACCAAACAAGGATATTCTTAGGGAAAAAAAATTCAATGACAAGTATTTCCACAGTGGTTGTTGAAAGTTTGCTTTGTAAACATTTTGATATTGCATTTCCAGTTGTAGACTAGTCTAAATGTTGGATTTCCAACAATTAAGTTGAGTAATTATTTGATTGATGAGATTGTTCATATGTGTTTTTCTCCTTATAAATGGAGTAAATTGATTTCAAGTTGTGTGCTAGTTTGAACTCATTTGGTGTTGCATTTCATCTTTGAACTGAGTGACTGTACTATCCAGATTTCAAGTTTTTAGATTTCTGAGATACTTTGAGTAAACAAAAATGTTGTGATTACAGCATGCTAGTTCATACTTTGATGTCATATTTCCACATATGGGCTAGTCTTTTTGTTCACATTTTCAAATGTGAGTTTTATGTTTGTTAAATATCCACTTGTGCGATCATATAATTGTTAAATATCCAATTGTGTGATAGTGTGATTTATAAAGATTTCTCATGTGATAAAGGCTGAATGTTGAAGTTGTATATCTCTTTGTATGAAAATATTCAAACAGTTTTAAATTTGTCTCAGTCAAATTTATCTACATGTAAATACATCAGGTACTTCTCAGAGTACTTATCTATATGTAAATATATCAAGTGTTTCTCAAAGTTCATGAGAGAACAACCAGTTTAGCTGAACAAAGATGCTTGTTTTTAAATTTGATATATGTGTACACATAATATAACTGTACTATGAAAGATAGTTATTACAGTGATGAGTGAAAGGTGTACTGCACATAAAAATAATTATTACAGTGATGAATGAAAGGTGTACTGTACATAAAGATAGTTATTACAGTGATGAATGAAAGGTGTACAGTACATAAAGATAGTTATTATAGTGATGAGTGAAAGGTGTACAGTACATAAAGATAGTTATTACAGTGATGAATGAAAGGTGTACAGTACATAAAGATAGTTATTACAGTGATGAGTGAAAGGTGTACAGTACATAAAGATAGTTATTACAGTGATGAATGAAATATGTACAGTACATAAAAATAGTTGTGACAGTGATGAGGTGAAAGGTGTGCAGTACATAAAAATAGTTGTGACAGTGATGAATGAAAGGTGTACAGTACATAAAGATAGTTATTACAGTGATGAATTAAAGATGTACAGCACAAGTGCTGACACAGATTTTTATATATTTTTATATCTCAGATTTCACTATCATACTGAATCCATGTTGAAAATATTTAATGACCTGTGAAAGTGTTTAGTATGTGCTCAAAATAAGCACTTGTCATGTAATATTTTAAACATTGTTTTGATACAGTGTTGGAAAAACATTTCTGGTATTTTTTCTGTGGTCTACAAGAAACAGTATGGAAGTCTTCCACACAAAGTATTTCAGCTTCTGTGGATCCAGTTTGAAGCAAATCTTGTTTCATAGAGCAAGTACATGGAGCAGTTATACTGAACTATTGTATAGAGTTGCTACATTGAGCTACTAAACTGAGCTGCTTGCAAGAAACAGTTCAGAATCACTCTGTCTGCCTCATTATCATTTGTTGTTTCTGTGAAATCATGTTTTTCAGTGATTTTCCTTCATTTTCTTATCTACAAGTAAGGTATGTACAGAGAACTTTCCTGCTCCACAGCCATCTCCACATCTTCATTTTCTACAGACATTTCAGCGCTGTGATTTCCCCAGGAAACTTCTCTTAAGTTGTTTTTTGTTGTCTTTGCTGCTAAGTTCTTGTTTTGCTCCAAGTGAGGTTTAAGAAGACATTTATGTTTTTATAGAAAGTGCATCCTGGTTTCATTCATGCACAAACTGAAAGCTTCCTTTTGTATGTAGGGACAAAACTCCATGCACAGAATCTACTGTCATTTGCTGAGACTGCAGTTCAAATGATATGCTAGTAATTTCATAAAATTATTCAAATTGTGGTGCAACTTTATCATGCTCAACCCTTTCAAACTTCCAAGAACATACAGTTCTGTAAACAGATTTTGCACAAAATCTACTTCACACCTGTTCATTTTCCTTGACAGCATTAAACTTGACAATGAACAAATTATTTCTCAATGTAGTCTTGTGTATTATGAGAACATTGCAGTGTTTTAGAGTAACACTTCAATGTAAGGTTATAAAAAGTTTGTAAGTAATGTTAATTTGTAAAATATATGATATGTCGAACTGACTGAACAAAGCTTCTCATCCATACTGTGTTATATTTATAACTCTTTGTATGATGATGTGAATGATGAGAGTGATAATAATGAAGTGGAATCTCGTTAATGGAGTCGTTCAGATAGCATGTTCTTGGTGACCAGGACAATCCAGGTCTAATTACCAAAAACAAGCACTTTTTGTGACCTAATTAACTTGTCGGATCCATCATTTTCTGAATGATTTAAATGTTAATGAACTTTCACAAAATGGTATGTTTGACTTGTTTATATTTGAAAATAAATGTATTTTTGATGAGATTAAGTTATTTACACGCTCATAGTCCATTCCTGACCAAAAAAAAATAAAGCAACAAATACAAACAAAAACTGTCTCTGTGTCTGTCTGTCTGTGTGTGTGTGTGTGTGTGTGTGTGCGCGCGCACGTGCACATGCATGTCTGTGTTTGTTTCATCAAGGCAGTCTCAGTTTTTGCAATGCGTTGAGAACTGCAGTAAAACTGGTTCAAGTAGAGAAAAATAGTCAGAGATATATGGTGTAGTTTTACTGGTTCTAGTAGAGTAGAGATAGTCAGGGATGTATGGTGTAGTTTTACTGGTTCTAGTAGAGTAGAAGATGGGGATACACATTTTGGAATCTGCGAACATTGATGGAAAGGATCAGGACACTTCAAGAGCAAGAATGATAATATCTTTATATACTCTGGTGGAGAATTAGGAGGAAAGAATGGAGTGGCTTTTTACTTGGACAAATCAACATCAAAAGCATTGCTACATTACAATCCGGTAGGTGATAGAATCCTCACTATCAGACTTGAGGGCACTCCTAGACGTGTAACAATCATCCAGATATATGCACTTAACATCAGCAGCAGAAGAAGAGGAAGTACAAGACTGTTATAGCACACTGCAAGCGACGATAGACCAGGTATGGAAAAATGATATTGTATTAATAATGAGGGATTTTAATGCAAAGATTGGTACAAAAAGAGCAGAAGATGAAGGATATGTTGTGGAGAAATTTAGCATAGGAAATAGAAATGAGGCAGGTGACAATCTAATGGCATTTTGCATGGAAAATGAGCTAATGATTGCAACATCCAAGAAGACTTTACACATGGAAATCACCTGATGGGAAAAGCAAGAAACAAATAGATTACATTTTAGTGCAAAGAAGGTGGAGATCAAGTATAACATCAGCAAAAACTTTACAAGGTGCTGGTTGTGACACGGACCATGAGTTATTAACAGCAGACATAAAGATACAAAAATCAGTTATGAGAACGAGACCACTCCGCTTTGATCTTACAAAAATACCAGAACAATACAGTATAGAAATGGACCATTTCAAAATCCTGATGACTGTACAGGAGGAGATGACACCAGATGAAAATGCTACACAGGCCAGAGATATCTTAATATCATCATCATCATCATCAGGTGCCATATCGACTGGCGTTGGCTATTATGCTTCTCCAGAGTACCCGATCCTTCATGCAGGCCATCAGTTCAGTTGGTGATCTCCTCTCACACGATCCCGTCAGACTGTCCAGTATCATTTCTCTTGGTCTTCCTCTTGATCTTCTTCCTTATATTTTTCCTGTTGTTATAATATTTTCAATGCCCCCTCTTCTCATTGCATGTCCTATGAAAGTACATTGACTCTCTCTTATCTTTTTGACAAGGTTTTTTTTTTGTCTCTCCAGCTCTTCTCATACATTCTTCATTAGTTATTTTTGCTGTCCAGGGGATTCGCAACATTCTTCTAATAAACCACATTTCTGCTGCTTCCAGAGCTTTTGTGCAGACTTGCCTATTGTCCATGATTCACTTCCATATAACAAGATAGGTTCAATATAGCATTTTAGGACTCGTTTTCTAACATTCATTGATAAAGATGTGTTAGCTAATATGTTTCTTATTCTCTGAAATGCAGTCTTTGCTTGGCCTATTCTGTTCCTAATTTCTGTTCTGCATTTCCCATCTGAAGTTATTACTGCTCCAAGGTATTTGAATTTCTGCACCTTCTTTAGAATAGTTCCGTTTAATTTAATACTGCACGCTGGTGGATTCTGTTTCTTAGATATAACCATAGTCTCTGTCTTTTTGATGTTCAAAGTAAGGCCTTTCTGTTCACTTTCTTTAACCACTTTTTCCAAGTGATTTTGCAGGTCTTGTTGGTTCTCAGCTATCAATACTGTGTCGTCAGCATACTGAAGGTTGTTAATATTGTATCCTCCAATTTTTATGCCTGGTTCTGTGATGATTGTTCTTAGAATATTCTCGCTGTACAGAGAAAACAGGTCTGGAGATAGTACACATCCTTGTCGCACCCCTTGTTTTATAGGTTGATATTTTCCAATTCTATTTTCAACTCGAATTGCTGCTGCTTGCTGCCAGTATAGATGTTTTACAATCCTCAGGTCTTTGCCGTCTATATTGATGTCTTCAAGCATTTTAATAATTTCATTATGTTTCACCTTGCCTTGGTGTAATCAATGAAGCATAAGTAGAGATCTTTCTGTACTTCTTAAGCTCTTCCTGTTAGTGTTCGTAAAGCATAAATGGCATTGTGTGCTCCCTTTCCTTCAACAAATCCAAACTGTTCATTTGCTATTTCCATTTTTATCTTTTTCCTTGTTCTTCTCATAATGATTCTCAGAAGTAGCTTCGTTATGTGACATGAGAGGCTGATAGTCCGGTGGTCGTCACATTCCTTTGCACCTAGTTTCTTTGGTAGTGCTATAAACGTGGATTTAATCAGGTCACTGGGAATATAACCACTGTTGTAAATGTCATTCAGTAACTTGGTTCTTATTTTTATTCCTGTCTCCTCTAGTGCCTCTATTTCTTCTATTGTTATATTATCAGGCCCAGTCGCTTTTCCTTTCTTCATGTGTTTGATGGCATCTATGATTTCATCTTCAAGTATTGGTGGTCCATCACAGTTTTCAGTATCTGGTGTTAATTCTGGTCTTTCTCTTCCATATAGCTCACCGATATACTCTGTCCACCTGTCCACAATGTCTTCTTTTCCCATGAACATTGTACCTTCTTTCGATTTCAGGCATCCTGTGGTATATTTTGTTTTCCTGCCTGTGAATTCATTAATTCATTTGTGCATGTTTTTGCTGTCTTTATTATGAGAGTCCTCTATCTGTCTTCACTGTTCATTTAACCACATTTCTTTTGAGGTTTTTTTTTTTGGTGTATTATCTCCTGAACAGTTTGGTGGATAAAATCTCTTAACATTTCCCATTGTTCATCTATACTATTTATCTTTGCTATTGCATTGTATCTATTTGTTATAATAACTTTGTATTGTTCTTGCAGTTCTTGGTCATTTTTAAGAAGTTCTGTATTCAGTTTGATGTTTCTCACTTTTCTGCCTGCTTTCTTTAGCTTTATTCTAACTTTTCCACAGAGTGGATCATGGTCACTATTGCAGTCAGCTCCTGGCATGGTTTTTGTTGTCAGTAATGCATTGCGGAATCGTTTGTTGATTAATATGTAGTCTGTCTGGTTAAATGTCTTTTTGTCTGGCCTGCACCATGTTGCTAGTCTTCGAGGAAGTTGTTTAAACCAGGTGTTTCCTACAACCATGCTGTGTATTCTTGCCCATTCAATTAATTTACTACCTCTGTCATTCCTCTCCCCCAGTCCATAGTCACCAATGATGTCTGAAGTTCTTCCTTTACCAACTTTGGCATTAAAATCTCCCATGACTATGGTAACTTCATGTGACTTTGTGTATTTCAGGGCTGTCTCTATGTCATTATAAAATATCTGTACATCTTCTTCAGAACTTTCAGATGTTGGACCGTACACTTGTATAATATTTATGTTTATTGGCTGTCCTTTCAGTTGGGCTAGCAGGACTCGGTCCAAGATGTTCAAATATCCTACAATTGTCCTTGCCGTTTGTTATATCTTAATAACAACAGCTAAAGACATGGTTCTAGTAAAGAAAACACAAAAGAATGGATGGATTACAGCAGTCACACTATAACTTATAAAAATATGTATAGAAGTGAAGATACAAAGGAAAGTGACAAACAATAACAAAGAGGAATATAAATCTGTAACAAAATAAGTATGAAGAAACATAAGAGAAGAAAAAAAAAATACATACAAGATTGTTGTGAAAGAACAGAAGGACATCAGAAGTGTGGAAGAGATGGTGAAATGTTTAAAGAAATGAAGACATTGACAAGGAATGTCGCACCTAAGCTAGTTGTAATTTGTGATGAGATGGGGAATACCTTGACAGAGACAGAGGAAATTCTAGAAAGATGGAAGGAATATTGCAGAGGAATGTATGAAAAAACCAGCTGTGAAAGCAGAAATCAACAGTGTGAATTATTATTAGAGGAGAAAGAATCCGAACAGACAATAGAAGAAGTTTTATGGGCAATAAAGAATTTGAAAAATGGTAAATCACCAGGATGTGATGAGATAACAGCTGAATTTATTAAAGCAGGAGGAAAGGAGTGTGCAACAATCTATCATGCACTATGTAAAAAGATATGGCATTCAGGTATTTGGCGAAAAAAATCAAAAAGAACTGTATTCATGCCACTGCCCAAAAAGGGTAACCTGAAATTATGCACAAACTACAGAACTGTTGCCCTGATTAGTCATGCCAGTAAAATTCTGTTAAAAATCATAATGTGTAGACTTTGTAAGAAAATAGAAGAAGAAGTCAATATGGTCCAAGCTAGTTTCAAGCAATGAAGAGGATCAAGAGATCATATATTCAATAAATGATTAATATTAGAGAAATGCAGAGAGTTTAATGTGAAACTATATTTATCTTTTATAGACTACTCCTACTAGCCCAACTGAAAGGACAACCAATAAACATAAATATTATACAAGTGTACGGTCCAACATCTGAAAGTTCTGAAGAAGATGTACAGATATTTTATAATGACATAGAGACAGCACTAAAACACACAAAGTCACATGAAGTTACTATAGTCATGGGAGATTTTAATGCCAGAGTTGGTAAAGGAAGAACTTCAGACATCGTTGGTGACTATGGACTGGGGGAGAGGAATGACAGAGGTTATAAATTAATTGAATGGGCAAGAATACACAGCATGGTTGTAGGAAACACTTGGTTCAAACAACATCCTCAAGACTAGCAACGTGGTGCAGCCAGACAAAAAGACATTTAACCAGACAGACTACATATTAATCAACAAACGATTCCGCAATGCATTACTGACAACAAAAACCATGCCAGGAGCCGACTGCAATAGTGACACTCTGTGGAAAAGTTAGAATAAAGCTAAAGAAAGCAGGCAGAAAAGTGAGAAACATCAAACTGAATACAGAACTTCTTAAAAATGACCAAGAACTGCAAGAACAATACAAAGTTATTATAACAAATAGATACAATGCAATAGCAAAGATAAATAGTATAGATGAACAATGGGAAATGTTAAGAGATTCTATCCACCAAACTGTTCAAGAGATAATACCACCAAAAAAAGAAGCCCCTAAAAATAAATGGATGACAGACGACATCTTAGGACTGATGGACAAGAGGAGGAGGAGTAAAAATAACGAGGAAAAATATAGCAAGATAAATAAAGAGATAAGACGCAAATGCAGAGAAGCAAAAGAAATGTGGATAAATGAACAGTGCAGACAGATAGAGGACTCTCATAATAAAGACAGCAAAAACATGCACAAACGAATTAATGAACTCACAGGCAGGAAAACAATATACCACAGGATGCCTGAAATCGAAAGAAGGTACAATGTTCATGGGAAAAGAAGACATTGTGGACAGGTGGACAGAGTATATCGGTGAGCTATATGGAGGAGAAAGACCAGAATTAACACCAGATACTGAAAACTGTGATGGACCACCAATACTTGAAGATGAAATCATAGATGCCATCAAACACATGAAGAAAGGAAAAGCGACTGGGCCTGATAATATAACAATAGAAGAAATAGAGGCACTAGAGGAGACAGGAATAAAAATAAGAACCAAGTTACTGAATGACATTTACAACAGTGGTTATATTCCCAGTGACCTGATTAAATCCACGTTTATAGCACTACCAAAGAAACCAGGTGCAAAGGAATGTGACGACCACCGGACTATCAGCCTCTCATGTCACATAACGAAGCTACTTCTGAGAATCATTATGAGAAGAACAAGGAAAAAGATAAAAAATGGAAATAGCAGATGAACAGTTTGGATTTGTTGAAGGAAAGGGAGCACACAATGCCATTTATGCTTTACGAACACTAACAGAAAGAGCTTAAGAAGTACAGAAAGATCTCTACTTATGCTTCATTGATTACACCAAGGCAAGGTGAAACATAATGAAATTATTAAAATGCTTGAAGACATCAATATAGACGGCAAAGACCTGAGGATTGTAAAACATCTATACTGGCAGCAAGAAGCAGCAGTTCGAGTTGAAAATAGAATTGGAAAATATCAACCTCCAGACCTGTTTTCTCTGTACAACGAGAATATTCTAAGAACAATCATCACAGAACCAGGCATAAAAATTGGAGGATACAATATTAACAACCTTCGGTATGCTGACGACACAGTATTGATAGCTGAGAACCAACAAGACCTGCAAAATCTCTTGGATATAGTGGCCAAAGAAAGTGAACAGAAAGGCCTTACTTTGAACATCAAAAAGACAGAGACTATGGTTATATCTAAGAAACAGAATCCACCAGCGTGCAGTATTAAATTAAACGGAACTATTCTAAAGAAGGTGCAGAAATTCAAATACCTTGGAGCAGTAATAACTTCAGATGGGAAATGCAAAACAGAAATTAGGAACAGAATAGGCCAAACAAAGACTGCATTTCAGAGAATGAGAAACATAGTAGCTAACACATCTTTATCAATGAATGTTAGAAAACGAGTCCTAAAATGCTATATTGAACCTATCTTGTTATATGGAAGTGAATCATGGACAATAGGCAAGTCTGCACAAAAATCATTGGAAGCAGCAGAAATGTGGTTTATTAGAAGAATGTTGCGAATCCCCTGGACAGCAAAAATAACTAATGAAGAATGTATGAGAAGAGCTGGAGAGACAAAAAACCTTGTCAAAAAGATAAGAGAGAGACAATGTACTTTCATAGGACATGCAATGAGAAGAGGGGGCATTGAAAATATTATAACAACAGGAAAAATAGAAGAAAGAAGATCAAGAGGAAGACCAAGAGAAATGATAATGGACAGTCTGACGGGATGGTGTGAGAGGAGATAACCAACTGAACTGATGGCCTGCATGAAGGATCGGGTGCTCTGGAGAAGCATAATAGCCAACGCCAGTTGGCACGGCACCTAATGATAATGATGAGATTACTCAAAGGCATTTGACTGTGTGCAACACCAGAAACTTTGGGAAATAATGGAAAAAATGGGATTTCCATCACATTTCATACAATTAACATCACTGCTGTATTTAGACCAGCAGGCAGCAGTAAGAATAAATGGTGAAACAACAACTTGGTTTGACATAAAACAAGGGTTCCGTTGGGGTGCATATTGTCACCTTACTTATTTAACTTGTATACTGAAATATCATGAGGAATGTTAGAGAAGATGTAGACAAAGAATATTACGATGCCATAATAATTGAAGGTTATGAAATACCAGAGATTAGATATGCTGATGACACAGTATTACTCTCCACAACACAAACAGGAATGGAAAAACCAATTATGTCAGTCCGTAAGAACATCGAAGAGCAAAATCTCTTTCTTAATGCAAAGAAAACTAAATTGATGACAACTGACAAAAGAAACAAGGCAGTTGAAATATGGGTCAATGATAAAAAATTGGAAGAAGTGGAGAGTTTTGAATATCTTGGATCATTACTAACTAATAATGGAGATACAATAAGGGAAATTAAAAGGAGGACATCTATCGCTCTTCAGAAAGTAAAACAACTAAAGAAGCTATGGAGAGGATCAGACAGAGCTACAAAAATAAGATTTTTAAGGGCATGCATCTTTCTCATCGCAACATATACCTGTGAGACCTGGACACTTAACAAAACAGCTGAGAAACACATAAATACCTCTGAATGTAAATGCTACAGAAAAGTTCTGCAAATATCATGGACACAAAAACAAATATATCCATACTACAAGAACTTAATATTGAAGAAGGCTACTAGCTAATAAAGAAGATTAAACAAAGAAAACTGAAATATTTTGGACACATTAAACTTCATGATAATCTAGAGAAGACCGTCTTGGAAGGGTACATAATGGGAAAAAGAAAGAGAGGAAGACCAAGATGAAGATAGCTGCAAGACATCGTTGATGATCTGCAAATGGATGCATCAGTGGCAGGCAATCTGCTCTCAACTGAGAGGCCTACAGGAGTGCTGTTGGGGAGGCAAAGTTCCGTAGGAGACATGCAAATGAATGAACAAATGAGTAGAGTAGAATTAGTCAGAGATATATGGTGTAGTTTTACTAGTTCTAGTAGAGTAGAATTAGTCAGAAATGTATGGTGTAGTTTTACTAGTTCTAGTAGAGTAGAATTAGTCAGAGATGTATGGTGTAGTTTTACTAGTTCTAGTAGAGTAGAAATAGTCAGAGATATATGGTGTAGTTTTACTAGTTCTAGTAGAGTAGAATTAGTCAGAGATATATGATGTAGTTTTATTAGTTCTAGTAGAGTAGAAATAGTCAGAGATATATGGTGTAGTTTTACTAGTTTTAGTAGAGTAAAGATAATCAGACAGCGAGGTAAATGAGATAGATATAGATGAATAATGGAATTCATACAGCACAGCCATAATCACGGCACCAAAAGCAAGTGCTGGACTGTAATCAACAAGTATAAAAGCATGGATATCAGATAACACATGGAAATACATACATGAAAGATGAGCAACCAAATTAACCATGTTGAGTGTAAAAACAGATCTTGGAAAAGTTTTGGCAAAAGCAACATACAAAGAACTAGACAATAAAGTAAAAATTTCAGCTAGAAGAGACAAAAGAGAATATATGGACAATATGGCAAAAGAAGCAGAAAATACACCAAAAACAGGAGACAGCAAAACTCTATATAACATACAGAAGAAGCTAACAGGTGGTATTACCTCCAGAGAAAGACCAGTCTTTAGCAAAACTCTATATAACATACAGAAGAAGCTAACAGGTGGTATTACCTCCAGAGAAAGACCAGTCTTTAGCAAAACTCTATATAACATACAGAAGAAGCTAACAGGTGCTGTTACCTCCAGAGAAAGACCAGTCTTTAGCAAAACTCTATATAACATACAGAAGAAGCTAACAGGTGCTGTTACCTCCAGAGAAAGACCAGTCTTTAGCAAAACTCTATATAACATACAGAAGAAGCTAACAGGTGGTATTACCTCCAGAGAAAGACCAGTCTTTAGCAAAACTCTATATAACATACAGAAGAAGCTAACAGGTGCTGTTACCTCCAGAGAAAGACCAGTCTTTAGCAAAATGGGCAACCTAAAAACATCAAGTAAAGATCAAAAGCAAAGATGGGCCGAACACTTCCCAGAAATACTTAATCGACCACACCCACAATAATTAATAAATCTTGTAATCAATGTACCAGTCTCACAACTAAATGTCAACCTAGATGAAGTTACACTGAATGAAGTTGAAACAGCAGTGAATCTAATGGCTAACAACAAAGCTGCAGGTGAAGATGAAATAACAGTCGAAATGTTAAAAGCTATTAATAGTGACAACATGAGCCAACTACAGAGAATGTTTAGTAAAATTTGGAAAGGAGAAAAGGTCCCTTCTAAATGAAAACAAAGAATCATTGTAAAATACTTAAAAAAGGCAACCTCAGTGAGTGCAATAACTTGAGAGGTGTAACCTTACTATCAGTTGTGTCAAAGATGTTTTGTAAAGTTATTCTGAATAGAATTAAGGATGTAGTGGATACTGCAATGAGAGAAGAACAGACAGGATTTTGAAAAGGGAGAAGTTGTCTAGACCAGATCTTTACTCTGAGAATAATACTTGAAGAACATATTGAAAAGAAAAAACCATTAATCCTGAACTTAATAGACTTTAATTAAAAAGGCATTTGATTGCATACACAGAGATTCATTGTGGAGAATTTTAAGACTCTATGGAATATCATCTAAAATTGTCAACATCATTAGAGATCTCTACAATGGATATGTTTGTGCAGTCAAGATAGAAGAATGAATGAGCGAATGGTTTCAGATTGAAACAGGCATGAAACAATTATGTAGATTATCTCCCTTGCTTTTTGGAATTTCCATAGATTTTATCATGAAAAGACGCTGTACAGGTAAAACAGGCATTGATTGGGTACATAGGACCCAAATAGAAGATCTTGATTTTGTAGATAACATAACTCAGTGACAATGTGAAATCAATGCAGGAAAAAAAACAGATTCTCTGACTTCCTTGGCTAGCAAAATAGGTCACGAAATTAACAAACACAAAACAAAAATTATGAATTTTCTCATTAAAATATACTCATTCCCATTACGTGGCCTCGAAAGAGTCCTGTATTGTTATTTTTCGTCATTACCTCCCCGTGCCGGGAGTGGGTAAGTTGCGCACCTGCTGCCTTCCTTGGATGTGGTAGTCGTTTCTCATGCTCCCTCTCAGGAATCGAACCCTGATTCCCCATTACCCGTTACAAACATGGTAGGCATGTCACGTACCATTTTGATAGGGTAGACATTTGAAAGATGCGTCGTCGGCACAGAAGGCCATGTGATCAACACAAAGTTATCCAGTGTCACCAGTTGGGACGCCGCGCTCCGCGAAGGGCAGCGACGATTGATTTTGAACTAATAAAGCGCTCTTTCCACGAGGGTCACTAGAACCAGTAAAACTACACCATACATTTATGACTATATCTACTAGAACTAGTAAAACACACCATACATCTTTGACTATATCTACTAGAACTAGTAAAACTACACCATACATCTCTGACTATATCTACTAGAACCAGTAAAACTACACCATACATCTCTGACTATATCTACTAGAACCAGTAAAACTACACCATACATCTCTGACTATTTCTACTAGAACCATAAAACTACACCATACATCTCTGACTATATCTACTAGAACTAGTAAAACACACCATACATCTCTGACTATCTACTAGAACTAGTAAAACTACACAATACATCTCTGACTATATCTACTAGAACTAGTAAAACTACACAATACATCTCTGACTATCTCTACTAGAACTAGTAAAACACACCATACATCTTTGACTATATCTACTAGAACTAGTAAAACTACACCATACATCTCTGACTATATCTACTAGAACCAGTAAAACTACACCATACATCTATGACTATACCTACTAGAACTAGTAAAACACACATTACATCTCTGACTATATCTACTAGAAGTAGTAAAACTACATTATACATCTCTGATTATTTCTACTCTACTAGAACCAATTTGTGTAAAACTACACCATGTATCTCTTACTATCTTACTTACATATCACATCCTTCCCGTGCCGTTAAACAGGGCTCGCATAGTTTTTTGCCAATGTTTCCTGTTTTCGGCGAGTTTTTCAACTTCATCAAGGGATGTTATGCCCACTAAACTGGCTTCTCTTAACAATTTCGTCTTTAGAGTTTCACATGATTAACCTCTTTTTCTTTGGCCTGTTGTGCTCCACTTGAATGCTTGTTTTGTTATTCTCTGATTGTTTCTTCTCATCACATGGCCTACATATGTCCATCTTCTTTTTCTGATCACCCATGAGACAGGTTGTTGTTTGCTCATCTGTCTTATCTCTGTGTTGTTCTTAAATTCATTCCCATACATAAATGAGGGTGGATATCACATTTGAATTGAATAATCTTAACTTGGTTTTTGTGATTATAATTTTTTAATTCCATATGTTCTCAAGATTTTTTAAGGACAATGCTGCTTTTGCAATTCTAATTCTAACTTCCTTCCTGGTGTCACCATCCTGGTCTATGTAGCTGCCAAGGTATGCAAATTGGTTTACTTCATCAACAACTGTTCCTTCTATGTATATTTTTACTTCTGTTAGAGGGCAAGTCTGGTGCCAGCAGCGGATGTAATTTCAGCTCCAATAGCCTATATTAAAGTTGTTGCAGTTAAAAAGCTTGGATCTCAGGCGCAGGCCGGCGGTCCGGCTTTCGCCGGTTCACTGCCCGGTGTCTCCGTTCCTACCGTCTGCCGGCTCTCTCCCGCGAGTGCTCTTCGCTGAGCGTCCCGGGTGGCCGGCGTTTACTTCGAAAAAAATTAGAGTGTTCAAAGCAGGCCCCAGCTGCCTGAATAATGATGCATGGGATAATGGGATATGACCTCGGTTCATAGACGAGCTACTGCGAAAGCATTTGTCAAGAATGTTTTCATTAATCAAGAACGAAAGTCAGAGGTGCGAAGACGATCAGATACCGTCGTAGTTCTGACCATAAACGATGCCGACAAGCGATCCGCAGGAGTTGGTTCGATGACTATGCAGGCAGCTTTAGAGAAACCAAAGTTTTGGGTCCCGAAGGAAATATGGTTGCAAAGCTGAAACTTAGAGGAATTGATCGCTGCTGGCGAGATTCCTCAGCTGCCGTGCTTTGGGTGAAACTCCTCCCGGCCAATGAAGAAAAATGTAATTAGGGTTACCTCGCGGAGCCACCGTGGAAAAGGTGATGGAAAGGATTAAGTGAAGTTTTTTCGTATGGCCAGTAGTCTCACGGTGGGGGCTACTCATACCACCGCACCTCTGCTCTAGAGGCTGACCATATCCTATATACACCAATACTGGGTCAGTATGCCTAAACCGGCTTAACCCAGGGGTGAAATTTGATGGCTACTCATATCAGGTTACCGCCGCTCTAGAGGCCGGTCACATCCTAAATACACCCATACTGGGATAATACGCCTAAACCGGCTTAACCCAGGGGTGGAAGTCACTAGTGGCAAGGTTTCATCCTCCTCGACAAAAGTTCCGTCCTGGTCACCACCAGGAAGGGTATCGGCCACGACCACAAAATGCTGAAGTCGGAGACGCTGTGCCAGTGCATTCAACACCAGACACTAGGACAACGTAAACAATGACATAACTTGGCAGACTTTCAAGACTCAATTATTAACATAGATAGGAGAATCAATTGAATCCATGGTGTAGTATGGATAATAACAAGTTTGATATGGGTAAAACGACGGTGCACGGCATGAAGATGAAGGAAACTTCTACCACATGGCAATAAAAAATATACAGAACCACAGCTTCCCGGCGAGAACTAGTTCGCCATAATGAAGTGAGAGAATCTCAGTCAGAGAAAAAAAATTACTTAAACATCCATACTTACGATTCGTAAGAAATCTTACACTGATGTAAACACAATGACATAATGAATCTCCTCAAGTGGAAAATTGACAGAGACACAATCTACTGCATATCAAATAGCTAACAGCGAAGCTGTCCTAAAAAGGACAGATTAGAAAACACAACTACATCTTGTAACAATTCCACAATTCTAGCCACAGCTCTGGTGCAACTGTTCTCTGATCTGACCTATCTCTATCTCTGATCTCTCATCTCTGATGTGTAATTCCTTACTCTGCTAAAAAAAAAAAAAATCAGTTTTATAACCCTACAACTTCCCTAAAAACCCATGAAATTACACTTTCCCCGTTTACTGAGCTCGCACGAAACGCTCTACAAAATGTAACATCCTATTTTTACACTAAAATATTCGTACAATAGTGAAATTTTTCACTACTGTACCCAGTTACCTTAACCTTGAAACCTAAACTTTACTATTTCGTTACTTTCGTACGTGTTCCCCGAGCTAGGATCAACAAGTAGAGACTGTCTTTTAAGGGACAGTACTCTTGCTTTCTATACATTTGATCTTATTAGCTCCCTTTGACTATAGCAATACTGCCCTGGAGTCAAGCTAGTGGACCATGTTGACCACCTGTGTAATGCGTCATTCTCCATGTGGCACGAACAGGCCAGATAATCCGAATCGATGGTGATGCAGATGTGAACAGTGAGAAGACAGTATACAGGTGAATAAAAACAAGATGGTATCATATATAGAACATGCTACTGAATATTAAATTTGATTAGAAGTGACGCGTCCTTGTGCTTGCGCACCTTCCCCCCCCCCCCCTTCCACCCCTCGGAGTAGCCTTTTTATCAGTACATGAGTTGCTAGGTGTGTCTTGGCTGGTCAAGCCTTACGACAACGCAAATGACGATGTAAACGTTTATCATTTGGTCATGTGACTGACCTGTTATAGAGCTTGGTCACGAGAGGGGTTTTTTGGGCGGGGGGGGGACTTTCTGGAGAGAGAACAGCTGTGGCAACATAAACCTCATGAAATAACAAGATCTGCCAGAGAGAACAGCTGTGGCAACATAAACCTCATGAAATAACAAGATCTGCCAGAGAGAACAGCTGTGGCAACATAAACCTCAAGAAATAACAAGATCTGCCAGAGAGAACAGCTGTGGCAACATAAACCTCAAGAAATAACAAGATCTGCCAGAGAGAACAGCTGTGGCAACATAAACCTCATGAAATAACAAGATCTGCAAGAGAAATATCTAGTGGAGGTGAAAAATAAATATCAGTCTCTGTTAAATGAAGGCATACAACAATACAGAAGTGTGCAGGAACTAGTACCCATTGTAGACAAGGCAAAAGATAAAACAAATAAGAGCAAAAGAGTTGAGGTTCCACCCAAATACTTCATAGACGCTGGTACGACATCGAATATTGAAATCATGGACATAGCCTTACCATCATTGCTAGATAGTGGAAATGACTGGGATGTGATAGTGGACCTATCAGGAAGAAGAGAATATCTGACTGCTATCAAGAACACAGGAATGCAACCGAACATTGTAGTGTACTCCATAGAAAAACAGGAACTATTAATGAATGAGCTTACGGTTCCATATGAAACAAGAATAAAGGAGCAGCATCTATTCAAATGTGAGAAGTACAATGATCTAGTCAAGCAACTGAGGCAGGGGGCAGGAGTCAGGGCGAAAGTGATAGCTGTAGAAGCGGGAGCAAGAGGATTCGTAGCAACATCAGCATTCGACCTACTAAGCAACTGGATATAAATGGACAAGCAAGATCAAGGACATTGTAAAGCCGTTCAGAAACAACAGAAAAGGCCTCATGCTGGCTGTGGATTATGCGAAACAAGCATTGAGAACATAAATAATTTCATTTGTCACAACCAATACCAGTTCTCCATGGCTGGATCGCTAAAGACGCACTTCAAAACGCAGTGCCAAATGAAAGATCATGGGTTCAATGCCGGGACGAAAAAAAAAAAAGCAACAACTCACAAGACCTCCTGGAGTCATGACCCAGAGAGGCTCACCTCCCTTAGAGTGTCAGGAGTAACAAAACACTTGTCTGAGGGGGGAGGTACTTCTTTTGATGATCTGAAGGAGTTGTATTGTTGTTCTGTTCTCTACAGTAGAGAGTTTCCTGCATACAGAGCATGGTGATGCCATTGACAATCGGGAAAGACCGATGGACAATCGGGAAAGACCGATGGACAATTGGGAAAGACCGATGGACAATCGGGAAAGACCGATGGACAATTGGGAAAGACCTATGGACAATCGGGAAAGACCGATGGACAATTGGGAAAGACCTATGGACAATCGGGAAAGAAAGATGGACACTGGGAAAGACCAGAATCCTCACTGGGAAAGCGTCCTTGAACTGCGCTGTCCTGGCCAGCAACCCTGTCAGCCGACATACTGTGGCTACAAAATCCAAAAAGAAGAAATGCCCCCAGGATTCGCCGAAAAGGAAGTGGGGGGGGGGGGGGGAGTTGACTATACGGAAACGACCATGCCCGCCTCAATTAATGTGAGTTCAGAACAGCGGATGGAGTATCCATGCATCTCTGGCAGGAAATTTAACACTCAATGTGGCATGAAGATACACAGAACGAAGAGGGGATGTGGTGGTTCCTTGCTGCCTAATATTCAACAGTGCATTGTGACGCCAGTAATAAAACATTAGAAGATCTCTGTCAGGATATAAACCACAGTACGGAGAATACTCAGGTTGAGTCAGACAGCAGGGAGGCAATGCAGCCCTCCGACGAGACCAGAGTCAAAATTAACTTCCCACCAGCGTATGGGAAAACCTGAACAAAGGATTATGTAAATAACTGGACAAACAGCTGAGAGGGAAAAACCTTGAGGAAAAACTGGAAGCATTCGGTAACATCATATATCTTAATATGCAAAGGGTAGAATGTCAGACGGGCCTGCCACGAAGATGCGAAAATGTACTTCACAGGGTTCCTCATGAGATTTGGAACATCAGGATATATTACAAGTGGATTGAGCTCCAGGTAGGAATTGCAATGGGCTGTACAATATCTCCCATACTGTTCGTAGTAGCCATGCAAGTAATGCTGAGAACAGCAGAAGGCTAAGGTTCAGAAATGGGTATCAGATGCCACCACTAAAAGCATTCATGGACGACATCTAGCCATACTGCACCAAACATTTAGATGTACTGTGCATCTGTCTGCTAGTTACAGATACGGCAATAATTTAAATACTTTGCAATTGTGTAAAACCGCCACCCAAATGATAAACTGCACTACTTTCTTTTCTTACTTTATCTGCTCATTACATCTGAGGAATTTCTAAGAACGAACGCATCTCAACAGTTTGAGAACCACGAACACTCAAATTGATATAGCAATTACACATATTTATTATGGAAAAAAGGAGTGGTGAATAAATGATGTGTATTCAACTTGATGAAATAAGAACCCACTTACTATCTTATATCCTTCCAGTGCTGTTAAACGTCACATAGAGCTCGCAAAGTAGTTCGCCAGTTTTTCCTATCTTCGGCGAGTCTTTCAACCTCATCAAAGGATTTTATGCCTGTTAATTTGGCCTTTCTTAACAGTGTCCTCTTCAGAGTTTCACGCCGTCTGCCTCTTTTTCTTCTGCCTGCTGTGTTCCACTTGATAGCTTGTTTTGGAATTATCTGATCATTTCTTCTCATCAAATGACCAACATATGTCCATCTCCTTTTCCTGATCACCCATGAGACTGGTTGTTGTTCAGTCATCTGTCTTATCTCTGCATTGTTCTTGAATTCGTTCCACTTGATATTCATTAATGACCTGGTCAAGGAACTTCCCTATGGAATCAAAGCAGCACTGTATGCAGATGATCTGGTCATGTGGTGTACAGATGAATATGCGACAGTTGCTACACAGAGACTCCAAAGAGCAGCAGACATCTTGACATCATGGACAAACAAATGGTGTGTAAGTATCAACACAGAGAAATCAAGCACCACTCTGTTCACCCTCTCATCTAAACAGAAAGCAGGTAAGATCTTTGTAAATGAAATACCCTTAAGGATGGACAACCAACCCACTTACTTAGGAGTGACTCTTGACTCAAAACTGACTTGGAAGCAACACATCAACAGTGCAGAAGCAAAAGCCAGAAGAAAACTAGCCATATTAAGAAAATTGAGTGGGACTACATGGGGAGCTAGTGAAAGAATCCTCAAGAACGTATATCAGCAAAGTATTCTACCACATTTAGAATATGGCTCAACATCTTGGTGCACAGCATCAAACACTACGCTGCATAATCTAGACAAGGTTCAAAATCAGTCACTACGGATTATCACAGGTGCCATGAGGTCCACACCAATAGTAGAAATGCAGAAAATAGTTGGTGTTCAACCGCTAAAGGAACGTAGAGACACAAAGGTCATGACCATGGGAGAAAAATTCCTTAGCTCTGTAAGCCATCCCCTGAAGGAGAGATTCAATAACTTGGCATTAGGACGGCTTAAAAGAACCAGCTTCATTCATCAGGCCAAGCGTATGCGTAAGCTGATACCTGACCTTCCAACTGTAGTCACTCCATTATCATCTGTACCAGAGCATACACCATGGAAAGAAGCAGATTATACACAAAAACTATTCAGACTGAAGTGAAAGGTGTGCAGAATGGTGAGATGCAGAGCAGTCTTGTAAGATCAACAGCCACACTTAGTGTTCTAGATGACAAATATCCATGTGACACCTGGATACGTGTGTATACAGATGGATCTGCACATAATGCCATAAAGAATGGTGGGGCAGGAGCACATATTGAATATCCAAACAACACCATTGACAAGATTTCCATACCCACTGGTAAATACTGCAACAACTTTGATGCAGAAGTTAGGGCAATTATTGCTGCAGTTGAAAAAATATCAGACTCCAGAATTGATGCATGTCCTGTAGTAATTCTCACAGATGCAAGATCAGTACTGGAGGCTCTTCAGTGCAACAAACTACCAGACCTTAAGGATGCCTTGTCAAAAATTGGCTTACAACATGGAGTCACTTTGCAATGGATTCCCTCCCACTGTGGGATACCAGGCAATGAGAAAGCTGACCATCTGGCCAAAGAGGGCACTGAAACGGAGCAACCAGACATACCAGTCACCTATAATCAGAAGAAAAGCATGATAAAAACCTACAGGAAGCCACAAACACCACCACATGATGACTATCACATGCTAAACAGAAAGGAACAAGTCACCATCTTCCGTCTCCGAACAGGACACAGCCGACTCCGAGGTCATATGTATACAAAGTTTAAGGTTGGTACTACTAATCTATGTACATGTGCCCAGGTGCCCCAAACCGTGGAACATATCCTCCAGAACTGCATCAACTACGAGACACTGAGAAATAATTACTGGCCCAGTGAAACCACTAAAGAAGATAAGCTCTACGGTTCCATACATGAGTTACAAAAAACAGTGAAATTTATCCAAGAGACAGGACTGCAGATATAGACAGACAGTGCGAACGAAGAAGAAGAAGAAGAAGAAGAAGAAGAAGTTCCACTTGATGCCAAGTATTTTCTTTAGGCATTTGTTTTCAAAAGAGTCTAATTTCTTTTCTGTTTCTTTAGTTGTTTTTCAGCTTTCGCATGCATAAATGAAGGTGGATATTGCATTTGAATTGAGTAGTCTTAACTTGGTTTTTGTGCTTATAACTTTTGAATTCCATATGCTCTCAAGATTCTTGAGGATTGATGCTGCTTTTGCAATTCTGATCCTAACTTCCTTTCTAGTGTCACCATCCTGGTCTATGTAGCTGCCAAGGTATGTAAATTGATTGACTTCTTCAATATCTGTCCCTTCTATGTGTATTTTTCCATTTTGATTGAGGGGAATTTTCATTATTTTTGTTTTGTCCTTGTTAATTTCAAGTTCTATTTTGCTACCAGTGAAGACAGGCTATCTGTTTTTTCTTGCATGGAATTCACATTATTACTGATAAGCCACTTACTAACACACTGAAAATTCCATGGATCTTTACATACAACTTCACATCCTAGCATCCTATCTGGAACATCCTACTCAGTCAACCTCTACAATGAATTTTCAATCATAATGAATCTCAAGCTACTAATCAATCTTCATAATTCATCCTAACTCTTATCTCTCTCAATCTATCATAATAATCAAATCAGCCCCCAAATCTCCTCCTCTCACTCTTTAAATATGTCCTAACTATTCCCCTAAATCTCCTCCTCTCACTCCTTAAATATGTCCTAACTATTCCCCTAAATCTCCTCCTCTCACTCCTAAATATGTCCTAACTATTCCCCTAAATCTCCTCCTCTCACTCCTTAAATATGTCCTAACTATTCCCCTAAATCTTCCCGAAGTTTCTATCCCGATAATCACTCAGCCCTTGATTCTACCTGTTTACGACCTTCCCACGAACACCCATTGGACATTCCGTAAATAATTTTTCTATTACTAACATGTCAAGACTAAGTTCATAAAAATCCCATGGAACCCAACGTCTCACCCTGGCCTTTCAACTGAACTCCCACACAACAAAAATACTAAAGCTTTAAAACAAATGGTCCAAATATTAAAATACCCCGTATTATGTCCATTTTATGCAAAATACAACCATTGTAACAGTACATTTTCCAATATTCTGTTATAGACACAACAGTAATAACAACCAGTGACGCACAGGCATGAAAGATGTTAGAGCGTTTGGACAGCCTTATCATATGGTGCCGCATGAGCTTCAAGCCAAAGAAGTCAAGAAGTCTGTCACTCAGAAAGGGGAAAGTGATAGAAAGATCGTACACAGTGGCAAATCAGATAATCCAAACTTTAGGGGAAGAGCCAATGAAGAGACTCGGCAGAGTATATGATGCTTCCACGAAAGACGCGGTGAAGCAGGTCATAGAAATGGCGCAGAATGGACTGAACAACATAGACAAAAGCAAGCTACAGGGGAAGTTCAAAATATGGTGCCTCCAGTTCATGCTGATTCCAAAATTGATGTGGCCACTACTCATTTACGAAGTTAGTACCAGCACAGTAGAGGAAGTCGAAAGAAAGATAAATAAATCCATAAGAAAGTGGCTGGGCGTACCACCAGGATTAACTGACGTAGCACTGTACTGCAAGAAGAGCACATTGCAGCTACCATTCAAATCTGTGGTCGAAGAATGAAGAATACAGGGTAGAAAAGACAAAGTTTGCAATGACGCTACAAGAATCTACGGATTCGATGGTATGAGAAGTGCAGCCAACACTTAACAAAAATGGAAAGTAAGTGAGGAAGTGACCGCAGCCAGGGAAACACAGGATCTGAAAGAAGTAATAGGATACACCCAGACCAACAGAAGGGGATTTGGTCATGGTGAAACCAAATGATGGTCAAAGGCCTCCTGTATAGAAAGAAGGGATATGATCATCAGCGAAGTAAGGAACAGAAGAAAAACTCCACAAGAGAAAACTGATGTAGAATGGCAATGTCTAACACAGAGTACAGAATACGTAAACAACCTGTCAAGAAGGAATAGCAACATGAAACAGTCTTGGATGACATATGATGTATTAACTCGTATGAGAGAAAGAAATGAAGCTAAAAACTCACCAAAATATGAAAAGATTAACAAAGAAATACGTTATGTGTGCAAACAAGCAAAACAAAAGTGGATAGAGGAGAAATCTAATGCTATAGGAGAAATGTAAAGCCATATGAGAAATGTAATGCCACAGAATAAATGAGTAACACTCACAATACAAGAAGGGTGCATGAAGAAATAGGACTCGTTACAAAAAGAAAGTGTCTGATAAATACCAGTTCAAGAAAGAGATAAAATAATAGAAGATGAAATAGCAAACATATTGGCAGAACATATGTCCAATTTGAGGATAACAGGGTAAAGCCAACCCTAATAAGCATGAATAGTCTACCAATAACTAGAGACGAAGTAGAAAGAGTCATAAACAAGATGAAAGGAGGTAAAGCAGCGGGGCCAGATACCATTACCATAAAAATGATAAAACCGCTGAAGGAATTTTGAATTGACAAGATAACAGAAATATATAATAACATATACCATCTGGGACTCCAAGAAATACGTAATAACATATACAATCTGGGACTCCAAGAAATATGTAATAACATATACCATCTGGGACTCCAAAAAAAATGTAATAGCATATACAATCTGGGACTCCAAGAAATGAAAAACTCAGAATTTATGTTTCTGTCCAAGAAAGTAAAATCCTCGAAAGAACAAAAAAAAAAAAAAAACACAATCGATAAAGAAATCACTGAAGAACATTTTCGTTTTGTGAAGAACAGTTTGATTTCAGGCAGAATAACGGAACAAGAGAGGCATTTTTGCATATGAAAGCTGATAAAAGAAGAAGTACATGGAAGTTTAGAAAGATACATGCTCAGGTTTTATAGCGTATACTAATACATTTGACAGAGTGAAGCGTGACAAACTAATAAAATGAAGCTTGGACTGGAATAGAGGAAGATGACGACGAATGTACAACATTCACTGACCAATGAAGCCAGACCTGACCACAGACGATGGACCTGAGGCAGAAGCTATAGGGCTGTCGCCAGGACCTGGAGAGAACTGTGGACTTCATCCCTCGGACCTGGCTTCCGATTTAGCATGATCCAGCACTTGAACACAAGAAGAGGAAGAAAAAGACAGCTAGCAGAGATCCTCTAAAAATTCCTTCGGCGTACTGGATCTCAAGGCCAATGCACGCATCATCTTGGATGATTCCAACGGACTCTAATCTGTTAGTGACTCTTTTGTAGCTTGAAAGGGAAGTTTGGAAGTTAAGATAAAAAGTATCTGTCTCAGGACAAGGCAGACTGGCCACATGTGAACTTCTTGAGAGCAATATGCTGTGACTGAAAGAATTGCATGATATAAACATACTTAGAGGGCAGAGATGATGCCACATAAGAGCGGAAAAGAGAAGATATGGAAGGAAAAGCTTCGTTATTGTTGGCAAAATAGAAGAAAATGTGGTTGAAAGTAAGCTGAGATGAGACTTGAGTCTGACTGAATGGAGGCAGACTGCCTGAAAAATAAGGTGCTCTTCAACAGTTTTGCGAGTTCGCTCGTCGAAAGCGCAAGATCAGACTGCAGTGATCCATATGTTCTGCATGTCCTTGCGGTTTCGCTGATTGAAATGGTTTGGCACTTAATTTATCTGTCTTTCTTGGAGATGTCGTTCATATATCGCCTGAAGCTATCTCCTAAACGTAACCCAGTTTATCCTATATATACGCCATACTGCAACGCATATATATATATATATATATATATATATATATATATATATATATATATATGCACGTGAAGCCTTCATAATTAGATAGCATGCAGCTGGAGAAAGGTTTATACAACATACACACGAACATTGCATCTACGGCAATCACATCGTCTTGTAGGAAGAAAAAGCAGTGGAGTGTGTCAGCTGGTCTAAATCAGCTTCTGATTAGCAAGTTGCGCAGATTGTTTTCTTGTCTGTATTTTACCAAGGGAGAAAGCATAAAATGTCTTTCCGGCTGGGACTGGAGCAGAGGAAGATGACGAAGCAGAATGTTCTTAACTGCTAAAGATAAACAGAAAATTTATGTCATCTAGTTACTATTTTTGTGTCTATTTATTGTTTCGCTATTTTCATCTTCTCTCATTAACATTTACATTAACTACATCACTATGAGCATCACTGATATCGCTGGCACTACATCTGGTATGGAGAACAAGATATTATGTCGACCTTTGTGAACTGCCAGTTTGGTCCTTTGTTTCTATTTTCTCACTTTGTCAATTTTTTTTTTTTTTTTTTGGGGGGGGGGGGGGGTGCATTTTCTCGTCGGTACTTGACTCTATCTAGCCGCATTACAAGCTTGAAGACCTAACCTAGAGGATCTCTGCCAGCTGTCTTCTTCTTCTTCTTCTTCTTCTTCTTCAGATAAAGACCAGAATGTCAGACGGGCCTGCATGCCCAATTCTTAACCTTTTGGAAATAAAGATCAATCTTCTGTATTCAAGTGCTGGGTTATGCTAAATCGGAAGGTGGGTGGCCAGGATAAGTCCAGTTCTCTCCAGGTCCTCGTGGCAGCCCCATAGCTTCTGCCTCAGGTCCATCTTCTGTAGCCAGGTCCTGTTTTGTAGACCAGTGAACGTTGTATTCCCTTGGAGTACATGCTCTGGAGTTTGTCCTCCATCTCCACAAGGGAACGCGTCTGTGTGAGAGATCTTGAGTCGGTGCAAGTGGCCCAATAGTCTACTGTGGCCTGTTCTAAATAGGAAAATGATGCTCTTTTTGTGGCTGATGGGTTGGATGAGTATCAGGAGCCCTGTCTGTATTCTACCTCTTTGCCCACTGCTATCTGTATTGGTTTTTGTTATTACTGTCTTGGCTTCTTTGTAAGTGATTTGGTGGTTGCACTTTTTTAATGTTACTGCCGATTTTTGGAGGATTTTCTCTGTCATTCAATGCTACACCGCAGCGAGGGGGGGGCATCCACTGTAGGGCCACTTTTCTTGATGGTAAGAGGCTGTTTAATTCCGAGGTAACCCTGTTCTCAGTTGTGCGTTTATTTATTGCTTCATTATGTTCGTCTTTTTTTTTTTATAAAATCATGATATCCCCCCCCCCCCAAATCCCATTAGCTTACAAACCAGAACCAAATTTGAAGGATATCTTCGCCCTTGGGCATCTAAAGTAGTATCATCCTGCCTCTGTCGGAACTTGAAAGTGCAACCACTTTCGTCGTGTCACCTGTCCTGTAGTGTAACAAATTTTGGCGCCTAAGTTATAATTAACTACCGCGCTAACAGCATTAAAGAGGGGGGGGGGCGCAAGGTTTCGAAAACTTGCCATTATCATCATTATCATTTTCTTCCTTCTCCCCATGGAATCAGCTTCCTACTGGTGCCAAGCAAAATCTTCTGTAGGGTACTTTTGCAAAGAATCAAAGACACCGTGGATAAAATACTTAGAAAGGAACAGGCATGGTTCATGAAAATGAGATCATGTACAGACCAAATATTCCTCATAAGAATACTCATCAAACAGTTGTAAACCTAGCATGTGCTAGATCTACAACTGGGGGTGAATTAGGGAAGGGACAGGACCCAAAAAACCAGCTGCAACCCACAAATCCATGGCAATTATACTACTGTAGTAGATGGCCAGGCTCAAAACCCATCTAACCGACAACCCTGCATTTCCCCTCCAAAGATACTGTGTGGCCAGGTAATGCAGCATTATTACTTCCATACAAATTTACATGGCATGCAATACACATAACAAAGTCAAGCAATTAAATCAATCAACATTTTATTATCCACACCACATACACCATATTAACGCAACAGCAGACATTGCATACACAGGACATCAACACGTATAATCATGAATGTAAACAAGCATACATCAATATAATTTATAACTCTAAGTATCAACTGAAATCATATGGACTCAAATGGCTGGACCTTCCTGGCCCTCATAAGCAATACACACATTCTTTTACATTGTGCCAACATACTGAATATCACAACATATCTCCGCTTGTGCCAATGCACCGGATTATCACACATATTACATCTCGTGCCAATGCACTGAATTATCACACATATCTGCCGCTATGGTGCCTCACCTCCCATCTCCAGGAATTACCATATGCTTTGCACATCATTGATGGTGCAGCTGCCTGCTCCCAGGTTAGGTAGGTATCTCCTGGTACTATTGACATAATATTAACCATGCGAATGAAAACATGTGATGGACTTTGATGTGTGCCCATCGAAAATGTATGACGAATATCATCAGGAATCAGAGAATCTTCATACAAGACGAGAATGACATAATCCATAGCACGTTATGATTTCATAATACATTAATGAACAGTATGAGTTCGACTGGGGCTAAGTATAAGCACATAGGAAACGAAACTAGGCCCCGCCATGTTACCTCAGGCTCTCTCTCTTATTATCCTCGCCACGCCAACGCCTTTCCTCGACTATATATAGGTCTTCGTACTTTCGGATCACGTGAGCGAGGACGTTCCGCCCATTCTCATACACCGGTTAGCTTCGCGTGCCCGCCAACACAGTCACTAAAATGGAACTCTCCACTGTACATAAACTTTGTGGACTCCGAGATGCCCTTCGACGGTATCCATCATTCTTTCTTATGGAAGATACGTTGACCTACGGACTCTCTGAAAAAAAAATCATAAATATTATGAAAGTTATCTTAAACTGCTCTTACAGACACCGAATACAATTGACTGTTTTCTGAATAGTCCCAAAAATTTTGTTTAGTAGATAGTCATTTATAATGTATGTAGTTACTTCTGTACTGAGTGAATGTTTAAGAGCGAAACGTAAATGTTATATTTGATTTTATGTCTCTCAGCTTCAATGTTAGTTATGTTTATTATATGAACAGCATATTTGTAGAATGTCTGGAATAGAGTGAAAGATGTATGATAAAGGGCAGAATGTCAGACGGGCCTGCGTGCCCAATTCTTAACCCTTTTGAAATAAAGATCAATCAGTCAATCAATCAATCAATCTCTCTCTCTCTCTCTCTCTCGCCCAGTAATCACTTGATTTTGTTTCTAACATTTCCCGCCCATTCCTCCTTCGTACGCAACTACTCTCTTACTCTTTATCGCCAGCTTTTCATGACTCATATCACCGTATTAGAAACAATCACATCACATCACAGCATATCACAACACAGCACACATATCACAGCACTACACATCACAACACACCACACTAGTATTCCTCAAGGCTCCATTCTTAGTCCTCTTCTCTTTGTTGTCTACATTAACGATCTACCATTACATTTAAAGCACTCTTCATGTGACCTTTTTTTTTTTTTTGCTGACGACCGCACCGTTTACAGTAGCTACTGTGACAGAAACAACCTTCAGGAAACGCCACAAAATGATATAAGCAGTTTGATTAAATGGAGTAATAATAATTATATGTTGATAAACACCAACATAAATGCCTTTGAATGTAAATGCTACAGAAGAGTTCTCCAAATATGGTGGACACAAAAAAGAACAAATATATCTATACTACAAGAGCTTAATATTGAAGAAGGCTGGCTAGTGAAGAGAATTAAAGAGAGAAAACTGAAATATTTTGGACACATTAAGCGTCATGATAATTTAGAGAAGACCGTATTGGAAGGATACATAATGGGAAAAAGAAAAAGAGGAAGACCAAGACGAAGATGGCTGCAATACATCGTTGACGATCTGGAAATGGATGCAACAGCAGCAGGCCATCTTGCTCACAACCGAGAGGCCTACAGGAGTGCTGTTTGGGAGGCAAAGTTCCGCAAGGGACATGCAAATGAATGAATAAATGAATGAAACACCAACAAAACAAAATCTATGCTCACAACTAGAAGTCAGACAAAACCTGCAAAGTGTAACAAAAACTACACTACAGCTTTATGCTGGGACTACAGAAATAGAAAACGTTCATGAACATAAAACTCTCGGACTAACCACTGATCAACATTTAGCTTGGAATTCTCACATACACTTGGAATTCTCACGTACACTTGATAGCATAGAAAGTTTACCAACTAGCCAAACACTTTATCGACCAAGACACGAGAAAGCCATACTACATATAACATATACAAACACACTTAGATTACTGCTCCACGGTCTGGGTTGGATGCTCTGTCTCAAGCACAAAAAGGTTCCACTCGTTTCATAAACGAGCATTAATGTGATTTGTGGCAAACACCCAGTAGAGACTGCAGATCAGCACAAAGAACTAGAAATTCTACCCCTGAAATACGGAATTATTTTTAACAAACTCATATTTGTTCATAAAATGTTGTCGCACAATGCTCCGCCTTACTTGTGACCATTGTTTACGTCCAGCATTAAACATAACCAACGTTTAAGAAACTGTCTTCTTCCTAAACCCAGGCTATATCTTTACAAGAAAAGCCTTGCATATTCTGAGGTACAGCTCTGAAACTCCCTCCCCTACCATCTGAAATCCATTAGTAATACTTCATCCTTTAGCTAAAGCCTTTTTCAATATTTTTCAACCAAACTTGGTATACATATGACTTACAATCTGGAAATGCATATTGTGGGGGGGGGGGGGGGTGTAAAAACCCGTATCTCCCCTAATGACAGGGGTACGAAGGGGTGACATACTTCCGACTAAATTAAAGGAGGACAAAATAATGGTCTAAGGGAGATAATCATGAAATACAGCGGTGCTGGTTTAAGAGCAGCATCTCTGGCCTTCCATGGCAAGTCCAAATAATTGTGATGGTCTAAATAATTTTGAAAGTCTCTTTTTCTATTTTAAGTATATTTATAAAAATAAATTTTAATTTTGTTTTTTCCCTTATGTTTATATTAGCTTTTCATTGTATTCTATAGTAAATTTCATTCCTCAGCGACAGTGTGCCGTTTTCTTATTTTCTCAAATTAGTTTTTCAAATTAGGGAGAGTGGAGAGAGAGGAAGGAGTGAGAGAATAATATTTGAATAATCTTTATTTTCAAGGGTAAAGAATTGGGCATGCAAGCCCGTCTTACATTCTGCCCTTCATCACTCCATCTTTCATTCTTCCCACACACTTGATTTAGTACAAATATACAAATTAAATTAGGAAAAAACATATCAAAAGAGTGTAAGATTTAACTACTACATTCAAAGTAAAAGAGAAGAAGTAATTAACCTAATAAAATAGCACTCACACACACATACACACGCAGACATATACATAAACAAAAATGCATTGTAAATACAGATCTTCTAACATGTTTTTTTTAACAGACATTAAAATAATTTCTAACAATGTCTAACAAGTTGCTTTTCTAACTATGTCATTTTAGTACTTGATGGTTGGCGAGTCACGTGTTGAGAGAATGCTGGTTATTTACGGAGGCATATAATTACAAGCAAGTAAATAATGAAACAGGTTAGAGTTAAAGGATGAAGTATTACCAATGGATTTTAAATGGTAGGGGAGGTTGTTCCAGAGCTGTACTGCAGGGTATGCAAGGCTTTTCTTGTACAGATCAATCCTGGGTTTAGGAAGAAGACAGTTTTTAAACGTTGGCTGAGAGAGGGAGAGAGAGAGGTAGGGGAGGAGAAATAGAGACATGGAGAGAGGGGGAAGGAAGGGAAGAGAGAGGAGAGAGAGATAGAGAAGGACAGAGAGAGGGAAAGAGAGAGAGGAAGCGAGATAGATTTAAGGTCACCATGTTCCTCCCACGGAAAAGCTTATGCTGCTTGTTCAAGGGTGGGTTCACCTAAGAATTTATTTGTTCATGCTCCTGGAGGTGAAACTAAAAATGTTGTTTATAATCAAGTTTTGAATTAAATTAATATTATATTAAATTTGTAAAAGACTTTACTCTATAAGTTGTCTACTGTACTTATAATTTTAAATACCGCTAAATATAATTACTTCGATATTACACTACAGATATAATTAATTCATTTTCCTGTCTAATAGAAGACTGGGATAAATAAATACCCAGGCAACGCCGTGTAATCAGCAAGCATAATAATAAAAATAAAATATAAAAACAGTTCTGTATAATGATGGCTATTTTGATAGAGTTTAATACCGTTGTTAGCGGGCAGGTGGAGCACTTCTCTGATTTTTTTTTTCACTTGATCATGCCAGAATGTAGTGATTCTAATAACTTTGACCACTAGTTCGAAGCATTTGCACATATATGTAGGAGCTGTCAAACATTATTTTAGATGAAAATAGTCCCACTAGCTTTCTAAGCACAGTAGTTGTAGATGACCTCAGACCAGAGTTCTAGAGGTCGAAAAGTAAAACACTCATGCCCAGGCACGCGCGAGAAGATGGTCGGTCCATCATGGTTTGGGACGGACTTGACGTGGGGGTGGCAAAGATTTGTCTTCACAATCAAACGTCTACGGTCTGTAATTTGAGTCAATTGAAAATCACAATCAAAATATTGCCCTCTGAACACATGGTCTATGTGAACTCCTCACTCACATCAACATGAGAGAAATTTGCACACCTCACTCACATTCTTATCTTTTTTTTTCTTATATCCTTCCCGTGCCGTTAAACGTCACATAGGGCTCGCAAGGGAGTTCGCCAATTTTTCCTGTCTTCGGCGAGTCTTTCAACCTCATCAAGGGATTTTATGCCTGCTAATTTGGCCTCTCTTAACAGTGTCCTCTTCAGAGTTTCACGCGGTCTGCCTCTTTTTCTTAGGCCTGTTGTGTTCCCCTTGATAACTTATTTGGAATTCTCTGATCATTTCTTCTCATCAAGTGACCAACATATGTCCATCTCCTTTTCCTGATCACCCATGAGACTGGCTGTTTTTCAGTCATCTGTCTTATCTCTGCATTGTTCTTGAATTCGTTCCACTTGATGCCGAATATTTTCTTTAGGTATTTGTTTTCAAAAGAGTCTAATTTCTTTTCTATTTCTATAGTTGATTTCCAGTTTTCGCATGCATAAATGAGGGTGGATATTACATTTGAATTGAATAGTCTTAACCTGGGTTTTTTGTGCTTATAACTTTTGAGTTCCATATGTTCTCAAGATTCTTGAAAATTGATGCTGCTTTTGCAATTCTAATTTTAACTTCCTTTCTGGTGTCACCATCCTGGTCTATGTAGCTGCCAAGGTATGTAAATTGATTGACTTCTTCAATATCTGTCCCTTCTATGTGAATTTTTCCATTTTGATTAATGGGAATTTTCATTATTTTTGTTTTGTCGTTGTTAATTTCAAGTCCTACTTTGCTAGCCAGTGAAGACAGGCTATCTGTTTTTTCTTGCATGGAATTCACATTGTTACTGATAAGAGTTATGTCATCAGCAAAATCAAGACCTTCTAGTTGGATTTCATGTACCCAGTCAATACCTGTGTTACCTGTGCAGCAATTTTTTCATTATGATGTCTATTGTATTTCCAAAAAGCAAAGGAGGCAGTATACATCCTTGTTTTACACCTGTTTCAATCTGGAACCATTCATTCATCCCTTCTTCTGTCTTGACTGCACAAACATATCCATTGTAAAAGTCCTTAATGATGTTGACAATTTTAGATGGTACTCCATATAGACTTAAAATTCTCCATAATGAATCTCTGTGTATGCTATCAAATGCCTTTTTAAAATCTATGAAGTTCAGTTTTAATGGTTTCTGCTTTTCAATATGTTCTTCAAGTATTATTCTTAGAGTAAAGATCTGGTTGAGACAGTTTCTCCCTTTACAAAATCCTGCTTGTTCTTCTCTCATTGCGGTATCCACTATATCTTTAAGTCTATTCAAAATGACCTTGCAAACTACTTTTGACACAACTGATATTAAGGTTACTCCTCTCCAATTGTTACAGTCACTTAGGTTGCCTTTTTTTGGTATTTTAACAATGATTCCTTTTTTTCACTTAGAAGGGACCTTTTCTTCTTTCCAAATCTTGTTAAACATTCTCTATAGTTGTCTTATGTTGTCACTATTGATAGCTTTTAGCATTTCGGGTGTTATTTCATCTTCACCTGCACCTCTTTTGTTAGCCATTAAATTCACTGCTGTTTAAATTTCATGCAATGTAATTTCATCTAGGTTGACATTTAGTTGTGGGGCTGGTAAGTCGGTTTCAAGGTTTAACAATTCTTTTGGGTGTGGTCGATTAAGTATTTCTTGAAAGTGTTCAGCCCATCTTTGCTTTTGGTCTTTACTTGATGTTAATAGTGTTCCAGTTTTGCTAAGGATTGGTCTTTGTTTGGATATAATAGTACCTGTCAGCCTCTTTTGTATGTTATATAAAGTTTTGCTGTCTCCTGTTTTAGCTGCTTTTTCTGCCTCTTTCGCCTTTTTGTCTATGTATTCTCTTTTATCCCTTCTAGCTGAACTTTTTACTTTTTTGTCTATTTTTTTATATATTGTTTTCGCCAGATCTTTTCCAAGGTCTGTTTTTACATTCAACATGTCTAATTCACTCACATCAACGAGAGAAATTTGCACACCTCACTCACATCAGCACGGGGCTGAAATATTGAATTATTCAGCATCCGCTGTTCAAAGGAGCCTGAGTGGCGAACAAGCTAGTGCACCAGTCTCTCATGGCAAAGGTTTGTGGTTCAAATTCAGTCGAAGACGATCCAGTCACCCAGGCTATAGAAATAAATACCTGACTTCTACAGGAGCTGGGGAAGGAAAGGCGGCCTGGTGTGCTGCTGACCACATCACCATCTCGTGTGCTGACCACATCACCCTCTAATGTGCTGACCATATCACCCTCTAATGTGCTGACCACATCACCCTTTAATGTGCTGACCACATCACCCTTTAATGTGCTGACCACATCATCCTCCAGTGTGCTGACCACATCATCCTCTAGTGTGCTGATCACATCACCCTTTAATGTGCTGACCACATCACCCTTTAATGTGCTGACCACATCACCATTTAATGTGCTGACCACATCAGCCTCCAGTATGCTGATCACATCACCCTTTAATGTGCTGACCACATCACTCTCTAGTGTGCGACACATCATCCTGTAATGTGCTGACCACATCACCTTCTAATGTGCTGACCACATCACCCTTTAATGTGCTGACCACATCACTCTCTAGTGTGCGACACATCATCCTGTAATGTGCTGACCACATCACCCTCTAATGTGCTGACAATTCAAGGAAAATATGGACACAAACACGACATCTCATTGAATCCTCCGTGGCACAACAGGCCTACCTTTAACTTTTCTACTGTTTATGCAAACTAAATTTATCCCCTGTTTTTTAAAGTGCATTCTGTTGGTTTTCATGTTAAGGTTAAGCGTTTTCAGCGTCATGTTCTTTGTTAAGTTTAGATAGAAACAGGTTTAGAAAATGGTTAGAGTTTGGATTAAGTTAAATATTTTAAAATTATGGTAAACATTAGGGTCAAAGTTTAAACATGGGTTAGGACTTATATTTTGGTTAGATTACATTAGGGCCAGTTTAGCATTAAGGTTATGAATTAGCAGCCCCAGTTCTGCAGATTTGGATTTTACTTCTCTTTGCCAATGTACTTTTTCTTGTGATTACATTTCCTGGAACTTTTACTAACACAAACTTGAAAAAAAATTTAAGCACTTCAGCTGCGCTTGGGAAAAATCCACCAGTGACTATTCTCTACTCACCTCCCCTTGTCCAATGAGAAAACTGTATGCAAAAGCATTTGAGTAGAAATAAATATTCTCATTTCAACCTGGCTGGGGAAATGGAAAGTGATGACATTGATAACAGTTCCTGTGAACCTGACCTCGACATTAAATGACTCATTTATCAAGACCTATCACTTGGCAACACTGCTTGAACTTGACAAAATCACAGTTTTGCACTGCTAGAAATAGTAAAGCCGCCAGTGAGGTCAGAGAATTTCATACCAAATTAATATCGAGCAAAATTGAAAGTAAGAGCAAGCAGCTAGCCGTTGCACTACTAATTTACCAGGAATATTAATATCTTCTATGATTTTGTTTTCTACACTTCGCTCATACTTCCATTGAGGTCAACAAATTCTCAGCATCACACAATGAATGGTTTTTTTACGTGACAGATATTTGGAAATATAAAACAAACATAAATAAACAAAAAATTACATATATCACACATGAAAGAAACATAAAAAAAACAAAAAGACATGTTATATATACAGGATCCGGCATAAAGCATCTCTCTCTCTCTGAACCTTAAGTGCCCAGGGCACATGGGGCTTCCGCAAGGGTTTTCCAGAAATGCCTGTCCTTCGCCTTTTTTTCTGCTCTTGCCCAGGTGAGCCCTCTATTGCTCAACATCCTCTCTGTTGCTCTTCTCCATGTCTCTTTTGGTCTACCCTTACTTCTTTTCCCCTGTGGTGTCCATCTTAGTGCTATTTTTGGTAGTGAGTTGTCAGTCATTCGGAGCACATGTCCCAACCATCGCCAGCGTCTTTCCTCAATAATTGTTGTCAGTGGTTTCATCTGCATTTCTGCTAATAAGATGTTATTTGTTATGGTGTTTGGCCAAAATATTTTTCTAATTCTTCGTAAACATTTAGTCTGGAAAGAATTCAACTTGTTTTCTATGGTTTTGGTGATTTTCCAGCATTCACTTCCATATAGTAGTACACTTAGAACATTACTCTTAAATATCCTGATTTTCATATTTATGCTTAGTTTTTTTTTTATTTCCATATAGTCTGCAGCATTGCAAAAGCCTGGTTTGCTCTAGTAAGTCTGCTGTTGATGTCCTCTGTGCTGTCTCCATTTTCTACTACTCTGCTGCCAAGGTATACAAATTCGTTGACCTCCTCCACTAACTTGTTATCTACTCTGAGTACATTTCTGTTGTTCACATTTTGCTTCATTAACTTTGTCTTTCATACGTTGATCTTTAGTCCTATGTTATTTGCATTCTGAGTTAGCTTGTTTATTTTATCTTGCATATCTTTGTGACTACTTGATAATAGACAAATGTCGTCCGCAAAGTCAAGGTCCTCCAGCACTGTGTCAAGGGTCCATTGTAATCCTCTGCGTTTGTCTGATGTTGCCTCCTTCATTAACCATAAAGCATAGCTCGATTTTAAAAGTGTAAAATAAATAAGCTCTATACATGTTTTTGTTTTTAAAAAAAAGTGAAATGAAACTCAGAAAAGTGGGTATTTTTATTATTACTGATAATCATATTTAGGTTTTGAAAATTACGCCGGTTAGATGCCCGCCATTACATTCGATACATTCTGCCAGGCGTCTGGAAAATTCCTGCATAACACCATTTAAAATGTTCAAAGAGATATTTTGAATGCATTGTCAGATTCGATCCTTTAGGTCTGCAATTGACTGTGGTCGACTAGCATACGCTGTGTTCTTGAGGTATATCACAAAAAAAGAAGTCTGTGGCCGATAAATCCGGTGACCTTGCCGGCCAATGAATATCATCAAATCTGGAAATAAGACGTTTGAGAAATGCTTGTCGCATCATGGCCATAAACTGACGGGCTATGTGGGCAGTTGCTCCATCTTGTTGAAAACATATTTCTATTGACCATCTCTGGAACTGGAGGATACAATATTAACAACCTTCGGTATGCTGACGACACAGTACTGATAGCTGAGAACCAACAAGACCTGCAAAATCTCTTGCATAAAGTCGCCAAAGAAAGTGAACTGAAAGGCCTTACTTTGAACATAAAAAACAGAGACTATGGTTATATCTAAGAAACAGAATCCACCAACATGCAGTATAAAATTAAACGGAACTATTCTAAAGCAGGTGCAGAAATTCAAATACCTTGGAGCAGTAATAACTTCAGACGGGAAATGCGGAACAGAAATTAGGAACAGAATAGGCCAAGCAAAGACTGCATTTTAGAGAATGAGAAACATATTAACCAACACATCCTTATCAATGAATGTTAGAAAATGAGTCCTAAAATGCTATATTGAACCTATCTTGTTATATGGAAGTGAATCATTGACAATAGGCAGGTCTGCACAAAAATCATTGGAAGCAGCAGATATGTAGTTTATTAGAAGAATGTTACGAATCCCCTGGACAGCAAAAATAACGAATGAAGAATGTATGAGAAGATCTGGAGAGACAAAAAGTCTTGTCAAAAAGATAAAAGAAAGACAATGTACTTTCATAGGACATGCAATGAGAAGAGGGGGCATTGAAAATATTATAACAACAGGAAAAATATAAGGAAGAAGATCAAGAGGAAGACCAAGAGAAATAATACTGGACAGTCTGACAGGATGGTGTGAGAGGAGATCACCAACTGAGCTGATAGCCTGCTTGAAGGATCGTGTACTCTGGAGAAGCATAATAGCCAAGGCCAGTCGGCACGGCATCTGATGATGATGATCTCTGGAATGATGTATTCAGTTAGCATCTGCACATAGTGATCGCTATTAACAGTAAGAGGATGCTCGTCTTCGTCGTCAACAAAAATATGGGCCAATAACGCCGAATGATGCAACCCCATTTCATACTGTTACTCGGTCATTATGGAGCGGGTTCTCATGCAGTAATTGTTTATTTTCAGCTGACCAATATCTGAAATTCTGATTGTTCACACTTCCTGACAGCTCAAAATGTGCTCCAGATATTATGAGGTTACTGAGCAAATTCGGATCTTATTCAATGCGTGGTAGGAGACTGGTAGCAAAGTCAAGTCAAAATCATCCAGTTGCTGCACAATTTCTATGAACGATGCGACGCAGCGAGCGATCCGACATACCAAGTGCCGAGGGCTACTCAGCAATGCGTTGAGGACTTCTTGAATTCGTTCAGGTGTCTGTCGAGTTCTTGGGCGATCACTAGACTTGTGAGTAGCAGTTTCCTTAAATTTTTTGACCCACCTCAAAATTATTCTCCGATCGGGAACATTATCACGGGGATGCAACTCAAAATGGCGACGAAACTTTCGTTGTACAGTAATAGACGATTCTCCACTTTTAAAATAAGTTTCAACGGTGAATGGGCGATGTTGTATTTGCCAAGAAGCCATTGTTAAAAATAACATTTTGTCTGCTGCATCTCTGACATCATGATTTTCTTTTCACACGTATTCAGTTTCTGCACTCTACGTCAGTTAAATCCAGCTACGCTTTGTGGCGGACCCTGTATAGTTCACAAATGTAAATAAAGGATCATTGAAGAGTTCTTTCGCAAATCTTTCATTTCCTGGCCGGACATAGCAAAAGTGCTGGTTCCGGTGTAATGAGTCGTGGCCCGATGTCGATATAGTGATACATGCTTTGTTTCAATAAAAACCCGGTGTAACCTTTGATTTTAAATAATTTAGTGCGCATGTTCAGTGACCTTTGTCATCATATTCAAGCGTCCTTAGCTTCGAGAGTGAAATTCGATTGTTCAATCGAGAATTTTTAACTTTATTGCGATTTAGGCATATGGATATGCCCTATGACTAGACCACTGTTCTTGAATGTACTCCAAGTAGATTTAGACCTATTAAATGGACTGGAGAAGTAGTTAGAAGATTATTTCAGACATTATTTTAGTGAGCATGCCACACAAGTAGATCTAGACATCGCTGATGGTAAGTAGTACACAGTTATCAGCTAAAATAATCACACTGCTTCTTTTTTCTAAAACAGACTCTTCATTTATAAAATGTTCTTACATTTACAGCTATTTTGATGCATAATACGTATACCGTTAACATGGAAATACTTTATTAATTCACTTTTACAACTACACCCCCTATACATATCAAGACCCTCGCTTTTACTCCGGCACCAACTGAACGTCCTGCGACACGGGAAGGTGCAACCGGCCTGTGGGTACGTAAAAACGTAAATCTCATTTTGTGGCCTACAAATTTTATCACTGACTCCATCAAATCAAGCTCTGAAGAAGGGACATGTTCATTCGATTATAACTTCCAAGCTAGCAAGTTGCTTCTGCAACATTATGAAAGTTATTATAAGCTTCGAGAAGCTGCGCTGACACATGCATCTGACACTGACACGTGCCTCTTTAACGGGGGGGGGGGGGCGCTGTACTTCTTTACATGATATAAACCTTATAATTTATATATAGCTGGTACAGATGGCTGGCGTGTCGCGGGACTGCCTCAACAGGAATTCCAGTTTTGAGAGTATAGAGTAAGTGCTACTATCGAGAAACCCCCTGCTATTACAGAAGAATGAATCATCAAAATCATATTGTTGATATTGATGTTGACAGAAGGTTACCTAGTAGTTATCTACTTATTGGTAGAAATGCTAGTAGATCTGATTTAGATCTTCAGTCAATTCATTCTTGTTAACACTTGAACAATAACACACAGGCGCACAAGACTCCACCACTAAGACAGCGCAGAGTGAAATAATGGTCACATGGAAGACTTTCAGACTCAGTGCTGGACATGGATATGATACTCAACAGAGTCGCTGTGTAGGAAGACTGATAACAGGTTTCTGTTTATGAGTAAATAAGGATGATTTGCATGATGATGAGAAAGAAATCACTGCCACAAGGCAGAAAAACAAACAAAACCATGGCTTCCAGCGAAAAATTGTTAGCTATTGGAAGGTAGAGAATAGAGAGGGGAAAAAAAATTAACTACTCATCATCCATACTTACAATTCGTGGAATCTTCCTTCAATACAACCTCCAATGAAACTCCACATTTGAAAAATGACACCATCACTACTGCTACATTGCAATAATAATAACAATAATAAAACCCCAAACTATAATGCTGTCATAAGAAGGACAAACAAGAAATCACGTCTGCATCACGAAAACAAGCCTCTAAACTTAAATATCACTAAAACACAACAACGTCCTCTATGGCTTTTCAAACCGATATCTGCCCCATCTGTTCACTCTCTGTGCTCTTGTTCCATGTTTATATCATCATCATCAGGTGCCGTGTCGACTGGCGTTGGCTATTATGCTCTCCAGAGTACATGATCCTTCATGCAGGCCATCAGCTCAGTTGGTGATCTCTCACACCATCCCGTCAGACTGTCCAGTATCGTTTCTCTTGGTCTTCCTCTTGATCTTCTTTCTTCCATTTTTCCTGTTGTTATAATATTTTCAGTGCGCCCCTCTTCTCATTGCATGTCACATGAAAGTACATTGTCTCTTTCTTATCTTTTTGACAAGACTTTTTGTCTCTCTAGCTCTTCTCATACATTATTCATTCATTATTTTTGCTGTCCAGGGGATTCGCAACATTCTTCTAATAAACCACATTTCTGCTGCTTCCAATGATTTTTGTGCAGACCTGCCTATTGTCCATGATTCACTTCCATATAACAAGATAGGTTCAATATAGCATTTAGGACTCATTTTCTAACATTCATTGATAAGGATGTGTTGGCTAATATGTTTCTCATTCTCTGAAATGCAGTCTTTGCTTGGCCTATTCTGTTCCTAATTTCATTGATGCTATGAAATGTGAGTCATTTATAAGTTGTCTGATCTGTGGACCATTGAAAATTCCTGCCTTCAGTTTTTCCATGGTAAGTCCAGGTAACTTATGCACTATGTATAAAACGGTATAATAAATAGGTTTGACTGTCAACTTTTAAAAGAGCTGTATAAATTGAAAGTGGTGTATCTGCTGTCTAAAAATATGATTTCTTGTTACTCTCTCCTCTTGTCGCTACTTTACAAATGCTTCAATGTTGAGCCAAGTTTGTAAAGTCTGTTGCTTAACTATTCGCACCGCAACATAAGAACACCAGGCTTTCCACAAAACTACAGCAGAACACCAAGTAATACCAGTACTACTACTCCTCATGGATCTCCTTCAATGATAAGCCCTTGATTCAGAGGTGGCAAATGACTGATTGATGAGAAATTTTATCCATTTTCTCAATTTCTGCCACTCCTTACCACTTCAGTAGCCTGTAAAAAACAGGTGCAGTTAATTTCTTAAAACTTGGTTATTAATCTTACATTAACTTGATCTACAAATGCACTTAATACCAACTGTGTGTTTTTCAAGTATAGGCTGTGAACTTGTCAATCAACCCTCGTATATCACTATGTTCCTCAAGATGACATTATCAAGTAGTGTTAAATGTATATCATAATGTTCCTCAAGATGATAGTATCAAGTAGTGTCAAATATATATAATTATGTTCCTTAAGATGACATTATCAAGTAGTGTCATATATATATCATTATGTTCCTAAAAGAGGCAGAAAAAGCAGCAAAAACAGGAGACAGCAAAACTTTATATAACATACAAAAGAGGCTGACAGGTACTATTATATCCAAACAAAGACCAATCCTTAGCAAAACTGGAACACTATTAACATCAAATAAAGACCAAAAGCAAAGATGGGCTGAACACTTCCAAGAAATACTTAATTGACCACACCCAAAAGAATTGTTAAACCTTGAAACCGACTTACCAGCCCCACAACTAAATGTCAACCTAGATGAAATTACATTGCATGAAATTTAAACAGCAGTGAATTTAATGGCTAACAAAAGAGGTGCAGGTGAAGATGAAATAACACCCGAAATGCTAAAAGCTATCAATAGTGACAACATGAGACAACTATAGAGAATGTTTAACAAGATTTGGAAAGAAGAAAAGGTCCCTTCTAAGTGAAAAAAAGGAATCATTGTTAAAATACCAAAAAAAGGCAACCTAAGTGACTGTAACAATTGGAGAGGAGTAACCTTAATATCAGTTGTGTCAAAAGTAGTTTGCAAGGTCATTTTGAATAGACTTAAAGATATAGTGGATACCGCAATGGGAGAAGAACAAGCAGGATTTTGTAAAGGGAGAAACTGTCTCAACCAGATCTTTACTCTAAGAATAATACTTGAAGAACATATTGAAAAGCAGAAACCATTAATATTGAACTTCATAGACTTTAAAAAGATATTTGAAAGCATACACAGAGATTCATTATGGAGAATTTTAAGTCTATATGGAATACCATCTAAAATTGTCAACATCATTAAGGAGTTCTACAATGGATATGTTTGTGCAGTCAAGATAGAAGAAGGGATGAGTGAATGATTCCAGATTGAAACAGGTGTGAAACAAGGATGTATACTGTCTCCTTTACTTTTTGGAATTACAATATACTTCATAATGAAAAAATGCTGCACAGGTAACACAGGTATTGACTGGGTACATGGGACCCAACTAGAAGATCTTGATTTTGCTGATGACACAACTCTTATCAGTAACAATATGAATTCCATGCAAAAAAAAACAGATAGCCTGTCTTCACTGGCTAGCAAAATAGGACTTGAAATTAACAACGACAAAACAAAAATAATGAAAATTCCTCTCAATCAAAATGGAAAAATTCACATAGAAGGGACAGATATTGAAGAAGTCAATCAATTTGCATACCTTGGCAGCTACATAGACCAGGATGGTGACACCAGAAAGGAAGTTAGAATCAGAATTGCAAAAGCAGCATCAATCTTCAAGAATCTTGAGAACATATGGAATTCAGAAGTTATAAGCACAAAAACCAAGTTAAGACTATTCAATTCAAATGTAATATCCACCCTCATTTATGCATGTGAAAGCTGGAAAACAACTAAAGAAACAGACAAGAGATTAGACTCTTTTGAAAACAAATGCCTAAGGAAAATACTTGGCATCAAGTGGAACGAAATCAAGAACAATGCAGAGATAAGACAGATGACTGAACAACAACCAGTCTCATAGGTGATCAGGAAAAGGAGATGGACATATGTTGGTCACTTGATGAGAAGAAATGATCAGAGAATCCCAAAACATGCTATCAAATGGAACACAACAGGCCAAAGAAAAAGAGGCAGACCGTGTGAAACTCTGAAGAGGACACTTTTAAGAGAGGCCAAATTAGCAGGCATAAAATCCCTTGATGAGGTTGAAAGACTTGCCGAAGACAGGAAAAATTGGCGATCTACTCTGCAAGCCCTATGTGACGTTTAACGGCATGGGAAGGATATAAGATGTTCCTCAAGATGAAAGTATCAAGTAGTGTCAAATATATATCATTATATTCCTCAAGATATTATCAAGTAGTGTCATATATCATTATGTTCCTTAAGTTGATAATATCAGTTAGTGTCAAATATATATCATTATGTTCCTCAAGATCATAGCATCAAGTAGTGTCAAATATATATCATTATGTTCCTCAAAATGGCATTATCAAATAGTGTCAAATGTATATCATTATGTTCCTCAAGATGATAGTATCAGGTAGTGTCAAATATATATCATTATATTCCTCTTTGTTTCACAACTATTCATCTACTTCCTTTCCTACAATGCATGCTGGCATAAAAAATGTATAGCTCAAATGACAAAATCACTTTTGTTCTGTTTTATTATATAATTATGTGCTCAAAATAAGATGGTAAATCATTGTTTTCGTAGATTTGTATTTCAAAGGTTTCTAAACCTGATCTGTTTAAAACAGTTGTGGTGTATAATAGTTATGATTGTACAGGAGGTGTGTGTATATTCCTACTCATATTATTTCACTTTTGCAAACTGAACACCTTAGAGGTTATGGCTACTTCAAGACAGAGCTGCTTGAATCATCCCAATTATTTTGCCATATTTGTGAAAGCAAGTAGGAAATCTGGTTCTGAGTTTGTAAACAGAGCATATGTAGGTTGTTTTGGTGTCAGGCTTGGAAATCAAGATAAGCCGTGGGCTCCTCGTATTATATGCAAAACTTGTATGGACCATTTGTGCCAGTGGACAAATGGAAAGAGAAGCTGCCTGATATTTGGAGTACCAATGGTGTGGAGGGAACTGAAAAACCACTTTGATGACTGTTGTATTGTTAATATCATAGGAATCAATCGAAATAATCGTGACAAGTGGTCTTACTCTGATCTACCTTCAGCCAGGAGACCTGTTCCACACTCAGATCTTGTACCCATTCCACCTTTCCTTGAACTACCCCAGCTCTCAGAGGACGACTCTTGCATGTCTGATATCACACAAGGTAAAGAAAGTGGGGGCAGTGACAGTGAATTCCAAACAACTTCACATAGTGATTGTTTTGAACAGAATGAATTGAGTGATCTAATCAGAGACTTAAATCTTTCCAAGGAGTCTTCTGAACTGCTTGCCTCCAGACTAATAGAAAAGAATGTACTTCAGTCTGGAATGAAAATTACATTTTATCGAAGGAGAGAAAAGTATTTGCTGCCATTCTTTACCGAAGACAACAATTTAGTACTCTGAAATGACATCGGAAACCTTGTGAAGAAAATTGGTCTTTCAGAATATAAACCGAGTGTGTGGTCTCTTTTCATTGACAGTTCAAAAGATAGTTTGAAATGTGTTCTTTTAAATAACGGCAACAAACGTGGTTCTAATCAATCATTCCACCAGGGTGAAGGAAGAGTACAAGGTCATCTCTTTAGTCTTGGAAAAGATAAATTACCAAGAACATCAATGGGTGATTTGTGTAGACTTGAAAATGATTAATTTTCTTCTTGGTCAACAAAGTGGCTACACAAAGTATCCTTGCTTTTTATGCCTTTGGGATAGTAGACCCAAACATGAACACTGGGCAAGAAAAGATTGCCCTCCGAAGGAATATATCGTGGTTGGAGGACAAAATGTAATCAACCTTTGGTAGGACGAGATAGAATCATATTGCCACCACTACTTATAAAGCTAGATCAGATGAAACAATTTGCAAAGACTTTGAATAAAGATGGTTCGTGCATTGAATACATGATAGTATTCTCCTAATTGATGGAAGACAAGCAGTATTATTACTCAAGGCACAGTTATTAGAGTGAATACCCTTGGTTGAAAGGTAACTTAGTTAAGGGCGTGTGGCAGGTGATCCGAGTGGGCAAAAGTTATGGTATAAATACCACTCAAGATTAGGTTAGAGGGGAAGCCTTACTTGCTTTGATGCAGAGAGAGCCTTATGATGTTTCGGTTAGGAGAATGTCTTGTTTTGGACAGTTTTTTTTTAGTAGTAAGTTTTAGTAGAGGCAGTTTAGGTTAAGATGAAGTGGTTGATTTTGAAACACTTTGACATTTGTTGTTAGTGTTTTTTAAAGTTTGTTAGTTTTTTCTGTTGGAATCTTTGCAAGTATGTCTTTTTTTGTTGCAAGTAAATTGTAAGGTTTCTTCCTATGTGGCTTTGAATATTTCACGCTGGGAATTTTCGCTGCATTTGTCTTACCAGCCTGATGGGCTATGTTTCCATCCTTATAATATCATTTATCATTTTACCCATTAATAAATGTGGTGTTCAGTTTGTATATCTTGTAAGCAGTAGCTTTGTTTACTTCCTTGTGAAATGTTACATGTTGAAATTGATGACTGCAGGTTTTAGTGTAGTACTGGTATTATTTGGTGTTCTGCTGTAGTTTTGTGGAGGGCCTGGTGTTCTTATGTTGCGGTGCGAATAGTTAAGCAACAGACTTTACAAACTTGGCTCAACATTGAAGCATTTGTAAAGTAGCGACAAGAGGAGAGAGTAACAAGAAATCATATTTTTAGACAGCAGATACACCACTTTCAATTTATACAGCTCTTTTAAAAGTTGACAGTCAAACCTATTTGTTATACCGTTTTATACATAGTGCATAAGTTACCTGGACTTACCATGGAAAAACTGAAGGCAGGAATTTTCAATGGTCCACAGATCAGACAACATATAACTGACTCACATTTCACAGCATCAATGAATGAAATCGAATCATGCACCCAGACTTCATTTGTTCTTGTGAAAAGCTTTCTTGGCAACAAGAAGCCAGACAGCTACACACAATTAGTAGAGGATGTGCTCTTTCATTTCAACAGGCTTGGCTGTAACATGAGTGTTAAAATCCATTATCTGCACAGTCACTCAGATCATTTTCCAGGGAACCTTGGTGACTTAAATGAACAGCAAGGTGAAAGACTTCACCTAAAAACATTGGAAGCCATATACCAAGCAAAATGGTTTGCACACATGATGGTGGACTATTTGCTGGAATCTTATGCAGGATTGTCTTGGCAGATCCCACGCTCAGAACTCTTACTAAAGGAGCTTCTTGTGTGTCGAATGAGTAGAAAGTTTGTATTATAAACTTGTGCTTTTAGTATGAAAGAAGTCGTTTTCACTTAGTACATTTTTCTTTTAATTTTTAATGTTTCCTTCATGCTTAAAAGATATTAATTTAAACACTACATTAAAATATCCTGATTGTTATGGGCGAGCAGAGTGAAGTGGTATATGGCATATGCTCTGTATCTCAAAAACTAGAGCTGATGGGGAAAACTTGTGCCATTTTTTAAATCAGCATGTCAAATATATCCAGAAACAGGTCTAACATTTAAGGCACCAAAATGTGCGTTGGCCAGTGTTATCAATCTTAACTGTAATGACATGTCTTTATTTGGTGGGAAATCATGAGAATCATCATCATCGTACCTGTACTTTTCAGCTGAAGATTCATTTTCTGACACTCCAGCATCTTTATACCATTAAAAAAAAAAGAAATGCAACAAATATGATGTTGCGATTTAAACTGAAATTTGCTGATCAGACAAGGGCAAATTGCCTGAAACGTTCACTTGGACATCAACTTTACGTGCTGACCTGAACTGTACTCAGCAGATGATTCATGAGCGCAGAAAAGCGACACTAGTCAAAACAGCATTTTGAACACAAAACTCACTGACCATGTTATTGAATGCCTATAAAAGATTGACGCTCCTTGAATCAATTAATTTGAAAATTCAGTGCACAAGTATAGCTCATCTCACTAAAGAATGACTCATCATCAATGGACATTTACAGACTGGACAGTCACAAAGTGTAGTGGCCAGACAATTTAAAGTGATTAGTAATACAGGTATGTAACAGTATGGTACAGTTTTACAAAGTGATAAAGGGAATGAGAAAAGTGAGAAAAAAAAATGAAAAACATACAACATTCAATATTTCAGCATTAGCCTTTTTCAAGGAGTACATACAAAAACAAACACAACATAGAAGAATAAAAATGAAAAACTTAGCTTTGTGGCATCTCTTCTTACACACAATAGAATGCGCCCTAAAGAGAAAGTGGGAGACCACAAAGGAAAACAAATTGAGCCAATCGGATGATAGCAGCAGTGAAAAGGAGAGAATGATGTGGGTGTGTGTGTGTGTGTGTGTGTGGGGGGGGGGGTTGGTGGGGTGAAAGAGATCAGGAGGCAATAAATACATCCAGCCGCTAGGGAAGAAGGTGGGGTGGGGGTAAATAAGAGAAACTGGGAGATACCGTGAAACGAAATGCGTGGGAGACAAGAAAGTAGAGTATAAATAGCAGAGAATAGGTGGAAACCTAAAGAAGTTTAAAGAAGCTAAATATATTGTTCATTCCCGCTGGGTGGAGACAGCCAGTGTGGAAAATAAGGCACTGTTCTAGAGCCTTCTGAGATCGTGCATCAGAAGAACAGGAGCGGATTGCACTAACAGAGATGTCATGTTTTCCCTTGTGGTTTCTTTGGCAAAAGTGTTTTGCCACAGGAGTCCATGCCGTCTTGGAAATATCGTTAAGATGTTGACAAAACCGGTCTCCCCTATATACTTCATATTGCAACGTTTGCTCATAATGGCATAAATGGCATATTGTAAAGTGCAAGTAAAGCCTTCCTGAACTGACGTGGACTTTGGGAAGGAGATCTGGCTAGCCTCAATAACAGACGAAAAAGTGTTGCAACTACGACATCTGTAACGTCTGGTACCATAAAAAAAGAGTCGTCCGTCTTAAGGCAACTTGTAACTAATAGGTCCCTAAGGTTTTTGTCCCGTCTGTAGGCCACCAATGGGGGTTCTCCCAAAGAATTCATGTGTATCAGGCCCGGTCTGGAGGAGATGGAGATGGCGAAATAGTATGTTCTTAACTATCAAACTATGGGGGTGGTGCATGAGTACCAGTTTGACTCTATCCAAGCTACAGGGTGGTTTAGGAGTGAAGGCCTGTTGTTGGGATATATAACTGATGTGGTTCCAGTGTGATTAGAAGCACCATTAGTCACCTTTGGAGATGATTTCAAGAAACTGGCTCAGTTGCAGACTGGCTGCACAGTGGAAGACCCATAGTCACAACTCCTGCTGAAGACCGCTTCATGCGGCTGTGTCACCTCAGGAATCGATTTGCATCTGCATACTCAACAGTCCGGTCAATGACAGCAGCTCATCGAATTTCATATCAAATGGTCAGGAACAGCTGCATGACACTGGTGTTCGGGCTAGAAGACCCTTCAGAGGTCCTGTTCTTAGGGACCGGCATCGCCAGAACCAACTGCAGTGGGCGAACCAGCATCGTCAATGGACCGTTGCAAATGATTGAAGGGTTTGGTTTAGTGATGAATCATTCTTTTTGCTCCAGCGACATTATAGATGGAGAAGAGTTTACCACAGAGCGCTACCCCCAGAACTGCATGGATGAGGCTCCTCCACATGGTGGTGGAGGTGTACTGGTTTGTGGGACGATCAACTTCATGGGAAGAAGTGACCTGGTGCAAATTGAAGGATGGCTGAATGCCTAATGATACATCGCTGAAATTGTTCGCCCTCATGTCCTTTCACTTGTGGCTGCACCAGGGTCGATTTTTCACCAGGATAATGCTCGATCTCATGTGGCACAACTCAACACCCTCTTTTTCGCTGACAACAACATCCAGACCATTCTGTGGCCATCCATGTTATCAGACATGAGCCCAATAGAACACTTATGGGATGAACTCAAGTCCGCCAGTGAGGCGTGGCGCCAACTAATCTCTGACAGCTGTCTCTTGTACTGTGGGAAGAGTGGGCAGCCATCCCACTACAACAGATCCAATGGCTAATTGGATCCATGTCAAGGAGATGTCATTCTCTGATACACCTTACTGAAACAGAGGCCTCAGTCACAAAGAATAAAAGTCCAAACCAAATTTAATGAACATCATTTCATTGTTAAAGTATTAAGGTTTCATCATGCCAAGATTGAAACTATTAATTCCATAAAATAACATTTTGATACAAGGCTGAAATTTGGTGTCCATTACAACTACAGTGTTGTTGTTGTTTTTTTTAAAACAGTATATACCTTGGAGCAGTAATAACTTCGGATGGGAAATGCAGAACAGAAATTAGGAACAGAATAGGCCAAGCAAAGACTGCATTTCAGAGAATAAGAAACATATTAACCAACACATCCTTATCAATGAATGTTAGAAAATGAGTCCTAAAATGCTATATTGAACCTATCTTGTTATATGGAAGTGAATCATGGATAATAGGCAAGTCTGCACAAAAATCATTGGAAGCAGCAGAAATGTGGTTTATTAGAAGAATGTTACGAATCCCCTGGACAGCAAAAATAACTAATGAAGAATGTATGAGAAGAGCTGGAGAGACAAAAAACCTTGTCAAAAAGATAAGAGAGAGACAATGTACTTTCATAGGACATGCAATGAGAAGAAGGGGCATTGAAAATATTATAACAACAGGAAAAATAGAAGGAAGAAGATCAAGAGGAAGACCAAGAGAAATGATACTGGACAGTCTGACGGGATGGTGTGAGAGGAGATCACCAACTGAACTGATGGCCTGCATGAGGATCGTGTACTCTGGAGAAGCATAATAGCCAACGCCAGTCGGCACGGCACCTGATGATGATGATATAAAGAAACAGAAAGGTAATTCTGTCACACCTTAGAAGCGCACAGGGATATGGAGTTAGTGCCCATATTTTCCTTAAAGGCACATAGGGATATGGAGTTAGTGCCTATATTTTCCTTAAAGGCACATAGGGATATGGAGTTAGTGCCCATATTTTCCTTAAAGGCACATAGGGATATGGAGTTAGTGCCTATATTTTCCTTAAAGGCACATAGGGATATGGAGTTAGTGCCTATATTTTCCTTAAAGGCACATAGGGATATGGAGTTAGTGCCTATATTTTCCTTAAAGCCACATAGGGATATGGAGTTAGTGCCTATATTTTCCTTAAAGGCACATAGGGATATGGAGTTAGTGCCTATATTTTCCTTAAAGGCACATAGGGATATGGAGTTAGTGCCTATATTTTCCTTAAAGGCACATAGGGATATGGAGTTAGTGCCCATATTTTCCTTAAAGGCACATAGGGATATGGAGTTAGTGCCCATATTTTCCTTAAAGGCACATAGGGATATGGAGTTAGTGCCCATATTTTCCTTAAAGGCACATAGGGATATGGAGTTAGTGCCCATATTTTCCTTAGAGGCACATAGGGATATGGAGTTAGTGCCCATATTTTCCTTACAGCCACATATGGATATACAATAATTATTGTATAAGTATACAACTATACATGAAGCACTGCAGTAAAGCTGTGATACCAGAATGTATAAAATAGGAAAAAAGTAGGAGCAGCTTTATTACTTAACGATTACAAAGTTGTGACATTTCGGCGTGAGCCTTAATCATACAAAAACATACAGGACGAAGAAATAGAGAGAGGAGATAAAGTATAGATTCACGTGAATACTATTTGCTGGAACCACATGGGTTAAACTCGCTGTTTAGTTACACATAACATCATCTTCTTCAGTCATTATAGTACCTCTCCACTAAATCCACCCCTTCTTACTTTTCAAACTTCCTCACAGCATCACTCTGCAACCCCGCTTACTTTTCAAACTTACTCACAGCATCACTCTGCAACCCCGCTATTTTCTCTGCAACCCCTCTTCCCCAATCATCTGTTTCAATTTCTCCTAGCTAGGTCGGTATTGCGTCACTCTCTCTCCCCTCCCTGGTTTCCCATCCACCACCCCCAGTTACAACCCACTGACCACATGTCATCATCATCATCATGTGCCGTGCCGACTGGCGTTGGCTATTATGCTTCTCCAGAGTACGCGATCCTTCATGCATGCCATCAGCCCAGTTGGTGATCTCCTCTCACACCATCCCGTCAGACTGTCCAGTATCATTTCTCTTGGTCTTCCTCTTGATCTTCTTCTGTCTATTTTTCCTGTTGTTATAATATTTTCTATGCCCCCTCTTCTCATTGCATGTCCTATGAAAGTACATTGTCTCTCTCTTATCTTTTTGACAAGGTTTTTTGTCTCTCCAGCTCTTCTCCTACATTCTTCATTAGTTATTTTTGCTGTCCAGGGGATTCGCAACATTCTTCTAATAAACCACATTTCTGCTGCTTCCAATGATTTTTGTGCAGACTTGCCTATTGTCCATGATTCACTTCCATATAACAAGATTGGTTCAATATAGCATTTTAGTACTCGTTTTCTAACATTCATTGATAAGGATGTGTTGGTCAATATGTTTCTCATTCTCTGAAATGCAGTCTTTGCTTGGCCTATTCTGTTCCTAATTTCTGTTCTGCATTTCCCATCCTTAGTGACTGTAACAACTGGAGAGGAGTAACCTTAATATCAGTTGTGTCAAAAGTATTTTGCAAGGTCATTTTGAATAGACTCAAAGATATAGTGGATACTGCAATGAGAGAAGAACAAGCAGGATTTCGAAAAGGGAGAAGCTGTCTCGACCAGATCTTTACTCTCAGAATAATACTTGAAGAACATATTGAAAAGCAGAAACCATTAATACTGAATTTCATAGATTTTAAGAAGGCATTTGATAGCATACACAGAGATTCATTATGGAGAATTTTATGTCTATATGGAATACCATCTAAAATTGTCAACATCATTAAGGACTTATACAATGGATATGGTTGTGCAGTCAAGACAGAAGAAGGGATGAGTGAATGGTTCCAGATTGAAACAGGCGTGAAACAAGGATGTATACTGTCTCCTTTACTTTTTGGGATTACAATAGACTTCATAATGAAAAAATGCTGCACAGGTAACACAGGTATTGACTGGGTACATGGGACCCAACTAGAAGATCTTGATTTTGCTGATGACATAACTCTTATCAGTAATAATGTGAATTCCATGCAAGAAAAAACAGATAGCCTATCTTCACTGGCTAGCAAAATAGGACTTGAAATTAACAAGGACAAAACAAAAATAATGAAATTCCCATCAATCAAAATGGAAAAATACACATAGAAGGGACAGATATTGAAGAAGTCAATCAATTTGCATACCTTGGCAGCTACATAGACCAGGATGGTGACACTAGAAAGGAAGTTAGGATCAGAATTGCAAAAGCAGCATCAATCTTCAAGAATCTTGAGAACATATGGAATTCAAAAGTTATAAGCACAAAAACCAAGTTAAGACTATTCAATTCAAATGTAATATCCACCCTCATTTATGCATGCGAAAGCTGGAAAACAACTAAAGAAATAGAAAAGAAATTAGACTCTTTTGAAAACAAATGCCTAAGGAAAATACTCGACATCAAGTGGAATGAATTCAAGAACAATGCAGAGATAAGACAGATGACTGAACAACAACCAGTTTCACGGGTGATCAGGAAAAGGAGATGGACATATGTTGGCCACTTGATGAGAAGAAATGAGCAGAGAATCCCAAAACAAGCTATCAAGTGGAACACAACAGGCCGAAGAAAAAGGGGCAGACCGCGTGAAACTCTGAAGAGAACATTATTAAGAGAGGCCAAGTTAACAGGCATAAAATCCTTTGATGAGGTTGAAAGACTCGCCGAAGACAGGAAAAATTGGCGAACTACTTTGCGAGCCCTATGTGACGTCTAACCGCACGAGAAGGATATAAGATATAAGATTTCCCATCTGAAGTTATTACTGCTCCAAGGTATTTGAATTTCTGCACCTGCTTTAGAACAGTTCCGTTTAATTTAATACTGCATGCTGGTGGATTCTGTTTCTTAGATATAACCATAGTCTCTGTCTTTTTGATGTTCAAAGTAAGCCCTTTCTGTTCACTTTCTTTGGCGACTTTATCCAAGAGATTTTGCAGGTCTTGTTGGTTCTCTGCTATCAGTACTGTGTCGTCAGCATACCGAAGGTTGTTAATATTGTATCCTCCAATTTTTATGCCTGGTTCTGTGATGATTGTTCTTAGAATATTCTCGCTATACAGAGAAAAAAGGTCTGGAGATAGTACACATCCTTGTCGCACCCCTTGTTTTATAGGTTGATATTTTCCAATTCTATTTTCAACTCGAACTGCTGCTTCTTGCTGCCAGTATAGATGTTTTACAATCCTCAGGTCTTTGCCGTCTATATTGATGTCTTCAAGCATTTTAATAATTTCATTATGTTTCACCTTGTCAAATGCCTTGGTGTAATCAATGAAGCATAAGTAGAGATCTTTCTGTACTTCTAAAGCTCTTTCTGTTAGTGTTCGTAAAGCATAAATGGCACTGTGTGTTCCCTTTCCTTCAACAAATCCAAACTGTTCATCTGCTATTTCCATTTTTATCTTTTTCCTTGTTCTTCTCATAATGATTCTCAGAAGTAGCTCACATGTCACAGGTCTCTATTTAAAGTCTCCATGTCCCACTAGATCCATTCCTGACACACACCGCCGGACAAGCCACACCTTGCAATTTACAGCTAAGTACTCTTTTAAAAAAATTTTTTTTTAAAAATAGTATTCATGTGAATCTATACTTTATCTCCTCTCTCTATTTCTTCGTCCTGTATGTTTTTGTATGATTGAGGCTCACGCCGAAACGTCACAACTTTGTAATCGTTAAGTAATAAAGCTGTTCCTACTTTTTTTCTATTTTATACATATGGATATAGTTAGTGCCCATATTTTCCTTGACCTGTCAGCACACTAGAGGGTGATATGGTCAGTATTATGCCTGGCCGCCTTTCCTTCCCCAGCTCCAGAAGAAGTCAGGTACCCATTTCTACAGTTGGGTGACTGGACAGTATATAATGTGTAGATATATCTTATTCTTTACTTTCATAAGCAAACACACAGTCCAGATCCAGCTAACAAGAATGTAATAACTTCTAAATAGGATTTGTACATTCACAAAAGGAAAAAAAATTACATAAATAAAAAATTCTAATGAAAGCGCTGCTAAAATGAAAAATATAAGGTGTGACCAAAAAGTATCCAAAATGGATTTATTTAAAAAAAAAAAAGAACTACAAGAGTTACCGATCTGTAATTTAATCACCAATTTTGTCATGTCAGGGTGTAATCTGTAAGTCTCAAGCTTTCTAACTAGGATTTTATGAAAAAGCATTTGACATGATTGATCATAAAATCCTAGTTAGAAAGCTCGAGACAAAGATTACACCCTGACTTGACAAAATTTATTATATCTTTTCTTTCCAATAGACAGCAGGTAGTTTGTCACAAAAACTAAGTCAAGTTCATTTGTGGTTGATAATGGCGTTCCACAGGGATCTATTCTTGGTCCTCTCCTGTTTACCATCTACATCAATAATCTTCTACTTCATCTAAAAAAAATCATCTTGTGACCTCTTTGCTGATGACTGCACAGTTTACACTAGTGACAATGACTGTATTAACCTTGTATCAACTCTTCCAATTGAAATAAACAGTCTAATTAACTGGAGCAACAACAGAATACTCATAAACACCAGTAAAACAAAATCCATGCTCATTACAACTAGACAGAAATTAACAAATTCACCAACAACAACAGTACAGCTCCACGCTGGAACTTCACAGATAGAGAATATTAGTGAACATAAAACTCTAGGTCTCATGACTGACCACCACCTCAGCTGGAATCATCATGTAGACAATCTAACCAAATTCACTGCACAAAAATTTTACCAATTTACTAAAATTAAACATTTTCTTGACATACGACACCAGAAAAATATCACAGATATAAACACACTTAGACTACTGTTCCACAGTCTGGGATAGTTGTTCCATGTCAAACATGAAAAGACTTTACTCACTTCAAAAATGAGCAGTGAAGCTTATAGATGACAAACATGCAGCACATATTAGAAATAAGGACAAACATCTTGATATTCTACCCATCAAGAAGAAATTTCTTTTCAACAAGGCCAAGTTAATTCATAAAATTCTATCGCACAATGCTCCACCCTATCTGTGGTCGTTCAAATCCAACCTAAACCATAGTCAACGCTTAAGCAACTGTATTCTCCCAAAACCAAGGCTTGACATGTTTAAAAAAAGCATATCTTACTCAGCTGCCCATTTTTGTAATGCCCTACCAATCCATGTAAAACATATAAGTAATATTCGTTCTTATAACTTAAAACTTTGTCAACATCTTTTTGATATGGACTATATGGCTCCCTATGCATAGTCTAAAGTAGTTTAAAGTATGGTTTGATTGTTGTAAATTTAAAAAAAAATAATTTTATACTGCTTTTCCATAAATTTGTTAGTTTTGAATGAATGTAAGAATGCAAGTTTATTTCATGTTGTTGCATAAATCGGAAAGTAGAGTGTATGGACATGAGATAAGTTAATTATTTATTTATGTAATCATTTAATTGTGTCTTCATGATTATTATGCTCATTAACAAATGCTGAATGATTGTGACTGAGTGAAAGCTGTATGATGAAGGGCAGAATATCAGACAGGCCTGCGCGCCCAATTCTTAACCCTTTGAAAACAAAGTATGTTCGTTCGTTCACCTTTGAAACTTCCAAAGCAACACACTTAGCTCTCAGCTGTTTCCACTGCTCAAAGCATTTTAAAAAATTTATCTTCTGACATAAGGAATAGTTGCCTCACTGCATTCTATTGTATTTCCTTGCCATCCTGAAATCTTTTTCCTTATTTATTTTTGGGAATAGGAAAATGTCATGGGGGGGGGGAATGGTGACTGTTGGACTTGTGGAATGCGATGCCTAACAAGAAACTGCTGCACAAATGGCGATGCATGGGCAGGTACTTTGTCATGATGGAATTGCCACTCGCATGCAATGTCACCCTTTTGCAAACGAAGCGCGTTACTCAAATGCTGAAAAACTTCACTTTAGTATCTATTGTCAATTGTCTAATCTGACAGAGTGTATTCATGATGCACAATTCCACTGTAATTGAAAAAAAGCAGTCAGCATTGTCTTCAAACTGCTGCGACTCTACTGTGCTTTTTGGGTCAGGCGATGTCGGGGAGTTACATTGTGAAGATCGGGCCTTAGTTTTGGGGTCATTCCCTAAACCTACTATTCATCACCAGTTATGATTGTTTATAAAGTTTTCATTGTTTTAGATGCAGTCAAGCATGTCACGAGCAATCAAAATATGGACCTGTTTCACTGATCCACTTTTTCTGATATTACAATTGCTGTGAACACATTCAGACACACAAGAACAAAGCACTGCTGTAAACAAAGCAGACAAGCTGAGGAAATGTTATGCCACATGCCCGTTATATGCCAAGGTCAACCTGTGCCTATTCCCTTCTGGTTGTGTCAGTCAGTTCTGGCCTAATGCCCTGAGTCTGGATACTTTTTGATCACACCACATAATAGTATAAATAAAGGGATATTATATTTTTCATTTTTAAAAAATGAAGGGCGCCAGTGTGAAGTTTTAAGTATCTGGCTAATAAAATGGTTGATTGATAACATTACACACCTGTCATATGCCTTGTATTGGTCTCTTCCAAGCTAAAAGATAAACATTTAAGTTCTAGAAAGAAATGATATCAGAAATTGTGGAGAAAGTCTGCCAGAAAATCAAACAGTTGCTGTAGGAATAAATCATAACATGAATGATTATACAATTTTAATTCTCATGTTGTTGCATAAATCGGAAAGTAGAGTGTATGGACATGAGATAAGTTAATTATTTATTTATGTAATCATTTAATTGTGTCTTCATGATTATTATGCTCATTAACAAATGCTGAATGATTGTGACTGAGTGAAAGCTGTATGATGAAGGGCAGAATATCAGACAGGCCTGCGCGCCCAATTCTTAACCCTTTGAAAACAAAGTATGTTCGTTCGTTCACCTTTGAAACTTCCAAAGCAACACACTTAGCTCTCAGCTGTTTCCACTGCTCAAAGCATTTTAAAAAATTTATCTTCTGACATAAGGAATAGTTGCCTCACTGCATTCTATTGTATTTCCTTGCCATCCTGAAATCTTTTTCCTTATTTATTTTTGGGAATAGGAAAATGTCATGGGGGGGGGGAATGGTGACTGTTGGACTTGTGGAATGCGATGCCTAACAAGAAACTGCTGCACAAATGGCGATGCATGGGCAGGTACTTTGTCATGATGGAATTGCCACTCGCATGCAATGTCACCCTTTTGCAAACGAAGCGCGTTACTCAAATGCTGAAAAACTTCACTTTAGTATCTATTGTCAATTGTCTAATCTGACAGAGTGTATTCATGATGCACAATTCCACTGTAATTGAAAAAAAGCAGTCAGCATTGTCTTCAAACTGCTGCGACTCTACTGTGCTTTTTGGGTCAGGCGATGTCGGGGAGTTACATTGTGAAGATCGGGCCTTAGTTTTGGGGTCATTCCCTAAACCTACTATTCATCACCAGTTATGATTGTTTATAAAGTTTTCATTGTTTTAGATGCAGTCAAGCATGTCACGAGCAATCAAAATATGGACCTGTTTCACTGATCCACTTTTTCTGATATTACAATTGCTGTGAACACATTCAGACACACAAGAACAAAGCACTGCTGTAAACAAAGCAGACAAGCTGAGGAAATGTTATGCCACATGCCCGTTATATGCCAAGGTCAACCTGTGCCTATTCCCTTCTGGTTGTGTCAGTCAGTTCTGGCCTAATGCCCTGAGTCTGGATACTTTTTGATCACACCACATAATAGTATAAATAAAGGGATATTATATTTTTCATTTTTAAAAAATGAAGGGCGCCAGTGTGAAGTTTTAAGTATCTGGCTAATAAAATGGTTGATTGATAACATTACACACCTGTCATATGCCTTGTATTGGTCTCTTCCAAGCTAAAAGATAAACATTTAAGTTCTAGAAAGAAATGATATCAGAAATTGTGGAGAAAGTCTGCCAGAAAATCAAACAGTTGCTGTAGGAATAAATCATAACATGAATGATTATACAATTTTAATTCTCAAGAAGTTATATATAATCTATATAAAGTCTTGACAGACATTGAAAGAGATATTTTTAAAAAATTAGATCACCAAACAGTAGTGGTAGAGCAACAATTTGCCTGATTTTTCATAAAAATCAAGCATCACATCACAAGAAACAAACAGCCAAAGAACAAGACAGCCTAATGTATGTAGACAAATACACCAATAGTCACATCACAAAACACAGATTATGGGTGCACTAATAGTCACATCACAAAACACAGATTATGGGTGCACTAATAGTCACATCACAGGACACAGATTATGGGTGCACTAATAGTCACATCACAAAACACAGAATATGGGTGCACTAATAGTCACATCACAAAACACAGATTATGGGTGCACTAATAGTCACATCACAGGACACAGATTATGGGTGCACTAATAGTCACATCACAAAACACAGAATATGGGTGCACTAATAGTCACATCACAAAACACAGAATATGGGTGCACTAATAGTCACATCACAAAACACAGATTATGGGTGCACTAATAGTCACATCACAGGACACAGACTAACACATAACAAGACACAGACTAACTTATGTAGACAAATGTACCAATATCTACAAAACAAGACACAGACTAACTTATGTAGACAAATGTACCAACATCTACTAAACAAGACACAGACTAACTTATGTAGACAAATGTACCAACATCTACTAAACAAGACACAGACTAACTTATGTAGACAAATGTACCAACATCTACAAAACAAGAAACAGACTAACTTATGTAGACAAATGTACCAACATCTACAAAACAAGACACAATCTGACATTTATACATAATGGGTGTACATGGAGGTTCTGAAAAGTTATCTGCCCCAATCAAGAAGGGAATAACCTATAACCATGAAACTTGCATGTTACTCCATATATTCACTCCAAAGTTCAACCCACTAGACACACTGTTTCTGAAGTTTTAACTTTCCAAAAATAAAAAAAATCTGATCATTGAAATACTGCTCCACTGCTGCTATAACCCCAGAATCATCATAAAGTTCCTTCCTATTTCAAACACTTTTTTATGCTTGGGAAACAGGAAACAGATGGAGCAAGATCTGGTGAATGGGGGGGGGGGGGGGGGGCTGATCTATGCACTAAAACCCCAAATTTTTCTAAACATTCAAAGTACTGTGAGCGGAAGTACTGTTCTTGAAAAAGACACACTGCCAAAGTTTTCCCTGCCATTTTTATTTCACTTCATTGTTTTAGATGCATTCAAGCATGTCACGAGCAATCAAAATATGGACCTGTTTCACTGATCCACTTTTTCTGATATTACAATTGCTGTGAACACATTCAGACACACAAGAACAAAGCACTGCTGTAAACAAAGCAGACAAGCTGAGGAAATGTGACTTATGCCACATGCCCGTTATATGCCAAGGTCAACCTGTGCCTATTCCCTTCTGGTTGTGTCAGTCAGTTCTGGCCTTATGCCCTGAGTCTGGATACTTTTTGATCACACCACATAATGGTATAAGTAAAGGGATATTATATTTTTCATTTTTAAAAAATGAAGGGCGCCAGTGTGAAGTTTTAAGTATCTGGCCAATAAAATGGTTGATTGATAACATTACACACCTGTCATATGCCTTGTATTGGTCTCTTCCAAGCTAAAAGATAAACATTTAAGTTCTAGAAAGAAATGATATCAGAAATTGTGGAGAAAGTCTGCCAGAAAATCAAACAGTTGCTGTAGGAATAAATCATAACATGAATGATTATACAATTTTAATTCTCAAGAAGTTATATATAATCTATATAAAGTCTTGACAGACATTGAAAGAGATATTTTAAAAAAATTAGATCACCAAACAGTAGTGGTAGAGCAACAATTTGCCTGATTTTTCATAAAAATCAAGCATCACATCACAAGAAACAAACAGCCAAAGAACAAGACAGCCTAATGTATGTAGACAAATACACCAATAGTCACATCACAAAACACAGATTATGGGTGCACTAATAGTCACATCACAAAACACAGATTATGGGTGCACTAATAGTCACATCACAAAACACAGATTATGGGTGCACTAATAGTCACATCACAGGACACAGATTATGGGTGCACTAATAGTCACATCACAAAACACAGAATATGGGTGCACTAATAGTCACATCACAAAACACAGAATATGGGTGCACTAATAGTCACATAACAAAACACAGAATATGGGTGCACTAATAGTCACATCACAAAACACAGATTATGGGTGCACTAATAGTCACATAACAAAACACAGATTATGGGTGCACTAACAGTCACATCACAGGACACAGACTAACACATAACAAGACACAGACTAACTTATGTAGACAAATGTACCAATATCTACAAAACAAGACACAGACTAACTTATGTAGACAAATGTACCAACATCTACTAAACAAGACACAGACTACTTATGTAGACAAATGTACCAACATCTACAAAACAAGACACAGACTAACTTATGTAGACAAATGTACCAACATCTACTAAACAAGACACAGACTAACTTATGTAGACAAATGTACCAACATCTACAAAACAAGACACAATCTGACATTTATACATAATGGGTGTACATGGAGGTTCTGAAAAGTTATCTGCCCCAATCAAGAAGGGAATAACCTATAACCATGAAACTTGCATGTTACTCCATATATTCACTCCAAAGTTCAACCCACTAGACACACTGTTTCTGAAGTTTTAACTTTCCAAAAATAAAAAAAATCTGATCATTGAAATACTGCTCCACTGCTGCTATAACCCCAGAATCATCATAAAGTTCCTTCCTATTTCAAACACTTTTTTATGCTTGGGAAACAGGAAACAGATGGAGCAAGATCTGGTGAATGGGGGGGGGGGGGGGGGGGCGGGGGGCTGATCTATGCACTAAAACCCCAAATTTTTCTAAACATTCAAAGTACTGTGAGCGGAAGTACTGTTCTTGAAAAAGACACACTGCCAAAGCTTTCCCTGCCATTTTTATTTCACTTCATCCTTTAACTGGCACAGCAAGTTAAAATTGTATTCTGCATGAACTGTTTGGCCCTTCGGAAGACAGTCTGTCATCAAAATACTCGCCTTACCACTAAAAAACAGTGCCCATGACCTTTCCTGACTTTTGGTCTTGAATTTCTTCAGTTGTGGAGAACTGGGGTGTCACCACTGCAAGAACTGTTGTTTGGTCTCAAGATCACAGTGGTGTAAACAAGGACTGTTGATTGGTCTAAACATCACAGTGGTGTAAACAAGGACTGTCGTTTGGTCTCAAGATCACAGTGGTGTAAACAAGGACTGTCGTTTGGTCTCAAGATCACAGTGGTGTAAACAAGGACTGTCGTTTGGTCTAAACATCACAGTGGTGTAAACAAGGACTGTCGTTTGGTCTAAACATCACAGTGGTGTAAACAAGGACTGTCGTTTGGTCTAAACATCACAGTGGTGTAAACAAGGACTGTTGTTTGGTCTCATGATCACAGTGGTGTAAACAAGGACTGTTGTTTGGTCTCAAGATCACAGTGGTGTAAACAAGAACTGTTGTTTGGTCTAAACATCACAGTGGTGTAAACAAGGACTGTTGTTTGGTCTAAACAAGGACTGTCATTTGGTCTAAACATCACTGTGGTGTAAACAAGGACTGTCGTTTGGTCTAAACATCACAGTGGTGTAAACAAGGACTGTTGTTTGGTCTAAACATCACAGTGGTGTAAACAAGGACTGTTTGGTCTCAAGATCACAGTGGTGTAAACAAGGACTGTTGATTGGTCTAAACATCACAGTGGTGTAAACAAGGACTGTTGTTTGGTCTAAACATCACAGTGGTGTAAACAAGAACTGTTGTTTGGTCTAAACATCACAGTGGTGTAAACAAGGACTGTTGTTTGGTCTAAACATCACAGTGGTGTAAACAAGGACTGTTGTTTGGTCTAAAGATCACAGTGGTGTAAACAAGGACTGTCGTTTGGTCTAAACATCACAGTGGTGTAACCTTGTTTCATCAACTGTGATGAGTCATTCCAAAAAATCATCACTTGATCACCCAAGTGCTGCAAAATCAACTTGCTGGCATTCAAACATTTCAGCATCCACTTGCCCGACAGTTTCCACAACCCCAAATGTTCATGCCTTATATACCTAATGCATTCTCTGGATAATTTATTCCTTCCTTCGGAGCTGGTAGCAGGCATCATTTTTCTGTTGTACAGGGTGTTCTTTCACTCATTTATTCTTGAAAGTTATTTTTATTATGGGTTTATCCTCCTCATATGTCATATTTGTATGTGGTAATCTGCCACATGCTTTTGCTAGGATGTCTGCTTTTTTTATTCCAGGTATACCACATGGAATGGAATCCACTGTTATTACAACTCTTAGGAAAAGCTTACAAATGTGGTATATTGCTGTTTGCAGGTTATTTAGGGTTTCATCTCTGTGGCTGTTTAATGCAGTAATTACTGACATTGGCATCTGTCAGAAACTCTACACTAACAGTTTTTTTTTCTGATATTGGAGCTCTTGTCAGTTTTTAGGGCCTCTCCATATGCTCTGAAGTTGCTGGAAAATTTCCTTGTTGTTAATGACAGTTTCCTGTGTTCCCTATCATTTAGTACAATGAGGACTCCCCTCCATTGTTGTCTGTTGTATTGGTTACAGACCAGTCAGTAGAGAGATATGGCCAACTGTCACTTGGGAAGTTTTCTTCCGTGTACTTGATAGTCAAAGATCTCCTTTGTGCAGTTGTCTGATTTTTTTTTGCTTTTTATCCCTTTGATGTTCTCATTCAGCTCCGGGAGTTTACGGTTCACCCATCGCCCATACTTGGCTTGTACTAGAGGAGCTGAATGATCTGGGGATAGCTTCAGCATTTATAGGTGTTTTGACATCATTGCTTTAGTTCTCAAACCTACCTCTTCCTAGTCCCTTCATTCTGTGCTACATTGGGTGGCTTGCTAATATCATGAAGTTTTCTGCCTACTTCTGTGCTCTATCTATCTCCCATAGGTTGCAGACCAGTAGTCTTTTCCAGTTCTTGTACTGGTGTTGGGAGCCGCATTAGTGCAGCGGATCAGACACTGGCTTACCGACCAGGTTTCAATTTCCACTCACCACGGTTGGGGGGGGGGGGGGGGTGTCAGACTGTGGCTACCAAAGAACTCCCCAGGTTCACCCAGCCTCAAGAAAAACTGAGTGCCAGGGTTAACGCTCTGGGAAGGAAGCGGAATGATGCTGCTAGCTACGGAGTTCGTGCTGATGCCAACATTCGTGGGCAGTTTCTGGTCAAACTTGTGCAATGACGCTGGTTCACAATTCATAGCTTGACCTTGACCTTTGTATTAGTGTTGTTCTCATTCATCCTGTTAAGATTCTCACGATCTGATTTTACAGCTGCTCGAAAGTTGGATTGTGCTGCAGTTGGCCTTGCTATAACAGCATAATCAAGAACAAGTCACACGTGTCCGGGGAAGACACTTTCTTCTGCTCCTCAGCTTGTGCTGGCAAGTTTTTTTTCTTTATTGTTATACTGAGTTTTAATCAAATCTGGATCTTCTCAATCTGAGCCTTCCTTCCTTCGGAGCTGGTAGCAGGCATCATTTTTCTGTTGTACAGGGTGTTCTTTCACTCATTTATTCTTGAAAGTTATTTTTATTATGGGTTTATCCTCCTCATATGTCATATTTGTATGTGGTAATCTGCCACATGCTTCTGCTAGGATGTCTGCTTTTTTTATTCCAGGTATACCACATGGAATGGAATCCACTGTTATTACAACTCTTAGGAAAAGCTTACATATGTGGTATATTGCTGTTTGCAGGTTATTGAGGGTTTCATCTCTGTGGCTGTTTAATGCAGTAATTACTGACATTGGCATCTGTCAGAAACTCTACACTAACAGTTTTTTTTTTCTGATATTGGAGCTCTTGTCAGTTTTTAGGGCCTCTCCATATGCTCTGAAGTTGCTGGAAAATTTCCTTGTTGTTAATGACAGTTTCCTGTGTTCCCTATCATTTAGTACAATGAGGACTCCCCCTCCATTGTTGTCTGTTGTATTGGTTACAGACCATTCAGTAGAGAGATATGGCCAACTGTCACTTGGGAAGTTTTCTTCCGTGTACTTGATAGTCAAAGATCTCCTTTGTGCAGTTGTCTGATTTTTTTTGCTTTTTATCCCTTTGATGTTCTCATTCAGCTCCGGAGTTTACGGTTCACCCATCGCCCATACTTGGCTTGTACTAGAGGAGCTGAATGATCTGGGGATAGCTTCAGCATTTATAGGTGTTTTGACATCATTGCTTTAGTTCTCAAACCTACCTCTTCCTAGTCCCTTCATTCTGTGCTACATTGGGTGGCTTGCTAATATCATGAAGTTTTCTGCCTACTTCTGTGCTCTATCTATCTCCCATAGGTTGCAGACCAGTAGTCTTTTCCAGTTCTTGTACTGGTGTTGGGAGCCGCATTAGTGCAGCGGATCAGACACTGGCTTACCGACCAGGTTTCAATTTCCACTCACCACGGTTGGGGGGGGGGGGGGGGTGTCAGACTGTGGCTACCAAAGAACTCCCCAGGTTCACCCAGCCTCAAGAAAAACTGAGTGCCAGGGTTAACGCTCTGGGAAGGAAGCGGAATGATGCTGCTAGCTACGGAGTTCGTGCTGATGCCAACATTCGTGGGCAGTTTCTGGTCAAACTTGTGCAATGACGCTGGTTCACAATTCATAGCTTGACCTTGACCTTTGTATTAGTGTTGTTCTCATTCATCCTGTTAAGATTCTCACGATCTGATTTTACAGCTGCTCGAAAGTTGGATTGTGCTGCAGTTGGCCTTGCTATAACAGCATAATCAAGAACAAGTCACACGTGTCCGGGGAAGACACTTTCTTCTGCTCCTCAGCTTGTGCTGGCAAGTTTTTTTTCTTTATTGTTATACTGAGTTTTAATCAAATCTGGATCTTCTCAATCTGAGCCTTCCTTCCTTCTGAGATCATGTGACAGTCACAGATGACAGGTGGGAGTTTCTTCATGGCACAATGCATGACCATTCAGCATCAGATTTGAGCTCTAGTGTTTGAGGAAAATACTGCGTAAGTTGGTTTTTCTTTCCTTGACTCTGACTTGCCATGAGTTAGACCACTGGTCCAGTGATGTGAGCGCTTATTGTATTCTGTTAGTTGTGGTAATGATATATATTCCTCAGAGGTCCACAGGTCAGCTTACAGGGCATGATAGAAACATTTGGTCATGTTCTCTGTGATATCATTAATGAAAGTCAGAAAGAATGTTGGTGATAGGTCTCCTTCATCTAGAATCATCTTCCTTGGACTTTGACAGTTCTATTCTCAAGGTACTGACAGATTCCTTTGTGCAGTTGTCTGATTTTTTTTGCTTTTTATCCCTTTGATGTTCTCATTCAGCTCCGGGAGTTTACGGTTCACCCATCGCCCATACTTGGCTTGTACTAGAGGAGCTGAATGATCTGGGGATAGCTTCAGCATTTGTAGGTGTTTTGTCATCATTGCTTTAGTTCTCAAACCTACCTCTTCCTAGTCCCTTCATTCTGTGCTACATTGGGTGGCTTGCTAATATCATGAAGTTTTCTGCCTACTTCTGTGCTCTATCTATCTCCCATAGGTTGCAGACCAGTAGTCTTTTCCAGTTCTTGTACTGGTGTTGGGAGCCGCATTAGTGCAGCGGATCAAACACTGGCTTACCGACCAGGTTTCAATTTCCATTCACCACGGTTGGGGGGGGGGGGGGGGGTGTCAGACTGTGGCTACCAAAGAACTCCCCAGGTTCACCCAGCCTCAAGAAAAACTGAGTACCAGGGTTAACGCTCTGGGAAGGAAGCGGAATGATGCTGCTAGCTACGGAGTTCGTGCTGATGCCAACATTCGTGGGCAGTTTCTGGTCAAACTTGTGCAATGACGCTGGTTCACAATTCATAGCTTGACCTTGACCTTTGTATTAGTGTTGTTCTCATTCATCCTGTTAAGATTATCACGACCTGATTTTACAGCTGCTGGAAAGTTGGATTGTGCTGCAGTTGGCCTTGCTATAACAGCATAATCAAGAAAAGTCACACGTGCCCGGGGAAGACACTTTCTTCTGCTCCTCAGCTTGTGCTGGCAAGTTTTTTTTCTTTATTGTTATACTGAGTTTTAATCAAATCTGGATCTTCTCAATCTGAGCCTTCCTTCCTTCTGAGATCATGTGACAGTCGCAGATGACAAGTGGGAGTTTCTTCATGGCACAATGCATGACCATTTAGCATCAGATTTGAGCTCTAGTGTTTGAGGAAAATACTGCGTTAGTTGGTTTTTCTTTCCTTGACTCTGACTTGCCATGAGTTAGACCACTGGTCCAGTGATGTGAGCGCTTATTGTATTCTGTTAGTTGTGGTAATGATATATATTCCTCAGAGGTCCACAGGTCAGCTTACAGGGCATGATAGAAACATTTGGTCATGTTCTCTGTGATATCATTAATGAAAGTCAGAAAGAATGTTGGTGATAGGTCTTCTCCATCTAGAATCATCTTCCTTGGACTTTGACAGTTCTATTCTCAAGGTACTGACAGATTCATTTGTACATTCTTCCACATACTGGCTCCAGTGTAGTTTTACTTTCAACCAGTTTTCCACCCTTTGTCAAAGATCTTCTCCAAGTTCACCCACACTGCAACTGTATTTTTTTTTTCTTGAAAAGCATCTTCTGTTTCCTGAGCTATGTAATGTTATTTGGTCTTCAGTAGATCTGTTGGCTAAACCTAGCCTGTTGGGGGAACAGCAAGATCTTTTCTTCAAGATGCCACATCAGTCTAATGTTAACCATGTACTCATGCAGCTTTCCTGTACAGCTCGGTAGACTTGTGGGTCTGTTGGTGCTTTTGTCTTTCTTTAGGACAGATATAAAGGCTGCTTTCTTCCATCCCTTATGTATTATGTTAGCTCTTTTTTTTTTTAACAGCTGTAGCTGAGGATTTCCTGCAGTACGTTTTTTGCCTTTTTCCTCAGTCTTATTAGCATTGACACCTGGCAACTTTCTCCAGTGAGCAAAGAGCCTCTTCCGTTTTGTGCATACTCAATTTTGAAGTCGTCTCATGTTCTTCAGAGGCCCCTTGCAGGAAGTCATAAGCCATCAGCTCTTCTTTTTATATCCACTTCTCATTATTCTGGGACATGAGTGTGGCCTGCTTGTGAGAAGTGCTCCATCGGGGCATAGACAGCTTTCTTTTCAATGAGTACATCTTCCGTTAGCTTAACTGAGATTCTGCTTTCTTGATTTAGTGCCCTTGCATGTTCCACAGTTTGTTTCCGTCTCTCTCTAGATTTAGACTTTGTGTTTTCTCCTTCCAGTCATTTCTTCATTTTAATTTAAAGTTCTCTTATATATATATATCTATATATTCCCTTAAATATGGTCAGACTTACATACTATCATATGGCAGGGAACAGTAGCACCAGCCCCTGCCAGTGTTGACTGGCATGTAAAGGCTACACAAGTAAATCCTAACAGAAAAATCTGAAGAGTACCCAAGCACTCTAGGCCAGCTGGTGGTGAGGTTTTTTAGCCCAACCATACCCTCCTCTAGCAGATAAATTTCCACATGTATGGTACAGACGCTGCCCTTCCATCGGAACTGACTGGCTGAGTTGAGGTTCATGGCTTTTTCTCAATATCAACCTCTTGTATCTTCATTCTCAAACTCAGCTTAATCAGTAATGATGAAATCTTCATTTTCTTTCAGCTGCTTCCCATGATCTACACCAAGTGTTTATTTCTGAAAACTCTTCATAGGTAATCTGATCATTTCCTTCAGTTTCTTATTCCCTATCTATGTTCCTCATCCTAGCCCCAACATATGCTCACAAAGCTAAACTCAGTGTAAACAAGTACAATTAAAACTGCCAAAATCATGTTTGTACTTTACAATGTTATGTGTGTGTTAGAATGTTCATGATGAGATGATCAACAAATGTTTTATGTGTGTGTTAAAATGTTCATGATGAGATGATACTATACACATATGTCACAATGCTCATGATGAGATGATCAACAGCTTGAGATTAATATACAGTCCAAAGATGTGTGTGAAGTTCAATGTCCTCAAGGTTATAAAATCACTTCCAAAAATTTCACAAAAAACATGAAAGCAGTAAAATATATGAAACACTGTGAATGTACAACACCTTCTAACATCAGACATCTGATTCTAACATACAATGGTCATACCAAAAGTCATAAGCAAAAAATTTTTTTTTAATCAGGATTTATAGATAGATAAAATATAAATGTATCACCATAACCTGCATCCTTTTCTTCACTTATCAACATAATCTCCATTTCTTTGCACACATTTTTCCCCATCGCTCTGCAAGTTTGAAAATATACTCCTGGTAGAATTCCATTCCAGCTGACCGACAACACAGATGCACTGCTTTCTGGAATTTTCTCCTGTGGGAGCTGCTGGCACAAACTCTCCTATAGCCTAGGATTTCAATCATTTCCTGTACTGCATGTGTCCTATTCCAAGATTTACAGCAATTTCAGAAACTGTGACACGTCTGTCTTCTTTAATGATAGCATCAACCCTTTCCACGCTGCATTCAGTGGAGGCAGTTTGAGGGCAACTGCTGCAAGGCATATCTTGGATGTTCGTGCTTCCATCTTTGAAATGTTTCATCCACCTCCTAACACTGCTAACACTCATACACACATCTCCATAAGCAAGTTGAAGTCTTTGGTGAATTTCAGCAGCAGGCATTTCCTCTTCAACGAGGAACTCAATAACAGCACGCTGAAGAAACAAAACTTCAGCACCTGCCATTTTGTTTTTGCTCAGTGTGGTCATGTGACCTCTATATGAAGTGAAAAGGATGCAGGTTAAGGTGATACGTTTATATTTTCTCAATCTATAAATTCTGATTTTTAAAAAATGTTTGCTCATGACTTTCGGTATAACCCTAACCCTAACTCATATTTATACACCACTCTAAGCATTTTTGACATGATGCCTATCAGCTGTTTTATATGTACACTTGACATCACTATATCTGGCAACTGTTTATATTCATATGTCTGACATTATAATGTCTGGGAGCTGTTTATACTCATTCATCTGTCCCACATGATGTCTGGGAGCTCTTTATACTCGTTCATCTGTCCCAAATGATGTCTGAGAGCTGTTTATACTCATTCATCTGTCCCAAATGATGTCTGGGAGCTGTTATACTCATGTCCCACATGATGTCTGGGAGCTGTTTATACTCATTCATATGTCCCACATGATGTCTGGGAGCTATAACAGGAATTGGCTGATTGATGTAAACCACAGAAGAATGCTGAAAAGTCATGTGGAAACATAAAGAGAACACAGTGAACCAAGAGAGTAAGTAAAAAAAGTGTGGAAACATAAAGAGAACACAGTGAGCCAAGAGAGTAAGTAAAAAAAGTGTGGAAACATAAAGAGAACACAGTGAGCCAAGAGAGTAAGTAAAAAAAGTGTGGAAACATAAAGAGAACACAGTGAGCCAAGAGAGTAAGTAAAAAAAGTTTGGAAACATAAAGAGAACACAGTGAGCCAAGAAGGTAAGTGAAAAAAGTGTGGAAACATAAAGAGAACACAGTGAGCCAAGAGGGTAAGTAAAAAAATGTGGAAACATAAAGAGAACACAGTGAACCAAGAGAGTAAGTAAAAAGTGTGGAAACAGGAACACAATTAGCCAAGAGGGTAAGTAAAAAAGTGTGGAAACATAAAGAGGAACATAATGAACCAAGAGGGTAAGTGAAAAATTGTGGAAACATAAAGAGGAACACAATTAGCCAAGAGGGTAAGTAAAAAAGTGTGGAAACATAAAGAGGAACATAATGAACCAAGAGGGTAAGTAAAAAAAGTGTGGAAACAAAAAGATGAACACAATTAGCCAAGAGGGTAAGTAAAAAAGTATGGAAACATAAAGAGGAACATAATGAACCAAGAGGGTAAGTAAAAAAGTGTAGAAACATAAAGAGGAACATAATGAACCAAGAGGGTAAGTAAAAAAGTGTGGAAACATAAAGAGGAACACAATTAGCCAAGAGGGTAAGTAAAAAATAGTATGGAAACATAAAGAGGAACATAATGAACCAAGAGGGTAAGTAAAAAAGTATGGAAACATAAAGAGGAACATAATGAACCAAGAGGGTAAGTAAAAAAGTGTGGAAACATAAAGAGGAACATAATGAACGAAGAGGGTAAGTAAAAAATTGTGGAAACATAACAATGAGTATGTAAGCTGCAATCTCTGGTTTATTGTTTTGTCTATTCTGAACTATTCTCAACCTCTTTATCATTCTGATGATGCAGAAGTTGAAAGTTCTCTATGTCTGTACTGTCACTTTACACATGTCCAGTTATATAATCTATCACAGAGTACAAAAAAGTGTTAAAACATTCAAACATACAGCAGTAGCATGCAAGATATACAAGACTTTAAAATATCAAGGTAGGATGTCTCGTGCCAATCTGAAAATTCTAGTGCTCTGACATGAGTAAGACCTAAGCTTTTCCAGCTCTGATGGCTTCATCGTATGCTTTCTTCAAGCGTTTCTTCAGCTCAGCAGGAAACTTGTCATAGCAGTTCTTGCACACTGGCTTTTGGTCAAACTCAAAAAACTTGGTCCTGTAAGAAAGAAACAACAAATCACCCAAAGAGATTTTTTTTTAACTTCATTATTTTATTCTTTTTTCTTTTTTTTTTTTTTGTAAAACAAAGGAGTAATTATAAAAAATGTTCTCAACCTCATTTCTAAAGCCCTGTCAGTAATGTCTTCCAGCTGTCACAAAAATGTAGTTTGTGTTCCGCAGAAAAACAGAAGTAAAAGCAGAAAACAAATTTGCTAAATGCCATCCTACCATCATCTTATTTCCATGGTCAAACATTAGCACTGTTCTATTACAGAGTTTGTGTCTCTCATCATTTTCTTTTTTTTTTTCTTGTGCAGACAAGAAACTGGGCTAAGTTCCACATACACACACATAAATGTTTCTTCAAGTCTGTATACAAACGTGAGCCAAACCTTAAGGACATCCTCGTCCACAGCCACTTGAAGCAGAGCCTTACATATGTTGGCACCAGAAAATGTAACCGCCCCCGCTGCGTTACCTGCCCCATAGTTTGGGAAACAAAAACAATCACCTTTCCCAAAACTATCCTCACTCTTCATGAGGGATTCACATGCGAGTCCCGAAATGTGATATATGTCATCGTTTGCAAAAGATGCAGGATAACATATATTGGTGAGACTGGCCTCAGATTAGGGGACTGCATGCAAAAACATCTGTACGACATCGCCCAGCATGCTTCGAAACCAGTCCCAAATCATTTCAATGGCCCCAACCACAAAGGCAAAACTGATTTTCTGGTAACGGCCATTAAACAATGTCACGCAGATGACACAAGCCGCCTGGCACTTGAGAACCGCTGCATTCAAAATTATGGGACGCTGGAACCACATGGGTTAAACTCGCTGTTTAGTTATACATAACATCATCTTCTTCAATCATTATAGTACCTCTCCACTAAATCCACCCCTTCTTACTTTTCAAACTTCCTCACAGCATCACTCTGCAACCCCGCTTACTTTTCAAACTTCCTCACAGCATCACTCTGCAACCCCGCTATTTTCTCTGCAACCCCTCTTCTCTGCAACCCCTCTTCCCCAATCATCTGTTTCAATTTCTCCTAGCTAGGTCGGTATTGCGTCACTCTCTCTCCCCTCCCCGGTTCCCCATCCACCACCCCCAGTTACAACTCACTGACCACATGTCACAGGTCTCTATTTAAACAGTCTCCACGTCCCACTAGATCCATTCCTGACACACACCGTCGGACAAGCCACACCTTGCAATTTACAGCTAAGTACTCTTTTGAAAAAAAATTTTTTTTAAAATTATTTTTTTTTAATAGTATTCATGTGAATCTATACTTTATCTCCTCTCTCTATTTCTTCGTCCTGTATGTTTTTGTATGATTAAGGCTCACGCCGAAACGTCACAACTTTGTAATCGTTAAGTAATATTCTGGTATCACAGCTTTACTGCAGTGCTTCGTGTTTAGTTGTATACTTATACACTAATTATTGGATCTGCACACAATGCCATAAAGAATGGAGGGGCAGGACCACATACTAAAATCCAAACACACAACTGATAAGATTTCCATACCCACTGGAAAATACTGTACAACTATGATGCAGAAGTTGAAAGTTCTCTATGTCTGTACTGTCACTTTACACATGTCCAGTTATATAATCTATCACAGAGTACAAAAAAGTGTTAAAACATTCAAACATACAGCAGTAGCATGCAAGATATACAAGACTTTAAAATATCAAGGTATGATGTCTCGTGCCAATCTGAAAATTCTAGTGCTCTGACATGAGTAAGACCTAAGCTTTTCCAGCTCTGATGGCTTCATCGTATGCTTTCTTCAAGCGTTTCTTCAGCTCAGCAGGAAACTTGTCATAGCAGTTCTTGCACACTGGCTTTTGGTCAAACTCAAAAAACTTGGTCCTGTAAGAAAGAAACAACAAATCACCCAAAGAGATTTTTTTTTTAACTTCATTATTTTATTCTTTTTTCTTTTTGTAAAACAAAGGAGTAATTATAAAAAATGTTCTCAACCTCATTTCTAAAGCCCTGTCAGTAATGTCTTCCAGCTGTCACAAAAATGTAGTTTGTGTTCCGCAGAAAAACAGAAGTAAAAGCAGAAAACAAATTTGCTAAATGCCATCCTACCATCATCTTATTTCCATGGTCAAACATTAGCACTGTTCTATTACAGAGTTTGTGTCTCTCATCATTTTCTTTTTTTTTTTTCTTGTGCAGACAAGAAACTGGGCTAAGTTCCACATACACACACATAAATGTTTCTTCAAGTTGTATACAAACGTGAGCCAAACCTTAAGGACATCCTCGTCCACAGCCACTTGAAGCAGAGCCTTACATATGTTGGCACCAGAAAATGTAACCGCCCCCGCTGCGTTACCTGCCCCATAGTTTGGGAAACAAAAACAATCACCTTTCCCAAAACTATCCTCACTCTTCATGAGGGATTCACATGCGAGTCCCGAAATGTGATATATGTCATCGTTTGCAAAAGATGCAGGATAACATATATTGGTGAGACTGGCCTCAGATTAGGGGACTGCATGCAAAAACATCTGTACGACATCGCCCAGCATGCTTCGAAACCAGTCCCAAATCATTTCAATGGCCCCAACCACAAAGGCAAAACTGATTTTCTGGTAACGGCCATTAAACAATGTCACGCAGATGACACAAGCCGCCTGGCACTTGAGAACCGCTGCATTCAAAATTATGGGACGCTGGAACCACATGGGTTAAACTCGCTGTTTAGTTATACATAACATCATCTTCTTCAATCATTATAGTACCTCTCCACTAAATCCACCCCTTCTTACTTTTCAAACTTCCTCACAGCATCACTCTGCAACCCCGCTTACTTTTCAAACTTCCTCACAGCATCACTCTGCAACCCCGCTATTTTCTCTGCAACCCCTCTTCTCTGCAACCCCTCTTCCCCAATCATCTGTTTCAATTTCTCCTAGCTAGGTCGGTATTGCGTCACTCTCTCTCCCCTCCCCGGTTCCCCATCCACCACCCCCAGTTACAACTCACTGACCACATGTCACAGGTCTCTATTTAAACAGTCTCCAGTCCCACTAGATCCATTCCTGACACACACCGTCGGACAAGCCACACCTTGCAATTTACAGCTAAGTACTCTTTTGAAAAAAAATTAAAAAAAAAATTTTTTTTTAAAATTATTTTTTTTTAATAGTATTCATGTGAATCTATACTTTATCTCCTCTCTCTATTTCTTCGTCCTGTATGTTTTTGTATGATTAAGGCTCACGCCGAAACGTCACAACTTTGTAATCGTTAAGTAATATTCTGGTATCACAGCTTTACTGCAGTGCTTCGTGTTTAGTTGTATACTTATACACTAATTATTGGATCTGCACACAATGCCATAAAGAATGGAGGGGCAGGACCACATACTAAATATCCAAACAACACAACTGATAAGATTTCCATACCCACTGGAAAATACTGTACAACTATGATGCAGAAGTTAGGGCAATTACTGGTGCAGTTGAAAAACTATCAGACTCTAGAACTGATATGTGCCCCATAGCAATTCTCACTGATGCAAGATCAGTACTGGAAGCTCTTCAGTGCAACAAACTACCAGACCTTAACGATGCCTTGTCAAAAACTGGCTTACAACACGGAGTCACTTTGCAGTGGATTCCCTCCCACTGTGGGATACCAGGCAATGAGAAAACCGACTGTCTGGCCAAAGAGGGCACTGAAATGGAGCAGCCAGACATACCAATCACCTATAATCAGAAGAAAAGCATGATAAAAACCTACAGGAAGCCACAAACACCACCACACAATGACTATCACATGCTAAAAAGAAATGAACAAGTCACCAATTTCCATCTCCAAACAGGACAATTCGACTCGGAAATCATATATATACAAAGTTTAAGGTTGGTACTACTTATCTATGTACAAGTGCCAGGTGCCCCAAACTGTGAAACATATTCTGCAAAACTGCACCAACTATGAGACACTGAGAAATAATTACTGGCCCAGAGAAACCACTAAAGAAGATAAGCTCTACGAATTACAAAAAAAAGTGAAATTTATCCAAGAGACAAGACTGCAGATATAGAAGGATAATATGAACGAAGAAGAGGAAGAAGCAGAAGAAGAAGAAGAGAAATATAAAAGAAAGAGGATAAGAAAAAAACATAAGCAGAAATATGTGATATAAGAGCAAGAGAATAAGAGAAAAATGCAGGCAGAAATATCTGATATAAGAGAAAGAGAACAAGAGACAGACATAGGTAGAAATATGTGATATAAGAACAAGAAAAAAATATATGCAAGAACATGAGATATAAGAGCAAGAGAACAAGAAAAAAACATGCAGGAATATGTGATATAAGGGCAAGAGAATAAAAGAAAAATATAGACACAAATATGTGATATATGAGCACAAGAACAAGAGAAAAACATGAACAGCAATATGTGATATAAGACCAAGAGAATAAAAGAAAAATATAGACACAAATATGTGATATATGAGCACAAGAACAAGAGAAAAACATGAACAGCAATATGTGATATAAGAGCAAGAAAATGAGAAAAACATAGACAGAAATATGTGATATATGAGAACAAGAACAAGAGAAAAACATAGACAGCAATATGTGATATAAGACCAAGAAAACAAGAGAATAACATAGAAATATGTGATATATGAGAACAAGAACAAGAGAAAAACATGAACAGCAATATGTAATATAAGACCAAGAAAACAAGAGAATAACATAGAAATATGTGATATATGAGAACAAGAACAAGAGAAAAATATAGACAGCAATATGTGATATAAGAGAAATAAAACAAGAGAAAAACAGAGACAGAAATATGTGATAAGAGCAAGAGAAAAGCATAAGCAGAAATATGTGATATAAGAGCAGGAGAACATGATACAAACATAGGCAGAAATATGTGATATAACAGCAAGAGAACAAGAGTCAAAAAAAGGCTGGAATATGTGATATAACAGCAAAAGAACAAGAAACAAACTATAGTAGTATTCTCTTGGCTATGGGATATAAGCAGGATTGGTACTCAGGAAACAATTAATAGAGTGAGTACCCTTGTTTGAAAGGTAGGTTGGTTGAGACCATTAAGCGGGGGTCTTGAGATAAGCGTGCAGCATGAAGAAAACTGAGTGGGTAGGGATAGTATAAATACCACTCACGATTAGACAAAGGGGAGTCTTACTTGTTTTTGTGGCAGAAAAGAACCTTACTTGTTTGATGTAGATGGAGTCTCGGTTAGGTAGAGTTTTTAGTAGTGGCAGTTTTTGGTAGTTGAGATGTAGGAGTTAGTTTTTCTTGTGATGGCTGAGGTTGTTCGGGTGGAATTGTTGTAAGTATGGTTTTTTTTTTCAGACAACACAAGTTTATTGATGGGAAAAATGAGGGGTGAAAATATGAGGATGGAAACGTAGCCCATCAGGCTGGTAAGAAGTTACAATGACAATTCCGGCGTGAGAAAACCTTACAATGTACTTATACAATAAAAAAAAAAAACCATTCTTACAACGATTCCACCTGAACAACTCAGCCATCACAAGAAAAACTAACTTTTATTGTATAAGTACATTGTAAGGTTTTCTCACGCCGGGAATTGTCATTGTAACTTCTTACCAGCCTGATGGGCTACGTTTCCATCCTCATATTTTCACCCCTCATTTTTCCCATCAATAAACTTGTGTTGTCTAAAAAAAAAAACCATACTTAAACAATTCCACCCGAACAACCTCAGCCATCACAAGAAAAACTAACTCCTACATCTCAACTACCAAAAACTGCCACTACTAAAAACTCTACCTAACCGAGACTCCATCTACATCAAACAAGTAAGGTTCTTTTCTGCCACAAAAACAAGTAAGACTCCCCTTTGTCTAATCGTGAGTGGTATTTATACTGTCCCTACCCACTCAGTTTTCTTCATGCTGCACGCTTATCTCAAGACCCCCGCTTAATGGTCTCAACCAACCTACCTTTCAAACAAGGGTACTCACTCTATTAATTGTTTCCTGAGTACCAATCCTGCTTATATCCTATAGTCAAGAGAATACTACTATAAAACATAGGCTGGAATATGTGATATAACAGCAAAAGAACAAGAGACAAACATAGGTTGGAATATGTGATATAACAGCAAAAGAACAAGAGACAAACATAGGCTGGAATATGTGATATAACAGTAAAAGAACAAAAGACAAACATAGGCTGGAATATGTGATATAACAGCAAAAGAACAAAAGACAAACATAGGCTGGAATACATGATATAACACCAAGAGAACAAGAGACAAACATAGGCTGGAATATGTGATATAATAGCAAGAGAACAATCGAAAAACATAGGCAGAAATATGTGATATAACAGCAAGAGAACAAGAGACAAACACTGGCTGGACTATATGACATAACAGCAAGAGAACAAGAGACAAAAATAGGCTGGAATATGTGATAACAGCAAAAGAACAAAAGACAACATAGGCTGGAATATGTGATATAATAGCAAGAGAACAAGATAAAAACATAAACTGGAATATGTGATATAATAGCAGAGAACAAGAGACAAACATAGACTGGAATATGTGATATATAGCAAGAGAACAAGAGACAAACATAGGCCGGAATATGTGATACAATAGCAAGAGAACAAGAGAAAAACATAGGCTGGAATATGTGATATAACAGCAAAAGAACAAGAGACAAACATAGGTTGGAATATGTGATATAACAGCAAAAGAACAAGAGACAAACATAGGCTGGAATATGTGATATAACAGTAAAAGAACAAAAGACAAACATAGGCTGGAATATGTGATATAACAGCAAAAGAACAAAAGACAAACATAGGCTGGAATACATGATATAACACCAAGAGAACAAGAGACAAACATAGGCTGGAATATGTGATATAATAGCAAGAGAACAATCGAAAAACATAGGCAGAAATATGTGATATAACAGCAAGAGAACAAGAGACAAACACTGGCTGGACTATATGACATAACAGCAAGAGAACAAGAGACAAAAATAGGCTGGAATATGTGATATAACAGCAAAAGAACAAAAGACAAACATAGGCTGGAATATGTGATATAATAGCAAGAGAACAAGATAAAAACATAAACTGGAATATGTGATATAATAGCAAGAGAACAAGAGACAAACATAGACTGGAATATGTGATATAATAGCAAGAGAACAAGAGACAAACATAGGCCGGAATATGTGATACAATAGCAAGAGAACAAGAGAAAAACATAGGCAGAAATATATGATATAATAGCAAGAGAACAAGAGACAAAAATAGGCTGGAATATGTGATATAATAGCAAGAGAACAAGAGAAAAATTTAGGCAGAAATATGTGATATAACAGTAAGTGAACAAGAGTCAACCATAGGTTGGAATATGTGATATAATAGCAAGAGAACAAGAGACAAACATAGGCTGGACTATACAACAGCAAGTAAACAATGGACAAACACAGGCAGAAATATATGATATAACAAACAGCAAGAGAACAAGAGTCAACCATAGGCTGGAATATGTGATATAACAGCAAGAGAACAAGAGACAAACATAGGCTGGACTATATGATAAACAGCAAGAGAACAAGAGTCAACCATAGGCTGGAATATGTGATATAATAGCAAGAGAACAAAAGACAAACATAAGCAGAGATATGAGATAAGAGAACATGAGGCAAACATAAACAGGAATATGTCATATGAGTGCAAGAGAACAAGAGGACAATATACAGACAAAAAAAAATAACAGAGCAAGAGACACTTCTAAACAAGAAATGAGAGCAAGAGAACAAGAGAAAAATATAGGTAGGAATATGTGAGCAAAAGCCAAAAATTGGTAGAAATATGAGAGCAAACGCAGAACATAGGCAGGGATACAAGAAGAAGGAAGCAGAAACTGTGAAGGATAGCAGAGGTGAAAGACATAAGTAGAAAGAAAAAAATGACCTACTTTTGGCTCATCTTCTTGTCACAGATGGAGCAGGCAAAATGACCCACGCACCATGCTTTGTTGAAGGCACTGAAAACTAAACATTGATCAAGTGTTAGTATAAGAACACACTGATCATACTGTTACACAGGATGAAATGTTAGTATCATTCTTATCATTAGACTTTTCTTCTCAACTACATCTTCTTACTCTGGTTACTAAATTAATTGTTTTCTAGGTACTGTAAGAGCATTCACTGTATTGTTTTGTGCTGTCATTATTTTTTTTAAAGTTACTATCCTATATCTGTAGTGTGTCTTAACACAGCTGATGATGCTATACCTGTAGTGTGTCTAAACACAGATGATGCTATATTTGTAGTATATCTAAACACAGATGATGATGCTATATCTGTAGTGTGTCTAAACACAAATGATGAAGCTATATCTGTAGTGTGTCTAAACACAGATGATGATGCTATATCTATAGTGTCTAAACACAGGTGATGATCCTATTATATCTGTAGTATGTCTAAAAACCTCTCGCTCCCGCAGCCTTGCAGGTAGAACAGGGAGTTCAAAGGCTAGCGGAGAATCTGTACACAAACTGACAGAAGGCACTGTTGTAGCTCTCAAGAATAGTTATGCTTGTATAGAGTAATAGATTCATCATGAACGACACTAATGGATGTTCCTCTGGAACAGCCTCATCCAGTAGGGCAGCTCACGAGCTACAGGTGAGGCCAGATCGTCATCAAACTACTGGTGGCAAAACTAACAAGTTCAAAATAGCAACATGGAATGTTAGAACTTTATTCCAGGCTGGAAAATTAGAAAATATAAAAAAGGGAAATGGAAAGGAATATCAACATACCAGGAAATAGTGAAGTTAGATGGACAGGTGCACAGAAAATAAACTCTGATAAATATACAATAATATATTCAGGAGGTGAGAAACATGAACGAGGAGTAGGAATAATATATGATGAGCAAAACAGCAAGGAAATGTGGGAATATGAACATCTCGGACCGAGTCCTACTAGCCCAACTGAAAGGCCAACCAATGCACATAAATATTATACAAGTGTACATTCCAACATCTGATAGTTCTGAAGATGTACAGCTATTTTATAATGATATAGAGACAGCCCTGAAACACACAAAGTCACATGAAGTTACTATAGCCATGGGAGATTTTAATGCCAATGTTGGTAAAGATAGAACTTCAGACAGTGGTGATTACAGAGTGAGGGAGAGGAATGATAGATGAAATGAATAGGCAAAAATACATAGCATGGTTGTAGGAAACACCTGGTTTAACGAACAACTCTGAAGAATGGCAACAATGCTACGTATTAATCAACAAATGATTCTGGAATCCATTACTGACAACAAAAATCATGCTAGAAACTGACTGCAATAGTGACCACGACCCACTGTGTTGAAAAATTAGAATAAAGCTAAAGAAAGCATGCAGAAAAGTGAGAAACATCAAAATGAATGCAAAACTCCTTAAAAACGACCAAGAACTGCGAGAACAATACAGAGTTATTATAACAAATAGATACAATGCAATAGCAAAGATAAACAGTATAGATGAATGACAATGTTAAGAGATTCTATCCACGAAACTGTTAAGGAGATAATAAAAAGTAAAGGTAATCCTGTCATGCCATACAGCCACATAGGGATATGGATATTAGTGCCCATATAATATCACCAAAAAAAGAAGCCCCCAAGAATAAATGGATGACAGATGACATCTTGGGACTGATGGAAAAGAGGAGGTGGAGTAAAACTAACCAAGAAAAATATAGCAAGATAAATAAAGAAATAAGGCGCAAATACAGAGAAGCAAAGGAAGTGTGGTTAAATGAACAGTGCAGACAAATAGAGGACTCCCATAAAAACAACAGTAAAAAACATGCACAAACAAATTAGTGAACTCACAGGCAGGAAGACCAAATATAACAATAGAAGAAATAGAGGCGCTAGAGGAGATAGGAATAAAAATAATAACAAGTTACTGAATGGCATTTACAACAGTGGTTATATGCCCAGTGACCTGCTTAAATCCATGTTTATAGCACTACCAAAGAAACCAGGTGCAAAAGAATGTGATGACCACAGAACTATCAGCCTCTTATTTCACATAACAAAGTTACTTCTAAAAATTATGAGAAGAACAAGGAAAAAGATGAAAATGGAAATAGCAGATGAACAGTTCAGATTTGTTTAAGGAAAGGGATCACACAATGACATTTAAGCTTCACGAACACTAACAGAAAGACCTTTAGAAGTACAGAAAGATCTCTACTTACGCTTCATTGATTACACGAAGGCATTCGACAAGATGAAACATGATGAGATTATTAAAATGATTGAAGACATAAACATAGATGGCAAAGACCTCTCTCTCTCTCTCTGAACCTTAAGTGCCCAGGGCACATTGGGCTTCCGCAAGGGTTTTCCACAAATGCCTGTCCTTCGCCTTTTTTTCTGCTCTTGCCCAGGTGAGTCCTCTATTGCTCAACATCCTTTCTGTTGTTCTTCTCCATGTCTCTTTTGGTCTACCCTTACTTCTGTTCCCCTGTGGTGTCCATCTTAGTGCTATTTTTGGCAAAGACCTGACGAATGTAAAATGTCTATACTGGCAGCAGGAAGCAGCGATTGAAGTTGAAAATAAAACCGGAAAATATCAACCAAAAAAACAAGAGGTGCGACAAAGGTGTGTACTATCTCCAGCCCTTTTTCTCTGTACAGCAAGAATATTCTAAGCACGATCATTACATAACCAGGTATAAAAGTAGGAGGATATTATATTAACAACTTCTGGTATGCTGATGACACAGCACTGATAGATGAGAACCAACAAGACCTGCAAAATCTCTTGGATAAAACTGCCAAAGAAAGTGAAAAGAAAGGCCTTACTTTGAACATAAAAAAAGACAGAGACTATGGTTATATCTAAGAAATAGAATCCACCAAAATGCAATATAAAATTAAATGGAACTATTCTAAAGCAGGTGCAGAAATTCAAATACCTTGGAGCAGTAATAACTTCAGATGGGAAATGCAAAACAGAAATTAATAACAGAATAGGCCAAGAAAAGACTGCATTTCAGAGAATGAGAAACACTATGCAACATATTCTTATCAATAAATGTTATAAAACGAGTCATAAAATACTATATTAAACCTATCTTGTTATATGGAAGTGAATCATGGACAATAGCCAGGTCTGTACAAAAGTCACTGGAAGTAGCAGAAATGTGTTTTATTAGAAGAATGTTGTGAATTCCTTGGACAGCAAAAATAACTAATGGAGAAATGTTTGAGAAGAGCTGGAGATACAAAAAATTTTGTCAGAAAAATAAGAGAGAGACAATGTACTTTCACATGATATGCAATAATAAGAAGGGGCATTGAAAATATAACAACAGGAAAAATAGTGGGAAGAAGAGCCAGGGAAAGACCAAGAGAAATGATATTGGACAGTCTGATGGGATGGTGTGAGAGGAGATCACCAACTAAGCTAATGGCCTGCATGAAGGATCGAGTACTCTGGAGAAGCATAATAACCAATGCCAGTCAGCACGGCATCTGATGATGATGATATCTAAATACAAGTGGTTATCTTATATCTGCAATGTGTTCAAACATATGTGGTTATCTTATATCTGTAATGTGTTCAAACATATGCAGTTATCCTATATCTGTAATGTGTCCAAACATATATGGTTATTATATATCTGTAATTTGTCCAAACACACGCTTATCCTATATCTGTAATATGCCCAAACATATGCAGTTATCTTATATGTGTAATGTGTCCAAACATATGCAGTTATCTTATATCAGTAATGTGTCCAAACATATGCAGTTATCTTATATCTGTAATGTGTCCAAACATATGCAGTTATCTTATATCAGTAATGTGTCCAAACATATACGGTTATCTTATATGTGTAATGTGTCCAAACAAATGCAGTTATCTTATATCTGTAATGTATCCAAATGCAGAAGGTGATCAGTGCGTGTGCATGAGAAATGACCACACAAATACTATCATGTATTCATCTTCCTGATTTTAAACATTTGCTCTTAAACAATAACCTTCGTGTAACCCCAAATATCTCCCAAACATGTGTTTCAGCCACACTGATCAATTATGGAATTCGTACAGCACAGCCATAATCACAGCAGCAAAAGTAAGCGCTGGATTGGAAAAACCAAATAGAAAAGCATGGATATCAGATAAAACATGGAAGTATATACATGAAAGACGAGCAGCCAAATTAAACATGTTGAATGCAAAAGCAGATCATGAAAGAGATTCGTCAAAAGCAAAATACAAAGACATAGACAGGAAAGTAAAAAGTTCAGCTAGAAGGGATAAAAGAGAATACATAGACAATATGGCGAAAGAGGCAGAAAAAGCAGCAAAAACAGGAGACAGCAAAACTTTATATAACATACAAAAGAGGCTAACAGGTACTATTACATCTAAAGAAAGACCAATCCTTAGCAAAACTGGAACACTATTAACATCAAATAAAGACCAAAAGCAAAGATGGGCTGAACACTTCAAAGAAATACTCAATCGACCACACCCAAAAGAATTGTTAAACCTTGAAACTGACTTACCAGCCCCACAACTAAATGTCAATCTAGATGAAATAAAATTGCATGAAATTGAAGCAGCAGTGAATTTAATGGCTAACAACAAAGCTGCAGGTGAAGATGAAATAACAGCCGAGATGCTAAAAGCTATCAATAGTGACAACATGAGACAACTACAGAGAATGTTTAACAAGATTTGGAAAGAAGAAAAGGTCCCTTCTAATTGGAAGAAGGGAATCATTGTTAAAATACCAAAAAGGGCAACCTTAGTGACTGTAACAACTGGAGAGGAGTAACCTTAATATCAGTTGTGTCAAAAGTATTTTGCAAGGTCATTTTGAATAGACTCAAAGATATAGTGGATACTGCAATGAGAGAAGAACAAGCAGGATTTCGAAAAGGGAGAAGCTGTCTCGACCAGATCTTTACTCTCAGAATAATACTTGAAGAACATATTGAAAAGCAGAAACCATTAATACTGAATTTCATAGATTTTAAGAAGGCATTTGATAGCATACACAGAGATTCATTATGGAGAATTTTATGTCTATATGGAATACCATCTAAAATTGTCAACATCATTAAGGACTTATACAATGGATATGGTTGTGCAGTCAAGACAGAAGAAGGGATGAGTGAATGGTTCCAGATTGAAACAGGCGTGAAACAAGGATGTATACTGTCTCCTTTACTTTTTGGGATTACAATAGACTTCATAATGACAAAATGCTGCACAGGTAACACAGGTATTGACTGGGTACATGGGACCCAACTAGAAGATCTTGATTTTGCTGATGACATAACTCTTATCAGTAATAATGTGAATTCCATGCAAGAAAAAACAGATAGCCTATCTTCACTGGCTAGCAAAATAGGACTTGAAATTAACAAGGACAAAACAAAGATAATGAAAATTCCCATCAATCAAAATGGAAAAATACACATAGAAGGGACAGAAATTGAAGAAGTCAATCAATTTGCATACCTTGGCAGCTACATAGACAAGGATGATGACACTAGAAAGGAAGTTAGGATCAGAATTGCAAAAGCAGAATCAATCTTCAAGAATCTTGAGAACATATGGAATTCAAAAGTTATAAGCACAAAAACCAAGTTAAGACTATTCAATTCAAATGTAATATCCACCCTCATTTATGCATGCGAAAGCTGGAAAACAACTAAAGAAATAGAAAAGAAATTAGACTCTTCTGAAAACAAATGCTTAGGAAAATAATCGGCATCAAATGGAATGAATTCAAGAACAATGCAGAGATAAGACAGATGACTGAACAACAACCAGTCTCACGGGTGATCAGGAAAAGGAGATGGACATATGTTGGTCACTTGATGAGAAGAAATGATCAGAGAATCCCAAAACAAGCTATCAAGTGGAACACAACAGGCCGAAGAAAAAGGGGCAGACCGCGTGAAACTCTAAAGAGGACATTATTAAGAGAGGCCAAGTTAACAGGCATAACATCCTTTGATGAGGTTGAAAGACTCGCCGAAGACAGGAAAAATTGGCGAACTACTTTGCGAGCCCTATGTGACGTCTAACGGCACGGGAAGGATATAAGATATAAGAAGATATATTTTACACAGAAGACATTTACCATGGCATATTCTCATACTGAATATTATCATCAGTTTCTCTTATATATGTGTCTTTAACTTTACTTGGAGTTTCTCTCTACACTTTTCTTGGAAATTATTCCTTCATAAAATAAAAAATTCACAAACAGTTGAATATTACAAGGGCCTATCGTAAAGTTCCAGGATTACGTCAAAAAAAAAAAAAAGGCTTACCATATTTTCATTAGGTCATCATCACCTTCAAATTGTCTCCCTAGGAATACACACAACAATCTCAGCACTTCTTCCATGAGTCAAAACCACAGATGAAGTCCTTTTCCTCAAGACTGTCCAAAGTCACCTACGATGCCTTTTTCTTATCATCTAGAATGTTGAAGCAGTGCCCTCTTAGCATTAATTTCATTTCTGGGAACAATGCGAAGCTGCATGGGGCTAGGTCAGGTGAATATGGAGGGTGTGGGACATCCACCGTGCTGCTTTATATAAAAAAACTGTGTCACTCTGAGGGATGTGTAAGTAGACACACTGTCATGATGCAACAACCAACTGCATCTGTGCCAAAGTTCTGGTGTCTTTTTTGCAGCACATCTCTCAAGTGCCATATAACACTGCAGGAGAAGTTAGAATTTACTGTAGTGCTGAGTGGAACAAATTATAGGGGAACGGTGCCTTTAGAAAAAAACCATCATGCATTTTTTTGCACTCTGGACTTGTTGTGGCTTCTTTGGTCTTGGTGACCATGGACTCTTTCATTGCAATGATTGTTGCTCTGTTTCTGTATCATAGCTGTAAATCCAACTTTCATCCCTCATGATGATCCCAGAGATGAAAGTTTGGTCATCGTTAGCCATCTCATGCAACTCAAGACATGCATCAAAATGTCGTTGTTTCTGCTTGAGTGTCAAGAGCCTGAGAACGAACTTGGCAGCAACACGATGCATATTTAGATTTTCTGTTAATGATCTCCTAACAGACTCCATAGCTGAATCTAACCATGTGACACAGCTCATTCATTGTTCTCGTGGATAAGTTCACACATTTTCCCATATTTTTGTGGTGTTTTGCTGGTGATGGTTGCCCTGACTGATTGTCATCTTGCATCAACTCTCGACCGGCTTTGAAACATGCATACCACTCAAAGACCTAAACAGTGTTTGCCAAAGGCATGATGAAACATTTCTAAAGCTTCTGTAGCAGATTTGCCAAGCTTCATACAAAATCTGGTGCAAACACATTGCTCGAACTTGTCAGCCATCTTCAGTATCACAGAGCGGCCTTCACCCAAGGTCATGTAATAATAATCATGTGCAAAAACTGAAGACGTGTAGGTAGAATTATGTCACTTGACCCATTGAGTCAGCATACTTAAGAGTCTAGAACTACAGATTTTCACGCAAACAGGACAAATGCTTACATCACATCAATTACTGTCTAGCAACTTTCCAGTAGGCCCTTGTATATGTTCTTAAAATTTGTGTATGAAACAAACTGTATGCAGCTATGCAATGTTGAAACAAGTATGCAACTATATCATGCTCAGATAAATAGTACATTAATGTGCAAACAAATTTGCCTGTTCTTGCAACATTACATCCCTTGTATCTGCCTTTTATTCCTGGCAGGTTACTATTTTATCATCTACACCATCCAAGCGTCTTTTGTTTAGGTCATAGCTATCTGATGGGGTCAAGCTGGGCTACTGTGGGGCATAACACCATGTTGTTTACCATAAGGTACCTACCGTCATTTCTCAGCCAATCAATGCTTTTCACTTTGTGCTTTCCTACATCTGTCTGGGTGCATTTTGTATCCAACTTTCCTACCAGGAGGATACCAAAAAGCTAAGTCTATTTTTTTTCATCTATCTTTCACGTTTTTATCTGTTGTGTTGTTTCTGTATGAAAAAGGCTTTTGCTGAAATTCATTTTCATTCATTTGCATGTCCCTTGCGGAACTTTGCCTCCCATACAGCACTCCTATAGGCCTCTCGGTTGTGAGAAAGATGGCCTGCTGCTGCTGCATCTATTTGCAGATCATCAATGATGTCTTGCAGCCATCTTCATTTTGGTCTTCCTCTTTTTCTTTTTCCCATTATTTGCTGAAATACTGGATTGTTATATGTTCTTCATTTGTATGTGCTTATTTTTCTTTCTGCTCACTTTTCTCACTGTTTCTATCTCTCTGTAAAACTGAATCATACATCTCCATCTAGCCATGAGAGGACATCACACTATTCACTCAGCTGTCTCATATCTCCACATTTTTTAGATACAGCAAGTTAGGTGGCTGTTCACATAGTTTAGATACAACAAGTTAGGTGGCTGTTCACACAGTTTAGATACAAGTTAGGTGGTTGTTCACATAGTTTAGATACAACAAGTTAGGTGGCTGTTCACACAGTTTAGATACAATAAGCTAGGTGGCTGTTCACACAGTTTAGATACAATAAGCTAGGTGGCTGTTCACACAATTTAGATACAATAAGCTAGGTGGCTGTTCACACAGTTTAGATACAACAAGTTAGGTGGCTGTTTACACAGTTTAGATACAACAAGTAAGATGGCTGTTCACATAGTTTAGATACAACAAGTTAGGTGGCTGTTCACATAGTTTAGATACACAAGTTAATTGACTGTTCACACAGTTTAGATACAGGTTAGGTGGCTGTTCACACAGTTTAGATACAAGTTAGGTGGCTGTTCACATAGTTTAGATACAACAAGTTAGGTGGCTGTTCACACAGTTTAGATACAACAAGTTAAGTGGCTGTTCACACAGTTTAGATACAACAAGTTAAGTGGCTGTTCACACAGTTTAGATACAATAAGCTAGGTGGCTGTTCACACAGATTAGATACAACAAGTTAGGTGGCTGTTCACATAGTTTAGATACAACAAGTTAGGTGGCTGCTGTAGTCTGTGGTTTCAGATATGTCCATTCTTTTACTAATTTTCTTTCTCTCATGTCTAAATGTCTACCATTTTTCTTTCTTTCATATCTAACAACCTTTGTCTACCATTTTTCTTTCCCTCATGTCTAGGTGTCTACCAAAACACTTTCTCTCATATCTAAAGTGCTTTGTCTAACATTTTTCCTTCTCTCATGTCTTGTCTACCATTTTTCGAAGGCTACAAAATAAATGTTACTACTAGCTTAGAAGGTGCTACATTCTCAAGAAATAAATGGTACCTTTGCTTAGAAGGTGCTACATTCTCAAGAAATAAATGTTACTACTTGCTCAGAAGGTGCTACATTCTCAAGAAATAAATGTTACTACTTGCTCAGAAGGTGCTACATTCTCAAGAAATAAATGTTACTACTTGCTCAGAAGGTGCTACATTCTCAAGAAATAAATGGTACTACTTGCTTAGGTGCTACATTCTCAAGAAATAAATGGTACTACTTGCTTAGACAGTGCTTACATTCTCAAGAAATAAATGGTACTGATATTGTATCTAGAGCTTCATTTCAAAGAAATACACTTTCATAAAAATTAAAAATTAAAAACAGGACAGCATGTCAGATTTAATGTATGTCAGCACAAATGTACAGCACATTGGAAGTACTGCTCTCAATATTCTGACATCTGTAGAAAGAAACATTAATGTCCCAGTACAACGGTTATTGTTTGCATAACTGAATGGTTAGTTTATATATTTGGCATTTTATTTCAAGCTATTATTTGTGCGCTTATGTTTATTGGAAGATGCTGCAAAATACATTTACCATTACAATTTATAATAATGTTACAAACACTATTATCATTTATGATGTTGCTAACTTACCATCACCATTTATGATGTTGTTGCAAACAAAGCAGATGTTACCAAAGAGCTGTGAAATGAACAATAAAGCAAAGCAAATAATGAAACAAATAGTAGGCCGAGACACTGCATTAAACAAATTAAGACAAGCACTATAGCCATGACCTCTGTAGCTGAAAAGAGAAATGCCAGGTCAACACTGGTTTCTCACTTACAAACTACATCATCAGCACTGGCACAAGTCAGACAACAAAAAGGTTTTAACAGAGATTATACAAGGCAGACAATGATCTAAGAATAATAAAAACATGTATTAAAATGAATAAAGGTAGAAAATATGATAGGCAAATATCAACCAATAAAGCAAGGAGTCTGACAAGGATGCATCCTCTCAATGTACGGTGAAAATATCATGAGAGAAGAAATTAAAAAATAAGCCAGGATTTTTAACTGGAGGCCACAGTATGAACAATCTATGATATGCAGATGATAAGAGCGAAAAATGAAAATATTATGTGCCATGCCAGACAGCACTGGCAGTCATGCTCCTCCATCTTGTGTGATCTTTAGTGTTTCTCATCAATTCAAATGCTTTTTTTTTGTCCATGCCACTTAGTCAGTCCACTGAGATATTTTTCTCTTGGTCTTCCTCTCCTCATTTTCCCTTGAATATTCTAAACACTACTAACCTCTTATGGGTAGAAGCCTGTCCTACTACCAGGTGCATCCACTAGAATGGCTTCTTGATATAGAGGGCAGCAGTGAATTGAATATCTGAATAAACAGCAGCAGACCAAAACAGGTTCCCTGCTGTCTTGTGGGTTACTCTCTTTAGACAAAGGTTAGTGGGAAAACCATATACAAGCCAAGCAGAAGAAAAGGAAAACCACTAGCATACCGTCTTTCCTTTGTCAAATTATGTTTCACAAAATGAAAATAACCTACAGAAATTATTAGATACAATAGTACAAGTAAGAAGAAAGGATGCACCCTAAACAACAAGAAAAAAGTGGTTATATCACAAAAGAAGAACTCACTTAAATGCTGTTTTAAAGCACAAGAAACAACCTTGAGACAAGTACATACATTAATATCTGGGCATAGTAACATCTGGCAGGAAATGCACCACTGAAAACAAAAATAGAACATGCTACGCCAAAATAACTTTCAAACAAATGAGTAACATATAGTGCAGGGAATCTCTGTCACCGAACATCAGAAAGAGAATCCTAAAATACTGAACTCAGCCTAAGAGAATCCTAAAATGCTGAACTCAGCCTAAGAGAATCCTAAAATGCTGAACTCAGCCTAAGAGAATCCTAAAATGCTGAACTCAGCCTAAGAGAATCCTAAAATACTGAACTCAGCCTAAGAGAATCCTAAAATACTGAACTCAGCCTAAGAGAATCCTAAAATGCTGAACTCAGCCTAAGAGAATCCTAAAATACTGAACTCAGCCTAAGAGAATCTTAAAATACTGAACTCAGCCTAAGAGAATCCTAAAATGCTGAACTCAGCCTAAGAGAATCCTAAAATACTGAACTCAGCCTAAGAGAATCCTAAAATGCTGAACTCAGCCTATGATACTCTATCGAAGTGTGTCCAAGCAAATGTAGAAAGGAATCTAATTAAATCCATAAGAAAACAACAGACAACATTCACTGGAATAAAATGAGAATGGGAGAGCCTGAAAACATCATAACAGAAACAATAAATGAGATGTGAGTCAGGAACAAACCAGGGGGAAAAAAATCATCAACTGAGCTGATGTAAAATATCAAGAACTGAGAAGCATGACTGGCAAGGCACCTGGTAACAACAATGACAAGTCAGATAAGAAAACATGTTTTTACAGAAAAACAAGCCAGACAACAAAACAAATTTTTACAGAGAAAAACAAGCCAGACAACAAAACAAGTTTTTACAGAGAAAAACAAGCCAGACAACAAAACATGATTTTACAGTGAAAAACAAGCCAGACAACAAAACATGCTTTTACAGTGAAAAACAACCCAGACAACAAACCAGTTTTTACAGAGAAAGACAAGCCAGACAACAAAACATGCTTTTACAGTGAAAAACAAGCCAGACAACAAAACATGCTTTTACAGTGAAAAACAAGCCAGACAACAAAACATGCTTTTACAGTGAAAAACAAGCCAGACAACAAAACACGTTTTTACAGAGAAAAACAAGCCAGACAACAAAACAAGCTTTTACAGAGAAAAACAACCCAGACAACAAACAAGTTTTTACAGAGAAAGACAAGCCAGACAACAAAACAAGCTTTTACAGAGAAAAACAACCCAGACAACAAACAAGTTTTTACAGAGAAAGACAAGCCAGACAACAAAACATGCTTTTACAGAGAAAAACAAGCCAGACAACAAAACATGCTTTTACAGTGAAAAACAAGCCAGACAACAAAACATGTTTATACAGAGAAAAACAAGCCAGACAACAAAACATGTTTGTACTAAGAAAAACAAGCCAGACAAAAAATCAAGCTTTTACAGAGAAAAACAAGCCAGACAACAAACACGATTTTACATGGCAAAATAAAAAGAGTAAAATCAACAAGCAAATTAAAAAATATTTAAGAAGCTGTACCATCAGACAAAACATATACCATGAAACATCATACACACCATCAGACAGAACATATACCATGAAACATCATATACGCCATCAGACAGAACATATACCATGAAACATCATACACACTATCAGACAGAACATAAACTATGAAACATCATACAAGTCATCAGACAGAACATTTACCATGAAACATCATACAAGCCATAAGACAGAACATATACTATGAAACACCATACAAGCCTACACACATAACATATATCATGAAATATTATACAAACCATCAAACAGAACATAAGCAATGAAAAATCATACAAACCATCAGATAGAACATATACCATGAAACATCATACAAACCATCAGACAGAACATATACCATGAGAAAGCACACACACCATCTGATAGCACACATATTATGAGACAGCATACACACACCATATGACAGCACATATATCATGAGACAGAATACACACCACCTGATAGCACAGACTACAGAATAACTTCAAAATATTTCAAAACTGGTGTTTCTGACATAAGCAAATGTAAAAAAAATTTTCTTGAAAGTAAAATCAGTTGCAAAATGCTGATTCAAAAATGTCAAAGAATGCATGAAGATAATTACATGAGTCTTCTCAGAGTAACATAAGAAATATACCTGACAATAGCAGATCTCACATGAGTAACATAAGAAATATACTTGATGATAGTGGATCTCACATGAGTAACATTATACTTAATGACAGTGGATCTCACATGAATAACATAAGATATATATATCAATGATAGTGAATCTCACATGAGTCAGTCATTTGCATGTCCCTTGCGAAACTTTGCCTCCCTAACAGCTCTCCAGTAGGCTTCTTGGAAGTAAACAAGATGGCCTGCTGCTGATGCATCAATTTGCAGATTATCAACGATATCTTGCAGCCTTCTTCGCTGTGGTCTTCCTCTCTTTCTTTTTCCCGTTATGTACCCTTCCAAGGTCTTCTCTAAATTATCATGATGTTTAATGTGCCAAAAATATTTCAGTTTTTTTTTGTTTAAGTCTTTTTACTAGCCAGCCTTCTTCAATATTAAGTTCTTGTAGTATGGATATATTTGTTCTTTTTTGTGTTCATGATATTTGAAGAACTATTCTGTAGTATTTACATTCAAAGGCGTTTATGTGTTTCTCAGATGTTTTGTTAAGTGTCCAGGTCTCACAGGCATATGTTGCCATGGGAAAGATGCATGCCCTTAAAAATCTTATTTTTGTAGTTCTGTCTGTTCCTCTCCAGATTCTTTAGTTGTTTTACTTTCTGAAGAGTGATAGATGTCCTCCTTTTAATTTCCCTCATTGTATCTCCATTATTAGTTAGTAGTGATCCAAGATATTCAAAAACTCTCCACTTCTTCCAATTTTTCCTCACTGATACATATTTCAGCTGGCTTGTTTGTTTTGTCAGTTGTCATCAATTTAGTTCTCTTTGCATTATGATAGAGGTTTTGTTCTTCGCTGTTCTTATGGACTAACATAATTAGTTTTTCCATTCCTTTTTGTGTTGTGGACAGTAATACTGTGTCATCAGCATATCTAATCTCTGGTATTTCAAAACCTCCAATTTTAATAGCATTGTAATATTCTTTGTCTACATGTTCTCTAACATTCCTCATTGTATTTTCAGTACACAAGTTAAATAAGTAATCATCATCATCATCATCATGTGCCGTGCCGACTGGCGTTGGCTATTATGCTTCTCCAGAGTACGCGATCCTTCATGCATGCCATCAGCTCAGTTGGTGATCTCCTCTCACACCATCCCGTCAGACTGTCCAGTATCATTTCTCTTGGTCTTCCTCTTGATCTTCTTCCTTCTATTTTTCCTGTTGTTATAATATTTTCAATGCCCCCTCTTCTCATTGCATGTCCTATGAAAATACACTGTCTCTCTCTTATCTTTTTGACAAGGTTTTTTGTCTCTCCAGCTCTTCTCCTACATTCTTCATTAGTTATTTTTGCTGTCCAGGGGATTCGCAACATTCTTCTAATAAACCACATTTCTGTTGCTTCCAATGATTTTTAATTGATTAAATAAGTAAGGCGACAATATATGCACCCCTAATGGACCCCTTGTTTTTTGTCAAACCAGGTTGTTGTTTCACCTTTTATTCTTACTTCTGCCTGTTGGTCTAGATACAGCAGTGATATTAATTGTATCAAATGTGTTGGAAATCCCATTTTTTTCCAAATTTTCTGATGTTGTACACAATCAAATGCCTTTGAATAGTCTATAAAAGATAAATATAGATTCACATTAAACTCTCTGTATTTCTCTATTATTAATCTTACATTGAATACATGATCTCTTGATCCTCTTCCTTGCCTGAAACCAGCTTGGACCATATAGACTTCTTCTATTTTCTAAAGAAGTCTACCAATTATGATTTTTAACAGAATTTTACTGGCATGACTAATCAGGGCAATGGTTCAGTAGTTTGTGCATAATTTCAAGTTACAGTGTTTTTGGCAGTGGTATGAATGCAGTTCTTTTCCACTCCTTTGGCCAAATTCCTGAATGCCATATCTTTTTACATAGTGCATGATAGATTGTTGCACATTCCTTTCTTCCTCTTTAATAAGTTCAGCTTTATCTCATCACATCCTGGTGATTTACCATTTTTCAGATTCTTTATTGCCCATAAAACTTCTTCAATTGTCAGTTTGGGTTCTTTCTCCTCCAATAATAATTCACACTATTGATTTCAGCTTTCACAGTCAATTGTTTCATACATTCCTCTGCAATATTCCTTCCATCTTTCTAGAATTACCTTTGCCTCTGTCAAGGTCTTCCCCATCTCATGTTACTCGCATGAGTAACAAAAGAAATATATTTGATAATAGTGGATCTCACATTAAAATAAGAAATATGATAGTGGATCTCACATGGGTAACATAAGATATATACCTGATGATAGTGAATCTCACAGTAAGCTAGTCCTTTCTTCTCATAGTGCCGAGTACCAAGGAATGGCTTCTCACATTTGGCACATACAAAATGCTGAAGATAAAACATTCCCAAAGAAGTTAAATAACACTAGGTATCACAAACATTAGTACACTTCACACTCCCACAAACAACAGTGCACCTCATGCTTTCATTTTTTTTCTTAATCTTTCACTCTCATAAGTGGGTGCGGTGTGGTATGCACCTTTCATCCCAACATATCTGACTTCAGCTTGACATAATTTTGGGGCTGGATTTCTCTTCCCATTTCAATCCTTACTCACTTGGTCAGACAACTGTCTGTTTCCACAGGGCACCACTTGGAGGTAGACCAGGGTCTTGGCCTTTAAACAGGATTTGCCAATCCTGGTGCAAACAGTCAGCTGTGGGTTGCTGACTGCTGCCATGTTTTTCAGTGTGAGCAGTGTGTTTTTACCCCCAACTCACACTTCCACAAATGTTACTCAGCTCTTTGACTCCCACATGTTCTGCAAGCACATTTATTCTCAACTGATAAGTTTAAGAAATATTCTCAACTGATAAGTTTAAGAAATATTCTCAACTGATAAGTTTAAGAAATATTCTCAACTGATAAGTTTAAGAAATATTCTCAACTGATAAGTTTAAGAAATATTCAAGCTGACATTTAAGATTGCATTTTCTGACTAAAACCATAACATGTAGGATGTTGCATGTCTATAACACATACTATCAGTTGAATATGGTTTTTTCAGCAACAGACAAGAGAAGAGCACAGTCAAGGGGAAAAAAATTATACAGACTTTGACATCAAAGATCAAGTAACAAATAACATCAAAGATCAAGTAACAAATAACACCAAAGATCAAGTAACAAATAATACCAAATATCAAGTAACAAATAATACCAAAGATCAAGTAACAAATAATACCAAAGATCAAGTAACAAATAATACCAAAGATCAAGTAACAAATAACACCAAAGATCAAGTAACAAATAATACCAAAGATCAAGTAACAAATAATACCAAAGATCAAGTAACAAATAATACCAAAGATCAAGTAACAAATAATACCAAAGATCAAGTAATAAATAATACCAAAGATCAAGTCAGTTAACAATATTCTGTCAAGTATGTCAGTTATATCTGTATCATTTGATTCCAGTACCTTCATTTTTCTCTTCTCTGGCTTATGTAATAATGCCTTTCAGCTTTCCGTTTTTGTAGCCTACTGTCAGTATAATCAAATACACTCTAAATACTTTATTCTTCTTTAACACATCTCTTGTGACAGACTGCTCTATTTTGTATAAGCTGTTCCATAAATCTGCCATCATTTCTTGTAATAACAATATCAGAATTTCACTCTCATAAAACCAATAAACATGGAACTATCTCCACTGTAAACTTGCTAGGTTTATTTTGAGCAGCATAAGAAAACTCTGATCACTGATTTATAGGAGTATCAAATGAAGGCACACATTCCTCTCAGCATTCACAGTTGTTTAAATCACGATTGAGTCATTATTTTAGCCATCATTCTCCATGGATCATTATCTTAGTCATCGCCCCCCCCCTCCTTTAATATAGGCCACCATTCACCATGAATCATTATCTTTGTCATTGCTCTCCATGAATAACTATCCTAGCCTTCATTCTCCATAAATCATTACCTCTATCATGACATCACAATTTTCTTGCATTTAGTAAAAGTTTGGTTTTGTCAGTCAACTCTGAAACAAAACCCAGATCTTGCCAGTGATTGGTATTTTCTATTGCCACTATGGCTACCTATATTCATAATCTTACAAATCCTTACAGCGAAGTATGGAGCAACATTTAGAGGAGCACATACCTCAACATGCCAAGTTTTGCCAAGAGCATGCACAACTCTTTCCTCTATCGGCCTTCGACAAGCTCCACATATGGGTATACCCATTTTGTCATGGCAACGCAAGCAGTACAGTTCCAGATCTTTCTCTCGGGCATCTTCTTTCAGCTCAATACTTAGACAGAATTTAAGGAAGAATACAAATCTCTCACAGTACTACTACTTTAAACCAATCTCTTATCATTAAGCTCTTATCATTCAGATTGTCACATTTAGTAATACTTGAAGAGCATGTGTATAATACACGCTTACACATACTTTCTGTATGAAAGTATGTGTTTAATTAAAATTTTCACTTAAGCAAAAAGACCCTCCCTCATGAATGCTCATTATTAAAAAATAAAAACAAAAAATCTATGAAATGATTTTCTTGTTTCATGGCTGACTCAACAATCTCAATTTTCAGACACAATGCACGAAATGTTCACACACATGTAATGAACATTTGAAAGAACAAATACAACTTGCTGAGTACTCACCCACAATTGTGACAATTAAAGTGGTATGGATGATATGGTTCACCTTTCCATTTCAAGTGACCACCATCAATAATAGAACTGGAAACATGAAAATTCACATTATGTGACCACCATTAATAACACAACTAGAAACCTCAAATATCACATTATGTAACCACTATCAATAGCAGAACTGGAAACATCAAATATTACAAAAGATTTTAATGTGAACAATATCAATAGAACTGGAAACATCAAATATCACGATAAAAAATGATTGTATGAACACATACAGCATTTCATGAATACCTTCAAAACAAGACAACGGAAAAAATATCTCCATTTTAGTTCCAGAGCACACAAATAAAACCATGAGCCGAATAGCACATAAATAAAACCATGAGCTCAACAGCACACAAATAAAACACAGAGCACAACAGCACACAAATAAAACCATGAGCTCAACAGCACACAAATAAAAATATGAGATCAACAGCATACAAAAAAAAACATGAACACAACAGCACACAAATAAACCCATAAGATCAACAGCATACAAATAAAACCATGATGTCAACAGAGTACAAGAAAAACCATGAGCTCAACAGCAAACAAATAAAAATATGAGATCAATAGCATACAAAGAAAAACAATGAACAAAACAGCATACAAATAAACCCATGAGATCAAAAGCATACAAATAAAACCTGAGCTCTACAGCATACAAATAAAACCATGAGATCAACAGCATACAAATAAAACCTGAGCTCTACAGCATACAAATAAAACCATGAGATCAAAAGCATACAAATAAAACCTGAGCTCTACAGCATACAAATAAAACCATGAGATCAAAAGCTTACAAATATAACCATGAGCTCAATAGCATATAAATAAAACCATGAGATCAACAGCATACAAGAAAAACCATGACCTCAAAAGCATACAAATAAAACCATGAGTCCAACAACACACAAATAAAACAATAAGCTCAACAGCATACAAATAAAACCATGAGTCCAACAGCACACAAATAAAACCATAAGCTCAACAGCATACAAATAAAACCATGAGTCCAACAGCACACAAATAAAACTATGAGCTAAACAGCATACAAAGAAAACCATGACATCAACAGCTTATAAATAAAATCATGAGATCAACATCACACAAATAAAACAATGAGATCAACACCACACAAATAAAATTATGAGATCAACAGCACACAAACAAAAGCATGAGATCAACATCATACAAATAAAACCATGAGCTCAACAACACATAAATAAAACCATGAGATCCACAGCATACAAATAAAACACTGAGTACAACAGCACACAAATCAAACTATGAGCTCAAAAGCATACAAATAAAACACCAAGTACAACAGCACACAAATCAAACTATGAGCTCAAAAGCATACAAATAAAACACTGAGTACAACAGCACACAAATCAAACTATGAGCTCAAAAGCATACAAATAAAACACCAAGTACAACAGCACACAAATCAAACTATGAGCTCAAAAGCATACAAATAAAAAAAATAAAACCATGAGCCCAACAGCACACAAATAAAATCATGAGAACAGCATACAAATGACAACACTGAGTACAACAGCACAAAAATAAAAACATGAGATCAACACCATACAAATAAAACCATGAGCTAAACAGCATAGAAAGAAAACTATGACTTCAAAAGTATACAAACAAAACAATGAGCTCAACAGTACATCATCATCATCATCGTGTGCTGTTCCGACTGGCGTTGGCTATTATGCTTCTCCTTCTCCAGAGTACCCGATCCTTCATGCAGACCATCAGTTCAGTTGGTGATCTCCTCTCACACCATCCCGTCAGACTGTCCAGTATCATTTCTCTTGGTCTTCCTCTTGATCTTCTTCCTTCTATTTTTCCTGCTGTTATAATATTTTCAATGCTTCCTCTTCTCATTGCATGTCCTATGAAAGTACACTGTCTCTCTCTTATCTTTTTGACAAGGTCTTTTGTCTCTCCAGCTCTTCTCATACATTCTTCATTAGTTATTTTTGCTGTCCAGGGGATTCGCAACATTCTTCTAATAAACCACATATCTGCTGCTTCCAATGATTTTTGTGTAGACTTGCCTATTGTCCATGATTCACTTCCATATAACAAGATAGGTTGAATATAGCATTTTAGGACTCGTTTTCTAACATTCATTGATAAAGATGTGTTAGCTAATATGTTTCTCATTCTCTGAAATGCAGTCTTTGCTTGGCCTATTCTGTCCCTAACTTCTGTTCTGCATTTCCCATCTGAAGTTATTCCTGCTCCAAGGTATTTGAATTTCTGCACCTGCTTTAGAATAGTTCCGTTTAATTTAATACTGCATGCTGGTGGATTCTGTTTCTTAGATATAACCATAGTCTCAGTCTTTTTTGATGTTCAAAGTAAGGCCTTTCTGTTCATTTTCTTTGGCGACTTTATCCAAGAGATTTTGCAAGTCTTCTTGGTTCTCAGCTATCAGTACTGTGTCGTCAGCATACCGAAGGTTGTTAATATTGTATCCTCCAATTTTTATGCCTGTCTTTGTGATGATTGTTCTTAGAATATTCTCGCTATACAGAGAAAGACGGTCTGGAGATAGTACACATCCTTGTTGCACCTCAACAGCACACAAATAAAAATATGAGATCAACAGCATAAAAAATAACCATGAACACAACACCATACATATAAACCCATGAGATCAACAGCATAAAAATAAAACCATGATATCAACAGCATAAAAATAAAACCATGATATCAACAGAATACAAGAAAAACAATGAGCTCAACAGCAAATAAATAAAAATATGAGCTCAACAGCATACAAATAAAACCATGATAACAGAATACAAGAAAAACAATGAGCTCAACAGCAAACAAATAAAATCATGAGATCAACAGCATACAAATAAAATCATGAGATCAAAAGCATACAAATAAAACCATAAGTTCAACAGAATTTAAAAAAAAACATGAGATCAACAGCATGCAAATAAAACCATGAGATCAACAGCATACAAAATAAAACCATGAACTCAACAACATACAAGAAAAACCATGACCTCAAAAACATACAAATAAAACCATCAGTTCAACAGCACACAAATAAAACCATGAGATCAACAGTATACACATAAAACAATGAGGTCAACACCACACAAATAAAACCATGAGATCAACAGCACACACAAAAATCATGAGATCAAAAGCATACACATGAAACAATGAGATAAAAACCATTAAAAAAAACCATGAGCTCAAAAGCATATAAATAAAACTATGAGATCAACAGCACACACAAAAATCATGAGATAAAAAGCATATAAATAAAACCATGAGATTAAAACTATACATATAAAATCATGAGATCAACAGCATACAAATAAAACAATGAGATCAACAGCACACACAAATAAAACCATAAGCTCAACAGCACATAAATAAAACCATAAGCTCAACAGCACACAAATAAAGCCATGAGATCAAATGCATACAAATAAAACCATGAGAAACAAATAAAACCATGAGCCCAACAGCACAAAAAAAAAACCAAGAGCTCAACAGCACACAAAACCATCAGCTTAACAGCACACAAATAAAACCATGAGATCAACAGAACACAAAGAAGACCATGAGCTCAACAGCACACAAATAAAACTCTGACCTCAACAGCACACAAATAAAACCATGAGATCAACAGAATACAAAGAAGACCATGAGCTCAACAGCACACAAATAAAACTCTGACCTCAACAGTACACAGATAAAACCATAAGCTTAACAGCACACAAATAAAACTCTGACCTCAACAGTACACAGATAAAGCCATAAGCTTAACAGCACACAAATAAAATCATGAGCTCAACAGCACACAAATAAAACCATAAGCTCAACAGCACACATACAAAACCATGAGGTGACCAGTATACAAATAAAACCATGAGCTCAACAGCACAAAAATGAAACCATAAGCTCAACAGCACAGAAATAAAAACTTGAAGTGAACAACACACAAATAAAACCATGAGTCCAACAGCACATAAATAAAACCATAAGCTCAACAGCACACAAATAAAACTATAAGCTGAAAAGCACACAAATAAAACCATAAGCTCAACAGCACATAAATAAAACCATAAGCTCAAAAGCACACAAATAAAACCATAAGCTCAACTGCACACAAATAAAACCATAAGCTCAACAGCACACAAATAAAACTATAAGCTCAAAAGCACACAAATAAAACCATAAGCTCAACAGCACATAAATAAAACCATAAGCTCAACAGCACATAAATAAAACCATGAGTATAACAGCATAAACCATAAGTTCAACAGCACACATATAAAACCTTGAGTGAACAGCACACAAATAAAACCATAAGCTCAACAGCAAACACATAAAACCATGAGTCCAACAGCTCACCAATAAAACCTTGAGGTGAACAGCACACAAATAAAGCCATGAGTCCAACAGCACACAAATAAAACCACGAGTCCAACACCACACAAATAAAACCATAAGCTCGCAACCAAGAGGCCTACAGGAGTGCTGTTAGGGAGGCAAAGTTCCGCAATAGACATGCAAATGAATGAATGAATGAATGATTGCGTATAATCTATAACCTTAAAGTTTTTGTGCAAGAATTTCATGATCAATCATATCGAAGGCTTTCTTGAAATCAACAAAAACAGCACCACACAATTTGTCATCATTTATATTAGACAGCCAACTTTCTGTCATTTTAGCTAATGCTGTGTGGCAGGAGTGATTTGGTCTAAAACCTGACTGACTGCCATTAGTAGATTGTTTTCTTGCATGTGGAGCAGTGTTAACTTTTGTATATGCTTTTCAAGAGGTTTAGATAATGATGACAGAATGGATATGGGCCTATAGTTTGAGAGGTCACTAGTTTGTCCAGAGGAAACACTTTGGCAAGTTTAAAAGCTTCAGGGAATATTTGTCAATGCACAAATTGTATATGTATGTTAGTGTGTCTGTGATAACTGGTGCAGCATAGCGTAGTATCTTGTTACTAATGTCATCACATTCTGCTGAGTTAGTGTTCTTTAAAGACCAGATGTAGTTATAAACCTCACTGACTGTGAGAAAGGAATATTTAGTTGTTTTAGCTTTACATATTTACTGTCACTGTAAGTTTTGAACATGCTCAGGTCGCAAGTAGGGGTTGTTAATGAAGATTTCAGAATAGTAATTTCTTCCCTAAATGTTCACTGAAGTTAGTGCAAGTATGTTCACCATTAAGTCTTTGTGGGTCAGTTTGCTTCCTCTTATTTACAAGAGTATTAATCGCTTTCCAAATTGATTTACTATCAGTTTTGTCTTTCACTAAATTTCTGAAGTAATTTTTCTTTTCCTACCTAATTAAATACTGCACCTTATTCCTAAGTGAACGATAGTTACTGAAATTTCTGTTTTTATGAGCTTCATCCAGTTTCCTCATGAGTTGCAAGATGTCAGGAGTTAACCACAGAGATTTTGTTATATGTTTTACTCTCATTTCTTTGATGGACATGCTTGGCAAAAATATTTCGAAATATCTCGATCTGGTATTTGATAGCCTCATCTGGATTGGTTAACTGGTAAATGTACGTAACTGGTGCAGCATAGCGTAGTATCTTGTTACTAATGTCATCACATTCTGCTGAGTTAGTGTTCTTTAAAGACCAGATGTAGTTATAAACCTCACTGACTGTGAGAAAGGAATATTTAGTTGTTTTAGCTTTACATATTTACTGTCACTGTAAGTTTTGAACATGCTCAGGTCGCAAGTAGGGGTTGTTAATGAAGATTTCAGAATAGTAATTTCTTCCCTAAATGTTCACTGAAGTTAGTGCAAGTATGTTCACCATTAAGTCTTTGTGGGTCAGTTTGCTTCCTCTTATTTACAAGAGTATTAATCGCTTTCCAAATTGATTTACTATCAGTTTTGTCTTTCACTAAATTTCTGAAGTAATTTTTCTTTTCCTACCTAATTAAATACTGCACCTTATTCCTAAGTGAACGATAGTTACTGAAATTTCTGTTTTTATGAGCTTCATCCAGTTTCCTCATGAGTTGCAAGATGTCAGGAGTTAACCACAGAGATTTTGTTATATGTTTTACTCTCATTTCTTTGATGGACATGCTTGGCAAAAATATTTCGAAATATCTCGATCTGGTATTTGATAGCCTCATCTGGATTGGTTAACTGGTAAATGTACGTAAGAGGTGAAGCTTTTAGATCAGTTAAAAATAATTCAGAGTTTTTTGAAGTTCCTATATTTGATGCTGGTATGTTGTGTTTAGGCATTTTATACCCCTGATATGACCACATACAGCAGATCAGGTAGTGATCACTCAGCGACACATGAGGGACAGTACATTCAGTAATGTTTCCTGGATCAGCTACATAAATATGATCTATTAATGTTGATGATGATTCAGTTACCTTAGTAGGTTTGTTAACAATTTGGGAGAAGTTGTAGGATGTTAAAATGTTCTTCCATGTAGGATTGGGTTGACTGAGATCTATATTGAAGTCACCTAGAATGATTATGTAGTTGAATTTATAGGTTAGAGCATCATCCATCATGGCTGTAATGTGATCATACCACTCGACTGAAGCATTTGGATTTCAGTATATAAAACTAATTAGAATTGAACTAAGATTTGATATTTTAATTTCTAACATGATACATTCAACCTCTAATGTTTCCAGGTCTTATCTTCTACAAAATTTAATTGTGTTAGAAATGTAAACAATTAAACCTGTCTCTAGCTCCCTAGCTGGGTCATGCCTGATCAACTTAAAATCATCTATTCGTATATCACTGTCAGTGATGTTTTTATGTAATCTGCTTTCAGAGAATCCACAATATGAAAATGTCAAAGTATATGTGTAACCTAAGGGAGTTTTCCTAACAAGTGATAAACATTTAAGTGCCCAACATGTAGGCCGTCGTGTCACAGCCACTCCTCCGCTTTCTGGGTTATTATATACCAATGTAACAAATATTATATTTCAATAAAAAATAAAATAACTGGTCAGACAGACTTATTCAGGCAACAGTCAGATTTCAATCATATAATTAGACATTTAAGCAAGTAGAGATAAATAAATATATAATATTCTGACAAACAAATAAGGGAAAAAAGTACAAAAATCAACAATGCAATGAATGTTATGTAAGTGTAAATTGTAAAAGACTGGATGACAATATTAGCTGTAATATAACAGAGAAAGAGAGAGGGAGAGAGAGAGAGAGGGGGGAGAGAGAAAGAGAGAGGGGGAGAGAGAAAGAGAGAGGGGGGACAGAGAAAGAGAGAGGGGGAAAGAGAAAGTGAGAGGGGGGAGAGAAAGAGAAGAGAGAAAGTTTTTTTACTCAGAGAAGTTCCAGGACACTACACACTGTGTAAGGAAAAGATTGTTGGAATGTCATATGAAGAAAATATATGAGCATGTGGAAATTACTAGACATTTCAAGACAATGAAGAAATGAAAATGATGAGAGACAATTTGAGAGGATAACTGACTAAAGCAGAAATTTCTCGATGCAAGACACCAAATGCTGTATAAACTGAAAATGTAAGATTTCTCCTGTGTGATGAAGGTGACTTAAATACAAACTAACATTTACAAGGTTTCCAAAAACAGAAAAGAAGGACTGTTTTAAAAAAATAATTCTGTGACTGTGTGGATAAAATTGAACACAAAATCAACTTAAATAAGTCTGCAATCTCTTCCTTCAGCCAAAATAAGTTATTCAACAAGGACTAGATGAGGTAAAACAAATTCATCTAATCACAAAGAAAGACTTTACTGACTTCAGCCAAAATAAGTTATTCAACAAGGACTAGATGAGATGAAACAAATTCATCTAATCACAAAGAAAGACTTTACTGACTTCAGCCAAGAATCTCTAGAACACACAAAGATGAAAGCAGACATGGCAACTATGAAATGAGTGAATGAGGACTATACCAGCTTATGCTCTCAACAATCCCATAAGTCAGAGACACAGAGACAGCCAAAATAACTTACATTAAACTGGCTTTAACAGCTGGGGCTGAAGACACCCGATAAGGTAATCAGCGACCCATAGCTGATATGCCTGCGTAAGGGTTAGCAACCCACAGCTGACCAAGACCCTGTCCCACCACTCCGTGGTACCCCCAGTAACAGGCATAGCCTGGATAACGGGGTAGGGATTGCCACAGTCCCCATGGTGGTGTAGTCTGCTAAAGAAGCACTGCACAAACCCTGCTTTTTAGCTGTACTCCGAGACTGAAAAAAGTAGCCACCATAACCCGCTCCCATGATGATACAATGCTGTGCCTCAACATCTCTATAGCATTGGCTGCAAAGAATGACAGCTCGCAGTTACAGGGAGTTCATACAAGTACAAGGCTTTAAAATATCATCAAAAAAAGCTCCATGCAGTTGAAAATGGTAAACCTTTACAGCTGAAAATATTCTGCTCAACAGGCGGACCTTTATTCTAAGAAAAACAAGCTAAACCACAGCACATATCAGTGCTCAGAAATCCCATAATGGGTGAGTTGGATGATTTAACTCAGCAAACAGAACTTTGATCTCATCAACGACAGCGCAAATGGATAAAGACAACATGAATGAGATTAAAATCTTCCATTATAATACAAATTGATCTGGATACAGAGTGAAAAAAAAAAAAGAGACTAGGATAAAATAGACATACTTTGATAATGCTTACAAATCAGGATAAAAGAGAGATAAAATACAGAAACTGGGATAAAATGAAAATCAAGATAAAAACTGAAACTAGGATAATACGGACACTAAAATAAAATATAGAAACAGAGATAAAACAGAAATTGAAATAAAATTTTAAAAATGAGATATAACAGAATGTGATAAAAAAACAAAGTCGGATAAAACACAGATTGAAATAGAAATGAAGATAAAATGGAGATTGAGACAAAAGACAGAAGATAGGATAAAATACAGAGACTGAGAAAAAAAAGCATTTTTGGACTGAGTTAAGACAGACTGAAAAAAAAAAAAAAGAGAGATTGGGACAAATCACTGAGACAGACAAATCACCACACTTTTGCTCTAAAAATTCTAAATCAAGTGGCTGTTGTGGTGTAGATGTGTTATGTCCTCCCTCTTTAGACACATGTGTGCAAAGACACATCAGTCATTTTGGAAATAAGATATCAGTACATTGATCCAAGATGGTCACTCCCTTGGAAGCATACATGAGAGAGGAACAGCATGCAGTTATTCACTTCTTGTGTAGTAAGAATGAGAAATATGTAGAATGAAAAGATAGCAAAAGGACTAGTCACTTTGGTAGGTATACGAATGGTGTACAAAGTTTAAAACTGGAGTGTTAAATCTGGCAGATGTGGCTCACTCCAGCTGGTCTCATAACGTAAATATGCATGACACTAGCACTAAAGTGGAGTGAGTAATATGGGAAAACCAATAGGTAACAATGAGTTGGGTGGAGAAATGACGATTATCCATGACTCTGTGCATCACATCGTTCACAACTTGCTGCAGTGCTTAAAAGTTTCCTGATCTGAAAGAACATCTTGAAAATGTGAAACTCTTTCATGAGGTTATGAAGATGAGTGAGATGACTTTCTATGAAGTACAGGCACTAGATATGAATGCTGGGTACATTATATCCAGCCAATGACAAAGCAAACCAGTAAGTAATGGTGACAACCTTCCTCACCAAAACCAAAGAAATTCATACAACTCAGCTGCAAAACTGACACACACTCTTCCAGGACTGTAGCAGCCCAACCCTGGAACATGAAATGCCCAGAAGAACCGCTATCAACAGTGAAGCATACTATGATCTGCCTAAAAACCACTTGAAACCTATAATCAGGTCAAAATGTTATAGTTTGCTCAATTCTGATGTGTTGTAACAACCTGATAATGCACAGCCTCACACAGCTCATGCAACAGCTCAACAAATTATGGATCTGCGTTTTGAGTGTCTTCCGCATCCTTCTTACTCACTCAACCATGTGGCTGTCATGTGTTTGGACTCTTCAAGGAGGTTGTACACAGGAAGAAGTGCAATATAGATGATGAAATAAATGAGACAATGCATAAGTGGCCACAAAATCAGATTTTTTTTTTTTTTCCCACTAAGGAATCAAGGCATTAGTAAAGTGGCAACAGCCATCCATTTAACGCAGTAGGGATATGCTGAAAAGTGATGTTTTCAATTATTTGGAAAAATTTTATGTCAATTTAAATGTATCTTCTGACTTAGCCTCTGAATATTCTTGGATAAAATGCAAACACTTCAGTAAAACAGACAAGCTGAGTTAAAACAGACAAGCTGAGTTAAAACAGACAAGCTGAGTTAAAACAGACAAGCTGAGTTAAAACAGACTGGGATAAACACACAAACTGGGATAAAACAGACAAGCTGAGTTAAAACAGACTGGGATAAACACACAAACTGGGATAAAACAGACAAGCTGAGTTAAAACAGACTGGGATAAACACACAAACTGGAATAAAACAGACAAGCTGAGTTAAAACAGACTGGGAAAAACACACAAACTGGGATAAAACAGACAAGCTGAGTTAAAACAGACAAGCTGAGTTAAAACAGACTGGGATAAACACACAAACTGGGATAAAACAGACAAGCTGAGTTAAAACAGACTGGGATAAACATACAAACTGGAATAAAACAGACAAGCTGAGTTAAAACAGACTGGGATAAAACAGACAAGCTGAGTTAAAACAGACTGGGATAAACACACAAACTGGGATAAAACAGACAAGCTGAGTTAAAACAGACTGGGATAAACACACAAACTGGGATAAAACAGACAAGCTGAGTTAAAACAGACTGGGATAAAAACACAAACTGGAATAAAACAGACAAGCTGAGTTAAAACAGACTGGGAAAAACACACAAACTGGGATAAAACAGACAAGCTGAGTTAAAACAGACAAGCTGAGTTAAAACAGACTGGGATAAACACACAAACTGGGATAAACAGACAAGCTGAGTTAAAACAGACTGGGATAAACATACAAACTGGAATAAAACAGACAAGCTGAGTTAAAACAGACTGGGATAAACACACAAACTGGGATAAAACAGAGACTGGGCAAAACTTTAAAAAAAACATAATTGAGATAAAACATAAAAAATATAACAAAAAATGAAATTTAAAAAAAAGACTGAGATAAAATATAAAATGGGATAAGCTTAAAAACTGAGGCAAAAACAGCCTGAGATTAACTCTTTCCGTGCCTCGGATCATTGTACCGAGCATTCCGGTTTTCCCAATTTGTACATAGGGTTGATATAGCGATCTTGGTTTGTTTCAATAAAAGAACCAGTATAACATTTAGACTGTACATATTTTGTCCGCATTTCCGGTGACACTTTTCAAAATGGTGAAAGAGTCCTTAGTTACGAGCGATGCCGAGTGAGAAAAAGGAAGAGAAACATGGAAAATATTCAATTTTTGATGATGTAGATAGGGGTATGGACATGCCCTGTGACCACCCCACTGCTCTTGAATGTATCCCAAGTAGATCTAGACATATTAGATGACTGGATGTTATTTCAGACATTAATTTAGTGAGAATGCAACATAGAATCACAATACGAGATCAACAAGTAGATCTAGACATTTCAGATGGTAAGTAGTGTAGATCTAGACCTAGCCAATGGTGAGATGGGTAGAATCATTGTCTAAAAACATCACATTACTTCTTTTTTTCTAAAAAATTCTGCATTTATGACATTTTCATACATTTAGTTATATTTTGAAATATAATAAGTACACAGAAGTACATGGAAATACTGTTTTCCATTCCATTTTACAACTATACCCCCTAAACATATCAAGACCCGCGGTTTTATTTTGGCATCCAACTGAACGTCCGCGTTTCTTCCTGCAGCACGGAAAGAGTTAAGCAAAAAATGGGATAAGACATAAAAACTGAGATAATAAAAACAGACATAAAAATTGAGATAAAAACAAGACTTAGACAAAACAGTAAATGTGATAAAACAAAAAGTAAGATTAAAAAAAAAACACACTTACTGGCACTTGAAGCAGACATATTTTCCAAGACCCTTGGCTTTTTCCATTGCATTGCAGTCCTTGCACAAGGCCCTTTGGAATAAATATTTGCTGATTTAATTTCACAATTTCCTTATTCACATCCTGAAATGTTAATATTACTGTGTCTATAAACTTACTGTACAGATGAATAATGAAAGTAAGCAGCACAACCATGAATAAATGACAACTGGTATAAACTTAATAAATATATGAATGATGATTCTAAGTAGCATAAACTTACAGTAAGGATGAAAAAGTTTCTTCTTGTCAAGTAGTAGGAACTTAGTGTATGGATTAACAAAACATTCATTGCTCAGGTTAAGGTTATGGTTTTTGGGAGAAATATGCTTTCTCCAGAGTCTCCATCTGATGCTGGATCTTTCCTTTGAAAATTTTTGCTTCTTTTAATGTCACATTTGTTATTGTTTGTCCTGAGTTTAGCAAGTTTGCCAGCTGCTTTATTTCCTCTACCACCGCAGTATGCAGGAATCCATTGTAACGTTACTTTTTTAGTGAGAGACAGCTGGTTCAATTTTTCACTCAATTTCTTGGTCAGGTGATCTCTTGGTTCATCTTGGATGGTTTGGAGAACTATCTTCAGTCACATAGGAAGACCATGCTTGTGTTCTTGAGTCTCTGTTTCTGCAGTGTTTTTGTAACTTCTAGTATTGCTTGCAGTTGTGCTCTACAGTTTGCTTATGTTCTTCAGTAGCAAATGACTTCTCTATTCTCCTAGCATTTTGCATTAGTATTAAGAATCTTGCTCCTTCTCTTCCATTTGCCCCTTCTGATGATCTATCAGTAGAGACAAGTGTCCACTATGGTCTGAAGTAGTGCTTATTTAGATGATCGAATTAAACAAATAGGAAACAACAAATCTTTCTCACAGAAAAGTAACAGAATATGATTATAACTTGAAAATTTCATGAACAAAAAAGTGCTCTGTTTATGAAATGTTTGAGTTATAATCAAACAACACTGTGTTCTGTTACTTTATTTAGACGATCATTTTTTTTTTGTTCTTTTTGTTTTTAGTGCAAGGGAGCCTAGTCTTCTTCTTCTTCATACGCATTTTCTGTCTGCATCTGCTGTCTTGTCTCTCAGATAAATTTCACCGTCAAATTTGTGTAATTCATGTATGAAACTGTAGAGCATATCTTCTTTGATGGTTTCACTAGGCCAGTAATTTCTTCTCAGTGTCTCGTAGTTGGTGCAGTTTGGAGGATATGTTCCACAGTTTGAGGCAACTGGGCACATGTACAAAGTGTACTAGTACCAAATTTAAATTTTGTATATATATGACTTCGAAGTCAGCTGCGTCCTGTTCAGAGATAGAAAATTGTGACTTCTTTTCTGTTTAGCATGTGATAGTCATCATGTGGTGGTGCTTGTGGCTTCCTGTAGGTTTTCATCATGCTTTTCTTTTGATTATAGGTGATTGGTATGTCTGGTTGCTCCATTTCGGTGCCCTCTTTGGCCAGTCAGTCAGCTTTCTCATTGCCTGGTATCCCACAGTGGGATGGAATCCACTGCAAGGTGACTCTGTGTTGTAAGCCAATTTTTGACAAGGTATCCTTAAGGTTTAGTAGTTTGTTATACTAAAGAACTTCCAGTACCAACCTTGCATCCGTGAGAATTACTATAGGATATGTGTCAAATGTGCTAAAAGCTATCAATAGTGACAACATGTGACAACTATAGAGAATGTTTAACAAGATTTGGAAAGAAGAGAAGGTCCCTTCTAATTGGAAAAAAGGAATCATTGTTAAAATACCAAAAAAAGGCAATCTTAGTGACTGTAACAACTGGAGAGGAGTAACCTTAACTCTTCTCGAGCTGACGGTCACGATCCTGACATGTCCGGTTTCCCGTTGCGGCCGTATGGTCAGGATCCTGATATTTTTAATTCTTGAAATCACTCTAATCCACCTTTTACTTTGAATGTTAACTGCGCATGTCAGAAATAACCTTCTTCCTGTTTATCCAGCGTGGGCGCTAAGAGGACATATTGGGAAACTTTCTGTTCAATTTTTTTTCAAATTTTCAAAGTATATCGAACTTTTTACACGCCTTTCGACATGGCAGATTTTACTGAATGTACCTCCCATAGCTCTAGACCTGTTAGACAAAGTACAATAGCTTGTAGAGAAATGTTTGCGACAATATTTGGTAGGAAACGTGTCAGTACTGCATGGAGATTAGCATGGACATTACTCTGCACCATAACCAGATCCTTTTCAGGACCACCCCAATCTTCAAGAAGATTTTTCTCAAACTGAATATAACCATTGTTCTTCTTCTTTTATCTTTTCTTGCTAGTTTCAGTGTTCTGCTTCTGATTTTTTTTTTTTTCAATTTGTGTAAAAAGTGATATTTCTTGGATGGAATTCATTTTATTTTCAATTTGCGTGTAACAAGTGGATATTTACAGCTCTTGGTAAGTAGACAACCATTAGTTTAGTGTTTTAGAGATTTTTTTGGGGGGAAGGAGGGCTAAATATTTTGTCTTATTTTCTCAACAGTTATTTTTTCCTAAAAAAACTAGACATTTCTGGAACTTTTATTCATTTACCTTTTTGTAAATGTATATTTAGTATTTTTTAAACATGGAAATACTATTTTAAATTCACTTTTTCAACTATACCCGTCAATCTTCTAAACACCCGCGCATTTTGCTCCGCACCCTACGGTACGTCCGCGTTTTCCTCGCCCGCTCGGGAAGAGTTAATATCAGTTGTGTCAAAAGTATTTTGCACGGTCATTTTGAATAGACTTAAAGATATAGTGGATACTGCAATGAGAGAAGAACAAGCAGGATTTCGAAAAGGGATAAGCTGTCTTGACCAGATCTTTACTCCCAGAATAATACCTGAAGAACATATTGAAAAGCAGAAACCATTAATAATGAACTTCATAGATTTTAAAAAGGCATTTGAGAGCATACACAGAGATTCATTATGGAGAATTTTAAGTCTATATGGAACACCATCTAAAACTGTCAACATCATTAAGGATTTATACTATGGATATGTTTGTGCAGTCAAGATAGAAGAAAGGATGAGTGAATGGTTCCAGATTGAAACAGGTGTGAAACAAGAATGTATATTGTCTCCTTTACTTTTTGGGATTACAACAGACTTCATAATGAAAAAATGCTGCACAGGTAACACAGGTATTGATTGGGTACATGGGACCCAACTAGAAGTCTTGATTTTACTGATGACATAACTCTTATCAGTAATAATGTGAATTCCATGCAAGAAAAAACAGATAGCCTGTCTTCAATGGCTAGCAAAATAGGACTTGAAATTAACAAGGACAAAACAACAATAATGAAAATTCCCATTAATCAAAATGGAAAAATACACATAGAAGGGACAGATATTGAAGAATTCAATCAATTTGCATATCTTGGCAGCTACATAGACCAGGATGGTGACACTAGAAAGGAAGTTAGAATCAGAATTGCAAAAGCAGCATCAATCTTCAAGAATCTTGAGAACATAAGGAATTCAAAAGTTATAAGCACAAAAATCAAGTTAAGACTATTCAATTCAAATGTAATATCCACCCTCATTTATGCATGCGAAAGCTAGAAAACGACTAAAGAAATAGAAAAGAAATTAGAGTCTTTTGAAAACAAATCCTAAGGAAAATACTTGGCATCAAGTGGAACGAATTCAAGAACAATGCAGAGACAAGACAGATGACTGAACAACAACCAGTCTCATGGGTGATCAGGAAAAGGAGATGGACATATGTTGGTCACTTGATGAGAAGAAATGATCAGAGAATCCCAAAACAAGCTATCAAGTGGAACACAACAGGCCAAAGATAAAGAGGCAGACCGCATGAAACTCTGAAGAGGACATTGTTAAGAGAGGCCAAATTAACAGGCATAAAATCCTTTGTTGAGGTTGAAAGACTCGCCGAAGACAGGAAAAATTGGCGAATTACTTTGCGAGCCCTATGTGACATTTAACGGCATGGGAAGGATATAAGATATGTCAATCGATGAAGTTGGAAAACTCGCTGAAAACAGGAAAACTTGGCAAACAACTATGCGAGCCCTATGTGACATTTAATGGCATGGGACTGATGTAAGATGTATCAATTCTGGAGTCTGATAGTTGAAAAACCAAACTGCAGCAATAATTGCCCTAAGTTCTCCATCATAGTTGTTGCAGTATTTTCCAGTGGGTATGGAAATCTTGTCAGTGGTGTTGTTTGGATATTCAATATGTGCTCTTGCCCCTCCATTCTTTATGGCATTGTGTGCAGATCCATCTGTATACACACTTGTCCAGGTGTCACATGGATATTTGTCATCTAGAACACTAAGTGTGGTTGCTGATCTTACAGGACTGCTTTGCATCTCACCATTCTGCACACCTTTCATTTCAGTTTGAATAGTTATTTGTGCACAATCTGCTTCTTTCTATGGTGTATGCTCTGGTATAGATGATAATGGAGCAACTACAGCTGGAAGGTTAGGTGATCAGATTACACAGACACTTGGCCTGATGAATGTAGCTGCTTCTTTTCAGCCATCTTAGTGCCAAATTATTGAATCTCTCCTTCAGGGGATAGCTTACAGAGCTGAGGAATTTCTCTCCCAAGGTCACGACCTTTGTGTCTCTACATTCTTTTAGCACTTGAACACCAACTATTTTCTGCATTTCTACTACTGGTGTAGACCTCATGGCACCTGTGATAATTCATAGTGACTGATTTTGCACCTTGTCTAGATTATGCAGTGTAGTGTTTGATGCTGTGCACCAAGCTGTTGTGCCATATTCTAAATGTGGTAGAATACTGTGCTGATACACATTCTCTTTCATTAGCTCCCCATGTGGTTCCACTCAATTTTCTTAATATGGCTAGCTTTCTTCTGGCTTTTGTTTCTGCACTGCTGATGTGTAGCTTCCAGGTCAATTTTGAGTCATAAGCCACTCCTAAGTAAGTGGGTTGGTTGTCTATACTTAAGGATATTTTATTTACAAAGATTTTACCTGCTTTCTGTTTAGATGAGAGAGTGAACAGATTGCTGCTTGATTTCTCTGTGCTGATACTTATACACTACTTATTTATCCATAATGTCAAGATGTCTGCTGCTCTTTGGAGTCTCTGTGTAGCAACTGTCTGTACACCACATGACCAGATCATCTATACAGTGCTACTTTGATTCCATAGGGAAGCTCCCTGACCAGGTCATTAATGAATACCAGGAATAGTGTAGGTGAAAGGACTCCTCCTTGTGGTATGCCATATCACAGCAGTACTTTCTGGGTTTTGTGTCCATCCATTACTACTCTTGCTCTTCTATTGTGTAAATAAGGACTTTATCCAGTTGTACAGTCTTCTACTCACATTGCAGTTTCTTAGTTTCCACAGTAGGCCTTTTTTCCATACTTTATCAAAGGCTTTCCTCAGGTTTATCTATGCTACTAGTACAAGGTTTGTCTTGGAATGCGTCCTCAATCTCTTGAGAGAGCTAGGTCATTTGATCTTCTGATCAAGATACAAATTTTCATTAGCAACAGTGCGCGGTACCCCGATTTTTGCAATGCACCTTCTAGCTGGGTAGCTCTGACTTCAGAACCTTTCCTTGCTAGGGCAGACTGTGGTCTTGCTCGGACTGCCATTAAGATAGTGGTGTAGGCTGGTCTGGCCAAAACTTTGTTTTTCAGCCTCTAGCTGTACTTAACCCCTTTCTCCGCCTCAGACCCAGCGTGTAACACTGACTGGCCAGATGGCTTTGAGACAGTTCCAAAGAGACACTCTGACTTTGGGATGAGGAATCCGATGAGTGCTTCAGTGATATCCATTCCCTGCCACTTATACTCTGCAGGCTCTGTCTTGTTTACCTCATTCTGATAGCCATTGTTGTAGAGAACCATAGGACTGTCACATCCTAGATTCATTGGTTTCATATCAGATTTTCCTCATCACCAATCTCCATCCATCCACCATCCTGACATTACATTTTACAAAAATAACAATTACAATTAATGTTGACTGCTACAGGTTTCTGGGCTACAGATGTAGGTCAGAGTTTTTAAGTAATCACATCTATTTTCCATCTCACAAAGTTAAGTGTTTTTTGTTCCCATGGGAGGAGAGCCTGGTGTTTTTGCTCTCAATGCCTGGGATCACAGTTTTCAGAATACATAAGTAGAGTGTTACAATGTGTGCAGGCTTTGAGCTGTTCCTGTTCCTTCAGAGTTTTTAGAGAGCTCTATATTAAACAGCATATTCATCTCATCATTTAACTGGACACTCACTCCATCATCTTGCTTGTGGACCACAAGGCTAAGAAATCTTTCTTGAACTCAAACTTTTGTGTCACATTTCAGTAAAAATTATAGTTTCTTGGTATTAACCATTTTCTTCCATAAAACTGACACTACTCCTGGTTCAGGAAAGTAGATCAAAACAGTAACTCACAGATGAACTCAGGGAGTCTCTGGGTGTACACATCTGTCAGGAGACAGCTCACTCTGGGTGTACACATCTGTCAGGAGACAGCTCACTCTGGGTGTACACATCTGTCAGGAGACAGCTCACTTGGTAATTAGTGTGGTTCTTTCGTTCTCTGTGTCTGAGTCTCTCGAAACAACATCTTTCAAAAGTTAATGATAGAACAGATATTCTTCATCTTCTGGAAATGATGATGAAACAAATATCCCTCCCTCTTCCAAGGCACACAAAAAAACCTAGACAAATTATTCAATGTGGTCTGAGCTTCCTGGAGCTTTTAGCTTACAGTCACAGAAGACAAACATCTACTGACTTTCACATCTTGTGAAAGTACAGTTCACCACAAACCCACCTCATATAACCACCAGAAACATATAATTAAATGTCCATGGCTACTGACAGTATAATAAACTCAAATGTTTATTTCTGCTGACAATTTATAAACTCAAATGTCCATGACTATTGACAGTATAATAAACTCAAATGTTTATTACTACTGACAATTTATAAACTCAAATGTCCTTGCCTACTGATAATATATTTGAAAGTTTATGGCTTCCATTTAACATCTTATGCTCACCTTCCTTGACTCTTAACAAAGCCTTCATCAGCCAAAATTCTGGCACAACTCATACAGCGGAAGCATTCAGGATGCCAAGATGCATTCATAGCCTTGATGACACGTCCACTGATAAACTCCCCTAAAGCAAAGATCAAGATTTTATCACAAACTCTTATCATTGTCCACTTATTATGAAACAACATTATGAATGTTTGCATGGACTCTCCCTGAAGTACAAGAATACTGCAGTTTTTCCTCATTTTCCTACAACAATCCCTGACAATGACATGATTACAAACCAAACAATGTATGCCTTCTTTAATATTCTTGACTCTGTTTCTCTGATTAATCACTGCATTATTACAAATAATCTGCTTCACACCAGACCACCTCACAGTCATGGTTAGATTTTACTACTTCACTGATGAAGCTAGAGTCTCAATAACGTTTTACTTCACAGCCACAAGAGGACTAGCGGACAGCAGACAATTCTGTTACTATACAAAGAGGCACAGAGAAAACACAGGTTAAAGGACTGTAATTCACCACTCACATCCCTAGATTCCTCACTTTTATATAAAATAAATATAGAGAGAGAGAGAGAGAGACGCATACTCACACACATACATATTAGTGGGAGGGAATGTAGGTCATACTGGGAGATAAGATAAGACTTGTAACAAAGAATGTAGCTCTCTCTTACTAAGTCTGACCTTAACAAAAAATATAGCTCTTTCTTACTTAGTTTGACCCTAACAAAAAACGTAGCTCTCTCTGACTAAGTCTGACTCTAACAAAGAACATAGCTCTTTCTTTCTAAGTCTGACCCTAACAAAGAAATTAGCTTTCTCTTTCTAAGTCTGACCCTAACAAAAAATGTAGCTCTCTCTTACTAAGTCTGACCCTAACAAAAAATGTAGCTCTCTCTTACTAAGTCTGACCCTAACAAAAAATGTAGCTCTCTCTTAACTAAGTCTGACCCTATAATCAGATACTGACAGAATCTGTCACAAGAGAAGACAATGTCTGGCAGAAACTTAAATTTTCATACTTACTTTTTTTTTCTGACTCTACTAAAACAAAAAAGATAATTTTATACTGTTTGGTGAAAAAAAAAAAACATTTGAAACTGTTGGATGACATGACACATTTCATACCTAACTCACCCCGTGCCGTCGTCACTATAGTGCTAACTTCCGGTTTCTGAGTTGCATGCCATAGTCGTTATAGTGACAATTCATTTGTTTCAATAAAACAACCGGTGTAATATTTAGATTATACATATTTCGTTTGCGTTTCCAGTGACACTTTTCAAAATGGTGAAAGAGTCCTTAGTTACGAGTGATGCCGAGCGAGAAAAAGGAAGAGAAACATGGAAAATTTCAATTTTTGATGATGTAGATAGGGGCATGGACATGGCCTGTGACCACTCCACTGCTCTTGAATGTATCCCAAGTAGATCTAGACATAGTTAGACGACTGGAGAAGTAGTTAGGAGGTTATTTCGGACATTAATTTAGCGAGAATGCAACACAGAATCAGAATATGAAATCGACAAGTAGATCTAGACATCTCAGATGGTAAGTAGTGTAGATCTAGACCTAGCCAATAGTGAGATGGGCACAGTCATGTCTAAAAACATCACATTACTTCTTTTTTCCTAAAAAATTCTGCATTTATGAAATTTTCATACATTTAGTTATACTTTGAAATATAATAAGTACACAGAAGTACATGGAAATACTGTTTTCCATTCCATTTTACAACTATACCCCCTAACATATCAAGACCCATGCTTTTATTCCGGCACCAACTGAATGTCTGCGTTTCGTCCTGTGGGCACAGGAAGAGTTAAAGACAAAACACATTTGGAATTGTTGGATGACACAACATTCCACGCTTAATGACAAAAGACATCTGGAACTGATGGATGATATGGTTGATGACAAAATGCATCAGAATGACATAGTAGAATTATAAAACATTTTTTAAAAAACTGTTGTATGACCAAAGAAATTTCTCATTTATAACAATATCTCTTTCTCAGCAAAGAAAGAACACTGCTGAGAAAAAAAACTCACCACAATTTGTACAGCTAGTAAAAACTCACCAAATTTTCCACAGCTAGAAAAAACTCACATTTTAAACAGCTAAGAAAAACTCATAACATTTTCCACAGCTAACCAAAAGAATGGAAAAGAACTGTATTCATACCACTGCCAAAAAAAAGGTAATCTGAAATTATGTACAAACTACAGAACTGCTGCTCTGATTAGTCATGCCAGTAAAATTCTGTTAAAAATCATAATGGGTAGACTTCTTAAGAAAACAGAAGAAGTCAATATGGTCTAAGCTGGTTTCAGGAAGGGAAGAGGATCAAGAGATTATATATTCAATCTAAGATTAATAATAGAGAAATGCAGAGAGTTTAATGTGAATCTATATTTAACCTTTACAGACTACTCAAAGGCATTTGATTGTGTACAACACCAGAAACTTTGGGAAATAATGGAAAAAATGGGATTTCCAACACATTTGATACAATTAACATCACTGCTGTATCTAGACCAACAAGCAGCAGTAAGAATAAATGGTGAAACAACAACTTGGTTTGACATAAAACAAAGGAGATACAATGAGGGAAATTAAAAGGAGGACATCTATCGCTCTTCAGAAAGTAAAACAACTAAAGAATCTGTGGAGAGGAGCAGACAGAACTACAAAAATAAGATTTTTAAGGGTATGCATCTCTCCCATCGCAACATATGCCTGTGAGACCTGACACTTAACAAAACAGCTGAGAAACACATAAATGCCTTTGAATGTAAATGCTACAGAAGAGTTCTTCAAATATTATGGACACAAAAAAGAACAAATATATCCATACTACACGAGCTTAATATTGAAGAAGACTGGCTAGTAAAAGAGGATTAAAGAGAGAAAACTTAAATATTTTGGACACATTAAACGTCATGATAATTTAGAGAAGACCGTATTGGAAGGATACATAATGGGAAAAAGAAAAAGAGGAAGACCAAAACGAAGATGGCTGCAAGACATCGCTGACGATCTGCAAATGGATGCAATAGCAGTAGGCCATCTTGCTCACAACCGAGAGGCCTACAGGAGTGCAGTTAGGGAGGCAAAGTTCTGCAAGGGACATGCAAATGAATGAATGAAGAAAAAGTCATGACATTTTTCACAGCTAGAAAAAAGTTCACCACATTTTGAAAAGCTAGAAAAAACTCAACACATTTTTCACAGCTAGAAAAAAATTCACATTTTGAAAAGCTAGAAAATACTTACCACATTTTCCACAGCTAGAAAAAACTCACCACATTTTTCACAGCTAGAAAATACTTACCACATTTTCTACGGCTAGAAAAAAACTCACCAAATTTTGCACAGCTAGAAAAAACTCACCAAATTTTGCACAGCTAGAAAAAACTCATCACATTTTGCACAGCTAGAAAAAACTCACCACATTTTGCACAGCTAGAAAAAACTCACCACATTTTGCACAGCTAGGAGCAAAGAGCACACAGAAATCATGCTCACAGTACTTCCTGCTTTCAAACTGAGGATATAAAATGTTCAAGCAAGTATCAAATGTTGACAATGAGGCAGTGCTTATAATGAAATAATGAGAAATGAATCCATCCTGTGTACAACCAATAATTATAGTTCTTCAATTAAAAAGTCGTTCTATTATGTTAAAAAGGTAGCATAATGTAAGAGTTTCAACTGCTGTCTGATAACAACCCAGCCTGTTCTGATGCTGTATTTCTCAGAACAAACCATCTCAATAGCCTAACATTTTATAATGATTTCTCAGCTGCTGTAATTCTTATAACTAACCATCTCAATAGCCTAACATGTTCTAGAGATGTTTCAACTGCTGTAATTCTCAGAATAAATCATCTCAACAGCCTAACATTTTATAATGATTTTTCAGCTGCTGTAGTTCTATGGTTAGCGGGGTAGGGGTATCCCTTATCAAAGGAGAAGTAAGACGCCTCCTTACCTCTGTCAGTCTATGGGACACCCTTGGGCAAGGTGGAGTACCCGTATAGTCCCCCAATCAGGGTAACGTGAAGCCATGGGACCAGGTGGTGAATGGAATGGGAGAGCAGCCGACAGATAATATTGGTTATGGTCACCATTCTATGATGGTAGGCAGATGATCTCAATGTAGGGACAATGGCTACGATCAATGACTAGTACAGTCACTGCCAAGAAGGAAGGCAATGGTAAACTCACTCATTTGCATGTCCCTTGCAGAACTTTGCCTCCCTAACAGCACTCCTGTAGGCCTCTCGGTTGTGAGCAAAATGCCCTGCTGCTGATGCATCCATTTGCAGATTATCAACGATGTCTTGCAGCCATCTTCGCCTTGGTCTTCCTCTCTTTCTTTTTCCCATTATGTACCCTTCCAAGACAGTTTTCTCTAGATTATGATGACATTTAACGTGTCCAAAATATTTAAGTTTTCTCTCTTTAATCCTCTTTACTAGCCAGCCTTTTCAATATTAAGTTCTTGTAGTATGGATATATTTGTTCTTTTTTGCGTCCATAGTATTTGAAGAACTTTTCTGTAGCATTTACATTCAAAGGCATTTATGTGTTTCTCAGCTGTTTTGTTAAGTGTCCAGGTCTCACAGGCATACGTTGCGATGGGAAAGATGCATGCCCTTAAAAAATCTTATTTTTGTAGTTCTGTCTGTTCCTCTCCACAGCTTCTTCAGTTGTTTTACTTTCTGAAGAGCGATAGATGTCCTCCTTTTAATTTCCCTTATTGTATCTCCATTATTAGTTAGTAGTGATCCAAGATATTCAAAAATCTACACTTCTTCCAGTTTTTCCTCATTGATACATATATCAACTGCCTTGTTTGTTTTGTCAGTTGTCATCAATGGTAAACTATCTTCTGGAAATATACCAAGAAACCCAAACAGCAACATGGAAGGTCAGATAAGAAAAAGATCTGGTGGTGAGGCCCCCAGGCCAGATAGATCTAATTTTAACACTGGGGAGTGTGAGACAGAGGTCAGTACTAGTAATTGTGATGACGGACAAAATCCTGACTGTGTTACTAAGGAAAACCCCTGCATCAAACTGAAAAGAAAAATAAGAGTAGGAACATGGAATATGAGAAGTATGTATGAGTGAAAGTTTCAAATAATAAGTGATGAGATGAAAAGAATGGGAGACACATTTTGGGAATCTGTGAACATCGATGGAAAGGATCAGGACACTTCAAGAGTGAGAATGATAATATCTTTATATAATCTGGTGGAAAATTAGGAGGAAAAAATGGAGTGGCTTTTTACTTGGAAAATTAACATCAAAAGCATTACTAGGTTACAATCCAGAAAGTGATAGAATTCTCACTATCAGACTTAAGGGCACTCCTAGAAATGTAGCTCTATGCATGTAGATATATGCACCTACATCAGCAGCAGAAGAAGAGGAAGTACAAGACTTTTATAACACACTGAAAATGATGACAGACCAGGTATGGAAAGATATTGTATTAATAATGGGAGATTTTAATGCAAAGATTGGTACAGAAAGAGCAGAAGACACAGGAAATGTTGTTGGGATATTTAGCATACGACAGAAATGAGGCAGGTGACAATCTAATAACATTTTGCATGGAAAATGAGCTAATGATCACTAATACACTTTTTAAACAACACCAAGAAGACTTTACACATGATGGGAAAACCAAGAATCAAGTAGATTACATTTTAGTGCAAAGAAGGTGGAGATCAAGTATAACATCAGCAAAAACTTTACCAGGTGCTGACTGTGACACGGACCATGAGTTATTAATAGCAGACATGAAGATAAAGATCAAGACCACTCTGCTTTGATCTTATAAAAACACCAGAACAATATGGTAGAAGTGAAGAAGCATTTCGAAATCCTGATGGCTGTACAGGAGGAATGACACCAGATGAATTGGCTACGCAGGCCAAAGATATCTTAATAACAACAGCTAAAGACATGGTTCCAGTAAAGAAAACACAAAAGAATGGATGAATTACAACAGGCACAGTAGAACTGATAAAACAACGTAGAGAAAGAAAGACGCAATGGAAAGTGACAAACAACAACAAAGAGAAATATTTTTCTTTAACAAAAGAAGTACGAAGAAACATAAGAAAAGACAAAAAACAATACATACAAGATTGTTGTGAAAGAACAGAAGGACATCAGAAGTGCGGAAGAGATAGTGAAATGTTTAAAGAAATGAAGACATTGATGAGAAATGTCACACCTAAGCTAAATGTAATTTGTGACGAAAAGGGGAATACCTTGACAGGGACAGAGGAAATTCTAGAAAGATGGAAGGAATATTGCAGAGGAAGGTATGAAACAACTGACTGTGAAAGCAGAAATCAACAGTGTGAATTATTATTGGAGGAGAAAGAACCCAAACTGACAATAGAAGAAGTTTTATGGGGAATAAAGATTCTGAAAAGTGGTAAATTACCAGGATGTGATGAGATAACACTTGAACTTATTAAAGCAGGAGGAAAGGAATGTGCAACAATCTATCATGCACTATGTAAAGAGGTATGGCATTCAGGTATTTGGCCAAAAGAGTGGAAAAGAACTGTATTCATACCACTGCCGAAAAAGGGTAACCTGAAATTATGCATAAACTACAAAACTGTTGCTCTGATTAGTCATGCCAGTAAAATTCTGTTAAAAATCATAATGGGTAGACTTCTTAAGAAAATAGAAGAAGAAGTCAATACGATTCAAGCTGGTTTCAGGCAAGGAAGAGTATCAAAAGATCATATACTCAATATAAGATTAATAATAGAGAAATGCAGAGAGTTTAATGTGAATCTGTATTTATCTTTTATAGACTATTCAAAGGCATTTGATTGTGTACAACACCAGAAAATTTGGAAAATAATGGAAAAAATGGGATTTCCAACACATTTGATACAATTAATATCACTGCTGTATCTAGACCAACAGGCAGAAGTAAGAATAAATGGTGAAACAACAACTTGGTTTGACAAAAAACAAGGAGTCCATTAGAGGTGCATATTGTCACCTTATTTATTTAAACTGTATACTGAAAATACAATGAGGAATGTTAGAGAACATGTAGACAAAGAATACTACGATGCCATAACAAATGGAGGTTATGAAATACCAGAGATTAAATATGCTGATGACACAGTATTACTGTCCACAACACAAAAAAGGAATGGAAAAACTAATTATGTCAGTCTGTAAGAACAGCGATGAACACACCTCTATCTTAATGCGAAGAAAACTAAACTGATGACAACTGACAAAACAAACAAGGCAGCTGAAATATGTATCAATAAGGAAAAATTGGAAGAAGTGGAGAGTTTTGAATATCTTGGATCATTACTAACTAATAATGGAGATACAATGAGGGAAATTAAAAGGAGGACATCTATCGCTTTTCAGAAAGTAAAACAACTAAAGAAGCTGTGGAGAGGAACAGACAGAACTACAAAAATAAGATTTTTAAGGGCATGCATCTTTCCCATCGCAACATATGCCTGCGAGACCTGGATATTTAACAAAACAGCTGAGAAATACATAAATGCCTTTGAATGTAAATGTTACAGAAGAGTTCTTCAAATATTATGGACACAAAAAAAGAACAAATATATCCATACTACAAGAACTTAATATTGAAGAAGGCTGGCTAGTAAAGAGGATTAAAGAGAGAAAGCTTAAATATTTTGGAGACATTAAACATCATGATGATCTAGAGAAGACCATCTTGGAAGGGTACATAATGGGTAAAAGAAAGAGAGGAAGACCAAGGCGAAGATGGCTGCAAGACATCATTGATGATCTGCAAATGGATGCATCAGCAGCAGGGCATCTTGCTCACAAACAAGAGGCCTACAGGAGTGCTGTTAGACTGGCAAAGTTCTGCAAGGGACATGTAAATGAATGAATGAATGTAATTCTAGTAAGCAAAGCATCTCAACAGCCTAAAATTTTATAAAGATTTTTCAGCTGCTGTAATTCTTATAATAAACCATCTCAACAGCCTAACATGTTCTAGAGATGTTTCAACTGTGTAATTCTCAGAACAAATTATCTCAACAGCCTAACATGTTCTAGAGATGTTTCAACTGTGCAATTCTCAGAACAAATCATCTCAACAGCCTAACATGTTCTAGAGATGTTTCAACTGTGTAATTCTCAGAACAAATCATCTCAACAGCCTAACATGTTCTAGAGATGTTTCAACTGTGTAATTCTCAGAACAAATCATCTCAACAGCCTAACATTTTATAATGATTTTTCAGCTGCTGTAATTCTCAGAACAAATCATCTCAACAGCCTCATCACCATCATGTGCCATCTTCAGAACAAAGGTTGGCAATAATGAATCTCCAGTTTCTCACTCCCTCATCTTGATGGTGCAATCAGCCTGACTGTGTCCTGTCCAATTTTGTATGTTATCTACATCTCTTTTCAGTCTTGCTCTTTTCCTTCCACCTTCCTTATTTGTATGGTCACCAGAAAATTGTTGTCTTTCAATATGCCCAAAGTATTTTATTTTCTTCATCCTTATTTCTTTGAGAATTTCACATTGCACTTGGAGCTGTTCTAAAACTTGAGCATTTGTTCTTTTCATTCCCCATGATATATGACCTAAATTTTCTATAGATCTACATTTCTGCTGCATTATCCTTCTCTCCAACATTTTGCTTGAAGTCCAGGTTTCTGCTCTATACAGTAAAACAGAATAGACAGAGAATGTTACAAATCTGTTTTAAGAGGCAGATTCACAGATAACAGCACCATCTTCATGGTACTGAATGTGTGTTTTGCCATTCCTATTCTTTTCTTTATCTCTCACATCTCCCATCCTCAGCTAGTATATGACCTAAGTAGCTGTAATCTGTTCCAGTTTATCTTTGTTTACGGTTATATCCACCTGTGACTTTTGCTCTTTCCTACTGAACATTATCACTTTAGTCTTCTTGTTACTGATCTCTAGCCCCTATTCTTGGCTTGTGTTGTGTATCATATTTATTAATTTATGCAGGTTCTGTGGATTCTCTACTAGGACTGTATCATCTGCATACCTTAAAATGTTGATATATCTACCTTTTAAAATGTTGATATATCTACCCCTTATGTTCAGTCCTGGTAATTTGCCTGAGTGTCTGACGATGTTCTCCATGTGCAAGTTGAACAGACATGGAGACAGAACACATCCTTATCTCACTCCCCTCTAAATGGGCACATCTGTTGATGTCAGTGTGCTGTATCTTATCAAAATTTCCTGTTCCCAGTAGATATTTGTTATAATTAATTTTTATGTCTTTCCCATCAAGATTAGTTTCCTCAAGAAAATTTACTAATTTATGTTTCACTCTGTCAAATGCTTTAGATAAACCATAAACCAGGTGTTTATATACATATCTTTCTGAACTTCCATGTACCTCTCGATCAACTTTTTTAATGCAAAAAAATTGCCTCTCTTGTTCCAATATTCTGCCTGAAACCAAATTGCTCTTCACTGACTTCTTTATCAATTTTGATTTTTGTTCTTTCAAGGATGAATTTGAGGTGAATTTTAGTCACATTACTCATCAGACTTATAGCTCTAAAATCTGAGCAGTCTGTGGCTTTTGGTTTCTTGGATAGTGCCACAAATTTCGAGTGTTTCATTTCTTGAGCTATACGTATGTCCCAGACTGTATATTAGTCAGTCATTTGCAGATCTCTTGCGGAGCTTTGCCTCCCTAACATCACTCCTGTAGGCCTCTCGGTTGTAAGCAAGACGCCCTGTTTCTAATGCATCCATCTGCAGATTATCAATGATGTCTTGCAGCCATCTTCACCTTGGTCGTCCTCTTTCTTTTTTCCATATGTAAATCATCATGATGTTTAATGTGTACAAAATATTTAAGTTTTCTCTCTTTAATCCTCTTTACTAGCCAGCCTTCTTCAATATTAAGTTCTTGGAGTATGGATATATTTGTTCTTTTTTGTGTCCACGATATTTGAAGAACTCTTCTGTAGCATTTACATTCAAAGGCATTTATGTGTTTCTCAGCTGTTTTGTTAAGTGTCCAGGTCTCGCAGGCATATGTTGCGATGGAAAGATGCATGCCCTTAAAAATCTTATTTTTGTAGTTCTGTCTGTTCCTCTCCACAGCTTCTTTAGTTGTTTTACTTTCTGAAGAGCAATAATTATTGCTAAGGTTGCCTTTTTTTTTTTTTTTATATTTTAACAATAATTCCTTTTTTTCATTTCCTTTAATTTCCCTCACTGTATCTCCATTATTAGTTAGTAATGATTCAAGATATTCAAAACTTTCCACTTCTTCCAATTTTTCCTCACTGATAAATATTACAACTGCCTTATTTGTTTTCTCAGATGTCATCAATTTAGTTCTCTTCGCATTAAGATAGGTTTTGCTCTTCACTATTCTTACAGACTGACATAATTAGTTTTTCCATTCCTTGTGTTGTGGACAATAATACTGTGTCATCAGCATATCTAATCTCTGGTATTTCATAACATCCAATTTTTATAGCAAAGTAATATTCTTTGTCTACATCTTCTCTAACATTCCTCATTATATTTTCAGTATACAAGTTAAATAAGTAAGGCGACAGTATGCACCCCTGATGGACCCATTGTTTTATGTCAAACCAAGTTGTTGTTTCACCATTTATTCTCACTGCTCCCTGTTGGTCTAGATAAAGCAGTGATGTTAATTGTATCAAATGTGTTGGAAATCCCACTTTTTCCATTATTTCCCAAAGTTTCTGGTGTTGTATACAATTAAATACCTTAGGATCTATATACGAGGGGAAGTCACTAAGTAACCCGCAAACTGAAATATTTTATCAGTGGCAGTTATCAGATAGTATTTAAATATATCTTTAGATAGTACCATCATCCAACTTTATAATAGTTGTATGTAGGGGGCGCTGGGAGTTACGTGCGCATGCGCAAAGCAATAACATAATGGCTACCCAACTGTTAGTGTGTACCAAAGAAGAACAGAGAAGTGTAGTGTGATTTTTGTGGGCTAAAGGACATCCAGCTGAGGACGTTCATAAGGAAATGATTAGCGTTTATACTGAAAAGTGTTCATCACATAAAGTGGTCTATAACTGGGTAAAAGAATTTTCTCAGGGACACACCGAAATTGTTGACAAAGTCCGATTTGGCTGTCTTGTTCAGACTGCAACAGAAGCGACTGTGCAACGTGTGAATGAGATTATCAGAGCTGATAGACGAGTAACGATAGACAATGTAGCAAGTGCAATCGATGTTCACGTGGCTTAGCCTACAGAATAATGCATGAGCAATTGAATTTTCAGACTAGAGGTATGCTTCTCCTTCATGACAATGCCAGACCACATACAGGTCCATTAACCCAAAAGAAAATTATCTAGTTGGATTGGGAAGTTCTTCAACATCCACCCTATAGTCCTGACTTAGCTCCAAGTGATTTTCACCTGTTTGGTCCACTGAAAAACCACCTTGGAGGGAGAAGATTCTCAAGTTACGATGAGGTGGAAACAGAAGTAAAAAAATGGTTCAGAAATCGGACTCCTGATTTTTATGCCATGAGTATTGCATCCCTGATTACACAATGGGACAAATGTATCAATGTTGGTGGCGATTACGTTGAGACATAGGGAAATAATGTAAGTTCAAAAATTTTAAATTTTCAAATTATTGTCGCATTTAGTTATGTTGTAACAGGCATTTGCGAGTGACTTCCCCTCATATATAAAAATGAATGTGTGTATGTGTGTATGTATGTTCCAGTATAACTCTGGAATCCTGGAGCAATTTCAACCAAACTTGGTACACACTTGACTTACGATCTGGAAAAAAAATACTGTGGGGGTAAGACACCCCTTGCACCCCTAGGGGTGGCGGTGGGAAGGCAGTGACATATTATCCACTAAATTCTAGAAGGAAGAAAAAAGTGGTCTAAGGGAGATAATCGTGAAAGAGCAGTGCCGGTCTAAGAGCAGCACTGGTAGCCTTCCATGGCAAGTCCAAAATAATTTTGATGATCTCCTTTTGTTTTAATTATATTTGTTTACTCTTTAACTTGTGTATATTCTAGCATACCTCTGGAACAATTTCAACCAAACTTAGTAAACATATGACTTATAACTTACTGTGGAGGTACGACATGCCTAGGGGTGGGGTTGGGAAGGGGGTGACATGTAAAAATAACTGACGACCAATATTAGTGCTGAATCCATAGTTTTCGGGGTCGCTGAGATGAACAGTGACACTCCTGATGCTGTTTACGCTCAAGTTCAGCCCTCACTGGCATATGGGGGGGGGGGGAGATATGTAAACGAAATGGAAAACAACTGATATTAGTGTTGATTCCATAGTTTTTGGGGTCGCTGAGATGAATAGTGACACTCCTAATGCTGTTTACACCAAAGTTCAGCCCCCGGGGGAGGGGGGGTGAGAGAAGGGTGGAAATGGGATGGGGGTGATATGCAAATGTAATTGAAAATGACCGATACAAGTGTTGATTCCATAGTTTCCAGGGTTGCTGAGGTGAATAGTGACACTCCTGATGTTGTTTACATCCAAGTTCAACCCCTATCGGCATGGGGCTGAGAGAGGGCTGAAAATTAGGGTGAGATCTCCAATTATTTTACTACAGAACCTCAACCCGCCAAAACTTTGCAATGGCACAAGGCTGTGTGTCAAGAGGATGGTGGGCAATATAGCTGAAGTGACTATCTTAACAGGACAGGGAGAGGGTGGAGCAGTTTAAATCCTATGGATACCACTCAGTCCGACGGATCTCCCTTTTAACTTTAAGAGATTGCAATTTTCAGTGAGACTTGCGTTCTCGATCATGATCAACAAGTCACAGGGGCAGTCTACACATTATAAAGTAGTCTTTTACAAATTCACTATAATATTCATTTAACTCAAAACTTGAATATATACAACAATTTTAGTTTCACCTCCAGGAGCAAGAATAAATAATTTCTTGGGTGAACCCACCCTTGAACAAGCAACATAAGGTTGTCCGTGGGAGAAACATGGTGATCTCAAATCCGCTCCAAAGTATTATTAAATTCCCAAGCAATGCCAGGTAATCAGCTAGTAGTCGGGTAATCAGCTAGTAGTCAGGTAATCAGCTTGTAGTCTATCTTATCTTATTATATCATATATCCTTCCCGTGCCGTTAAACGTCACATATGGCTCGCAAAGTAGTTCGCCAATTTTTCCTGTCTTCGGCGAGTCTTTCAACTCATCAAGGGATGATTTTATGCCTGTTAATTTGGCCTCTCTTAACGATGTCCTCTTCAGAGTTTCACGCGGCCTGCCTCTTTTTATTTGGCCTGTTGTGTTCCACTTGATAGTCTTAACTTGGTTTTTGTGCTTATAACTTTTGAATTCCATATGTTCTCAAGATTCTTGAAGATTGATGCTGCTTTTGCAATCTGATTCTAACTTCCTTTCTAGTGTCACCATCCTGGTCTATGTAGCTGCCAAGATATGCAAATTGATTGAATTCTTCAATATCTGTCCCTTCTATGTGTATTTTTCCATTTTGATTAATGGGAATTTTCATTATTTTTGTTTTGTCCTTGTTAATTTCAAGTCCTATTTTGCTAGCCAGTGAAGACAGGCTATCTGTTTTTTCTTGCATGGAATTCATATTGTTACTGATAAGAGTTATGTCATCAGCAAAATCAAGGTCTTCTAGTTGGGTCCCATGTACCCAATCAATACCTGTGTTACCTGTGCAGCATTTTTTTATTATGAAGTCTATTGTAATCCCAAAAAGTAAAGGAGACAGTATACATCCTTGTTTCACACCTGTTTCAATCTGGAACCATTCACTTATCCCTTCTTCTAGTAGTCTATAAAAGATAAATACATATTCACATTAAATTCTCTGCATTTCTCTATTATTAATCTTATATTGAATTTATGATCTCTTGATCCTCTTCCTTGTCTAAAACCAGCTTGGACCATACTGACTTCTTCTATTTTCTTAACTCGTCCCATGTCAAAGGAAGAAACACAGATGTTCCACTGGGTGCCAGTGTAAAAGTGCGGCTCTTGATATGTATATAGTTGTAAAACTGAATGTAACTAAGTATTTCCACATTAAAAGTATACATATCAGGCATCAAAATAGTTGTAACTGTAAGAAGATTTCATAAATGAAGAGCTTTTTAGGAAAAAAGAAGTAGTGTGATGATTTTAGCTGATAACTGTGTACTTCTTACTACATATCATTGTACAGTATTTACAAATGGCGATATCTAGATTTCATCTGATCTCATCGTATGATGATATGTGCCATGTTCACTAAAATAATGTCTGAAATAAACTTCTAACTACTTCTCCAGTTCATTTAATGTCTAGATATCTTGGGGTACATTCAAGAAAAGTGGTCTGGTCATAGGACACATCCGTATGACTCCGGAATCACAATAAATATTGAAATTTCTCTATTAGAAACTTGATATCTCTCAGTTGCTAGCCACAATTTGGATTGAACTATGAAGGGTCACCAGACATGCACAGATAAAAAAAGTACAATCAAAGTTACACCAGTTTTCACACTAAAATGAACCAAACTTCACAACTGTGGTTTCAGCACAAATTTGACTAGCCAGAAATCTTCACAATTGTGCATCTGGCATGGGGAAGTCTACCCATTATGGTTTTAAACAGAAGTTTACTGGCATGACTAATCAGGGCAACGGTTCTGTAGTTTGTGCATAATTTCAAGTTAACCTTTTTTTGCAGTGGTATGAATACAGTTCTTTTCCATTCTTTTGGTCAAATACCTGAATGCCATATCTTTTTACATAGTGCAAGATAGATTGTTGCACATTCCTTTCCTCCTGCTTTAATAAGTTCAGCTGTTATCTCATCACATCCTTGTGATTTACCATTTTTCAGAATCTTTATTCCCCATAAAACTTCTTCTATTGTCAGTTTGGGTTCTTTCTCCTCCAATAATAATTCACACTGTTGATTTCTGCTTTCACAGTCAGTTGTTTCATACCTTCCTCTGCAATACTCCTTCCATCTTTCTAGAATTTCTTCTGTCTCTGTCAAGGTCTACCCCATCTCGTCACAAATTACATTTAGCTTAGGTTGACATTTTTCATCAATGTCTTCATTTCTTTAAACATTTCACTATCTCTTCCACACTTCTAATGTCCTTCTATTCTTTCACAATAATCTTGTATGTATTGTTTTTTTGTCTTTTCTTATGTTTCTTCTTACTTCTTTTGTTAAATAAAAAATTCCTCTTTGTTGTTTGTCACTTTCCATTTCATCTTCATTTCTCTATGTTGTTTTATTAGTTCTAGTGTGCCTGCTGTAATCCATCCATTCTTTTGTGTTTTCTTTACTGGAAACATGTCTTTAGCTGTTGTTATTAAAATATCTCTGGCCTGCATAGCCAGTTAATCTGGTGTCATCTCCTCTCGTACAGCCATCAGGATTTCAAAATGATTCTTCACTTCTATACTGTATTGTTCTGGTATTTTTGTAAGATCAAAGCTCAGTGGTCTTGATCCCGTAACTGTCTTTTTTATCTTTATCTTCATGTCTGCTATTAATAACTCATGGTCCGTGTCACAATCGGCACCTGTAAAGTTTCTGATTATGTTATACTTGATCTCCACTTTCTTTGCACTAAAATGTAATCTATTTTATTCTTGGTTTTCCCATCAGGTGATGTCCATGTGTAAAGTCTTCTTGGATGCTGTCTAAAAAGTCATTTTACCATGCAAAACGCCATTAGATTGTCACCTGTTCATTTCTATGTCCTATACTAAATTTCACCACAACATTATCCTTTGTCTTCTGCTCTTTCTGTACCAATCTTTGCATTAAAATCGCCCATTATTAATACAATAAATGTAAAGACTGTCCTACTATATGGTTCAGAGACATGAGTTATGACCAAGACAACAGAACAGAGGATACAAACATTCATGAACTACTTCTTGAGGAGGACTTTAAACATTAAATGGCAGGACAAGATCAGGAATGAGGTCTGGGAAAGGACAGGACAAGAACCTATGAACCTACAAATCATGTCCAGGAAGTGGAGGTGGATTGGCCACACTCTGAGGAAACCCGACACCCGCATAGCAAGACAGGCACTGACATGGAATCCTCAAGGAAAGAGAAAACGAGGAAGACCTAGACTTACTTGGAGAAGAGAAATTATGACAGTGCTCAGAGACAAGTGATACACATGAAAGGAAGCAGAGAATAATTCCAAGAACAGGGATGACTGGAGAGCCTTTATCCGTGGCCTATGCTCTCATAGGAGTGAAAAAAGATGATGATGATGATTATTAATACAATATCATTTTTTCATAACTGGTCTATCGTTGTTTGCAGTGTGTTATAAAAATCTTCTACTTCTGCTTCTCTGCTACTGATGTAGGTGCAAATATCTGGATGATTGTTACAATTCTAGGAGTGCCCTTAAGTCTGATAGTGAGGATTCTATCACTTTCTGGATTGTAACCTAGTAATGCTTTTGATGTTGATTTGTCCAAGTAAAAAGTCCCTCCATTCTTTCTTCCTAATTCTCCACCAGAGTATATAAAGATATTATCATTCACACTCTTGAAGTGTCCTGATCCTTTCCATTGATGTTCACAGATTCCCAAGATGTGTATCCCCAATTCTTTTCAACTCGTCATTTATTATTTGATACTTCCCCTCATACATACTTCTCACATTCCATATTCCTACTCTTATTTTTCTTTTTAGTTTGGTGCAAGGGTTTTCCTTAGTAACACCATCAGGATTTTGTCCGTCATCACAATTACTAGTACTGACCTGTCTCACACTCTTCCCCAGTATTAAAATTAGATCTATCTGGCCTGGGGGACTCGCCACTAGATCGTTTTCCTATCTGACCTTCCATGTTGCTGTTTGGGTTTCTTGGTATATTTCCAGAAGGTAGTTTACCATTGCTTTCCTTCCGGGCAGTTATTGTACTAGTCAATGATCATAGCCATTGTCCCTACACTGAGATCATCTGCCTACCATCATAGAATGTTGACCATAACCAACATTATCCGTCAGCTGTTCTCCCATTCCATCCGCCACCTGCTCCCATGGCTTCACGTCACTCTGATTTGGGAGATGCTATATGGGTGCTCCACTTACCCAAGGGTGTCCTGTAGATTGACAGAGGTAAGAAGGCATCTTCTCTTTTAATAGGGGATACCCTCCCCCACTAATCTCAATTCCAAATTTCTTCAGCACTTTTATCATTTCTATGGTAATGGTATTTGGTCCCACTGCTTTACTTCATGTTGTTTCTGGTTCTTTCAACCTCTGTTCTAACTACCGGTGGCCCAACGTTTCCTAGGGCTGGCTTTAGCCTGTTATCTTCAAATTTTCCATCTTACATCCTTCCCATGCCATTAAGTGTCACATAGAGTTCGTATGGTAGTTTGCCAAGTTTTCCTGTTTCCTGCGAGTTTTTCAACCTCATCAAGGGATTAAACTGGCCTCTTTTAACAAAGTCATCTTTAGAGTTTCATTGGCCATCTCTTTTTCTTCAGCCTGTTGTGTTCCACTTGATAGCTTGTTTTGGGATTTTCTGGTTGTTTCTTCTCATCAAATGATTGACTTATGTCAATCTTTTTCTAATCACCCATGAGACAGGTTGTTGTTTGCTCATCTATGTTATCTCTGTAAAGTAAACTAAACAAACACTTGTCATGCCTTAGAGGCACACAGATATATGGTGTTAGTGCCCATATTTTCCTTGACCAGTCAGCACACTACAGGGTAATATGATCAATATCACGCCTGCCAGACTTTCCTTCACCAACTCCAGAAGTTGGGTACCCATTTCTACAGCTAGGTCTTCTTCTTCGTTCGCTTCTACCATCAAGATCACCCCGTGATCCTACTGAATTTACTCCTATGGTTCTTGTGATAGTCTCATTTAGGATGGAGGCTCAGAGCATCGTGGGGCTTGGGCCTATATTCTCAGTGCGTCACAGATGCGGCATTGTGTGACACTGTGGTTTTCATTGCACCAGTTTAGTCTAGAGTTGGACTTCCTCACCGGAAAACCTCGACATGGTTTGGATATGAATATATCCCCATCAGGTGAGAAGTGGTGCCTATCCAGCCTAGAGTTGGACTTTCTCACCAGAAAACCTCAACATATTTTGGATATCAGTATATCCCTGCCAGGTGAGAGGTGGTTGCCCATCCAGTCCGGAGTTGGACTTTCTCACCAAAAAACCTTAATATTTTGGATATATTTAATATATTTGGATATGAATATATCCTCGTCGGGTGAGAGATGGTTGCTATCTAAACTGCACTGGTCCAGAGTCTCTAACTTCAGCATTTTGTGGTCGTGGCCGCTACCCTTCCTGGTGGTGACCAGGATGGAGCTTTTGTCGAGGACGAATCCTTGCCACTAGTGAGTTTCACCCCTGGGTTAAGCCAATTTAGCTGTATTATCCTAGTATGGGTGTATATAGGGTGTGACCGGCCTCTAAAGCGGAGGTACCGTGATATGAGTAGCCATCAAGTTTCACACCTGGGTTAAGCCGGTTTAGGCATATTGCCTCAGTATGGGTGTATACAGGACATGGCCGGCCTCTAGATCAGAGGTGCCGTGGTATAAGTAGCCCTCACCGCACGTCTACTGGCCATACTGATTAAACTTCACTTAATCCTTTTCATCACCTTTTTCACAGCAGCACCAGGAGGCAACCCTAACTGCATTTTTCTTCATTGGCTGGGAGGAATTTTACCCCATGTTAAGCCGGTCTAGGCACTTGAGCCAGTATGGGTGTATATAGGATGTGGCTGACCCCTAGAGCAGAGGTGCTGTGATATGAGTAGCCCTGACCGCAAGATTACTGGCTACTTCACTCAATCCTTTCCATCACCTTTTCCACGATGGCGCCGCACAGCAATCCTAATCGCATTTTTCTTCATAGGCCAGGAGGAGTTTGACCCCACTCACTGCAGCTGAAGAATCTTGCCAGCAGTGTCTACAGCTAGGTGACTGGGGTGCTTCCGGCTGGATTCAAACACCAGATTTTTACCATGAGAGACCAGTGCACTAACCACTTCACCACTCAGACACCTCTGTATTGTTCTTGAATTCGTTCCACTTGATACCGAGTATTTTCCTTAGGCACTTTTTTTCAAAAGAGTCTAATTTCTTCTCTATTTCTTTAGCTGTTTTCAGCTTTCACATGCATAAATGAGGGTGGATATTATATTTGAATTCAATAATCTTAACTTGGTTTTTGTGCTTATAACTTTTGAATGCTATATGTTCTCAAGATTCTTGAAGGTCAATGCTGCTTTTGCAATTCCAATTCTAACTTCCTTTCTGGTGTCACTATCCTGGTCTATGTAGCTGGCAAGGTATACAAAATGGTCTATTTCTTCAACACCTGTTCCTTCTATGTATATTTTTCCTTCATGATTAGTGAGAAGTTTCAATATTTTTTATTTTTCCTTATTAATTTCAAGTCCTATTTTACAAGCCAGTAAAGACAGGGTATCTGTTTTTTCTTGCATTGATTTCACATTGTCACTGATAAGAGTTATTCATCTAAAAAATCAAGATCTTCTAGTTAGGTCTCGTGTAACCAATCAATGCTCATTTTATTTATGCTGCATTTTTTCATTATGAAGTTTATGGTAATTCCTAAAAGCAAGGGAGATAGTATACATCCTTGTTTCACACCTGTTTCAATCTGGAACCATTCACTTATTCCTTCTCCTGTGTTGACTGTGCAAACATAACCATTGTAGAAATCATTAATGATGTTGAGAATTTTAGATGGTATTCCATATACTCTTAAAATCTCCACAATGAATCTCTGTGTATGCTATCAAATACCTTTTTAAAGTCCTTGATGTTCAGGATTAACTGTTTTTGCTTTTCAATATGTTCTTCAATTATTTTTCTTAGAGTAAAGATCTGATCAAGACAGCCTCTCCCTTTCTGAAATCCTGCTTGTTTTTCTCTCATTGCAGCATCCACTATATCTTTAATTCTATTCAGAATAACTCTGCAAAATACTTTTGATGCAACTGATAGTAAGGTTACTCCTCTCCAGTTATTGCAATTGCCATTTTTTGGGGTATTTTAACAATGATTCCTTTTTTTCCATTTAGAAGTGACCTTTTCTTCTTTCCAAACTTTATTAAACATTCTCTTAGTTATCTCATGTTGTCACTGTTAATAGCTTTTAACATTTCTGCTGTTACTTCATCTTCACCTGCAGCTTTGTTGTTAGCCATTAAATTCACAGCTGTTTCAATTTCATTTAGGTGGACATTTAGTTGTGGGACTGGTAAGTCAGTTTCAAGGTCTATCAATTCTTTTGGGTGTGTCGATCAGACAACTAGAGGGTACGATTATGTCGCAGCTCACATCATAACTGCTCTTTTATTTCATATTTTTCACCTTTTTTTTCTTGTTTTTAGTCTCTATCATATTTCACTACCTGGTAAGGAGTACTGGTGAGACATTCCATGTCTGGTTTTCACATCATAATAAACTTTTCACACATTATTTGTCTCCAATAATTTAACAATAAAAAACAGAAAATAAATATTACCTCAAAAAATCTTCCTTCAGGAAATGGTTGAAAACATTGGGCACAACTGGAAGGTAGAAAGATATAAAATTGAAAATCTGAAAAAAATGATCAATGCAACAGTTTCATGTGTAATGTGTAAAATGGTATAAGATTAGGTGACCATATGCAGAAACACTTGTATGATATCATCCAGCATGTTTCTAAACCAGCTCCTAAACCAGTTCCTAATCATTTAAACAGCCCCAAGCACAGATTTTCTGGTAACAGACATTAAATAATGTCACTCTGATGACAGAAGCTGCCTGGGATCACATGGCTTGAATTCAGAATCAGCTACACTTAGCATACCCCTTCTCCACAATCATATTCTCTCTGTACTAAGTTCTACTTCTTCCTCACCTGCAACACATATTTCAGAAATTCCTTACTGTATTATATTACTAACTGTCTATCCCAACCACATTCACCTATTCACTTACCCTTCTCTTGGCTAGATTACCACTCTATCACTTTCCATGGCCCTCATCCCCTCTTCACTACTTACTTATCACACATCACAAGTCTCCATTTAAACATTCACAGTACTCTAACTCCATGCATTCCTGGACACAGCTTCTTACAAGTCACAGCTCAGTGCTCTATTTATTCTGTTTTTTCCATTGATATTTGTTGTATAGCATTGATATTTGCTGTATAGCATTGATATTTGCTGTATAGCATTGATATTTGTTGTATAGCATTGATATTTGTTGTATAGCATTGATATTTGTTGTATAGCATTCAAGTGAACATACATTTTATCCTCTTTCCCTATTTTTTTGTCCTGTACGTTTTTGTAAGATTAAGGTGCAAACTGAAATGCCACAACTGTCTGCTGGTTAATTAATAACGCTGTTCCTACCTTTTTTCTTGAACAGTTTTAACATTTTGTTATTACAGCTTTACTGCAGTGCCTTCATATATAATTATATTTTTAGTTGTATATACTTACATACTAATTATTAGTGTGTTATGATGTATTGTCCAATGAAGGATGAAATCATCAAACCTGCTAAGACATCCCGATACTAAACATAAAGAACATGCCACAAAGAGTATACATTTTTCAAAAGTAAGGACCAAGAGCTTCAGAAAAGCAAGAAAATGGTAAAAATGGCTGCAGCTCCTTGTAACAATGTAAATTCAGTGAGAGTCTCATTTGAAGTTTTTCAACTAATAGCAGCAACAAAAATCTCACACACTGGCTGAAGAACTTACATTATTTGCTGTAAAAATCATTACACTGATCAGTGAGATAGCTGTCAAGGACCTTTCCTTAATACCTCTGTCAAATAAAACATCTTAAATGCAAATTAACTGTTTGTCAGCTAAAATCAAGATACAGTTATTGAAAAGAGTTCACATGTCCCAATATTTTTCTCCGCAACTGGATGACAGTACAGAGACAACAAAATGACCTTACTACACTACATTAAAAATGAGCATGGGAACTGAAGGGTCAACAAAGGAACATTTCCAGCACAAATATCCTGACACTGAGCCTCACATAATAAAACAAGAAGTGAAAGAGGCTATAAGCAAAGAGCCCCAACAACAGAGCCACAAGTACTGATGGCATAACAACCAAGGCAGTTAAGGCCTATGGAGAACTGGAAGTAAAATGGCTGAATTACATCTTCAGCAAAGCCTGGCATGAAAGAGTGGTACCAACAGATTGGCAAAGATCTGTGACAGTGCCAATATGGAAAAAGAAAAGATTGCAACACTTATAGGGGTGTCTCTCTTCTAAGCCATGTAGGGAAAACATATACAAAAGTAATAGAACAATGTACAAGGTACATAGCAGAGCCATGAAAGTAGACGGAGGTGTATGGTTCAGTTTTACAAAAAGATTGAAAAAGTGAGGAATGTTGCCAGAAACAAGAATGGCAGAAAGCAAGAGGAGTACATACAAAAGAAGAACATAAAATAATCCAATATTATGGCAAAAGCCTTTTTTTCAATGATCAGACACAAAAACATCACAACAGATAAAAACACCAAAAAAAAATTGATGAAAAATATAGACTTAGCTTTTTTTGAATCCTCCTAGAAAGAAAATCTGGCACGAAATGCCAGTAAGAAAGTCAGGCACAAAATGCGAGTAAGAAAGACAGGCAAAAAATGCCAGTAAGAAAGATGGGCAAAAAATGCCAGTAAGAAAGTTGGGCACAAAATGCCAGTAAGAAAGATGGGCAAAAAATGCCAGTAAGAAAGTTGGGCACAAAATGCGAGTAAGAAAGACAGGCAAAAAATGCCAGTAAGAAAGTTGGGCAAAAAATGCCAGTAAGAAACATGGGCAAAAAATGCCAGTAAGAAAGTTGGGCAAAAAATGCTAGTAAGAAAGTTGGGCACAAAATGCCAGTAAGAAAGTTGGGCAAAAAATGCCAGTAAGAAACATGGGAAAAAAATGCCAGTAAGAAAGTTGGGAACAAAATGCTAGTAAGAAAGTTGGGCAAAATATGCCAGTAAGAAAGATGGGCAAAAAATGCTAGTAATAAAGTTGGGCACAAAATGCCAGTAAGAAAGATGGACAAAAAATGCCTGTAAGAAAGACTGGCAAAAAATGCCAGTAAGAAAGTTAGGCTAAAAATGCCAGTAAGAAAGTTGGGCAAAAAATGCCAGTAAGAAAGTTGGGCAAAAAATGCCAGTAAGAAAGACAGGCAAAAAATGCCAGTAAGAAAGTTGGGCAAAAAATACCAGTAAGAAAGACAGGCAAAAAATGCCAGGAAGAAAGTTGGACACAAAATACCAGTTTGAAAGTTGGGCAAAAAATGCCAGTAAGAAAGTTGGGAACAAAATGCCATTAAGAAAGACAGGCAAAAAATGCCAGTAATAAAGTTGGGCAAAAAATACCAGTAAGAAAGACAGGCAAAAAATGCCAGGAAGAAAGTTGGACACAAAATACCAGTAAGAAAGATAGGCAAAAAATGTCAGTAAGAAAGATGAGCAAAAAATGCCAGTAAAAAAGTTGGGCACAAAATGCCAGTAAGAAAGATGAGCAAAAAATACCAGTAAGAAAGACAGGCAAAAAATACCAGTAAGAAAGATGAGCAAAAAATGCCAGTAAGAAAGATGAGCAAAAAATGTCAGTAAGAAAGACAGGCAAAAAATACCAGTAAGAAAGATGAGCAAAAAATGCCAGTAAGAAAGATGAGCAAAAAATGCCAGTAAGAAAGACAGGCAAAAAATGCCAGTAAGAAAGACAGGCAAAAAATGCCAATAAGAAAGACAGGCAAAAAATACCAGTAAGAAAGTTGGGCAAAAAATGCATCTCTTATCTCTCAAGTAACGCCCATTATTTGGAGAAGGCTAGCTCAGATTTAGGAAAGGAAGAGGGTGTACAGACACAATTTTTGCAATGAGACAACTTAGTGAGAGAGCTACTGAACACAATAAAGAGATCATTGTGGCCTTTATAGACCAAGAAAAGGCATTTGACAGAGTGAACAGGAACAAGTTATGAGAAGTATTAGAATCATATGGGATAAGAGGACAGTTACTCGACACATGAGAGCCTTCTATCACAATAATATGTGTGCTAGTTACAACATCCAATGATTTGACTAAACGGTTAAAGGTGACATCAGGAGTTTGACAAGGATGCCTACTCCCTCCCCTACTTTGTAATCATGGACCAGATCACCAAAAATGGAAATGTAGAGCTGGAGAAATTAAATGAACTGATTTTCACAGACAACCAAAGCTTAATAAACCAAAATGATGAAGAACTACAAAATCACATCAGCAGTCTCAAAAGCAACTGTAAAGAATACAATATGAAAATAAATTTCTGAGAGAATGTAACATTCATATAAATAACACAAACTAAAGCAGGTTACTAAATTCAAATATCTAGGAAGCATATTCACACAGGATGGAAAAATAGTCAGAGAAATTGAATGTAAAATTCATAAAGCAAACAATGTTACCTATCAACTCATACCAATCCAAATATCTCTATGGACACCAAAAAAAAACCAACTTTTTCAAACAATATCTACTCCAATTCTCTGCTATCATGGCCAAACATGGACAATCACCAAATGCATGACAAAAAAGATAACACGCAAGATGAAATGCTTAAGAAAAATGCTAAACAAGATAAGAAGGGATCAAGTGGGAACAACACATATCAAGGACTACACTGGAAATCAGAGTTTAGTGGTTTGGGCATTTGATATGTATGAATCCAGAACAACCAACTACAGTGCATACAAGCCCTAAAACATCTGGATAAAAAGTGCGAGGACAACCAAGAAAACATTGGATAGGTGGGGTGAAAGACACACTGAGGAAATATAACACGACAGCTAACTAGGTCTCTCATCTTGCTCTGGACTGATGTCTGAAACTCCCTGTGACACTAATGGCATAAGCAGACTGATAATAAGAAGAAGTAAAGTATTAAACAGCTTAAATCTCATGACAATGACTGGCTGACATGCATTGGACTCAGCACAGACAGCGTATGAGTAATGTCTGAAAAACAGGACTTGCAGCATGGATTAATCTTTGGTGACTTGGTACCACTGCTGCAGACACAAGGGAGCTCTGGTTGCTAAGAAAAGAACTAAAACATATCTCAAATGATCCAGTCAAAGTTATCATCTTTATAAAAAGAACATCACTGAATTCAAGACTTTTTGAGCAGCTTATCAAAGATATGAACAGTGAACACCACTAACCTTTGCAAAACTGAAGTTCATTGGTTATCACAAGGAAAAGTTTCATCTCGTGTTTTTGGACAGAGAGATGTGATCAAATTGTTTCTCACAGAGCAGCAATTTCACCAACATTTGTGTGAAAAACTGTTCTCTGCTCTCATTTATCTTACAATCAAGTAAAGGAACAGTTTGAAAAATGTGACAGAACTCTCAGAAGAGTTTTTACACTGTTACAGTTAAGAAAGAAAGAAAGAAAGAAAGAAAGAAAGAAAGAAAGAAAATGAACAGAATTTTCAATTTGCCTTCACTGCTCATCTAGCCATCTTTTTGATGATGGTCTTCAATTTGCCTTCACTGCTCATCTAGCCATCTTTTTGATGATGGTCTTCAATTTCCCTTCACTGCTCATCTAGCCATCTTTTTGATGATGGTCTTCAATTTCCCTTCACTGCTCATCTAGCCAGTCTTCTTTGTTTGCATTTGCTTCTTATCTCTTTATCAATTGTGCCATATTTATCTTTGTCCTTTTTATAATGTCTTATTTTATCCATGAGCTGCAATATTTCTGCCATCCTCCATTTCTTCTTTGCAGTTTCTTTTCTCATAGGTACTTTTTCTCTTCCTGTCTGATGGATTGAATCTCACAGCATTTCCCACTGTTCATCAACACTTTATATTTTTGCTAATGTACTCATAACCACAACCCTTATCTGTCCTTTAGTTCTTTGCTGCTTTTAAATAGGTTCATGTCAACCTTGACATTTCTCATTATTCTGCACGCCTTTCTTAACTATATTCACCACTATTCATATACTCATACCCATCATTTCATCTTTACCTGTGGTCTTATCAGCCATAAGATTCACTGTTGTTTCAATTTCAAGGTGAGTTCATCCAGACTAATGTTTTAATTCTCAGACTGGCATGTCTGTTTTCAAAGTCTATCAGTTCTTTTGGATGTGATCAATTAAGTATTTCCTGAAGTGCTCGACCCATCTTTGCTTTTGATCTTTACTTGATCTTAGCAAGGTGATGTTTTTGTTAAAGATTGGTTTAACTTTGGATGTAACAGTACAAGTTAGCCTCTTTTGTATAGAGTTTTGCTGTCCCCTGTCTTCACTGCTTTCTCTGCTTCTTTCACCATATTATCTATACATTCTCTCTTATCTCTTCTAGCTGAACTTTTTACTTTATTGTCTAATTCTTTATATATTGTTTTTGCCAAATCTTTTCAAAGATCTATTTTTACATTCAACATAGCTAATTTGACTGCTTGTCTTTCATTTATGTATTTCCATGTGTTCGTCTGTTATCCATGTATTTTTTTTTTCACAGTTCAGCACTTGCTTTCACCGCTGTATTTATGGCTGTGCTGTAAAAGTTCCATTATTCATCTATATCTATCTCTTCCAACTTGCTGAGTGCTGCAAAATGATAGGTAAGTTCCAGATTAAAACTTCTGTTGATGTTCTCCTCCTGTAAGCTATGACAGTTTTCTTTCTGGGTATTGATTTCTTGTGTTGGCTTTACGATTTTAGTCTTATTTCACTATATACAGGTTGTGGTCACTGCTGGCATCCACATCTCTATATGTGCTTACATCTAGTAGAGATGTTCTGAATTGTTTTCTAATACAAAAATGGTCTTTCTGATTTATGGTCCTATCATCTGGGGATATCCACGTTGTTTTATGTATCTCTTTGTGTGAGAATATTGCTCCTCCTATGACCATGCCTTCTGTTAGACATAGTTCAATTAATCTTTCTCCGTTCTGATTTGATTTGTCAATTCCTTCTTTCCTCATTGGTTAAAATACATCAGTCTTTCATTACCTGAACTTTGTGGCAATTTGACACATTTTGCCATAAGGAAGAATAAGGTACTTTCACAAAGTAGTATGTATGCCACACCTGTCCACTTGTGTTAACAGGTACTTACACAAAGTAGTATATATGCCACACTTGTCAACTGGTGTTAATAATAGGTACTTACACAAAGTAGTATGTATGCCACACTTGTCAACTGGTGTTAATAATAGGTACTTACACAAAGTATTATATATGCCACATTTGTTCACTGGTGTTAATAATAGGTATTTACACAAAGTAGTATATATGCCACACTTGTCAACTGGTGTTAATAATAGGTACTTACACAAAGTAGTATGTATGCCACACTTGTCAATTGGTGTTAATAATAGGTATTTACACAAAGTAATATGTATGCCATACTTGTCAACTGGTGTTAATAATAGGTATTTACACAAAGTAGTATGTATGCCACACTTGTCAGCTGGTGTTAAAATAGCTACTTACACAAAGGAGTATGTATGCCACACTTGTCAACTGGTGTTAGCAATAGGTACTTACATAAAGTAGCATGTATGCCACACTTGTCCACTGATATTAACAATGGGTACTTACACAAAGTAGTATGTATGCCACACTTGTCCACTGGTGTTAACAATAGGTACTTACACAAAGGAGTATGTATGTATGCCACACTTGTCAACTGGTGTTAACAATAGGTACTTACACAAAGTAGTATGTATGCCACACTTGTCCACTGGTGTTAACAATAGGTACTTACGCAAAGAAGTATGTATGCCACTCCTGTACACTGGTGTTAACAACAGGTACTTACACAAAATAGTATGTGTGCCACATTTGTACACTGGTGTTAACAATAGGTACTTATGCAAAGAAGTATGTATGCCACTCCTGTACATTAGAGTTAATAGGAACTTACACAAAGCAGTATGTATGCCACACTTGTCCACTGGAGTTAACAATCTTCTCATCCATCCTGAAGGCTTCATTACATCTCTGGCACACAGCACCACCCAGCGACATGGTTGTACTAGATATTGATAACAAAATCAAGTCAGCTTGCTGTTTGTGTGAAGTATTTGATATATAATAGAGTAGGTTCTAATATTTGCATCCGGTGAGTTCAGCAACCTTACAAGTTGCCATGCGGTACTTTTTAAAATCTACTTCCTAGCTCATGTTGTGAACAATGAGTGTCTGTTTGATCTTAAAGGTCTGCATTCCTAGAACTAGGGGGTAAATCTAAACTTAGTTAAATGTGTTCCAGAATGCCAAAGATGGGATTTTCCGATCCCCTAAGCTTTATATACTGCTCTCCTCATAATGAGACTGGTCTGAATCATTTTTCTTAACCTGGAAATAAAGTCTGTTAATAAACATGTTCTTCTGCCCAGTGATGACAATGATGTTTATGCTGAAAGGTGATGATAACAAGCTTTCATTTCCCAAGGAAACTTAAGACTCAATAACCTCCACAATGTCATGCTTCACAGTTAGCTTCAATCATAGATGGGTCCCTATATCATTTCAGGCTGTTGTAACACAAGGAACATTTTCAGTAAGTGATCCAGATTGTGCTTGCTGGCCCTGAGTGATAAATTATGTCACCTTTCTGCTAGTTAGTGCTACTTAAGTACATATATCTAAACATCAAAAAGATTTAGTATTATTTAATATCTTACAGCCAAAAAAATTTAGCATTATTTAATATATTACAGCAAAAAAATTAGCATTAATCAGTGATCTATTATCATCATAATCATCAGGTGCCGTGCCGTGCCGACTGGCGTTGGCTATTATGCTTCACACGATCCTTCATGCAGGCCATTAGCTCAGTTGGTGATCTCCTCTCACACCATCCCATCAGACTGTCCAGTATCACTTCTCTTGGTCTTCCTCTGGATCTTCTTCCCTCTAATTTTCTTGTTGTTATAATATTTTCAATGCCCCCTCTTCTCATTGCATGTCCTATGAAAGTACATTGCCTCTCTGTTATTTTTTTTACAAGATTTTTTTGTCTCTCCAGCTCTTCTCATACATTCTTCATTAGTTATTTTTGCTGTCCAGGGAATTTGCAACATTCTTCTAATAAACCACATTTCTGCTGCTTCCAATGATTTTTGTGCAGGACCTGCCTATTGTCCATGATTCACTTCCATATAACAAGACAGATTCAATATAGCATTTTAGGACTCGTTTTCTAACATTCATTGAGAAGGATGTGTTGCATAACAGTGATCTATTAAGTGACAACTAAATTACCAATTAAAAATGAGATAAGGTGAAACTTTTACATGTTATTGGTTTACCACACCCAGTTTATATTGTTAAGAATCTAGTAAAAAGCAGCCAGTAAAACTGGCTGGAGGTTAATCAGGTCAGTAGGCTGGTGAGGCTCAATTTGTATGGAAGAGAATCAGGTCAGTAGGCTGGTGAGGCTCAATTTGTATGGAAGAGAATCAGGTCAGTAGGTTGGTGAGGCTCAATTTGTATGGAAGAGAATCAGGTCAGTAGGTTGGTGAGGCTCAATTTATATGGAAGAGAATCAGGTCAGTAGGCTGGTATGGTTCAATTTGTATGGAGGATAATCAACAAGTTCTGACTCTGGTTCAGCCTATGAGCATTTTGTGAAGGTTAAATTTCACCACAGATAAGAACAAAAATTTCACACAAACATTTACTTTCCACAGATGTTTGTAACATGTGTTAATTTTTACATTAAGAAAAAAAGTATAAAGTATTGAATGTTGTCTTGAGAAAACCTGTATTTTGGAAAGTACTTTGTACTTCATGCAAAATGAAAGACAGGTACAATTGTACCAGTTTTAAAAAATCCTAGCACAATCACTGATTAATTAAATTAAATGGAATTCACTTCAATGCAACAAATATATGTACATATACATATATACAGAATTCACATCACTGCAATAATAATTACTTCAACACAAGAGAATTTAAATGTTATATTATTTGAAATGACATCCATCCCTGAATTATTCTACAAATGGTAACCCTGGTCTACCTGTCATTATAAACAATAATGCTCGAGTTCTGTGATACAGTATCATCTTCTTCAATGGCAGCACGTCCATCTTTATCATCAAGCAAAATTTTTACGTCTTTCATATCCATTTTTTTCCCAATTACTCTCAGGACATAAGCATCCAAATTTTTGCTCAACTTTTTTAAAAATATGCACCAAAAACAAAATCCTGGACTGGTGCACTCCTTAGTGAAGCACTCAATGTTTTGTACAAGTCTAACAGAGATGTTTGCTCTCATGAAGAGAACAAACTCTATGCTGCAAAGTGTCACTCTCTTCATGTGCTATTTCTGGCCAACACTTAACACAAAAGTCTCTGCCAGTTTGGCTCCCTAAGTGGATTCAACAACAATAAATTACAGTAAAACAGAGATTGTTTGTTAGTTTCATCAAAAGTTATTTTTTCAAACATTACAGAAATATGACAAGTTTTTGCAACTAATTTTTAACACATTATAAAAACACGTTTACAGTTAACAAATAAATATATAAACACTTTTATAGTTAACAAACAAATATAAATACTTTTATAATTAAACAAATATAAACACTTTTATAATTAATAAATATAAACACTTCTGTAATTAACAAATATAAACACTTATGGTTAGCAAACAAATATAAACAGTTTTATAGTTAACAAATCAAAACAATATATAAACAGTTTTACAGTAATAACAAATCAAAACAATATATAAACAGTTTTACAGTAATAACTTTAACACAAGATATAAACAATTTTTACAGTTAATTAGTTTAACAAAAGATATAAACTATTTTTACAGTTAAACAATTTAACACAACATTTTTTACAGGTTTAACACAATATAAAGATCGGCGGAAAACGGTAAGTTAATAATACATTCAGGCAGAAATGATGGTAAAACCCGGGACGGAGTGGGCATTATTATGTCAAATGCAGCTGCAAAGAGCCTTGTAGAATGGGAACCGGTGAACAGTTGTATAATAAGAGCACGATACAACCTACGACACGGAAGAATGACAATAATACAGTGTTATGCACACACGAATGATGCAGATGATGATGTGAAAGACGACTTCTATCACCAACTACAACAAATCATCAACAAAGTCCCTAAACACGACATCCTAATTGCTATTGGGGACTTCAATGCTAAGGTAGGGAAGGATAATACCGACGTTGAAAAAGTGATGGGGAAAGAAGGAACTGACATGGTTAATCAGAATG